>JBCFYV010001001.1:42576101-42778503 GCA_039000515.1 Timema cristinae
TAAAAAAATAATTTACATTGAGCACGTGCCAATTATTATCTATTTTAACTAAAACGAAAAAAAAAGGGTAATATAATTATTAATTAAAGGAAACACCAAAGAGATAATAAAAATTAAACTTATTATGAAAATTTTTACCCCTATTATTCTAAAAATTTTATGATTATTATAATTTTTTTAAATAATTATTTATCCTACACAAGGGGTCCGCAATCATCTTTTCCTTAGTTAGGGGGTCCACGTAACTAAAATTTTTGAGAACCGATATGTAAAATAGACTTTAATATCTAGATGTACTTTTACATAGTTTATATATTATATAGGGTAATGTATTACATTTTTATACATAATAAAATTATATATAGAAAAAGGGGTATACAAAAATAAAATACATTTTATTACACATAATATATTGTGTTGACTATACATATATTCAGACCCCCTTTTTTTGGTGAAAAAAAAAACCCAATTTTCTTTATAAATTTCCCCAAAACGGTGAATAAGCGGTGAATTGCAAAAATCCTATTTTTGCGACGAAATTTTCGAATTAAAACAAAAGCGTTAAAAAAAAATGGGTTTTTTTTCCAAACTTTGTGATTAAGGTGCTTTGTTGGGTTAAAATAGATTCCCGGCAATGTTTGAAACAGGGAAACTAAACATAGAAGTGAAAACAAAAAAAAACATTTTTTTGGACAAAAAGGTAAAAAACACTAGTCCCCAAAAAAATGTGCTGTCAACTTAAAAAAAGAAGATTTGCGGTAGCTGGGCCGGGAAAAGTATGTGCAAGTCACAAAGACAAAAATTACACAAAAATCATCTTGTTACTTCACAAAATTGTGACTATATTTTTAAATCTCAATTTAGGGTAGAAAATACAAAAAAACACTCAACATCACCAAATCAACTCAGTGGGAACAATGCTATCTACTTTTATTGTGGTTCTGCGGTTGTTACTATAAACTTACCTAAAAAATTCGTTCTGAATCTGCATTTGAAATCGGCAGCCCAACGCTTGCAAACACTTTGTTGCGAAGTCACTGAACATACTGTCTGTCTTCAGCCCTAGCAAAACTTTAAATTTTTTTAAACTTTCGATGCCATCACTCTCTTCCATAAAAATTTTCAATTTTTTACACATTTAATGTAAAAAAAAGCCCAAATCTCCATCGTAGTTGAAAAAAAAAGGGCAGTACTTTAAAATTAATCTTGACCTCCCTCTATGTTGGGGTTTACTCCTTAAATATTGGAAAAAAAAAAATGCAATTTTAAAAACTTAAAATATTTATTTTTCAATATCCCAAAATTTTTGCGCGAATGCCGAAAATCGGATTATCGCGGACATCGTTTAAAATCGCGAATACCCGCGTTTAAAACGCCGATTTCGCGATTAAATTCGCGAAAATTTTGAGCATATATTTGAAATCGGGTAACCTAAAATTGTGAACTTCTGAAAAAAAAAATTTGACATATCAAACATTCGCAAATCATCGCGATCTCCAAAACGCGGGGCTCTGCATTTTTTATATTTATGTATACTAGAATTGTTAGGTTTTTTCCCAAGTACTTTTATTTATTTTTTTAAATTTTTTTTTTAAACAGGCTTCTATTAAATTAAGAAAAATGAATAAGTCAAATTTTAAACCACTTAGCTTTTTAGGGGCCCAGTCCCAAATTTTTAAAAATTTTAAACACAAAGCAAAAAATTAGCGTTTTTTAAAAGGGAAAAAAACCCCATTTATTTTAAAAGCCTTTTTAAATACTCAGGTACGGGACACATTGCTTACTAAAAGACTCCCAGCCAAAATTTTTGTTGACTAAAGCTGACAGTATTTAAGTACGCAATTGTTTATAGTATTATTAAAAGTGTTCTTACCACACAGGATAGGGAGCTTTTAATTGGTGCGGTGTGATCTTGGGGCTTTTTCCCCAAATACCATCTGCCACTTTGGTCGAGAGGGGGGTTCCAAAAAGTCCCTTTTTTACTTTTTCCCCCTTTTTTTCTTCTTAACCTTGTCAGCTTCCCCCATCTCTTTTTGGGGCAGTTTTTTTTTTAAAATATCGGCTAGGGTTTTTCATGATATATCCCCGGGAAAATTTCATAGGACATAGTTGTAATATTTAAATGTTTAGGTTAAATTTTTCCAACTGGGCGTTTTCCCCCACCAGTAGTTGGTTGGTTTTTCCCATAGGAGGCAGTGTTTTACGTCCATTATATTCCTTTTTGGTTATTGTCCCCAGAACCTGTCTATTTTGCACAGTTTACATTTTAAAAGTAATTTGTGATTTCCCATCCATAACACTTTTCTTTGATACATGTTTGAAAGGAGCAATTTGGGGGGAGGGTGGGGGGCTCATTAATTGGATTTGTTTGATTAAAAAGGAAATATTACATTTTTTACCGGGTAGTTCTATGTGGTCTGACCACGACATCTTCTTGACTTTTAATAAAGGGAAAAATATTTCCCCTAATACATATATATCATCGTGTGTTTAAGACAAAACAGATTCTTCCAGAAATTGTTTGGAAATAAACTGTGAAGTCCAGCAATTTTCTCCCGGAAAAAAGGAGTTCGTGTTTATCCCCGTTTCAACACCGGGGTGTGAACCATTGCTCGGGTTTACAACATCGGGAGATTCTTCTAAATTTAGTTTTGATCTGGGAAAAAATAAATTTTATTTATGGTTTTTAAAATAACCATGGGCCAAAAACCCAGCAAATATTTGGATTGGTGCAAACAATCGAAAACTTTTCTGTTTTAAAAATGTTGTTTTAATTTACTTTTTCACAAAATATTTACAATTTTATAGTGATGGACACAGAAAAAGATAAACGTTTATATATGACAACTAATTAATAGTAACGAAAATACACTAGGCCCTTTTTAGGGCCAACAAATACATGAAATAAGACAGTCCTTTTTAGGGCCACACTTTGACAGTGTTTACTGATGGGGTAATCACAGATGGTGTGGTTTTCGTCACGCACTGAGTTGTGGAACCACGCACCATGATGTTCACGTCACTCATCGGGTTGTGTAGCCCCGCACCATGATGTTCATGTCACGCACTGTGTTGGGGGAGCCACGACCCATGATGTTCACGTCACGCACTGAGTTACGTATCCCGCACTGGTTGTGTGACCACGTAATTGTGTCACGCCCGGCACTTGGGTAACCGTGTTCCCAGATCTTCGGCCTCACTCTGTCTTGGGAGGTCGGCGAGGTCGAAGTCTGGTACTCCATTCTGCACTACTTGATGGAGGAGGGTCCAGCTCCTTGGTGTCCTCAGAGTTAGTGGGCTTGGGGTCCACTGTTGGGGTCGTTCTCGTAGCTGTTGCTTCCTGATAATCTCACTGGAGGGTGCGGACGCAGTTGGTAAGGACAAACCTGCTTAAGTCCTTATTTTCCCAAACTTGGAAATTGTATATTTTTTTAAATTTGTTAATTTCTAGGAAAATACCTTTTTATTTAGAAATATTTGTAATAAAAAATGGACATTGGAGGAACAAAAAGTAAAAATAGCAAAAAAATAGTTTTTTTACTGACGTTGGGGGAAATTGATAAGTTGGGTTTAAAGGAATTTGCCAATGAAATTGTTTGAAATAGAAGAAGAAGTTCACCCACTTTGGTTAATTTAAGGGTGATTTGGCCTTGTAAACCCAACTAATTGTTGAAAATTTTGGGGGCAAAATATATGAATTGATTAACTAGTGTAAAAGAAAATTCCCGAGTTAATTTTTTTAACTATTAAAATTATGCAAGAATTAAATACTCTTAAGTGAATTTTTAGTCTCTTTCAATTCGGCGTGGGTTTTCTGGCTTCCAAGTTGAATTTTAAAAAAAGGATTTTAAAACTTTTCAGGGTCCTCCCTTTAATTACATTTGAAAATAAAACTCGGTAGCCATTTTTGGGAAAGTTAGATTTTGGGTTTTTGAAGTTACCAAAACAGACCCTAACGGTTTATTCCTACAAAAAACCCCCGGCAATTGTATTGGAAAACCATTTACTTTTGGATAGGTTTCTTATAGTTTGCTTGGCATGGGTTTAATTTACCCCCTTTAACCTCGCCCCAAAATCCCCGGACTTTCCCTTTTATTTTGGGAAGGTGTGTAAATTCTTATTTGGTCCACCGAAGTTTTTCCCTTTAAGGGGGGGGTTTTTTAAAAACCCCTTTGGGTTGGCCCCCTCCCGGGTTAAGGCCGAAGGTGAATTTTGGGTTGGTACCTTTTCCAATTTTTAGTGTGTTTTAAAACGGATAAAGATTTTTAAATGGGTTTTACAAAAAAATTTTTTGTTTAAAAAACATATTAATTTATCAAGAACCCATTGACCATTTTATTCTCGTGCTCATCGAAGTAACCATATTTTAAACCCTTTTTCTTGCAAGACGAAAAGATTAGTATTAATAATTAAAACCAATTTTAAGGATACAAACGTTCCACGAGTTGTTTCAAAATCCATTTTACAAGGTTTATCTTCTATTATAAGAGAACAAATTTTGAAGGAGATCTAAGAATTTTATGGGAATTTTGAAGGAAAAGGAAAATTTACTTTACACCTTCCATTTTTAAACACTACAAAGATCTTCCATCAGAGCATAAAATAAATAATTGATAATTTAAGAAAAAATGGTCTTAATAAATTTATCTTAGCATTATTTATTATATTGTGCATAGGTTTGGGCAAAATATACCAGAAAATTTTAACAGGTGATAAATTGGCGTCATTCCATTAGGATAAATTACATTCAGTAAATATAGGAACTTTATTTTCACAAATGATTAATAAAAGGGAAAACGATGGCACCTTATTTGGAAAATTCTCAAATTTTTACCAGAAAATGTTCACGTATTAGAAAACGAAGGGTCAGACAAGGGTTCCTTTCAATAGAGATTTATCTCTGGATGGCTCGAAAGTTTTTTTGAAGAATCGCCATATTTTGTGGACTTTCATACAATTGAAAGATGGGATTTAAAATTTGAATACTGAAAAGGTAAGTTGGTATATTAAAAATAAACCAGATGATAATTTTTGTTTTTTAAAATTTGTTCCTGAAATCCTGCGATTTTCCTATTTTCAATTGCCGAATATTGTTCGATACATTTTTGGCTTCAGGTTTTACTTAGGGCTTAACCAACGCAGCCCCTGTTGGTTGTTCCAGTATACCCCAAGCTGTTTTTGATTTTGTTGATAGGTGTATAGTTGTTGAAAGTCTACCCTTGCATGAACGTTTAGGGAAAGTTTTGTTGTCGGTAGGTGTAGTAAGGGGTCAAACCCTGCTTAGGCGTGTTTTTGGCGTTCCATCATCGGATTCCCTTAGAAATGGGGGTATGGATGTAATTGGGCAATTTTATTTTGAGGAAAATTTGAAGTTTGTTCTAAAATGTTCATGGGATTTTTTTGAGGGTTGTCGGTTTACTATTTGAACTGAAAGTTCCAAATTTGGGTTTGGATATGGAAATTTGTTTTCTTTTAAAATTTCTATGTGAATTAGAGTTCAGGTTTTTTTGGGGAATATGAACTAGACGTCCTATGAGTTTGGTTGGGGGACCTTATTATACTTTTTTGAATTTTTTCGTTGTGGAAAAACCGGTCGTTGATGGAGGGGTTCCGGTTGGATTAATTAACCGTTGCATTTGTTAAGATACCCAAAGGATTGAGTGGTGTCGTAATTTTGGGGGTTTGTGGAATTTTAATGTCTGAAAATTTTGGGTCCTTCCATTTTTTTAAATTTTGTTTCAATTTATAGAAAAAATTTTGGGTTTTGGGGCGTTATACCTAACGAAAAATTTTTCTTTGATGTCGTTGGTGTGTTTTTACAGGCATTGGTATAAGGCTTTTGGCCTTGGGGTTGCAGCCGTTTGGGGGTTAGTCTTGATTTTTATTTTGGATCTTCATTGCAAGATGGCCGTACTTGTTTCCAAAATTTTCTTTTTTCCTTAGTTCGTGCCCAGTTCTGGTTGCCTAGGTTCGGAATCGGGCCGACTGCGTTTGCCTTTTTGGAAAATTTTGATGCTGGTTTTGGCCCCCCTGGCGTTTTTGTTTTCACTTTGGATACCGGAAATTTGTTGCCTTATTTGTGCATGACCCGGGGTTGGGGTTTGTTGACACCCATGGCGTTTTGGGGGTTTTGCTTTTAATCTGTTGGGTTCTTACTCGCCCGGGGGGTCCACCCCTTTTTTGAGAGTCGTGGTCTGGACTTCCCTGTTGCAATCATTTGACTGGTTCAGGGGTTGTGGGGCTGGTGTTTTGGCTTAGGGTTTTTGGCGGTTGTTCGGGTTGGTCGGGTTTACCTGTCTTTTTTGTTGTAGATGGCTAAAAATTCTATCCGGCTTCAAGTTTGAAGTGTTCCATATCTTCTTGGTTGAGTTGCAATGGATACACGGCTTGTAATCATCTACTTTCTTGTAGTTATGTATTAGCAGCTCGCATAATTTAGTGTTCAAGATGATTTCCTCGTATGACGTGAAATACGTACATCCTGTATATATCGTACCCGTAGACAATGTATGTTTTTATTTGGCTTAAATGTTCATCGTATATTAAGTCAATGATATATTCCGTAATTTTGAAGCGTTTCCTCTAATACAAGTCTATTGTTGGTAGTTCCTCGTTCCTCATTAAAACACGTATATTGTCTTAGTCACGTTCCTAGTCGTTAGCATCTTGGGTCAAGAAGATAATGGTTAGCTCTATTAAATGCTTTTTTAGCATATTACATTGACCTTTGGCAAGGTATGGTTTGAGTGACTTTTTTGCAGATGATTCCAAGGGTATGATCGCTTGTGTTGATATTGAGTCGTTACTTGTTGAGTGGTGCCTACGCCTGAGTCTGCGCCCTAGTTCGTGGGGTTGTGTTTTGTGATTTTGTCGCCTGAGGTAGTGGGTCCTCACGTGGAAGATGTGTGACCACGTATAGTGGGGAGTTTTTGAAGCCATGGTTTACTCTGGTGTGTGGTCTGTACTGTGTCGGTTGTCTTCTGTTCTTTTCGAAATCCACGGAGGGACCGTTACTAGTTGCGTGTGTACTTGCATAGTTTTGCTCAGTGGTATTCCTTTAGGGGAGTCAGTGTCGTGTAATTGTGCCTTAGGGATTTCGGCAGCTTGTTTTGATGTGATCCTCTGCCGTGGAGTCATGGTTTAAGCTTGCCCGTTTCTAATTCTGTATGGTCTGTGTAGGTGTTATGGCAGAGTGACTTAAGTTGGAGATGTTACAGGTCTTCTTTGCTGTTGGGGTCGATTTCTGGTAGTTGACCAAACCAGCCACTATCTGTGGATGCTTTTGGATTGGGGGAGCCACTTGATATCACCTCGGGCTTCCAGGTAGTCCGATTGTGGAAATTCTGTTCAGTTGAGAGGTTGCGATGTCTTGTTTAGTGTTGGTGATTTTCTGAGTAATGTCTTAATCTGTCCACTTTTCGGGGTTAGGATGAATTGGTCCTGCGTCACTTGGGTTCGTGCTTAGTGTGTTCGTTGTGGTCGCTGTTTTCGTAGCCTTCGATCTGTGTGTATGTTTCCCCTTTTGTGAACTTGTTGTCATGAGAAGGTGTTTCTTGTCGTGTGATTGGTCTGATTTGGTTGCCCCTGTTCGCTGCAGTAGGTTCCTGTGTGTGTAGTATGCTGGGATTCGGTCGAGTTGACGAACGAGTTCGTAGTTTTGGGTGTGATGTGTTCGGTTTGCAACGTGGGAAGGGCTCTTGCAGAACCATTTCCCCCTCAGGTGAGGGCTTAGATTTTCTGTGTCAATCCCGAAGCGAGGATGTCTTGCAAGCCGTTGTCGTTTACGGCTGATGGTGGCTGCGTTTGCTGGTCGGATCACAGAATTCACGCTAACGTCCTTTCAGTATTTTAGATCCGTCGTAAGGGGTAACCTGTCTTTAGACTTGGGGTTTGTTGGCCTACACGGTTTGTCTTAGAAATATCGTGAGGGTTTTCTTGGGCAGATTCGTCCTGGGTTTCACAATCTCGGCCTATCGTCTCCGTGCTAAAGCACCAGGTGTCTGTAAAGGCTGAATTGTGTGTGAGTAAGCAGTGGTGGCCTATCTAGAGTATGAGGTGAAACGAACTGGGTGAAACCCGCGATGAGTGATAGAGTTACAAGTATTTTAACCCGTTGAAAACGGTAGGGTGTTTGATGATCTGCTGTGGTAAAGTTTTGTAGATTTCTTGTTTAGGGTGGAGGTTGGCTATTTCGAATGACGATTTGTCCCGCCTTCGGCTGTGCATAACATCTGTCGTTTCCACAGGTTTGTCTATGAAAGGCATTTCGTTGTACGAGTAAGGACTCTTAACCTTGATTTGCACATCGTTGAGATAAACGTGTTGAGGCTGTAAGATACCGTGTGTTAGTAAATGTCCCTATCAGGTGCATTGTCGATTGGTCTTGGAGTTGGGGATGTCATTAAATCTTGATCCGGAAGGTGGTTTAACATGACGGATTGTGGGGATACGCTGTGGAATGGGTCAGGATTGTTCTCGTCTTGATGTGGGATGTCCTAAGTTATGTAGTTGTGAGGATTGGCTAGTGTGGTAAGATTTTCTTGGTTTGGAGTGGAAGGTGTTTGTAGGCAATTAATTGCCGGATAATCGTGGGCTGAGTTGTGGAGGAGTCTTGGATGTGGTACGTTTGATTGTAAGGTTGATGGGAGTGTCTGCTTGGTCCGGAATTGTAGGGATCTATTCGGATGTTCGTATGTTTTAAGGTATGCAGTGTTGTTGAGAGTCGATCCGATTTCCGGAAGGGTGAAAGTTCAACTGATGTAGGTAAAGGTTCCTGCCAATCATTACAGTGGCTGCTGGCACAGCGTTATCAATTGGTCTACGAAGGTGACTGTGCGTTTCGTAAGTCCGCTGAAAGGGTATGGTTGCTGTAATGGGAGTTCTTGTCTTGGTTAGAATTATGAAAATTATTCCCATAGACCCCTACTGGCCAGGTTATTCTTGGAGAACCCTAAGGTTATTTGGTCGTCCCACGGACAAATTGGTTGTAGGAATGAGATTGGTAGATTGGTACAGGTTAAGATGGGTTGTAGGTGTCAGGGTATGTGTCGCTGGCGTAGATTGTCGTGATTGGGATTTCTTGGTTTATGTTTCCACCGACTGGTACAAGGTATTTGCTATTCTACAGATTCACCTGGGCTGTCTTTAGTAAGGTTTGATATCGAATTTTTTAGTATTCATTTTCATATGTAGCTTTTAAATTGAAAGTAATGATAGTTGGCCAGTTGTGGTCATATGTGGTCTCTGGGTCAGAGGTCGTAGATCCTGGTCTAACTTCCTTGGGAGTGTTTCTGTGGGTCGAATTCTTGTAGGTCTTCTCTGTAGTGTCTGAGTGTATCGGTGTATGCGTATTCATGTCCAGTTGGCACCAGGATTTTTCTGAGAAGTGTTTGCGGAGTTCTGGGGTCATGGGTCCGTAACATCCGTCTGGGCTAGGGTCTTATTGGCAGTAGGGAGAAAATGTTTACTGGTATTGGTAGGTTGCCATGAAGAGTGGAATATTCGAATCGCCGTTCACGGGTCTGATGGGTGTCAACATTTTCTCGTAGTTAACAGTAGGAATGTAGTGTCTGTTTACGGGATTGTGTTTAAGGTGAGAGGGCGAAATGTGGACAGGTGATGAATGCTCGTGATTGCAGCGACCAAATGCAGGTGGAGCAGTTTGTATCTTCTGGTCTTGCTTCCAGCGGCGCAGTGTACATGATTTCTTCGGAATTAGATAAGGTATCGGTTGCGAAAGTCTCTTTGTTTGCAAAACGTGGTGGATGTTAGAAGACTGTTGGACAAGGTTGGTTGGCGACTCCTGGAACCGGTCCTTAGTCGTGTGTGTTTAGAGTTGATCGATGCTTATAATCTCTCGAAAACACGCCAACATAATTCAGCTTGGGGGACCAAGTTTTAGTAAATTGAGTACCGTTGCAAACTTGCAAAGCGTTGTGTTACGAGTCAGGAACACGCATTGTAAATTTGGTAAAGGTTCTGTTGACCTAAGGTTTAGGTACTGGATAAATGGGAGGGGTTTTCCCAAGCCGAATTGAGATTTGGTATGAACTCCAGTTTCGTAAGTAGTTCAGTCCTTTTAGGATATGTGACAAGTCTGGGTAGAAGGACTGCGCCTGTTGGAACAGGGCATATCCAGGTCTCTGAGGTTTTTACTCGTCGCCATTCCACGCCGGAGTGAACCAGTGTGAGAAGGCATGATTCGGTATGTATCAGTTGCTGTACAGCGTAGATGTTCCTTTAGACAGGGCTAGCTTTAAGTTGGAGATTTTTGTGACTTGTTGAGTCTTTGTGTTTAGGGTCTAGCGTCCTAGTGATTTATGAGGTTTTGGGTGTCGCTTGTTCGTAAAACTTTTGTTTGTCTTGTAATTTCTTGAAAATTGCTGCTCTTTTCAGGTGTGTAGTATACTATCGTGTAGCGTTTGCGGGACTGATTTTTTGTTTAGTTTTTAGTTTATTTAGAGTTGCGATAGTTGCTCTGTACGAGTTGTTCCTAGATGCTGTTTATGTTTGATATTGTTTGTTGTTTAGCCGTTACTTTAGTCAGTTGTAAGTTGCCTATCTTAGTGGAGTTTTCTTTGCATCTCTTATCCTTGTCTATTTCTGAGTATTAGAATAGTCGTATGGTTCTGTTTAGGTAGTATAACTGGTTTTTGAAATCTTTTAGATATCACCATGCTGCTGACTTGTTGGATACTTAATTTCCATTTAGTGAACTATTCCTGTAGTGTTAAACAGTTCTTTGAATTCTTAGACTGAGAATTTATGTTTTGTTTTGCGCGTAAACCATGGTCGTCTGCAAATTGCCTAACTTTGACTCTAGGGTTGGAGGGTATGTCTGAAACGTAGATGTTGTATAGGGTGTGTGATAGCGTGGAACCTTGGGGGACCCCGCCTGATGGGTTGTGAGGGACATTTTACCCCCTTTGTTACCTTGATGTTCTCAGACTAAGAAGCTGGCGATTGTGTGAATGAACCTGGGAAGTCAGTATGATTATTTTGGAGTAGGCCGATATGCCACACTTTATCGAAGCCTTCTCTATATCTAGAAATATGCTATTAAATTACTGTTTTTCATTCGAAGCCAGAGTGGCGTTTCTAATAGATTTTACTATTGGGTGGGCGGTGGCGTGCTTATATATTGAAGCCAAATTGAAGTTCTGTGATAATTTTAATTTACTGTGATGTGTTTAGTCTTCAAAGTATCAATTTTCAAATAATTTACTGAAGTGGGGAGAGATGATTGGTCTTCTATTTTGGGGAAACATGGGGTCTTTACCTGGTTTGGGAATTGTTATCCTTAGCCACTTCCAGTCGTCCGGGAAATGAATAGGTAATGTAGTGTATTCAGTATTGTCAAGAGTATCGCATGCCTTAGTGGTAGGTGTTGTACTATCTCGTTTGTAATGTAGTCGTGTCCTGGGGCTTTATTTCTGGAAGTTCCTGTATAGTAGATGTTAGTTCTTCCAGTGAGATGTCATATGCCTGTGTGTTGTTTGGTTTAAATAAGTACTCCCTCACTTACATGGTGGCTTCCATGTGAAGTTGGTTTTCTGTCGTCTTGGTTGGGTGTAAACTGTTTTTCTAGTGTGGTGGCTATGGCCATCCGCTTTCTCCGAGCTTTTATAGGCCACCCGTTTTCCCCTGTATGGCTGGTACTGTTCTAAATTTTTTATCACCCCTTAGTTGTTTAGTTATTTTCCATGTTTTGCTATTGTCTGTGGCTGCTCTGTGACATAAGTGTTCCATTTTTCTAACCTGATACTTTTAACTGTTCTTCTAACCTTTGCTTTTAATCTATTGTAGGCTGCCCTGTGTTGGGGGGTTCTGAAAGTCTGCCAGTCCCTCCTAGCTTCCCTTTTTTGGGCTATGAGGAAATCTAATTGTGGGTTTGTCTTCCGGAGGTCATGTGTAATTGGTTCCTTCACTGAGCTCTGTTTGTAGGCCTGTTGTACGGTTGACGTGAACAAGCGAAGCGTTGCTTCAGCTTCCTCCGTGTCTCGTATGTGGTGTGCCTCCGGAAGTGTGTCCTCCAGTGTTTTTTTAAAAGTGTCCCAATTACATGTGATTTTGTTGTTGGTGAGCCCTCTTATCTCAATATCTGCGGTAATGCATATCTCGTAGAATATTGGGTTGTGGTCTGAGTCTAGTTCATGTAATACCGTGAGATCTTCTGGTGTGATTCCTATATCTGTTAGAACTACATCTGTTATATCTGGTTGTTGTAGGTAATTTGAAGGGTAAAATGTCGGTTCTTTTGGTGCGATCACTAGGTAGTCGTTATTGTCTGAATGTTCGTTTAGTGTGCGCCCGTTTCTTGTCGTTGTTCTACTGTTCCAGTTTATGTGTTTGGAGTTTAAGTCCCTTGCCAGTACTATGATCCCTGTCCGTGTGAGTTCGTCCAAGTCTTGTGTCTGTAGCGTCGCCTGCGGCGGTTTGTATATGGCCTCGAAAAGAATACTCCCCCTGCGTGTGTTGACATTTACTGCTGTAGCTTCTATTGTTATTAAATCTTTAAATGGTGTTGATAGTGTGGGAGGTTTCTTTTGATAAAGACAGCTGTCCCCCCTCCTGTTTTATTTGCTCTGTCTGACCTGTAGATTTCATAGCCGTAAAAATAAACATTTTTTGTGGGAGTTAAGTGTGTTTCATTAATGAGAGCAATGTCTATTGAATAAGTGTTAAGTAAATTTTCTAATTCTTTTGCTTGCTGGAGTATTCCATTCGCGTTCCACACAAAAACGCGCAGTATGTCCTTAGTCCGTGTCTTCCTTGTGTCCATCATTAGTCAGTAGAAAAATAGTTAGTCAGCCCTTCTATGATAATCATTAATTTTTCTGTTGTGTCTTTTGTTTGCCTTAGCTGTGTAAGGTATGGTTTAAAGTGGGTAATCAGTTTAATTATGTTTAAATCTTTAAAAAAATTAAATAACTCCTTGATGTCGGAGGCCGTGGAGGTTTGCTCTTGGGCTTTTTGTTGTGGGGGCCAAGTAGCTGGTCGCACAACCTGGCTGTAACTCCGACTTTGGGGGGTGGGGGGATCCTTCTCTGCTGGGTGAGGGCTTCTTGTTTTGCTGTGTGAAGTGACAGTTTTTCGTCTAGTAGTTTCCTGTACACGGGGCATTTACTGTAGTTTGCAGAGTGGTCACCTCTGCAGTTTACACATCTAGCCGGGGTGGTGGTGTCTTTCTTTGGGCAGTCCTTTGTGTCGTGCGCTGACAGGCATTTGACACAACGGGGGTTGTTCTGACAGTTGTTGTGGGTATGTCCGAATCTCTGACATTTGTGGCATTGAGCTATTTTGTTTAGGGGGGGATGTAAGGTTCGACTCTCACTCTGGTGTTATTGATGAACTTTGTCTTGTAAATGTCTGTAACCTGGTTATTTTTTGCAAGTGTTACCTGGAATGTCGGGAGTAGCGTGACCGTCTGTGTAGTGCCTGTCGCCGGGGTTTTGGTGGTGAACTGTCTGACGTGAGTTACGGGGTAGCCTAGCCCCACAAGTTCTTGTTGCAGGTCCTCCGTGAGCATGTTGGGAGGTAGCCCCTTTACAACCACGTGGACCGGCTTGTCTCTCGGGAGTGAGTAGGTGTGGTACTCTTGTTTAAGGTCCTTAAGTAGATGTTGCATTAATTCATAGTTTTGCTTAGTGGTGGTGTGAGTCTTGAGTCCGTCTTTTAGGAAGTACGCGTTGGTATTGTTTCCCAGTTCCTTAGCGTATTTTGTTATTTTCATGTAGTGTTGTGACCCTCTTGTTACAATAGGTGGCAGTCTTATTTTGGGTGTCTCGGCTGGTGTGTCGTCAGTCATAGTCACGTCGTTTTCATTTTCGGCCCTTTTCAGGGCGTCAAATTGGTTTGTGGTCGTGATGGGTTTTTTGGCGTTTTGTTTTTGGTCAGCTTTGCACTTCCTTTTCCGGTTGAGTTTGCTGGCTAGTGTGAATGTTCCTTGTCCGTCTGTGTCCGATTCCATCTCTGAATAGTCACTGGTCGAGAGTTCTGTTGTCATTGGTGATTTGGATTTGTGTGTGGCAGTGGTGGTGGCCATTTCGCGCGGCCCTGAAAAGGGCAGGCTAGTGGCCAGTGTGGAGGGGCTACTGGGCCTCCCTCTCTGCAGTGGTGGGGGGATTGTACTGTTGTGTGGTGTCCCGGAGGACAGACTCCGGCTGCAAGGTATTGCTTCGCAGCCGGTTCCGCTTTACGTTCTACTGTAACTTGTTGGCACCGTAAGGTTTCCCGTTAACAGCAATCACCACCGGCAGTCTGTCCCGAGTTCAGTCTGTGAACAGATGCGGGTTCCCCGTAGGGTGTTATGTCTCGACAATTTGCTCTCTTAGTGGGGCACGTCCTTCCTACTCGAAGTCTTGGCACCACTATGAGCACTAAAAACAGCCGTTCGGCTGTTGCCCGAGATAGAACATCTGACTTGACAGTTATGCCACGCCAGGTTGTCTATGAAAGGGCTGATTTGTTGTTTGAGTACCGAGTCACTGTCGTGACTCTTAACCTCGTGAATGAAATTAATACCTATGAAATGAAACAGATGAAATGAGGCTGTAAGAGAATTACACGTGTATTAGTAAATTACCCTTTGAGGTGCAATTTGTGATTGTGTTGGGTCGTGGGAATTTGGGAGGATTTTCCTTTCTTGGGATGTGGGAAGGTGTGTTTAAGGTATTATGGTGAGTTGTGAGTGATTGCGCTGGGTCTCGGGAATTGGGGAGGATTTTCTTTTCTTGGGATGTGGGGAGGTGTGCTTAAGGTATGATGGTGAGTTGTGAGTGATTGTGCTGGGTCGTGGGAATTTGGGAGGATTTTCTTTTCTTGGGATGTGGGAAGATGTGTTTAAGGAATGTGGTGAGTTGTGAGTGATTGCGTTGGGTCGCGGGAATTGGGGAGGATTTTCTTTTCTTGGGATGTGGGTAGGTGTGTTAAAGGTATGATGGTGAGTGATTGCGCTGGGTCGTGGGAATTGGGGAGGATTTTCTTTTCTTGGGATGTTGGTAGGTGTGTTTAAGGTATGATGGTGATTTGTGGATGATTTAGTGAGTCGATTTCCGGGAAGGGTCGAAAGGTTTAACTTGACTGTAGGGAATAGGTTTGACGCGGATGGTTACATATCCATTCCCATCCGGGCCGCCAGTGGCGCCAGCGTTATTCTCTGGCTAGAAGGTTGACCTAGGCGGTTATCCCAGTGGAGTCCGGTGGTGGCAAATGTTATAAGGAGTTGCTTGTTGGGGTAGGATTTTCTTTTCTTGGGATTAGGAGTGAGGTGGATACATTTCCATTCCCCATCTGGGGCCGCCCCCGGCGCCAGACTAAAAACAGCCGTACGGCTGTTGCCCGACATAGAACATCTGACTTGACAGTTATGCCACGTCAGTTTGTCTATGAAAGGGCTGATTTGTTGTTAGAGTACCGAGTCATTGTCATGACTCTTAACCTCGCGAATGAACTTGTTTACCTGATGAAATGGAACAGATGAAATGAGCCTGCAGAATACTACAGGTGTGTGGTTTTTGTAGCCCGACGCCGGACATTTCTACCTTGACTCTGATGCCAAGCTAGGCCGCCTGTGAAAGGGCTATATTTGTGTTAGAGTACGGAGTCACTATCGTGACTCCTGGCCTCTTGAATAAATTGATACCTTATACAAACAATTGTATAATTATTGACACTGTGAGTGAAGTTGGTGATAGTGAACGATCGCGCTGGGTCTCGGGATTTGGGGAGGATTTTCTTTTGTTGGGATGTGGGAAGGTGTGTATAAGGTATGATGATGATATATGTTGTTGTTTCATGAGTCGATTTCCGGGAGGTGGATCGAAAGGTTTAACTTGACTGTAGGGAATAGGTTTGGCGCGGATGGTTACATATCCATTCCCCATCTGGGGCCGTCAGTGGCGCCAGCGTTATTCTCTGGCTAGAAGGTTGACCTAGGTGGTTATCCCAGTGGAGTCCGGCGGTGGCAAAGGTTATAAAGAGTTTCTTGTTGGGGTAGGATTTTCTTTTCTTGGGATTAGGAGTGAGGTGGATACATTTCCATTCCCCATCTGCGGCCGTCAGTAGCGCCAGCGTTATTCTCTGGCTAGAAGGTTGACCTAGGCGGTTATCCCAGTGGCGTCCGGCCGTGACTAAGGTTGTGATGGCATGAAATGAGCGACTTGTGAATGTCAGGTCTGGGGTTGGAGCAAGGATGGGATAGTTGGGTGGTGGGTTGTCATCGATCCCGTTGGTCTGGCGTAGTCGATTGTCAATTTGGTTAATTACTACTCTAATTTTTTTTTTTCCTAAATCTAGGTATCGGGGGTTGTGTTTTTTTTTTTTTTTTTTTCAAGATTATAATAGACACTGAGTTAGTCATAATAATGCTCTCCTACACCAGCCGTGGTCTCTTGTAGCGTCTGGTCTCAGCAGGGTCGTAACGTCCTAGTTCCCGTACTATGTCGTTAGTGTGTGTGTCTGCCTGTTCGTAGAGTTTTATGTTACTTTCCCTGTGTATGTCATGGAGGGGTCTGCAATTTGTCATTTCATGTAGGTGTGTTGTTCTAGTTCGCCAGGGTGCTCCAGTGATGGTTCTGAGTATCTTGTTTTGTGCGGTTTGTAGTCTATCTGTGAGGTGTTTGGCTCCGTAGCTCCATACTGCGCAGTTGTACAGTATAATCGGTTGTATCATGGATTTGTATAAGACAGTTTTTGTATGGATGTTTAGTTCCCTTCCTTTGAATAGAGCGTACAATTGTACATATCTCCCAGTGGCTTTTTTTCTTGTGTCCTCTATGTGACTTCTCCAGGCTAGTTTCGAGTCTATTGTAGTGCCTAAATATTTTGTATCTTTTTTAACAGGTATTTCTGTGTCGAATAAAGTGAGTGGTGCGGGGAGTTGTTTGCGTCCTCGGCTAATAATCAAAGCTGCTGATTTTGTGGGGTTAACTTTTATCCTCCAAGTCGTGAACCAAATTTGTAGTTCAACTAGGTACCGCTGCATTTTTAAGCTGGCAAAATTTATGTTTTTATATATGGTGTAGGCCATGGTGTCGTCTGCAAAGAGTCGTACTTTTACTTGTGGATTGGTAGGAATGTCTGAAATATATATGCTATAAAGGTGTGGTGCTAGTGCAGATCCCTGGGGCACCCCAGCCCTTATGTCGTGTATGGGTGATTTTGTTCCGTCCATGACTACCTGAAACTTCCTTCGAGCAAGGTAACTGGCGATAATGTGGATGATCCATTGTGGGTAGTTGAATTTAATTAGTTTTTGAATTAGTCCTATGTGCCAAACTCTGTCGAATGCTTTTTCAACGTCTAGAAATATTGCTACGGTGTGTTTTTTTTCTTCAAATGCTTTTGTGGCGTCCTCAATTAAATTTAGTACGGGGTGAATAGTCGAGTGATTTTTCCTGAAACCGAATTGGATTTTTGGGATGATCTCATTTTTTTCGCTAAATTTGTCTATCCTTTTTAGAACTAGTTTTTCGAATAGTTTGCTCATAGTGGGGAGGAGACTAATAGGCCTTCTGTTCTGAGGGAACATTGGGTTCTTTCCTGGTTTAGGAAGAATTATTACTGTCGCCAGTTTCCATACGTCTGGGAAGTGACAGAGTGTAAGTAGAGCGTTGAATATTGTCAGTAGCGTGAGTATTGCCCTCGGTGGTAGTTTCTGTAGGGTTTCGTTTGATAGTCTGTCGTGGCCTGGCGCTTTATTTTTTGGGAGTTGTTTCATTGTGTAGTTTAGTTCATCTAGTGTTATTAGGTCCACCCGTGACACTATTGGTCTAAATAGGTATTCCCGTACTGATCTCTGTGCGTCCCTGACGAAGTCTGCGTCTCTCGGGTTTTGGTTTGGTGTAAACTGTTTCTCCAGAGTCTGGGGGTATGGCCTCCGCTTTCTCTGAGCTTGTATAGGCCATACCGTGCTCCCCGTGTATAGCGGGTACCGACCGCTTGTTTCCTGATGATTTAAACTGTTTTGAGACTTTCCAGACTTTACTGGGGTCCATGGCAGCGTCAGTGATGTATGTGTTCCAGTTGTTGCATTTAATAGTTTTAACTGTACGCCTTACTTGTGCAGTGAGTCTATTGTAGGCTGTTCTGTGCTGTGGTGTTCTGTATGTTTGCCAGTCTCTCCTTGCCTCTCGTTTCTGGGCGAGCAGAAAGTCAAGGTCTGGGTGTTGGCGTCCCAAGTCATGTTTTTCCTGTTCTATTGCGGTGTTAGTTCTGTATGCTTCCTGTACTGTGTTGGTAAAGAGTTGGAGTGTAGTGTCTGCTTCTTCAGTGGTCGTGATGTTTATCTTTTCGGGTACTGTTTCGTCTAGTGTTCTTTTGAACCCTTCCCAGTTAGTAGTAGTTTTTAGTTTTTTAATGTTGTTTATCTTTATTTCTGTGTTTGTTGTGATCTCGCACACTATAGGGTTGTGGTCCGAGTCCAGTTCTTTAAGAACTGAGAGCTCTTCCGGTGTCACCCTATATTGTTCAAGACCACGTCTATTACATCTGGCCTCTGTAGTGGGTTTGAGGGGTAAAATTTCAGTTCGCCAGGCCCGACTACCGTGTATCCCTTAGTGTCAGCGTGATCGTTTAGTATGCGTCCATTCCTATTGGTCAGTCGGCTATTCCAGTTCAAGTGTTTGCTATTCATGTCCCCTGCTAAGAATATCTTATCGAAGTTCGTAAGTTCGTCTAGGTCGCTCTGTAATATTGTCTTGGTCGGTGGTTTATATATGGCCGCGAATAGGATACCTCCGTTCTTTGTATTTACTTTTATTGCTGTTGCTTCTATGTTTTGTAAGGTTTGAAAAATATGTTGGTAGTGGGGAATATTGTCTTTGATGAATATTGCTGTTCCCCGCCACTTCTGCCGGGTCTATCTGTTCTATATAGATGGTAGCCGAAAAAGTTAAGTCTCTTGTTTTGGTTTAGATGGGTTTCGTTGATTAGTCCTATATCTATTCCATATGTTTTAAAAAGTTCTTCTAGTTCATGAGCCTGCGTCAGTATCCCGTTCGCGTTCCATATAAGAACGCGTAGAATGTCCTTGGTCCACGTCTTGTCTTGTCTAGTCATCCTGATTTACAAATTAGTCAATCACTCCCTCTATCATGATAAACATTTTCTCTGTTGAGTCTGTTGTTTGTCTGAGCCTATTGAGATAAGGTTTGAAATGTGTAATGATCTTCATTATGTTTAAGTCTTTGAGTAGCCTAATTAAGTCTTTTATGTCAGAACCGGTTGAACCGGCTTCTTGTTGTGGGGGGCCTTGTGTTTGTTTTGCCTGTACTTCCTGGGCGTAGGATCGGTGGATCTTGGCCGCCTCAGGGACGGGGGGGTTTGCCACGGGTCTCTGCCGCATTGGTGGGAAGCTCTGTGTGTTGGAGTGTGGGGGCATGGTCCGGGCCAAAGTTTTGTTCTGTGTGTTTGTCTTTGGTAGTTGTGCCCTCTTCTTCTTTTCTAGTAAGTCTAAGTACACCGGGCACTTGCTGTATTTCGCCGTGTGGCTTCCCATACAGTTTACGCATCGGGCAGGAGTGGTGGCGTCTTTTTTGGGGCAGTCTTTGGTGATGTGCTGTTTTAAGCACTTGACACACCGGGGGTTGTTCTGGCAGTTATTCTTAGTATGGCCGTATCTTTGGCACTTGTTGCATTGTACGACTGTGTTGAGTGGTGGTATGTAGGGTTCGATCCTAACTCTGGTATGGTTAATTGACTTTACTTGGAAGATGGTGTTTGTGTCTGTGCTCTTTGCTAGAGTCACTTGGAAAGTAGGGAGAAGTGTCACGGTCTGGGTCGTGTTGTCCGCAGCTGACTTCCTGGAGAATTGTCTCACGTCAGTCACTGGGAATCCCATGTCTTTAAGTTCTGCCTCTAGGTCACTGGTACCCATGTTGGGAGGGAGCCCCTTGACTATAACTTTAACTGGTTTGTCCCTCGGTAGCGTGTAAGTGTGAAACTCCTGTTTTAGGTCCTTCAGTAAGTGTTGTATTAGGTCGTAGTCCTGCTTGTTGGTGGTGTGAATTTTTAGTCCGTTTGTGATGTAAGTGATTTTAATGTCCCCTCCTATCTCTTTTGCTACCTTGGCTATCTGAGAGTAGTTTTGTGTTCCTAGCGTCACTATTGGTGGGTAGTGTGTCTTGCGTGTGGTGGTTGTTGTAGGCAGCTGTTTGTCAGTGTTCTGGTCGAGTGGTGAGGGAGTATTGTTTTCGGCCCTTTTCAGGGCGTCAAACTTGTTCGTCAACTCTGTTGATGTCTTTTTTGTCTGGGGTAGCTTGTGAGGTCTGAATTTCCTTTTCCGTCCTAGTTTGTCGGCCATCGTGAAAGCTCCCTGTCCGTCAGTGTCGGCTTCCATGCCTGAATTGTCTGTAGAGGAGTAGTCCATGTCCGTGTCGTTTTGTTTGGTTCTCGGTCTGGTGTGGTCGGGGGCGGCCATTTCGCTCAGCCCTGAAAAGGGCAGGCTAGTGGTCAGTGTGGAAGGGTTGAGATACCCTCCTCTGTGCAGTGCGGGAGGATCTGTGATGTTGTCTGGTGTCCCGGAAGACGTGCGCCGACTGCGAGGTATTGTTTCGCAGCCGGTCTCGATTTACGGCCTACTGTGGCTTTGTTGGCACCGTTAGGTATCCACCACAAAAATTACCACCTAAACGTCCCTTCCGAGTTTAGTCTAGTGTGTGTGTTCGGGTAAACCTGTCTCCTGTACAATCTGCTTACGTTTGCCTTAAAAAAGGCAGGTTTGTCTTAAAAAAGACAGTTGCTGTTTTGCCTTGAAAAAGGCAGCTCAATAAAACACCTGGTGGCTCGAATCTCAGAGAACGAAAGGTGACTAAAAACAGCTGCCGTACGGCTGTTGCCCGACATAGAACATCTGACTTGACAGTTATGCCACGCCAGGTTGTCTATGAAAGGGCTGATTTGTTGTTTGAGTACCGAGTCATTGTCATGACTCTTAACCTCGCGAATGAACTTGTTTACCTGATGAAATGGAACAGATGAAATGAGCCTGCAGAATACTACAGGTGTGTGGTTTTTGTAGCCCGACGCCGGACATTTCTACCTTGACTCTGATGCCAAGCTAGGCCGCCTGTGAAAGGGCTATATTTGTGTTAGAGTACGGAGTCACTATCGTGACTCCTGGCCTCTTGAATAAGTTGATACCTTGTACAAACAATTGTATAATTATTGACACTGTGAGTGAAGTTGGTGATAGTGAACGATCGCGCTGGGTCTCGGGATTTGGGGAGGATTTTCTTTTGTTGGGATGTGGGAAGGTGTGTATAAGGTATGATGATGATATATGTTGTTGTTTCATGAGTCGATTTCCGGGAGGTGGATCGAAAGGTTTAACTTGACTGTAGGGAATAGGTTTGGCGCGGATGGTTACATATCCATTCCCCATCTGGGGCCGTCAGTGGCGCCAGCGTTATTCTCTGGCTAGAAGGTTGACCTAGGCGGTTATCCCAGTGGAGTCCGGTGGTGGCAAAGGTTATAAAGAGTTTCTTGTTGGGGTAGGATTTTCTTTTCTTGGTATTAGGAGTGAGGTGGATACATTTCCATTCCCCATCTGGGGCCGTCAGTGGTGCCAGCGTTATTCTCTGGCTAAAAGGTTGACCTAGGCGGTTATCCCAGTGGCGTCCGGCCGTGACTAAGGTTGTGATGGCATGAAATGAGCGACTTGTGAATGTCAGGTCTGGGGTTGGAGCAAGGATGGGATAGTTGGGTGGTGGGTTGTCGTCGATCCCGTTGGTCCGGCGTAGTCGATTGTCAATTTGGTTAATTACTACTTTAATTTTTTTATTTTTTTTTTCCTAAATCTAGGTATCGGGGTTGTGTTTTTTTTTAAAAATTTTTTTTTTTTTCCAAGATTATAATAGACACTGAGTTAGTCATAATAATGCTCTCCTACGCCAGCCGTGGTCTCTTGTAGCGTCTGGTCTCAGTAGGGTCGTAACGTCCTAGTTCCCGTACTATGTCGTTAGTGTGTGTGTCTGCCTGTTCGTAGAGTTTTTTGTTCCTTTCCCTGTATATGTCATGGAGGGGTCTGCAATTTGTCATTTCATGTAGGTGTGTTATTCTAGTTCGCCAGGGTGCTCCAGTGATGGTTCTGAGTATCTTGTTTTGTGTTATTTGTAGTCTATCTGTGAGGTGTTTGGCTCCGTAGCTCCATACTGCGCAGTTGTACAGTATAATCGGCTGTATCATGGATTTGTATAAGACAGTTTTTGTGTGGATGTTTAGTTCCCTTCCTTTGAATAGAGCGTACAATTGTACATATCTCCCAGTGGCTTTTTTTCTTTTGTCCTCTATGTGACTTCTCCAGGTTAGTTTCGAGTCTATTGTAGTGCCTAAATATTTTGTATCTTTTTTAACAGGTATTTCTGTGTCGAATAAAGTGAGTGGTGCTGGGAGTTGTTTGCGTCCTCGGCTAATAATCAAAGCTGCTGATTTTGTGGGGTTAACTTTTATCCTCCAAGTCGTGAACCAAATTTGTAGTTCAACTAGGTACCTCTGCATTTTTAAGCTGGCAAAATTTATGTTTTTATATATGGTGTAGGCCATGGTGTCGTCTGCAAAGAGTCGTACTTTTACTTGTGGATTGGTAGGAATGTCTGAAATATATATGCTATAAAGGTGTGGTGCTAGTGCAGATCCCTGGGGCACCCCAGCCCTTATGTCGTGTATGGGTGATTTTGTTCCGTCCATGACTACCTGAAACTTCCTTCGAGCAAGGTAACTGGCGATAATGTGGATGATCCATTGTGGGTAGTTGAATTTAATTAGTTTTTGAATTAGTCCTATGTGCCAAACTCTGTCGAATGCTTTTTCAACGTCTAGAAATATTGCTACGGTGTGTTTTTTTTCTTCAAATGCTTTTGTGGCGTCCTCAATTAAATTTAGTACGGGGTGAATAGTCGAGTGATTTTTCCTGAAACCGAATTGGATTTTTGGGATGATCTCATTTTTTTCGCTAAATTTGTCTATCCTTTTTAGAACTAGTTTTTCGAATAGTTTGCTCATAGTGGGGAGGAGACTAATAGTCCTTCTGTTCTGAGGGAACATTGGGTCCTTTCCTGGTTTAGGAAGAGTTATTACTGTCGCCAGTTTCCATACGTCTGGGAAGTGACAGAGTGTAAGTAGAGCGTTGAATATTGTCAGTAGCGTGAGTATTGCCCTCGGTGGTAGTTTCTGTAGTGTTTCGTTTGATAGTCTGTCGTGGCCTGGCGCTTTATTTTTTGGGAGTTGTTTCATTGTGTAGTTTAGTTCATCTAGTGTTATTAGGTCCACCCGTGACACTATTGGTCTAAATAGGTATTCCCGTACTGATCTCTGTGCGTCCCTGACGAAGTCTGCGTCTCTCGGATTTTGGTTTGGTGTAAACTGTTTCTCCAGAGTCACGGCTATGGCCTCCGCTTTCTCTGAGCTTGTATAGGCCATACCGTGCTCCCCGTGTATAGCGGGTACCGACCGTTTGTTTCCTGATGATTTAAGCTGTTTTGTGACTTTACATACTTTACCTGGGTCCATGGCAGCGTCAGTGATGTATGTGTTCCAGTTGTTGCATTTAATAGTTTTAACTGTACGTCTTACTTGTGCAGTGAGTCTATTGTAGGCTGTTCTGTGTTGTGGTGTTCTGTATGTTTGCCAGTCTCTCCTTGCCTCTCGTTTCTGGGCGAGCAGAAAGTCAAGGTCTGGGTGTTGGCGTCTCAAGTCATGTTTTTCCTGTTCTATTGCGGTGTTAGTTCTGTATGCTTCGTGTACTGTGCTGGTAAAGAGTTGGAGTGTAGTGTCTGCTTCTTCGGTGGTCGTGATGTTTATGTTTTCGGGTACTGTTTCGTCTAGTGTTCTTTTGAACCCTTCCCAGTTAGTAGTAGTTTTTAGTTTTTTAATGTTGTTTATCTGTATTTCTGTGTTTGTTGTGATCTCGCACAATATAGGGTTGTGGTCCGAGTCTAGTTCTTTAAGAACTGAGAGCTCTTCCGGTGTCACCCCTATATTGTTCAAGACCACGTCTATTACATCTGGCCTCTGTAGTGGGTTTGAGGGTAAATTGTCGGTTCGCCAGGCCCGACAACCGTGTATCCCTTAGTGTCCGCGTGATTGTTTAGTATGCGTCCATTCCTATTGGTCAGCCGGCTATTCCAGTTCAAGTGTTTGCTATTCATGTCCCCTGCTAAGAATATCTTATCGAAGTTCGTAAGTTCGTCTAGGTCGCTTTGTAGTATTGTCTTGGTCGGTGGTTTATATATGGCCGCGAATAGGATACCTCCGCTCTTTGTATTTACTTTTATTGCTGTTGCTTCTATGTTTTGTAAGGTTTGAAAAATATGTTGGTAGTGGGGAATATTCTCTTTGATGAATATTGCTGTTCCCCCGCCACTTCTACCGGGTCTATCTGTTCTATATAGATGGTAGCCGAAAAAGTTAAGTCTCTTGTTTTGGTTTAGATGGGTTTCGTTGATTAGTCCTATATCTATTCCATATGTTTTAAAAAGTTCTTCTAGTTCATGAGCCTGCGTCAGTATCCCGTTCGCGTTCCATATAAAAACGCGTAGAATGTCCTTGGTCCGCGTCTTGTCTTGTCTAGTCATCCTGATTTACAAATTAGTCAGTCACTCCCTCTATCATGATAAACATTTTCTCTGTTGAGTCTGTTGTTTGTCTGAGCCTATTGAGATAAGGTTTGAAATGTGTAATGATCTTCATTATGTTTAAGTCTTTGAGTAGCCTAATTAAGTCTTTTATGTCAGAACCGGTTGAACCGGCTTCTTGTTGTGGGGGGCCTTGTGTTTGTTTTGCCTGTACTGCCTGGGCGTAGGATTGGTGGATCTTGGCCGCCTCAGGGACGGGGGGTTTGCCACGGGTCTCTGCCGCATTGGTGGGAAGCTCTGTGTGTTGGAGGGTGGGGGCATGGTCCGGGTCAGAGTTTTGTTCTGTGTGTTTGTCTTTGGTAGTTGTGCCATCTTCTTCTTTTCTAGTAAGTCTAAGTACACCGGGCACTTGCTGTAATTCGCCGTGTGGCTTCCCATACAGATTACGCATCGGGCAGGAGTGGTGGCGTCTTTTTTGGGGCAGTCTTTGGTGATGTGCTGTTTTAAGCACTTGACACACCGGGGGTTGTTCTGGCAGTTATTCTTAGTATGGCCGTATCTTTGGCACTTGTGGCATTGTACGACTGTGTTGAGTGGTGGTATGTAGGGTTCGATCCTAACTCTGGTATGGTTAATTGACTTTACTTGGAAGATGGTGTTTGTGTCTGTGCTCTTTGCTAGAGTCACTTGGAAAGTAGGGAGAAGTGTCACGGTCTGGGTCGTGTTGTCCGCAGCCGACTTCCTGGAGAATTGCCTCACGTCAGTCACTGGGAATCCCATGTCTTTAAGTTCTGCCTCTAGGTCACTGGTAGCCATGTTGGGAGGGAGCCCCTTGACTATAACTTAAACTGGTTTGTCCCTCGGTAGCGTGTAAGTGTGAAACTCCTGTTTTAGGTCCTTCAGTAAGTGTTGTATTAGGTCGTAGTCCTGCTTGTTGGTGGTGTGAATTTTAAGTCCGTTTGTTATATACGTGATTTTAATGTCCCCTCCTATCTCTTTTGCTACCTTGGCTATCTGAGAGTAGTTTTGTGTTCCTAGCGTCACTATTGGTGGGTAGTGTGTCTTGCGTGTGGTGGTTGTTGTAGGCAGCTGTTTGTCAGTGTTCTGGTCGAGTGGTGAGGGAGTATTGTTTTCGGCCCTTTTCAGGGCGTCGAACTTGTTCGTCAACTCTGTTGGTGTCTTTTTTGTCTTGGGTAGCTTGTGAGGTCTGAATTTCCTTTTCCGTCCTAGTTTGTCGGCCATCGTGAAAGTTCCCTGTCCGTCAGTGTCGGCTTCCATGTCTGAATTGTCCGTAGAGTAGTCCATGTCCGTGTCGTTTTGTTTGGTACTCGGTCTGGTGTGGTCGGGGGCGGCCATTTGCTCAGCCCTGAAAAGGGCAGGCTAGTGGCCAGTGTGGAAGGGTTGAGATACCCTCCTCTGTGCAGTGCGGGAGGATCTGTGATGTTGTCTGGTGTCCCGGAAGACGTGCGCCGACTGCGAGGTATTGTTTCGCAGCCGGTCTCGATTTACGGCCTACTGTGGCTTTGTTGGCACCGTTAGGTATCCACCACAGAAATTACCACCGAAACGTCCCTTCCGAGTTTAGTCTAGTGTGAGTGTTCGGGTAAACCTGTCTCCTGTACAATCTGCTCACGTTTGCCTTAAAAAAGGCAGGTTTGTCTTAAAAAAGACAGTTGCGGTTTTGCCTTGAAAAAGGCAGCTCAATAAAATACCTGGTGGCTCGAATCTCAGAGAAGGTACTCTCACTGCGCACTAAAAACAGCTCCAGAGATCACCGTGTTATATACCCTCTACTGCTGCCTTGCCTTGACCAATGGGGAAAACAGGGGCTTCCTATTGGTGCGAGAGAACGTTAGAGACAGTGTCCATCACGCGAGCCAATAGTGAGCGCTGGCGCTGTGTGCTGAGGTGGAGTCGTCACGGACGGCTCAGAAAACATGGACTGTTGTCCGGTCCAGGCAGTAGAGAGGGAGGATGGAGCGGCCGGTGCAAGTGCGAAGGAAAGATACAAAGCTGAATGAACAGTGAGGCACATCAAGTATCCATCTGGATCTTAAATAAATTTTAACATTACGTGGTATAATGTTACAACTGCCCGCCCCATACTGACGTAGATGGATGTATCGCAACAAATCTTACCACCCGCTCCAATAAATTCAACTCAATTAGGATCCCTACAATAGTATTTTTCTCTGTTGTAGTTTATGTAGGCTAAGAAGACATAATAAAAACAATGCTGGACAACATATTTCATTACTCAATCCAGTTCTAAGTATTAATTTGTTCATGTACTTACAATACTAATCTGTTCATAATAGAATCCTGCAAGGCTGGCCGGCACCTGGAATCCTAGATTGGCGAGTGGGTCAAGGGAGATACAGTGGGTCAACAAAGCGTCCCGGCACTCCGACTGTACTAGCGAGAAATGAGCCGTGAACTATCAACGTCAACTAGAGGACAACTATGTACCTGACCCCTGACGGTTGGAAGAGGAACCTACTTCAAAACATCGGGTGATTGGAGATATTCACTTATATTACAATGGCGCAAGCGAAATCAACAATGGTCTACATGAATGTTTCAAGGAATCGTTGACGTCACCATGCGTGTGTTTGTGTACTCCCACCTGCCCTCCAGATCAACGAAATCCCTATATAATGGCTGTGCAAACATGCCATAATCGAACCCGACCTAAAGCGCACTGACTGGGACAGGTTTACGAATGTGTTGATAGAGATGTTGGGACCCACCCTACCTTTCGAACAGCAGCAGAAATCGATCGCGGTGCGGAGTTCATAACTTCCGCCACCAAGGGGTCGCTCGAAGCTTCGACGCCGAGGCACCGTCCTAAGAGGGCGCCACAGGCTTCTTTGCCCGATTCTATTCTCAGGCACGTCCGGGAGAAAAATCGGCTGAGGAAGGCTTGGCAAATCTCGAGGGACCCGGTAGACAAAGCCAAATGGAGCCGCAAAGTCCATGCGGTTCGGGAGATGGTCCGAGAATACCGGAACAGTGTCTGGGAGAACAAGATTGAGAGCCTGTGCGTGCAGGACAGGTCCTTGTGGCAAATGACGAGGAACTTGATGCGGATCCCCGCACCAAGGCCGCCTATTGTGAGTCGCAACGGGGTGGCCAACTCCGACCAGGAGAAGGCCGATGCTCTCGCTGAGCACTTAGAGGCCCAATTTGTACCGACTGACAACCCGTCAGACCCGGTGCACGTTGCGCACGTGGCGCAGGTCATCAGTGCGGTCTCGTACAGACCCTTGGATGAACCTAAACCCTCGGAGGTGACAGAAATGTCACGGGCGATAGCCGCTCTAAGACAAAACAAGGCCCCCGGATCTGACGGTATCAGTAACGCGGTCCTCAGAAAGATGCCCTTGGAGGCGATTAACTTCCTTGTGGAGTTATTCAACGCCGTCCTGTTCCTGAATCACTTCCCCGAGCTCTGGAAGCATGCCAACGTCCTCTGATTTCATAAACCGGGTAAGGACCCGGCCCTAGCTTCGTCCTACCGACCGATCAGCTTGCTCGACTGTCTGGGCAAGCAGTTCGAGAGACTAATACTGACGAGACTGACCCGACATGTTCGCGAGGGGGGCATCTTGGTGGACGAGCAGTTCGGCTTTCGGGTGGGACACGCTACGTCTAATCAACTTGTGCGGCTCGTGGAACAGGTTACGAGGAACTTCAACATCAACAGGCTGACTGGTGCTCTCTTTCTTGACGTGGCAAAGGCCTTCGACCGTGTTTGGCACGAGGGTCTCCTTTTCAAACTCCTCTCCCCGAACCTGCCCTTCTACCTAGTTAAGGTTGTTCAATCTTATCTTTCCCATCGCATCTTTTCCACTACCTTTGGGAACGCCACCTCCCAAGTCAGAAGCATCCGGGCTGGAGTGCCGCAGGGTTCCATGGTCGGCCCGCTGCTCTTCAGTCTCTATGTGAACGACATTCCAAAATCCCCAGGCACCGAGTTGGCTCTGTATGCGGACGACACGGCTCTAGTAGCGGAGTCGTGGCGCGGGCAGCTGGTGGAGAAGCGACTCCAGATGCACCTGACGCAGTTGGAGGGGTGGCTGACTACCTGGAGAACAAGTATTAACGTGGAGAAGAGCACTGCAATGCTCTTCACATGGAAAAGAAAGTACTACAGGCCGGCCCCACTCCAGCTGTTCGGAGAACAGATCAGATGGGCGGACAGTGTTAAGTACCTGGGACTTACGCTGGACACAAAACTGACCTGGAGACGACACTGTAACGAAAGACTCAACAAGGCGAGGCAAAGGCTGGGAGTCCTAGGACCACTGCTTAACAGGCGTAGCGCCCTGTCTACAAGGAACGGTCTGACACTGTACAAGCAGCTGCTCAGGCCGATACTCGACTATGCGTGTCCCGCTTGGGGTCACCTGGCGGACACATATATGAGGAGGATGCAGGCGTTCCAGAGCGTATGTCTGAGGATCATTGTGGGCGCACCTTGGTATGTCCGGAATGAGACTCTTCATCGTGACCTGGATATGCCTACCATCAAGGTCCACTTCCGGAAACTGGCGCAGTCCTTCTACGCCAGACTTCCCGGTGCCACCAATCCTCTTATCCAGGGGCTTGGGAACTACGTCATCGACCCTGGTGGGTGCCATCGTCGTCCCAAAGCCCTGCTCGGATAAGCGAGATGTGTCAATAGTGGTTTGGGAGGCTCTCACCCAGCCCCCCATAGAGTAGTGTCTCCGCACGTAACTCTAAAAAACCCTTAGTCGATTTCTCAATTTCTTACCCCTGTTTTTACCCCAATATTACTAATATAATGTAATTTCTCTTTCTTTGTTCCAGAACTTCGCGAAACGCGACAACCCGTTTTTTAAATTTTTGCGAACCACACGGTATGACCAATTGGTCGGTACGTGTTGGAACTTGCTCTCGTGCTCCCCTTCTAGAAGCATCGGAGCATGCCTTTTGTCTCTCTGTCCATAATCGACTATCTTACGATCAACGATCGACGACCGACCATTGTCATGGACCTGGACAATGGCTGGAGAAACTTGTAAAATGTATCAAATCGTCGCTTAGACGAGTGTAGTAATGGACTCTTAACTTCTTTTTTGACTCTAAACTTCTTGTATATAATACTTTAATATTCAGTTTCAAAATCTAACTTATTATGATCGTCAATTTTTCTAAAGACTCTACCTTTGATATGTCGCCACTCAGGCGCTGGAACTTTCGCTTATATATTTATTCTCGTAAATACCCTCAGTTATGTTCTGATTAGAAGTTTGACAAGTTAATATTAAATTGTTTGGAATGGTAGAGTATTCTAACTCTTTTACTGATCATCGAAGTAACTTTTATATTTAAAATTATGGTTTGAATTAACGTAGCGTGATGTAACATTTCTTATTGGAATTTGAACTCGGATGACTTTAATCTTTTGCTCCTTTACATTTCTATTTTGTAACGTAAGTTCTATTTGAACAGTTAAAATTTTGTTTATTCATGGAACTGTTTGTTCCATATTCTAAGTCAGATCGGATAGTTCCGTGGGAGTTTGACTTAGGTCTGGTAGTCAAACTCTCACGTTTTGTAAACTCTGTTGTGTGGTCGTCAAATTTAAGTAATATTTTATTTATGATATCGTTTTCTGTGAATTACGAAACCTTTGGAACCATATCAAGGCGCCCATTAGGCCCTTTTAATTTTGTATCGCATTTAAATATATACGCTATGGTATTGTCTCTTATAGACTGGACTATCAATATTATGATGGATTTCATGTTTCCTTTTGTTAATACACTTGCGCAACTTTAATGATATATAGTTGTTTGCTTCGAGCATAATTTCCATCAGAACTCGTTATGATATAATGAGACCATCTATTGTTATCGGCACTCTTGTCATTTAATTGAATAAACTGCTCATATTGTTGAATCTATATTTTTTTATAATTTCCATTTATCATGTATGTTAAGTTCATCCTCTCCCTTTTATTATTTTCTATGGTCGGGTAATAATAGGAAACAGAGAGGGTGTAACAAAATAAATTTGTTAAATTTAGTGTCAATATAGTAATAACTTAAGATGTTAACAAAAATAACTTACACCATTTTACTATCATGTGAGCTAATAAATACTTATAGGGACTATGTCCTAAAATAAATTAGCAAATGCAAGCAAACCTTATAGCTGTAATCTCAGTAAACACCAGCGCACATGACAAGACCCAATTCTGTATTCGTAATCACATCCAAGATATTCACATGATATCCGGGGATATATTTAGATTTCATGGAAAAAATAGCCCTAACACTAGATAATTTATTACAGAATAATGTATGTATAGAACCATAACTAACATAATCCATATAATAATGATTGAATTATTTTTTTTCGATCAACCGAACGTGTAAAGGGGCACATTGGAAATAATATTTTGGATGAACCTAGAAGTGTTGTAGTTTTTTTATTTTGTCAAGTATTTATAATTAAAATACATTATCTTCAATAAATGACACACAAACTATAATTTATATCTTCCGTGTTGGTTACCAAGGTAGTTGAGAGGAAGTGATCCTGCATTAGCGCATAGAGAGGACGGCCAAACCACTTATAAATCACATGTGATAAGCTACTCTAATTCACTCGGACGAGGTTCGAACCTCGACCTCACCGGCAACAGCGGTAGAGTGCAATGCTATACTAGCATATTAGTCTACTCAGTCACTGGTGCGGGTAATATATATGTTACAAAAACTAACACTTAACAAAATAACAAAATAGCTATCTCACTCTTTCCTTTGGTAATGTTTCTCAAGTGTTTCAATTTCCTTTTAGCTGGTTGCCTGTTGTGTAAAGCCGATTTTCCATTTATCCTGTGGAAATATCACCAAGAATATTTTTCTTTTTTAAAAAACATCATTTCTATACAGAAATGTATTGTCTAATCAAGGAAACACTGTAGATTGTTACACAAGTTATTTATAAGCTAAACAAAATCAAAACACCTCGATAAATAAACTTTTAACATAGGTTATATAAGCAACATTTTCAAAAACTGGGGTTTGGAGGTAATAATAGTAACAAGGTGACAGACAGTTAATGTCCAGACCAGGGTTTTACCTGAAGGGGAAATAAATGTTGGAAGGGAAGGGGGAGTAGCATGGCTTACAGAATATAAAGATGAAAAGATAGTGAATGCCAAAAAGGGGTTGGTGAGGAGAAGGAGAGGTGCTTCCGAAGACAGCGCAATCTACCAGGAAGCTACTGAACTTTTTCAACATTTCAGACATGATTTAATTTGAAAATAACAAATTATATATATATATATAAATGTTACTATAAATATTCATCGTGTATGATAGAACATTAATTTATTCTCTATAATAATATAACTTTAAAACGATATTCTTGTATTTCACGTCTTATTTAAATTTAATTTAGTTGAAATTATGTCTTATTGTAAAAAAGTAAATACTAACTTGTAACTTTTTATTTATATAGTTCATTTTAAATTTAAAAGTCAAATATAATATGAAAAACGGAATGTTGTTATTATGCATAGTTTCTGAGAAATAGGTTGTACAACACTATCGTTCTTATACAGTAGGTGTCCAGTCCATCTGAATCTTAAGTGTTTGGTGACGCTAGCAAGAGCCCTTGGTTCTTCATAGCTTTGATTCAATTCTAAGTGAAGGGATTGCATACATTTTTTTCTATATTGATTTTAGGTACGAACTATTACATTTAAAGACTCCAAGGGCACGTATAATATGCTAACGATGTATTAATTTCTTATGTTTGTACTCTTTTGGATGGGCCTGTATCAGGGTCTGTGGCAAACCGTACGATAGCCTAAGCAGGTGCCCCCCATCACCCGAAACTCGGAGAAAATAACTCTTGAAATTACCAAGATGGCAAAGGGTTTTCTGAAAGAAAAAAAATATTAAATATACATATGAATATATAAATATATTTATTTAATTTAATTGAATTTAATTCTTTACCATTTTGGTTATTTTGGGAGGTTTCTTTATATATGTATATATATATATATATATTGTCATATAGCTAGGGGGCCAGTTAATAACTATAACTCCTTAGAGAAATAATCATAACACCACCAGGTAAATACAGGTATTTAATATTAAAAGTATTAAGTATGTTAATGTTACACTTATTATAAGAGTAACGCAATACAAAAGTGGCATATCTATGTGGTGTTAGACTATATATATAAAAAGTAAAACTTAAGCCATACAGACTATATCATTTGGGAACTGCGTGATATAATTGCTTTCTACGTATTTTCTTACTCAGAAACAATTTTGTGATTTCTTGAGTGCAAAGTGATCAAACGGTGGAAGTAACTTCAGTCACATTCTCCTCCAAGAAATGATGGTTGCACCATTTGTACTGCGTAGCTAAAATTTCCACAGGTAAAAAGATAAGGAAGGGGAGACCGGGGCTGAATGTAACAGGGGCAGGTTGTAACAGTGACGATAGTTCCGCCATTATTCACTTGAGTGACTTGTTAGTTTGGTCACAATAGCACTGGTGAAAGCATTCAGTTTGAGTTGTGGCTCTATGAGAATCGGACGTCTGTACGAACATAAAGTAAAATTCACTTTTATATAATGTAAGAACATATTTTTCAATAGACTTTGAGTAAGGGGAAAATGCAGTTACGGGGACACCCATTAATCAAGATTTTAATGGTTCCTGAGATGACACGATAGGTATGTTGATGTGTGATGGGGGGTGGGGGGGGTAGGGAGGTGGGGGGATGACTGAGAGATGAGAAGGGTTGGAGCACGCGATGGTGGTAGAGGGGTGAGAGGGTGTGGAGCATCTGGTTTTTTTCTTATACCTTCGTTAAACATGGTGCAGTTTCTGTGACTCATTTGCATAATGGGCGAGGGTTTGTGTCTCCTGGGATGCTGGGGGATGGGGGGTGGGGTTGAAGCACCTGGCTGACTGAGAGATGTGAGGGGGAGGGGAGACATATACGAAGACACAACTGGTTGCAGATACGGGGACGCATGACAGAGAGAGGTGACGAGTCATGGTTCTCCCTCAGAGGTGAGGGGTTAGGGTTGAGTGTTCTCTCTCCTGACGAGCCAGCGAGTTTTTTTTCTCCCTCTCTCTCTTTCATCGGTGGGACGTAGTAGGACAGCTACGGGTCTCGAACCCTTACTCCTTAGGGTATGACAAGTATCCTAAATGGTTTTCCACTCTACCTCCACACAAATGCGGGTACACTTCCTAATCCATTAGCGTAATTATGATAAGGGTTGTCTCTCGCACGGTCTTGGGATAGAGTGTGAAATGTGTATACTGGAACAGTGAGGAGAGGGTTACAGGGGGAGGGGATTGAGAATTTTCTCTCTCTCTCTTTCATCAGCGTGATGTAGTAGGGTTTGGGAGGGTAGCTACGCACCTCAAACCCTGGGATATGACAAGTATATTCTCTCTCTCTCTCTCTCAAACCCTGATGATCTGACCTCAATCCTCAGTCCTAACAAAGATCGGGAATTAAGGATATGACAAGTATTATTCGCCCCTAAATAAATAGTACAAACCTAGTATATTCAGTACAAAATTCTCTCTCTCAAAGTCTTAGTCTTTTCAACATGTGCACGACCGGTTCTGTGGTGACGGCGAACCATGAAGAATCGGGTTTCAATACCACTCTCTCAAACCTCGATGGTCTGGAATTAAAGTTAAATATCTTCTGTATGTTTTCAATCCTTAGTCCTGTCAAACGCAGATGGCCTGACTTCAATCCTCGGGAATTAAGGTTAAATGGAGGGTGGTGACGGCGGGCCACGAGGGATCAGGTTTCAATCCCTCTCTCTCAAACCCTGATGGTCTGACTTCAATCCTCAGCCCTGGCAAGGTTAAATATATTCTGACAAGATGATTGCCAAAACACCCTGATGATCTGACTTCAATCCTCAGTCCTGACAAAGATCAGGAATTAAGGTTAAATATCTTCCATATGTTGAGGTGGAGGGTGCTGGCAGCGAGCCTTGAACCATGAGGGATCAGGTTTCAATCCCTCTCTGATATTAGCTTACGTAACTGTGAGAAATCTCCCGCCGTATGACGTAAAACATGAGAGGACGTGTCGGTTTAATTCCTTTCAACAAAGTGTCATATTGTGTTGTTAATGGAATAGGTTGGTGGATGAAAGAGAACCGTAACTGACATCTAGCTGTATCTAGTATAGGAGTGGTGCTAACTGGCAGCTAACAGTATCCAGTATATGAGTTGTGTTAACTGACAGCTAACAGTATCCAGTATAGGAGTGATGGTAACTGACTGCTAACAGTATCCAGTATAGGAGAGGTGGTAACTGACAGCTAACAGTATCCAGTATAGGAGTGATGGTAACTGACAGTTATCAATATCCAGTATATGAGTTGTGGTAACTGACAGCTAACAGTATCCAGTATAGAAGTGATGTTAACTGACAGCTATCAATATCCATTATATGAGTGTTGGTAACTGACAGCTAACAGTATCCAGTATAGGAGAGGTGGTAACTGACAGCTAACATTATCCAGTATAGGAGTGATGGTAACTGACAGCTATCAATATCCAGTATGTGAGTTGTGGTAACTGACAGCTAAGAGTATCCAGTATAGGAGTGAGGGTAACTGACAGCTATCAATATCCATTATATGAGTGTTGGTAACTGACAGCTATCAATATCCATTATATGAGTTGTGATAACTGACAGCTAACAGTATCCAGTATAGGAGTGATGGTAACTGACAGCTAACAGTATCCAGTATAGGAGTGATGGTAGCTGACAGCTATCAATATCCAGTATAGGAGTGATGGTAACTGACGGCTATCAATATCCAGTATATGAGTTGTGGTAACTGACAGCTAACAGTATCCAGTATAGGAGTGATGGTAACTGACATCTATCAATATCCATTATATGATGTGTTGGTAACTGACGGCTATCAATATCCAGTATATGAGTTGTGGTAACTGCCCGCTAACAGTATCCAGTATAGGAGTGATGGTAACTGACAGCTATAAATATACGGTATATGAGTGGTTGTAACTGAAAGCTAACAGTATCCAGTATAAGAGAGATGGTAACTGACAGCTATCAATATCCATTATATGAGTGCTGGTAACTGACAGCTAACAGTATTCAGTATAGGAGTGATGGTAGCTGACAGCTATCAATATCCATTTTATGAGTGTTGTAACTGACAGCTAACAGTATCCAGTATAGGAGTGATGGTAACTAACAGCTAACAGTAGCCAGTATAGGAGTGATGGTAACTGACAGCTATCAATATCCAGTATATGAGTTGTGGTAATTGACAGCAAACAGTATCCAATATAAGAGTGATTGTAACTGACAGCTATCAATATCAAGTATATGAGTACTGGTAACTGGAAGCTATCAAAATCCAGTATATGAGTTGTGGTAACTGACAGCTAACAGTATCCAGTATATGAGTGTTTGTAACTGACGGATATCAATATCCAGTATATGAGTTGTGGTAACTGACAGCTAACAGTATCCAGTATAGGAGTGATGGTAACTGACAGCTATCAATATCCATTATATGAGTGTTGGTAACTGACAGCTAACAGTATCCAGTATAGGAGAGGTGGTAACTGACAGCTAACATTATCCAGTATAGGAGTGATGGTAACTGACAGCTATCAATATCCAGTATATGAGTTGTGGTAACTGACAGCTAAGAGTATCCAGTATAGGAGTGAGGGTAACTGACAGCTATCAATATCCATTATATGAGTGTTGGTAACTGACAGCTATCAATATCCATTATATGAGTTGTGATAACTGACAGCTAACAGTATCCAGTATAGGAGTGATGGTAACTGACAGCTAACAGTATCCAGTATAGGAGAGGGGGTAACTGACAGCTAACAGTATCCAGTATAGGAGTGATGGTAACTGACAGTTATCAATATCCATTATATGAGTTGTGGTAACTGACAGCTAACAGTATCCAGTATAGGAGTGATGTTAACTGACAGCTATCAATATCCATTATATGAGTGTTGGTAACTGACAGCTAACAGTATCCAGTATAGGAGTGATGGTAACTGACAGCTAACAGTATTCAGTATAGGAGTGATGGTAACTGACAGCTATCAATATCCAGTATAGGAGTGATGGTAACTGACGGCTATCAATATCCAGTATATGAGTTGTGGTAACTGACAGCTAACAGTATCCAGTATAGGAGTGATGGTAACTGACAGCTATCAATATCCATTATATGAGTGTTGGTAACTGACGGCTATCAATATCCAGTATATGAGTTGTGGTAACTGACCGCTAACAGTATCCAGTATAGGAGTGATTGTAACTGACAGCTATCAATATCCGGTATATGAGTGGTTGTAAATGACAGCTAACAGTATCCAGTATAGGAGTGATGGTAACTGACAGCTATCAATATCCATTATATGAGTGTTGTTAACTGACAGCTAACAGTATTCAGTATAGGAGTGATGATAACTGACAACTATCCATATCCATTTTATGAGTGTTGGTAACTGACAGCTAACAGTATCCAGTATAGGAGTGATTGTAACTAACAGCTAACAGTAGCCAGTATAGGAGTGATGGTAACTGACAGCTATCAATATCCAGTATATGAGTTGTGGTAACTGACAGCTAAAAGTATCCAGTATAGGAGTGATGGTAACTGACAGCTATCAATATCCAGTATATGAGTAGTGGTAACTGACAGCTAACAGTATCCCGTATATGAGTGTTTGTAACTGACGGCTAACAATATCCAGTATATGAGTTGTGGTAACTGACAGCTAACAGTATCCAGTATAGGAGTGATGGTAACTGACAGCTATCAATATCCAGTATATGTGTAGTGGTAACTGACAGCTAACAGTATCCAGTATATGAGTGATGGTAACTGACGGCTATAAATATCCAGTATATGAGTTGTGGAAACTGACAGCTAACAGTATCTAGTATAGGAGTGATGGTAACTGACAGCTATCAATATCCAGTATATGAGTGTTGGTAAATGACGGCTATCAATATCCAGTATAGGAGTGATGGTAATTAACAGCTATCAATATCCAGGATATGAGTTGTGGTAACTGACAGCTAACAGAATCCAGTATAAGAGTGATGGTAACTGACAGCTATCAACATCAGGTATATGAGTTGTGGTAACTGACAGCTAACAATATCAAGTATAGGAGTGATGGTAATTGACAGCTATCAATATCTAGTATATGAGTAGTGGTAACTGACAGCTAACAGTATCCAGTATATGAGTGTTGGTAACTGACGGCTATCAATATCCAGTATATGAGTTGTGGTAACTGACAGCTAACAGTATCCAGTATAGGAGTGATGGTAACTGACAGCTATCAATATCCATTATATGAGTATTGGTAACTGAAAGCTAACAGTATCCAGTATAGGTGTGATGATAACTGACAGCTATCAATATCCAGTATATGAGTTGTGGTAGCTGACAGCTAACAGTATCCATTATATGAGTGTTGGTAACTGACAGCTATCAATATCCAGTATATGAGTTGTGGTAACTGAAAGCTAACAGTATCCAGTATAGGAGTGATGGTAACTGACAGCTATCAATATCCAGTATATGAGTTGTAGTAACTGACAGCTAACAGTATCCAGTATAGGAGTGATAGTTACTGACAGCTATCAATATCAATTATATGAGTGTTGGTAACTCACAGTTAAAAGTGTCCAGTATAGGAGTGATGGTAACTGACAGCTATCAATATCCATTATATGAGTTTTGGTAACTGACAGCTAACAGTATCCAGTATAGGAGTGATGGTAACTGACAGCTATCAATATCCATTATATGAGTGCTGGTAACTGAGAGCTATCAATATCCAGTATATGAGTTGTGGTAATTGACAGCTATCAATATCCATTATATGAGTGTTTGTAACTGACAGCTAACAGTATCCAGTATAGGAGTGATGATAATTGACAGCTATCAATATCCAGTATAGGAGTGATTGTAACTGACAGCTATCAATATTCAGTATATGAGTTGTTGTAACTGACAGCTAACAGTATCCAGTATAGGAGTGATGGTAACTGACAGCTATCAATATCCAGTATATGAGTAGTGGTAACTGACAGCTAAAAGTATCCAGTATATGAGTGTTGGTAACTGACAGCTATCAATAATCAGTATATGAGTTGTGGTAACTGATAGCTAACAGTATCCAGTATAGGAGTGATGGTAACTGACAGCTAACAGTATCCATTATATAAGTAGTGGTAACTGACAGCTAACAGTATCCAGTATAGGAGTGATGGTAACTGACAGCTATCAATATCCAGTATATGAGTGTTGGTAACTGACGGCTATCAATATCCAGTATAGGAGTGATGGTAACTGACAGCTATCAATATCCAGCATATGAGTTGTGGTAACTGACAGCTAACAGTATCCAGTATAGGAGTGATGGTAAGTGACAGCTAACAGTATCCAGTATAGAAGTGATGGTAACTGGCGGCTATCAATATCCAGTATATGAGTTGTGCTAACTGACAGCTAACAGTATCCAGTATAGGAGTGATGGTAACTGACAGCTAACAGTATCCAGTATATGAGTGATGGTAACTAACAGCTAACAGTATCCAGTATAGAAGTGATGGTAACAGACGGCTATCAATATCCAGTATATGAGTTGTGGTAACTGACAGCTAACAGTATCCAGTATATGTATGTGTATGTGTATGTTTGTATGTGTGCATGTGTGTATGTATGTATGTGTGTTTGTGTTTGTGTGTGTGTTTGTATGCGTGTTAGGATAACCGTACTTAATCTAAGTCAGTAATCATTGAATTGTTTTAAGGTTAAATATGAATAGTTACACCCTAGCTCTATCTTGAATGTGTATGTGTGTATGTGTATGTGTGTATGTGTGTATGTGTGTATGTGTGTTAGGATAGCCGTACTTAATCTAAGTCAATAATCATTGAATTGTTTTCAGGTTAAATGTGAATAGTTACACCCTATCTCTGATTAAAACAAAAAATATTCACGTCCTGCACTCTATTGAGTTAATGTATAAATATTCATGTCCTTCAGTACACCCAACCGAGGGTAGTATGCTTGTACTTGGGACTGGGAGGTTGGGGTTAGAATCCCTGTTATACACTTATGTACTAATTATGCTAATGGTTTTAGGGATGGAAGAATACCCGCATTCACGTGAAAACCATTTTGGAAAATTCACCTTCAGTACACCCAACCGAGATTCGAACTTGTATCTCCACGTCATCGGAAGTCTAGTAGCGCCTTACACTATACCTCCAATCTAAGTTATACCTTCCTCATTCATACCCCATTCAAGTAATTAATATATGTGTAGTGAGACATGAATAAAAAATCCTATTAGCTTACGTAACTGTGAGAAATCTCCCGCCGTATGACATATAAAACGTGAGAGGACGTGTCGGTTTAATTCCTTTCAACAAAGTGTCATATTGTGTTGTTAATGGAATAGGTTGGTGGATGAAAGAGAACCGTAACTGACATCTAGCTGTATCTAGTATAGGAGTGGTGGTAACTGACAGCTAATAATATCCAGTATATGAGTTGTGATAACTGACAGCTAACAGTATCCAGTATATGAGTGTTGGTAACTGACAGCTAACTGTATCCAGTATAGGAGTGATGGTAACTGACAGCTATCAATATCCATTATATGAGTGTTGGTAACTGACAGCTAACAGTATCCAGCATATGAGTGATGAGGTAACTGACGGCTATCAATATCCAGTATAGGAGTTATGGTAACTGACAGCTAACAGTATCCTGTATAGGAGTGATGGTAACTGACAGCTATCAATATCCATTATATGAGTGTTGGTAACTGACAGCTAACAGTATCCAGTATAGGAGTGATGGTAACTGACGGCTATCAATATCCATTATATGAGTGTTGGTAACTGACAGCTAACAGTATCCAGTATAGGAGTGATGGTAACTGACAGCTTATAATATCCAGTATATGAGTTGTGATAACTGACAGCTAACAGTATCCGGTATAGGAGTGGTTGTAACTGACAGCTATCAATATCCATTTTAAGAGTAGTGGTAACTGACAGCTAACAGTATCCGGTATAGGAGTGGTTGTAACTGACAGCTATCAATATCCATTTTAAGAGTAGTGGTAACTGACAGCTAACAGTATCCAGTATACGAGTGTTGGTAACTGACGGCTAACAATATCCAGTATATGAGTTGTGGTAACTGACAGTTAACAGTATCCAGTATATGAGTTGTGGTAACTGACCGCTAACAGTATCCAGTATAGGAGTGATGGTAACTGACAGCTATCAATATCCAGTATATGAGTTGTGGTAACTGACAGCTAACAGTATCCAGTATAGGAGTGATGGTAACTGACAGCTATCAATATTCATTATATGAGTAGTGGTAACTGAAAGCTATCAATATCCAGTATAGGAATGATGGTAACTGACAGCTAACAGTATCCAGTATATGAGTGTTGGTAACTGACGGCTTGATCCGACCTCGAGTCACACGATAAAGTCCAGTCAAGTGACAATGATCCATAACCCGAATATCATCATCCTTGTAGGGTTTCTCGCATATATGAGCGTCTCTTCGAGCAGGAGTTAACTGTACTATAGTACTCTACGAGCGCCTTAACAATTTGGTCAGTACAATCTTTTCCCGTAAAGTGGCGGTACTCTGAGAGACTATCGTCAAAATTACATTTAACGTACATGACGCAGTATTTTAATTCAGCTGAATTGATAAGTTTCTGTCCCGTGCACTCTTATCATGAATAAATGTACATGTCTAGCACGCTCGTGTACCTTAGGTCTTACGAGTTGTCCTGGGAGTGATATTCTAACCTCGTATTGTTAGTTAATGATGTAAACAATTCTTTTTAAACTATTCACATTTAACTTGAAAACAATTCAATGATTATTGACTTAGATTAAGTACGGTTATCCTAACACACATACACACACACACATACACACATACACATATACATACACATATACATACACATATACATGCGCATACACATACACATACGCATACACACATACACCTACACATTCAAGATAGAGATAGGGTGTAACTATTCACATTTAACCCGAAAACAATTCAATGATTATTGACTTAGATTAAGTACGGTTATCCTAACACACATACACACATACACACACACATACACATACACAACAGCCACACATTCTAAGGGGATTGTCTATGATATGTATAATCCCCCCTCCCACAAAGTACACGGATCTAGACCCTAAATGTGAAAACTACTCAACACAAAGTATCATGATTCTAAGCATGTCACATAGAAAGAAATTTATGATCTAAAGTCCGTGAATCAGATAAAATACCTCGACTGTTATGAGAATATACGGGTCTTTCAAGTGCAGCTGGCGCACCTGTGCACCCCAGTCACTACGTCAAGCCTAGCCTGTCACACTTTACCGTGTGATCACCGTACAACCCGATCCATAGGGTCTATACGCTACGTCACGATGATAGGGAGAAAAAAACAGCCAGACAGTATGAGAGACAACTCCGAAGGTCAGCTGCTCCACACCCAACCCATATTGATAGCTGTCAGTTACCATCACTCCTATACTGGATACTGTTAGCTGTCAGTTACCACAACTCATATACTGGATATTGATAGCTGTCAGTTACCAACACTCCCATACTGGATACTGTTAGCTGCCAGTTACCACAACTCATATACTGGATATTGATAGCTGTCAGTTACCATCACTGTTAGCTGTCAGTTACCATCACTGTTAGCTGTCAGTTACCACAACTCATATACTGGATACTGTTAGCTGTCAGTTACCATCTCTCATATGCTGGATACTGTTAGCTGTCAGTTACCACTACTCATATACTGGATATTGATAGCCGTCAGTTACCAACACTCATATACTGGATATTGATAGCTGTCAGTTACCATCACTCCTATATAGGATACTGTTAGCTGAATAATTACCACAACTCATATACTGGATTTGATAGCTGTCAGTTACCATCACTCATATATTGGATATTGATAGCTGTCAGTTACCATCACTCCTATTCTGGATACTGTTAGCTGTCAGTTACCATCACTCCTATACTGGATACTGTTAGATGTCAGTTACCAACATCATATAATTGATATTGATAGCTGTCAGTTACCATCACTCCTATAATGGATACTGTTAGCTGTCAATTACCACAACTCATTACTGGATATTGATAGCTGTCAGTTACATCACTCCTATACTGGATAATGTTAGCTGTCAGTTATCACGAATCATATACTGGATATTGATAGCCGTCAGTTACCATCACTCATATACTGGATACTGTTAGCTGTCAGTTACCACTACTCATATACTGGATATTGATAGCTGTCAGTTACAACTACTCATACACTGGATATTGATAGCTGTCAGTTACCATCACTCATATACTGGATACTGTTAGCTGTCAGCTACCACAACTCATATACTGGATATTGATAGCCGTCAGTTACCAACACTCATATACTGGATAATGTTAGCTGTCAGTTACAACTACTCATATAATGGATATTGATAGCTGTCAGTTACCATCACTCTATACTGGATACTGTTAGCTGTCAGTTACCACAACCCATATACTGGATATTGATAGCTGTCAGTTACCATCACTCCTATACTGGACACTGTTAGCTGTCAGTTACCAACACTCATATAATGGATATTGATAGCTGTCAGTTACCATCACTCCTATACTGGATACTGTTAGCTGTCAGTTACCACAACTCATATACTGGATATTGATAGCTGTCAGTTACCATCACTCCTATACTGGATACTGTTAGCTGTCAGTTACCAACACTCATATAATGGATATTGATAGCTGTCAGTTACCATCACTCCTATACTGGATACTGTTAGCTGTCAGTTACCATAACTCCTACACTGGATATTGATAGCCGTCAGTTACCATCACTCATATACTGGATACTATTAGCTGTCAGTTACCAACCTCATATAATGTATATTGATAGCTGTCAGTTACCATAACTCCTATACTGGATACAGTTAGCTGTCAGTTACCAACACTCATATACTGGATACTGTTAGCTGTCAGTTACAACCACTCCTATACTCGATACTGTTAGCTGTCAGTTATCACAACTCATATACTGGATATTATTAACTGTCAGTTACCACCACTCCTATACTAGATACAGCTAGATGTCAGTTACGGTTCTCTTTCATCCACCAACCTATTTCATTAACAACACAATATGACACTTTGTTGAAAGGAATTAAACCGACACGTTCTCTCACGTTTTATATGTCATACGGCGGGAGATTTCTCACAGTTACGTAAGCTAATAGGATTTTTTATTCATGTCTCACCACACATATATTAATTACTTGAATGGGGTATGAATGAGGAAGGTATAACTTAGATTGGAGGTATAGTGTAAGGCGCTAATAGACTGCCGATGACGTGGAGATCCAAGTTCGAATATCGGTTGGGTGTACTGAAGGTGAATTTTCCAAAATGGTTTTCACGTGAATGCGGGTATTATTCCATCCCTAAAACCATTAGCATAATAAGTACATAAGTGTATAACAGGGATTCTAACCCCAACCTCCCAGTCCCATGAACAAGCATACTACCCTCGGTTGGGTGTAATGAAGGACATAAATATTTATACATTACTAAATAGAGTGCAGGACGTGAATATTTTTTTTAGATTTTAATCACTTACAGTATAGAGTACATGACGTGAATATTTTTTGTTTTAATCAGAGATAGGGTGTAACTATTCACATTTAACCTGAAAACAATTCAATGATTATTGACTTAGATTAAGTACGGCTATCCTAACACACATACACACATACACACATACACATTCAAGATAGAGCTAGGGTGTAACTATTCACATTTAACCTGAAAACAATTCAATGATTACTGACTTAGATTAAGTACGGTTATCCTAACACGCATACACCACACACACACACACATACACACATACACACATACACACATACACACATAAACACATACACATACATATACTGGATACTGTTAGATGTCAGTTACCACTACTCATATACTGGATATTGATAGCTGTCAGTTACCATCACTCCTATACTGGATATTGATAGCTGTCAGTTACCACAACTCATATACTTGATATTGATACCGTCAGTTACCATCACTCCTTTATTGGATACTGTTAGCTGTCAGTTACCACTCTATACTGATATGTTAGCTGTCAGTTACACAACTCTATGCTGGATATGTTAGCTGTCAGTACCATCACTCTATATACTGGATATTGTTAGCTGTCAGTTACCATCACTCCTATACTGGATACTGTTAACTGTCAGTTACCAACATCCTATAATGGATATTGATAGCTGTCAGTTACCAACTCCCTATACTGGATACTGTTAGTGCCAGTTAACCATCACTCTATACTGGATACTGTTAGCTGTCAGTTACCACAACTCATATACTGGATATTGATAGCTGTCAGTTACCATCACTCCTATACTGGATATGTTTGCTGTCAGTTACCATAACTCCTATACTGGATACTTGTTAGCTGTCAGTTACCATCACTCTATACTGGATATTGATAGCTGTCAGTTACCACACTCTATACTGGATATTTAGCTGTCAGTTACACACTCATATCTGGATATTGATAGCTGTCAGTACCATCACTCCTTGGATACTGTTAGCTGTCAGTTACCAACACTCATTTAATGGATATTGATAGCTGTCAGTTACCATCACTCCTATACTGGAACTGTTAACTGTAGTTACCAACACTCATATAATGTATATTGATAGCCGTCAGTTACCATCACTCTATACTGGATACTTTAGCTGTCAGTTACAACAACTCATATACTGGATATTGATAGCCGTCAGTTACTAACACTCATATACTGGATACTGTTAGTTGTCAGTTACCACTACTCATATACTGGATATTGATAGCTGTCAGTTACCATTACTCCTATACTGGATACTGTTAGCTGTCAGTTACCACAACTCATATACTGGATATTGATAGCTGTCAGTTATCATCACTCCTATACTGGATACTGTTAGCTGTCAGTTACCAACACTCATATAATGGATATTGATAGCTGTCAGTTACCACAACTCATATACTGAATATTGATAGCTGTCAGTTACCAGCACTCATATAATGGATATTGATAGCTGTCAGTTACCATCACTCCTATACTGGATACTGTTAGCTGTCAGTTACCAACACTCATATAATGGATATTGTTAGCTGTCAGTTACCATCACTCCTATACTGGACATTGTTAACTGTCAGTTACCAACACTCATAAAATGGATATTGATAGCTGTCAGTTACGATCACTCCTATACTGGATACTGTTAGCTGTCAGTTACCACAACTCATATACTGGATATTGATAGCTGTCATTTACCATCACTCCTATACTGGATACTGTTAGCTGTCAGTTACCACATCTCATTTACTGGAAATTGATAGCTGTCAGTTACCAACACTCATATAATGGGTACTGTTAGCTGTCAGTTACCACAACTCATATACTGGATATTGAGAGCTGTCAGTTACCATCACTCCTATACTGGATACTGTTAGCTGTCAGTTACCAACACTCATATAATGGATATTGTTATCTGTCAGTTACCATCACTCCTATACTAGATACTGTTAGCAGTAAGTTACCACAACTCATATACTGTATATTGATAGCCGTCAGTTACCAACTCTCATATACTGGATACTGTTAGCTGTCAGTTACCACTACTTATATACTGGATATTAATAGCTGTCAGTTACCATCACACCTATACTAGATACTGTTAGCTGTCAGTTACCACATCTTATATACTGGATATTGATAGCTGTCAGTTACCATCACTCCTATACTGGATACTGTTAGCTGTCAGTTACCTTCACTCCTTTACTGGATAGTGTTAGCTGTCAATTACCACAACTCATATACTGGATATTGATAGCTGTCAGTTAATATCACTCCTATACTGGATATTGATAGCCGTCAGTTACCAACACTCATATACTGGATATTGATAGCTGTCAGTTACCATCACTCCTATACTGGATACTGTTAGCTGTCAGTTACCACAACTCATATACTGGATATTGTTAGCCGTCAGTTACCATCACTCATATACTGGATACTTTTAGCTGTTAGTTACCACTACTCATATACTGGAAATAGATAGCTGTCAGTTACCACAACTCATATAATGGATATTGTTAGCTGTCAGTTACCATCACTCCTATACTGGATACTGTTAGCTGTCAGTTACCACAACTCAAATACTGGATATTGATAGCCGTCAGTTACCAACACTCATAAACTGGATACTGTTAGCTGTTTAGTTACCACTACTCATATACTGGATATTGATAGCTGTCAGTTACCATCACTTCTATACTGGATACTGTTAGCTTTCAGTTACCACAACTCATATACTGGATATTGATAGCTGTCAGTTACCATCACTCCTATACTGGATACTGTTAGCTGTCAGTTACCATCACTCCTATACTGGATACTTTAGCTGTCAGTTACCAACACACATATAATGGATATTGATAGCTGTCAGTTACCATCACTCCTATACTGGATACTGTTAGCTGTCAGTTACCAGCACTCATATAATGGATATTGATAGCTGTCAGTTTCCATCACTCCTATACTGGATACTGTTAGCTGTCAGTTACAACCACTCATATACCGGATAAAGATAGCTGTCAGTTACCACAACTCATATACTGGATATTGATAGCTGTCAGTTACCATCACTCCTATACTGGATACTGTTAGCTGTCATTTACCACAACTCAAATACTAGATATTGATAGCCGTCAGTTACCAACACTCATAAACTGGATACTGTTAGCTGTTTAGTTACCACTACTCATATACTGAATATTGATAGCTGTCAGTTACCATCACTTCTATACTGGATACTGTTAGCTTTCAGTTACCACAACTCATATACTGGATATTGATAGCTGTCAGTTACCATCACTCCTATACTGGATACTGTTAGCTGTCAGTTACCATCACTCCTATACTGGATACTTTAGCTGTCAGTTACCAACACACATATAATGGATATTGATAGCTGTCAGTTACCATCACTCCTATACTGGATACTGTTAGCTGTCAGTTACCAGCACTCATATAATGGATATTGATAGCTGTCATTTACCATCACTTCTATACTGGATACTGTTAGCTGTCAGTTACAACCACTCATATACCGGATAAAGATAGCTGTCAGTTATCATCACTCCTATACTGGATACTGTTAGCTGTAAGTCACCACAACTCAAATACTGGATATTGATAGCCGTCAGTTACCACAACTCATATACTGGATATTGATAGCTATCAGTTACCATCACTCCTATACTGGATACTCTTAGCTGTCAGTTACCACCTCTCCTATACTGGATACTGTTAGCTGTCAGTTACCAACACTCATATAATGAATATTGATAGCTGTCAGTTACCAACACTCATTTAATGGATATTGATAGCTGTCAGTTACCATCACTCCTATACTGGATACTGTTAGCTGTCAGTTACCACAACTCATATACTTGGTATTGATAGCTGTCAGTTACCATCACTCCTATACTGGATACTGTTAGCTGTCAGTTACCACCTCTCCTATACTGGATACTGTTAGCTGTCAGTTACCAACACTCATATAATGGATATTGATAGCTGCCAGTTACCATCACTCCTATACTGGATACTGTTAGCTGTCAGTTCCCACAACTCATATACTGGATATTGATAGCCGTCAGTTACCAACACTCATATACTGTATACTGTTAGCTGTCAGTTACCACAACTCATATACTGGATATTGATAGCTGTCAGTTACCATCACTCCTATTCTGGATATTGATAGCTATCAGTTACCAACACTCATATACTGGATACTGTTAGCTGTCAGTTACCAACACTCATATAATGGATATTGATAGCTGTCAGTTACCACAACTCATATACTGGATATTGATAGCTGTCAGTTACCACTACTCATATACTGGATATTGATAGCTGTCAGTTACCATCACTCCTATACTGGATACTGTTATCTGTCAGTTAACACAACTCATATACTGGATACTGTTAGCTGCCAGTTAGCACCACTCCTATACTAGATACAGCTAGATGTCAGTTACGGTTCTCTTTCATCCACCAACCTATTCCATTAACAACACAATATGACACTTTGTTGAAAGGAATTAAACCGACACGTCCTCTCATTTTACGTCATACGGCGGGAGATTTCTCACAGTTACGTAAGCTAATATGAGAGAGGGATTGAAACCTGATCCCTCATGGTTCAAGGCTCGCTGTCAGCACCCTCCACTCAACTTACGGAAGATATTTAACCTTAATTCCTGATCTTTGTCAGTACTGAGGATTGAAGTCAGAACATCAGGGTGTTTTGGCATTCATCTTGTCAGGACTAAGGATTGAAAAACATACAGAAGATATTTAACCTTGCAGGGCTGAGGATTGAAGTCAGACCATCAGGCTTGAAACTGATCCCTCGAGGCCCGCCGTCACCACCCTCCATTTAACCTTAATTCCGAGGATTGAAGTCAGGCCATCTGCGTTTGACAGGACTAAGGATTGAAAACATACAGAAGATATTTAACTTTAATTCCAGACCATCGAGGTTTGAGAGAGTGGTATTGAAACCCGATTCTTCATGGTTCGCCGTCACCACAGAACCGGTCGTGCACATGTTGAAAAGACTAAGACTTTGAGAGAGAGAATTTTGTACTGAATATACTAGGTTTGTACTATTTATTTAGGGGCGAATAATACTTGTCATATACTTTATTCCCGATCTTTGTTAGGACTGAGGATTGAGGTCAGACCATCAGGGTTTGAGAGAGAGAGAGAGAGAATATACTTGTCATATCCCAGGGTTTGAGGTGCGTAGCTACCCTCCCAAACCCTACTACATCACGCTGATGAAAGAGAGAGAGAGAAAATTCTCAATCCCCTCCCCCTGTAACCCTCTCCTCACTGTTCCTGTATACACATGCCACACTCTATCCCCAGACCTGCGAGAGACAACCCTTCTCATAATTACGCTAATGGATTAGGAAGTGTACCCGCATTTGTGTGGAGGTAGAGTGAAAAACCATTTAGGATACTTGTCATACCCTAAGGAGTAAGGGTTCGAGACCCGTAGCTGTCCTACTACGTCATACCGATGAAAGAGAGAGAGGGAGAAAAAAACTCGCTGGCTCGTCAGGAGAGAGAACACTCAATCCTAACCCCTCACCTCTGAGGGAGAACCATGACTCGTCACCTCTCTCTGTCATGCGTCCCCGTATCTGCAACCATTGTGTCCTCGTATATGTCTCCCCTCCCCTCACTCATCTCTCAGTCAGCCAGGTGCTTCAACCCCCACCCCATCCCCCCCGCATCCGAGGAGGCACAAACCCTCACCCATTAAGCAAATGAGTCACAGAAACTGCACCATGTTTAACGAAGGTATAAGAAAAAAACCAGATGCTCCACACCCCCTCACCCCTCTGCCACCATCGCGTGCTCCAACCCTTCTCATCTCTCAGTCATCCCCCCACCTCCCTATCCCCCCATCTCACAATAACATACCTATCGTGTCATCTCAGGAACCATTAAAATCTTGATTAATGGGTGTCCCGTATCTGCATTTCTCCCTTACTACTTTGACCCCTATTCTAAGTAATTTACATTGTTCTGTAAATCTTTTCATCACACACAATTCTTTGTAGTTCTGGCTTTCAGAATATGCATTTAGACTTTTTGTTAAAATATGGTTAGCCCACTTAAATTAATTATTCATTTAATGGCGTCATGTGTCTGTTACAACCTGCCCCACTTATTTTGTTTCGATATTTCGAATGCTATTAGTGTCCTATGGAATTTTATCATATAATTTATATAATCACATTTAATACAGGGAGCGGCAAAATGATCTGACGGTTTTAGCCACCACGGTTGAGCGAGTAGGTGGTTTCAAAGTTTACACGTGGACATTTTTAGTAGCCATCGTGCAGTGGTCGGTTTAGCATCGCGCGTTTGTTGTCGAGGCGTTTTTTTAAAAGGGCCGATTCCTGTGTTGCTGTGCAGTGGCAGTTCCGTAGGCGTTTTGATTTAGGTCCACAAGGAAAAGTTCCTACACGCAACACAATTAACTTCAGAGCTACCGGTTCAGCGTTGAAACGGAACTCGACAGGCCGTCCAAGGTCAGCCCAGACCCAGAGAATATCGATAGAGTAAGAGAAGCTGTTGAAGCCAGTCCTCGGAGGCCGACCCGTAAACAAGCTGCTGCTTTGCATATGTCTGACCACTCGGTAAGACGAATTTTTCGGTTCGATCTGCATTTCCGTCCATACAAAATGTATATTGTTCAGCAGTTAGACCCCAATGACTATGCAAAGCGAAAAGCATTTTCAGAACAAATGATTGATTTGATGACAGATGAAAAAAATTTAATGATGAGCGACAAGGCGCATTTTCATCTGGACGGTTATTTAAATAAACAGAACTTTCGTTATTGGTCAGCAACAAATCCTGAAGAACTGCATGAACGTCCTCTGCATAGTCCTAAGGTCACTGTGTGGTGTGGTGTGGTGTGTTTACCAAAACTTGTGTCATTGGGCCATACTTCTTTGAAGAGGGTGGTCGAACTGTTACGGTCAATTCGTAACGTTATCTGTTGATGTTACAAAACTTCCTGATCACTGAACTTTGGAGAAAATGCTTAGTGTGCAATAGAATGTGGTTCCAGCCGGATGGGGCAACTGCCCATACAACCAATGAGGTTGAACCATAATTAGGATCTACCATCCAAAAGAGAGGGTTCAAACACTTCAAAAGGAAAATAAAAAAAATAACAATAACAATCGGTAGAGTGGGCTGGGAGAGTGAACTTGTTATACCCGCTGGGTAAGCTAAATAACACCCAGCACACGCAATTTGGGATAGATGAGAGCAAGTTCTCACGGCCGTCCTCAACGGCCGATAAACACAGCCCAGACGTTATACCATTATTGTAGAACAAGTATTAACGTGGAGAAGAGCACTGCAATGCTCTTCACATGGAAAAGAAAGTACTACAGGCCGGCCCCACTCCAGCTGTTCGGAGAACAGATCAGATGGGCGGACAGTGTTAAGTACCTGGGACTTACGCTGGACACAAAACTGACCTGGAGACGACACTGCAACGAAAGACTCAACAAGTCGAGGCAAAGGCTGGGAGTCCTAGGCCCACTGCTTAACAGGCGTAGCGCCCTGTCTACAAGGAACGGTCTGACGCTGTACAAGCAGCTGCTAAGGCCGATCCTCGACTATGCGTGTCCCGCTTGGGGTCACCTGGCGGACACGTATATGAGGAGGATGCAGGCGTTCCAGAGCGTATGTCTGAGGATCATTGTGGGCGCACCTTGGTATGTCCGGAATGGGACTCTTCATCGCGACCTGGATATGCCTACCATCAAGGACCATTTCCGGAAACTGGCGCAGTCCTTCTACGCCAGACTTCCCGGTGCCACCAATCCTCTTATCCAGGGGCTTGGGAACTACGTCATCGACCCTGGTGGGTGTCATCGACGTCCCAAAGCCCTGCTCGGATAAGCGAGATGTGTCAACAGTGGTTTGGGAGGCTCTCACCCAGCCCCCCATAGAGTAGTGTCTCCGCACGTAACTCTAAAAACCCTTAATCGGTTTCTCAAATTCTTATCCCCCCCTTTTTTACTCCCAATATTACTAATATTATGTAATCTCTGTTTCTTTGTTTCAGAACTTCGTGAAACGCGACCACCCGTTTTTAAATTTTTGTGAACCACACGGTGTGACCAATTGGTTGGTACGTGTTGGAACTTGCTCTCGTGCTCCCCTTCTGGAAGCATCGGAGCATGCCTTTGTCTGTGTCTGTGTCCATTATTGTGATTACCTCACATGAATTAATTCAACTTAAAATTACCGAAGGATGATACTTATATAGAGAGAAGGAACGAATATCACTGTCAACAGTATTTTATTATAATTTACCAAAAAAGAGTCAGCAACAATGGATACAAGTATATTAACAATCATACAATACGCAACTTCCTTACAACATTTTCTTTTGGCGTCTTCATACCACTAGCGCCAGCTTTAAGAGCAACCCTCATCGCTCGCTACAAGAAATATAATTAGGCATGAAAGCTAATACCCTATTATAATCTCAACCTAGGAATTAAACGTCAACTTAAACAATTACTAACACCTAGTCAATATACATTATTCACATTATTTTACCAGCCCCGTAAGAATGGGGAAAAATATACAATTAACCCTTGCTATTTGTGTGAGCTGAGGTTGATATTAGACAACAACTTTGCATTTAATTGACCAACAACTCTCATTAGTCATCATGACTCGGTTGCTATGGCAGCTTCCCATCTATACATATCACGCGCTGAAGGCGCCCAACATTTCATGTTCCGAGGCGAACATCCATACAATAACCTTACTAAACTTACCCTAACACAGTGAAATTTACATATAAACCTAGCAAAGTTTTATTAAGTTAAAACTCTACAGGCGATGTTTACGAATGACATAATTTATAAGATGTTTTCCCTTTTCTTTTTTATATATATATATATTTTACAGTCAATATCTATTAATATAAGAAAAATAGTTTAAGTGATTCAGCCCAGAGAAAAATAAATTGAGATTTACATATATTATAAGACAACATAGTCTAATGCCAAATTCGCCTATCTCTGACGAACAATTAATCAGAGCAAGGTTTTTTAGGAACGAGTCCATTTAAAATTAAAGCGCTAAACCTAACATGATAAATAGAGATAAAAATAGGAAACCAGTAACTACAACTTATACACAATTTAAATCTGTTACGCCCAAAATATAAAGTCCAAAAGGTTAGGCATCTCAACCCATTTATCTTTAATATTAATACTACGGTAAAATCGTAGACCTTTCACAAAAATATTCCAATAGTTAGAGCAAAAGTCTCAAGTCCAGATATGTTATGCGTTCAGACAAGAGTAAAGTTTTAGTTTATACGTAGACATAGCTTGAAATATCAATGAAAGCAAGTTTAAAACCTTTAGGATATTTACTAAGTTAAAATAATTGAAGTGCCTAAAAAGAATTTTGAAAAGTCAGACATTTAACCCAAAAGGAATTTAGATTACATTGTAATTTTCGTCGCTATCGCCTATTCAAGCGACCTTCACAGCCAGCCCAAGAGTGGATCACAATTCACATGGTCGATCTTTTATACGCACTAAAACACAGCTTGCAGAACATGGTGGGGGGGGGGGGCAAAGAACGTAGATAGGGTGGAGAAGGTTCTAGGAGCCTCTCGGAGCTAGTAGAAGCCCGCTCGTAAACTTGGTGGAGTGTTACTTCTTTTCTTCTTATGGTCTTTGGGCAAGCAGACTCGGCGTGATGTATTCCAGCGGGCGCGCCTTAGTATTACAAGGAAGGTCGTGATGGCCAGGTGTGTGACGATAAGTGGCTCGCAGTGTTTACATGAGCATGGCCACGGACGTCTTCGTAGAATTGGGTAAGTTTGCAGTTTCCAGTATTTTGTCATTAGCTAGCGGCTAATGTTACAATGTGATGGACTTTTTGGAAAGTAAGTTTCGTGGCCGAGTAATCTGGCGTTTCGGGGATATTGCATGGCCAGCACGCTCCCCTGAACTAAGCGTTTGTGATTTTTTTCTTGTGGAATTTCTTGAAATCAAGAGTCTACACAAACAAGCCCCGCACATTGGGCGAACTTAAGGTAGCCATAACTCAAGAAATCACCAACCTGTCTCCTGCAATGTTAGGGAAGGTGTTCGACAGTTTTGGTGTGAGACTGCAAGAGTGCTTCATCACAGAAGGGCGCCATTTGAAGGACGTCATCTTCAAATTTTAAACTGATGAAATCGGTTGTTCCAATATTATTTTCTTTAATTTCCATTAACACCATTCTGTAATAACCAATAAAACATTTTATATCACTCTTAACATTTGTGTCATTTGTACTTTAAAACCGTAATATATTTTTGCCGCTCCCTGTACTACTTCCAATATTTAAAAAACTGGTGATTTTTTCACTCTGTTTCCGTTTAGCTACTAAAGAGTTATGAATAAAATAATAAAATTTAGAATGTAATTTAGATGCTTAACTACAAGAGGAAGTCTGATTGAGGTAACACTGATGTTGATGTGTTGGAGAAAGCAGCTCAGCTTGTGAGAGAGGGAACATCCATAAGACAATCTGCAAAAGTTATGACATCTGCCATGTGACCCTTATAAGATACATTTCAAGAAAAAATAAACGTAAGCTGTGAAATTACAATATAATTATATCATATTTATAAATCAACTATTTTCGACTAAATCCCTCATTCTGATTTGGAGTAATTTTTTGACTGGTGGAAATTTGAATTCTGAATTACAAAGAAAAATCTAAGTCAAACTTAAAAATAATGTAGATGAAAATGATTAACCATAATTAATTTATTAATTCTATCTTTTATATAATATCTAGAAAATATTAATTTCCTAAAATGTAATTTGCAGTTTTCTCCTAATTAACAAACCAAACGTGTACTGACTTAGTTTGTGTCTTGTTTCAGGATAAAATGAACCTAGGCCTGATCCTCAAGTGGACTGGATGCCTCTAGCTGGATATTATGGAAACAGACAGGTTTTCACTCAAATACAGGAGACTGCTCTTGTTACTTAAATCGAAACTTGCGCGGATATTTATTTTGGACTCACGCTACGCGATTTGCGATGTATTGCCTACCTGTGTGGGAAGCACTACAATGTCACGATGCCAAAAATCTGGATTGACAATAAAACAGCTGGTGCAGACTGGCTCTCATCATTTTTAAAGCGTCATCCTTCATTATCGATTTGAACTCCGGAGGTTACTATTATAGGCCGAGCATCCAGCTTCAACCGTGCCAATGTTTCAAAGTTTTTTGATAAACTTTCTGAAGTTTACGATAGGTATTCATTCACTGCCAATGAAGTTTGGAACATGGATGAAACTGGAGTCACTACTGTTCAAAAGACCACAAAAATTATTGCAAGAAAAGGTATAAAAAAAATAGGAGCAATGACTTCAGCTGAAAGAGGACAATTTTTTACTTTAACCGTTGCTGTCAATGTTACTGGAAATGCTATTACTCTAATGATCATCTTTCCCAGGGTTAGATTTTATGACCACTTCATCAGAGATGGTCCAACAGGTTGCAAAGGTACTGGAAATAAATCTGGGTGGACAACAGAAACAGAATTTCTGATTTTTCTGAATCATTTTGTTGATTGTGTTCGTCCTTCTCAAGAGAGGCCTGTCCTATTTCTCTTAGTCAACCATCAGTCGCATTTAGCTAAAACTAATGGGGTTGTAATGGTTTCCTTTCCCCCTCATTGCACTCATCGCCTCTAGCCACTAGATCGAAGTGTTTTTGGACCACTTAAAAGACAAATAAACATAGAAATGGATGGTTGGATTAGAAATAATAAAATCCCGGATGGTACCGCTAGGCCTATGACAATATTTCACACTTCATCCGTTTTAAAAGTAACATTTCAGATTGCCACAACACCAACGAATATTCAACATGGATTCCAGAAATGTGGAATATTTCCTTTTAATAGGGAAGTATTTCAGAATGCAGACTTCTCCCCCTCATTTGTGACGGACTGGCCAAATCCAGAGCCAGCACCAGATCCACACAATGAGGCATCTCCTGGAAGATCACTAGTTCTGGACAGACCCATCACACCAATTTCTGGTTCAACTAGAACCAATGAGATTTCTATCAATCCGGTAAGAGTTACTGGTCCATTCAGGGCCAATAATATCCCCCAAAATATGGCCAAGCTTTCCCTGGAGCTAGTTCAGCCCCTTCCAAAATCAGCTCCAAGAAAAACAAAGGGTGGGAGGAAAACCAGGAAAAGTTCCATTTTGACAAATACTCCAGAGAAGAAAGCACTTGAGGAAAATATGAAAAACGACAAAAAAAAGGGAGCGGTTTAGAGGAAGATAAAAATGGGTAGTCCAAAGCAAGCTATGGCCAAAACGTCTGCAAGGAATAAATTAGATCCAGGAAGCTCATCAGAAGAAGAGAGTGAATGTTTCTGTTTAGTATGCTTGGAACAATTCTCTTCCAGTAAACCAGGCGAGGAGTGGGTTCGCTGTTTGGACTGTCAGCTTTGGTCACATTTTTCTTGTGCAAATAAATCAAAAATGTACATTTGTCACAATTGCAAGTCAGATGGACTCTTGGAGTAAGAATTGATTCTGTGTTTTATTTTGTAGTCATACTCATTATAGCCTAAATAATGTTAGATTAGGATGTTTGTAATTTTTATATTTTGGTAATAAAATACACTTTAAATATTAATTAATTAAATAACATTCAATAAAAAAGTGATTTTCTGATAATACAAATTTCTTGTTACAACCAACCCAACTCCAGTATGCAATTTTCTCTTAATCCACATTGAATTGTTGATAGTACGTACTCTTAATTTGAGACCGATTTTGGCTCATTATGGCAATTTAATGTGTCACAGGATGAGTAAGTGTAAAATGCTGTTTAGGTGTAAGGTGACACATTTGTATCATTATTTGGCTACAGTTTTACAACCATTAGTCGCACAGAGAAAACCATATACCACTGGAAAGTGTATAAAACGGACAACTATTTTTATATAAGTTGTTTTTGAATGTTATTAATTTTAAAGTTGCAATGACCAATAGTTTGACTTTATTTCAAATAAATTTTAATTTGGTACATTTATTTATTTTCTAGAAATGTGTGCCTAATCTGTTATGTATCTAAGCTGTACACTCAAGTGTTTGTTAATATTTCATCTTTAATTTGAGACCTACTTGAGGTCAATAGAACTATCGGATGAGTCACAATACGAAATAGAGTAAAATAGCGCAAATCGTAGGCCCTAAGAACTTTGAGGGCCTAAAAATCAAGGACGCAAACACGAGAAAGTCCGAGTATTTTGATATGTTGTTCATCAAGGCTAGTAGTATCATACTGCCAAAATTCAGCTTTACATGATTTTTTATGGGTTACAGTTATATATGATCCAAATTTACTGGGCTATTGCTTAAATTTCACAATTCATCCATTATAAGTTTGTCCGATTTTTGTTATACTAAAGTGAAATTAATATAGTTTATTAATTAACGTTGGTTTAGTTAGTTATAGCTATAGTTAGTTACAGTTAGCTATAATTTGAGCTAGTTATGGTTAGAATTAGTTATAGTTATATACATATTTAGTTATAGTTAGTAAAAGTTGGTTATATTTATAGAGATAGTTATTAACAGATCTAGTTAGAGTTAGATACAATTAGTTACATTCACAGTTGGTTATAGTTAGCTATAGTTAGTTATATTTATAGATAGCTATAGTTTGTTACATTTATAGTTAATTATAGTTAGTTAGATCTAGTTAGAGTAAGTTATGATTATAGTTAGCTATGGTTATCTATAGTTATATTTATAGTTAGTTATAGGAAGTTATGGATACTTATAGTTATATATAGCTATATATAATCATAGTTGTTGTTATAATCAGTTATATTTTAGCTAGTATAGCTATTTAATGTTATAGTTTGCTATGTATGTCATAGGAAACCTTAAATTGAAGGTTTGTAGGATTTTGGTGTAAAGAAACTTTAAATATGCAAATAAGGCTAAGGATTTTTACTATGAACATTAATAGCATTTCAAAATACAAAGTGTGTGTTTTTTAGGTATTGATAATATATCATCTGTGAAAGCTGCATATAACATTACATGATGTAATATACGTTACAAAATATCAATAAATTTTAATCAATTAATTTAATTTTAATTAAACATTTAATCATATGGGACTCTAACTATAAGCGATATGCTAATCAAAAATTATTGCTTTGGACTAGAAGCAAGCTCTTAAACTTAGCACTTTGTATGTTCAAGAGCACTGAATTACATTAGATTGCTATGGGAAAGCGGAATAATTTGGTTTCGTAGATTTATTGCTTATCACTTAATGTCTTTAAACACCTGTTTGGGCACTGTTTGGATTGTAAGATACTTCCAAGAATAGCGTTTATTATGTACCTAAACTTCAGTTACGTTAGAGTACGTACTATTAGCGCATGCGTGTAAGGCTCTTAGTAAATTGTACTGATATTGCATCCGTTGGGGACTTTAACTGTACAGTTCAAAATACCTTAGCCGTTAGGCGGCGGGTTTATTATATTTGAAAGTTGTTGATTTATCTCAAAAAACATTATGATAGTACAAATTATTGTCACCAGGTGATTATATATAATAAATAGCGTTTAGTTCCTAATTTGACCGTTGAGTCGTAACTTGTTGATCTTACTTGATGGTAGTTATAGTTGTTTCTCACTTTAAACTTTGAATTGAATTCTAGTCATAAAAAATATAAGATATATTTAATTATAAATCTTCGACTTGGCTTGCCTTGGGCGGTACCTCGGCATTTGTAATATTATTTTTATATCTTCTATTTCTAATATGTCTAATAAAATAAATACTGTTATTCTCTGGTAACTCCTTGACTATTTTTTTCTCACGCTTCCTGGCAAGTTGATATGACACATTTTCTGAACAATCATATTTAAGGATATCCAACAGCTATAAGCTTATCTCATAACTTAAGAGTAATTTCGAGAACCAAATACTGTATTGTTAAGATTGTATATATACCTATTTGGGTTTTTGGGCCCTAGAATCTCAATTATGGGGATGAAAACATTCAAACTGGGAGCGTCGTTTTGGGAGACATGTGTCTAAACACACTTTGGTTTGAAATGAGTCAGTTAATTAAAAAGCATTCAAAAAACAGGGAAACATAACGCCTGAATTTATTACTATCTCGTTTTATTTCTAACAATAAAGTTTCATCTACAAGTATTTAATTTTACATGAATTATTTTTTATAAAAAATATCTGAATGTTTGTGATGGTTTGGAACTTGAAAACATGCAAAGCACCTCATTCACTACACCATAGTACACTTACAAGCTTTAGAACCTTTAATCACCGTCCAAGCCATGCTTACACAGTCAAATTCACCACATGTGTTGTCTCTATTCCCCTCTCCTTGATGAAAGCTGTATCGGTGAACCCACCCACAAATTAGCATGTAAAGAGCACCCCGGCATGGGGGTTGAACACCCATAAAATGCACACGCTTCGTCACGACAATCTTATTGGAATATAGTTAATACATTATATAAAATATAGTATTACATAATGGATCTCCAAAATAAGAATACAAACAAGATTTCACAAAAATTAAACATAAATGATAAATATTGAAATAAAATAATAACAATCCTTTATTTATTTACTTTGATTTATATATACAGAGTTTATTTCAACTTGTGTCAAATATTCTAGGGGCGTATTCCCGTGGACCAAACAATAAAAAAAGTATTTACAAACATTAGTCATTAGTATAGAACGGGAGAGTTTTAGAGTTATTAAAGGCTTTCCTCAAAGTTGGATTGGTCGTGGAGGATCCATTGAACTCGGTTGATTTTTATCCCAGGTCAAATTTAAACTCCATTGTTGACGCAGCTCCTGTGGATCATGTTGAGGTTTTAAAAGAGCGTATTGTAAATGTGTGTGAGCAAATACTTGATACCTCGGGTGTATTCAACAAAGTACGACAAAGCGTGGATCGTAGTCTCAGGGGCTGCATCGAAACAGGGCACCATTTTTAACCATTTTGTTTAAAAATGTTGTGTCTTGTGTTTTTGTTTGTTTCTGTTAAACTTTGTCTTGCTTGATTGTATTAATTATTCTGTTGGATTGCTTATTAATTGAACATTAAAATTCCTTCTAACTCAGAAAAGAAGAATTTGTAGACTCATGTTTATAGGAACGTTTCTTAATGTTTGGTGGATGGGAGGAAATACGCCCCTAGAATATTTGACACCAATTAAAATACATCATGTATATAAATATATTATTATAGTTCAAACATAAGATTATAACAAATCATCTAACAGTTTAAAGTGACAGTACAAAGGCTTGCCAGTGATGATGAGGTCGTGGTTCGAGTCTCGGAAGGGTGTAGCTATAAATTCATGGCTGGAGGTACTTACTCTATCTGCATTTTCATTTTGGGGTACTAAGTGTGTGGTTTATTATATAATGAATCATACTTGAAATAACGCATTATAATTTATTTATACGGCTAAAAATCTAATTAGAGAAATTAAACGGGATATAATTTTCTTGTAAACATTTACGCAAACTTGACAGAATTATCGATTTTATTTCACAGCAGCCTACAATCCATTCAGGTTATATTATGCCGGTTTACTAACCAAGCCAAAGTGTTAGAGATGAAGAAGGTTGATATTTAAAAGCAAGTTTACCTACATTTGCACGGAGAGAGTTGAAAACCATTTAGAAAAAACTCTCATGACAATCGTCATCCGATCCCCGATAACCCCTTCATAGGCAGTCTGGTGTATTATGGGAGTGACGTCTTAAGCCAATCGACCACCAGACAGAGTTTAATTAAGAAAAACTGATCAGGATGACTGAGTGTCCGATCACTAGCACAGACTTCTAAATATATGATAGTCCATGGTCGACTCTTGTAATGGCCGGTAAGTGAATCACGGATCTAATACTGGTTTTTACATTCACAGCAATAAAATGACGTTTGATGGACCGCGTGTTCTGTCTTTTATAAAGCTAAATGACGTTGATACAGGTGTCATGGAATGAGGTTTTCCCGTCCTACTGACCCAAAGGCAAGTTTCAATTGCCAATTATTTTCAGTTTATTATTTATTAATTTCATTAAATTAAATTAAATACCTAACCTGAATTATTTCAATAGCTTTGAAATCTAATAAAAGGTAAAGTACCTTCTTAAAAAAATATGACAATTCGGTTACCAAATAAGACTATTTAAGTGGAGACTTAAATGTGGTTTCACTCTTGGGAAGAGTTCTTTAAATAATTTTTGTACCGATAAATTCTATCAACTAAATTTAATCAATTCCAGTAACAATTTTTATCTTACAAATATAAAATTACATAATATGCTCGAGGGAATAATCTGTCGAGTGATAAAACTAAAATTTGTCAGCGACAGCAAGCACTGATGAAGTAGTAGGTGAGCTGTGTGCGTTTGAGTTCTATCTCCATCGTTCTGAGGACCTGGATTATTACAACACCTGCACATCCTTGTTCACAAAGGAAGGATATATGGTTAGAAGAGGGGAAAGAGCCTTTTCAACTTGGTGAGAAAGAATGTGTTATGACCTTGAGCTGGGTCTAGAATTACAAGTTGTTTCGACACAGATGCTATTATCAGTACTGTAGTAGTTATTGAATAATTATTCTTCAGAGTCTCAGTTTGACTGTGTGTTTGTAATTGTAATATTTCACATCATGTTCGAAAAAAAAATATCTAGACCTCTCGCGACCCTAGGAACATCCTTGCGACGACCCTCTTTTCGAAACCACTGGTCTAGAGAGTGGCTTCTACGAGTTTACATTGAAAACTGATAATGAATGGCTCGGGGTCAGCTGACGAACTTGTTATCATGAGTACTTGGGAGGGAGTTTGATTGGAGGAGAACCACACGCAGGATGACGTCTTTAAGAGCCAATCACAAACCCTGCCCTAGTAACTGTGACTGTTGTACTTGGCGCCAAGCTAGCAACGAACAGGTGCCATGTAGGCGGACACGTGCACCATTCCAGGTGCAGTGATGGTGAGCCATTCCAGGTGCAGTGATGGTGAGCCGTTCCAGGTGCAGTGATGGTGAGCCGTTCCAGGTGCAGTGATGGTGAGTCGTTCCAGGTGTAGTGATGGTGAGCCGTTCCAGGTGCAGTGATGGTGAGCCGTTCCAGGTGCAGTGATGGTGAGCCGTTCCAGGTGCAGTGATGGTGAGCCGTTCCAGGTGCAGTGATGGTGAGCCGTTCCAGGTGCAGTGATGGTAAGCCGTTCCAGGTGCAGTGATGGTGAGCCGTTCCAGGTGTAGTGATGGTGAGCCGTTCCAGGTGCAGTGATGGTGAACCGCGGTGACTTAGACTGTAGCGGTCTAAGTACTCCAAGCACGTACACTTGCACCAATTAAAGAAGATTATTGTGCAATTAATAAATAATCGATAATACACTAACCTCGCACTTATGAAAGTTAAAGAAGTACATTGTACAATGTATAAGCGGTTTATTAAAATTTGTTACAAACCAAACCGCCTCAATGATGATCTGCTGGTGAACGTCCTAACAAAGACGTGGACTGATTTCCATTCTGCTCCATGTGCAACAGCATCGGGTGATCTAGTGCGTTAGGGTTCGGCCAAACTGGCGAGCGAGCGAGCGAGCGAGCGCGTAATTAGCGGACCCTAGTTAGAGAAGATGTCTCTGTCAAAGACACTTGGTACATCTCTGCTCCTCGAAAATTCTTACAACAAATATTGTGTATTTATAAAAAAGAAAAAAGTAGAAGTGCATCCAATTAATAAATTGAGAAGTGTGTATGGTACTGTACTGAAGTGTTTTAAAATCAGATTAGCCGCACCAGTGGCGGAATGGTGCGTTGCACTCGATAGCTTTTGATTAGGAGGCAAAGGTTCGAATCTTGGCTCAGTGAACTGAAGGTGATTTTTAAAACTTATTTATTGTTGTGGTTTTTTCATACTCTCTCCAAACTAACGGTTATTCTTATTTGTAAAGGCCTTCTTTGATTATAATATTGAAGTATTTTAACATATTGGGTTTACATATATTCATTATATTATTTATGGTCTTTACCAATTAAATTAGGCCATTAATAGCAAGTGTGCTAAACCTATCACTGATAGAAAAAAGTCAAATATCATGTCAAAATGAGAAGTTTCCCCAGCACTCAATGAACCAACATACAATAATATTGCTTAGCGCCTGTAAACTAGACTGTACCGGGTCGAGCGCGTGCTTGCTCCAGTCTGGCCACCTCCCATTACAACCAATGGGCCAGTTTCATAGTCAAATTTAGTACGCCTCAAGTGCGGCGCTACACTACACCTACCTAAACTCGAATGGAATGGGCCAGTTTCCTATGCGAGAACGGCCCATTCCATTCTGGTTTAGGTAGGTGTCGTCATGTACTTAGTGTAGCGCCGCACTTGAGGCGTACTAAATTTGACTATGAAACTGGCCCAATGTGTTCTATTTTATATTTTAGTCGCTCGCTCGTTCAGTCTGGCCGTACCCTTAGACTGATTGTGCTGAGGCTCGCGTGTCACAATGTCCTGTTCCTGAATGTTCCACGTTCTTCTACAAACAGCTGGATACTTCCAGGCACCCCCCTCCCCTTTTCATCAGTTCGTCAGGTCCAACCCACATATAAGGCCACGGCCCGCTAGATAGGAGATATTCCATTTATAAGACTCACCCCATTCGTTTATACAAGGTATCAGCACGGCTACGTAGACAGCTCCTGGTTATAATGGTTGTTCCGTCAGACTCACCCGCAATACGCAAGATGTCAACGTAAAATCTATTCAATGACTTGTTTTCTACTCATTACTCTATGTGATGTTATTTAGTTATTCGTCTCCGATAATAGCGTTTAACTTATTTTATGTCAAAAAATGAATTTTGCAATTTGTAGCTAGGGTTTGTTAGCCAGGTTTATACTGGCGTTCTAACAAATGATTCTAGATGGATGACTTAAACCACTTTGCCACTCAGTTTTGATGACTGGCAATATAACGGAGAGTGCCACACTCCCTGGCCTGTATAACCATCCAATTGTAGGTTGTATGGGAAAGTAGCATAAGATCGGTTTAGGGAATGCATGGCCAACTCATTAGACTTAATGGGTCATTTCTAATCACTAAATGTTTACTCAGTTGTTTACCAGGTTGAGGTTGGCAACTTGTGGGTTGCTACTATCCTTGATACGCGGGTCGCGTCTTATAGTATCGTTCTCGTGGCTGGCTCCCTTAACAGCCCATTTCAGAACGATGTATTTGTTTGTTTATATCAACAACTTACGCAACCTATACAACCTCGTCAACACATCGCATTCTATCATTGGTAAAAATATGCTAAAATTGACCATTTTTGACACAGCCAAAAATTGTAATAACGCAGCGTTTTGACTTTTTATAAAAGGAGTTCTGACATTTAAATTCTTTTAAGACCAATTTACTATACAAATATTTATAATCCAATTCTTAATTATCGAGTAATTTGTTATCTACTTAGAGGCTGTAACGTCGAAATCTCGTCCTTTGTTACTAGAGCTATCTCTGGACGGAACATTGAACTATAGAGGGGTGGAGCCAAGTGTAGGTTAGGCCACTCCCATCTGTTACCTCACTACGGCTGACACACAAGACATTCCCACATCTGTCATCACTAAACTAAACAAACCCAAACCAAATTGTGTTTAATTCATTTATGAATTATGTACTTTTCAATAAGTAGGATATTAATTATTGTTTATAAAGTATTTTACAAACCAAAGTTGACGTGAAACTGTACTACTATTCGCTAATATAAAGTATGGGTGCTAAGTTTATAAAAAAATTAAGGATCAATAGCCACTTCAGTGGTAGAACGGTCTAAGGCGTCCCTCTCGTGTTAGATTGGTCTGATACTATTGGAGAAATAGGGGTTCGAATCCCAGTCGTGTCTATTGAGGGTGGATTTTCCTAATTGTTTCTCACTCTCCTTTCACGCGAATGCGGGTAGATTACCTCTAAAATTCTTCCTTTCTCATTCCTACCCCATTAGAGTAATTATCATCTATGCGTATAACCTGAACAGGTAGTAAGATGCGGTGATAAAAATGTTAAAAAATTAGAGATTTAACTTGTCGTGTAAATACCTACATTTAAATTTAGTTGCTATTTTAACGGTTAATAAATGTTCTTTAAATGGTGGTTTTGCTATATCTGATACAGCCAACCCCACCACCCCACTGTTGAGAAAAGAATGAGCTATTCTTATTTTTATTTCATACACTAGATAGCTGTTGCCCGCGGCTTTGCTCGCGTGGAAGTTGATTATATACAAATACGAAAATATACATATTATGTATTTACAGATTAATTTAAAATATTACGTTACGTTGATGACCATAACTTGACCTCAGATCAAAAATAATGCAAGTCCGATACAAACTTTCACCCCTTTTTCATCCCTTATTAAATAAAATTTCCAAAATTCCTGAAACACGTATTTATTTGTTTTACGTCAATAACCGAAATACAAAATTTTGTTTATGTAACTTTCAAAATGACGGACTTTCATACATATTATCATACATATTATCATCCCCTATTTTGACCCCTTTGGAGTGAAATTTTCTAAAATCCTTTCTTAGTGGGTGTCTACATAACAAAATGAATATACAGTCCGAATTTCATACTTTTAGCCTTGATAGTTTGCGCTCGGCGATGATGAATCAGTCAGTCAGTCAGGACATGTTATTTTATAAGTATAGATAAAGGTTTCGCTTCCCTTCCTTCCCCAACCCACTTGCAATAGTTGATGCTTTCTAGTTCGTTGGAGATGTCTTCAGAGACATATATCAATAAAACTATACACTCCATGTCTAATGATAGTTCCAAAAGATCAATGTTATTAAAACATAGTTGACGATTTATCATCTAAACGTGCCAATACAATTTAATATCAAATCTGTAGTTCTGTAAAACTAGCTTGAAATGTTTAAGTCCTAATTATGGACATTTGTTTGTTTAAGTAAAACGGTTCGTTTGAAATAAAAATTTGATTAACAACATACGTAGGTCTACAGCACCCTCATTGCTATATTTTGAGCACGTATACTTTGTAAAGTGTGGATTGTGTCATAATATGTTTGTTCTGCAAATATTAAAACTATATATCAAAACACATTTAACTCTTGTATTTGATCAAACATTGCCTCTCCTACTTTTATATTGTTGTTACCATCAGATTACGAGACGAGCACTTCCTTGTCTTGTTACCATGACAACGGCAGGATGAGATCTTACATGATATAAAGCTTTATCTAGTTTTTTTATAGTAAATTTAAATCATGTTTTAATGTGTTTATTTGAACAATACCTCCACGTAGGAGAGCCACTATTTGCGGGCCTCCATTTCTAAAATGTAAATAGGTATTCAGTCATTTTATGCTGTTGCTTGTGAATTAGGTTTATTTAGTTTTGTTTCTCGGTACTAAATTATCAGCACTCACGACATAGTACTTCTTTCAATTTCCTTAATTTTTATTTCTGTATAGTACATATATGCAATAAAACTCTAAGGTTTGTATCAGCATTCGAATTTTTATAATTTTCCTTTTTTATGAGTATTCTAACGCTATGAATATAAATAATCCATTTTTACGAGGTTTGTCTGGCTATTTGTTTGTTTGCTGCCAGTAAACTCAAAAAGCACTCATCGGATCAAGACGGGACTTATCATGTTGTGCTCCTTATTTATAAGTCGTCACACATCTCATCAGCGAACTAAGTAGTGCCCATAGAATCAGGTATGATCGGTGAACATTGGTCGCGGCTGGTTTCGCGGGTAAAGAAGATGGCAAGTGATGCATGCAGGACTGTGGGCGGGGAGGGATTGTGGGTAAGTTCGTGAGTTCTCATACGCACATACAACACTACTCTCGAATAAGTTTCATTATTTTATATCTTTTAAATGTGTTAAATGTGTTGATGTATTGCTTAATGCGAGTAAAGCTGTGGGCAGAAGCTATTAAATATTAAAATAAACGCTATTATTAATGTTTTAAATGTGTTATGGGTTCACAGATCACTTTTAACATAGGAGAGAGCCGTACATATTACTTTTTGTAAATGTAAAAGCCACACGTGAAGTGAAAAGACGCAACCCTCTTCTATTTCTGAGATCCTTTCATCGAGCTGGATGACAATGTAATGTTGACTAGGACATTATCTACTCCCATTCAACAGCATCCTGTGGGAAGGATTCCATCATGGTGTGTTGGCTTGACGCAGATGATGAGAGTCCTTCACAGACACCCATTTCCCGGAAAGGACCCAAGTGCAACAGATAGCTGACTGGAGGATGGTTGTATCAGTGCGCGTCAGATGGCTATCGAAGAACTCACTCACACTGAAATATTTCCTCTTAAGGATGTCACATGTAAGCTTTGTTTCACTACAATACTCTGGCTATGTTAACACACTATATAATAATTGTTATTATTATGTAATTATAATCATTTCAATTTTTTTTCCTTTATTGTATTGCTGGCAACAGTAACAAGATCTACAACAGGCTGGCATTGAAAAGTACACGAGTACTTGACATAAAATGAGCATAACTTACATAACAAAATAGAATAAATAGCTAAGAATAATGATACATACAGAAATATATTTACTACAAGATTAAAAAGCTACAACAATTATCAACTACTTAAATTAAGAGCAGTAGTGAAAATCAATAAGAATTGATATCATTTATAAAAAAAGTTCAATAAAAACAATAGGAGAAAAATGTAAATTTAATTATTAGAAGTAGAACATGTACTGGGTAAATTAATTAAATATTTCTCTGAGTTTTGCTTTTCTTTTGCGGTAAAAGTCGAATTCTACAAATATTTATAATTTGTGCTATGGGTACAAATGCCAATAGGGCTGAACTTATGAAAGTTAATGAGATAAATCGAAATTACTAATGTCCTGCAAACTCGTTTCTGTTGATTAGTTTTATAAGTGCGAAGTATATGATTAGTTTTCTTAGTAAGATACTTGGATTGAGTCTTTGATTTGTAAAAGGACATTCCATTTAAAGTAGATCAATGAAGAATATTTTTAGTGTCATTTTGCAAATCAAATTCATACAATCTGATAATGATTTGATACTTTTAAATAATTTGAGATAATCCGCAGAAAGTAAATTGACCAGATGAATTTAATTATTTACCATTATCATTAATAAACGCATTAAAGAGAAGTGGACCTTTACAACCACGGGGTGTACCACTAAGTGCAATAAATGTATTTGAGGTTTGTGAATTTATTTTAACCGCAAATTATCTATTCTGCAAATAGCTGTGAAACCAATTAACTTAAGTGTGAGATAGGCCAAAACTACTAAGTTTCGAGGTAATAATACCATGTTGACATAAATCAAAAGCTTTACTTTTATCAAACTAATTAATTACATTTACCTGACTTCGGTTGGATTTGAGAATAAACATGCCCCGAGAAACTTTACTAAATTAATGATATCATATATATTTTATATACCATGCTGATTATCCATCAGTATAATTTTTAAATAATAAAATGTATTTTCATTTATTATTTTCTCGAATACTTTAGAAAAGGTATTTAAGATAAAAATGGGTATATAGTTACAACGTATATTTCCGAACCTTGTTATAAATTGGAATGACAACAGATTGTTTCCATGCTGGTGGAAAAGTTTCACTTGATAGGATAAGATTTAAAATATAAATTAACACATGACTGAGAGTTTTGGCACAACTTTTAAATCATGGAATTCCACCAAAGCCGGCATGTTTTGATGAACTCAAATTTTTAATCGCAGTAGACACATACATATTATGGGGTAATGTCGCATGGATAAAAAGGACTAGTTTTATTAAAAGAACAAGGCGTATCCTGTAAGGTGGAGTTATAAATCGATTGAAAGTAGGTTTTAAATTAATTTGCTATTAATAAAGGATCTGGAATGCCAGATCGCCACCGTGGTTCGGATTCCACGTTAAACTGTAGGTCCTTCATTTCATCTCACAATCACCCAATCATTACACATTAGCGTAAGTGCGTATAACCCGAACGGGTAGTAGACGTGGTGCTAATAATAATAATAATAATAATAATAATAATAATAATAAAGGATCCGTGGTGTTGTTACAATTAATGTATACGTTAGACGGGAATACTTTATTCATACGATCTTTTTATTGGTTTCCAAAAATTGTTTGTTTTGTTTTTCATACCATTTTAAATTGAGCTAACCCAATTGGCTCCAACAACTGAAAATAATCGTTTAACTAACTTGCGAAAGTGAGAAAAACATAAAATAAAATCCTATATTTTTTTTTTAATAATTGAGTATTGATCATGATAGCTTATTTAAGTGAAGAAGAAAACAAATTAGGTAATTTGGAGGAGTCATAAATGGTAATTTGAAGAATATGTTTATTTATTTTAGTGAAACTAATTTGGTGAAATTATCTGTAGCTAAATTAACTTCAACAGTTAAATAATATAAGAGCAATTAACAGTGATCAGATTGCATCAAGATTGAATTATTTACCATGAGTTTAATTGATAAAAGAAGTGGGGGTGTAATTTTTTTATAGTAGTTGGTACATACTATTCAATAAGTAAGGGAGGATGGGATATAATCAATATTTACTTGTGATTTAGAAGCTACGTGCTACAAAAAGGTAGTGAAAATAAAAAAAAAAAGCAAGTCTAAGAGATTAGAATTACTCTCAAATCTGCTATCATGTTCTAATCATATTTTAATGGTCAATATAAGAAATTGAGCCAAATTTTTATTTTATGTAATAATGATTATTATTTTGTTTCTGATGACATTTCTAATCAATTCTGTGGTAGCTAAAATCCCCTAATAGTGCTATTCAAAAAGGGTTGTTTGTCGAACGGGAGGCGGGGAGTTGCCCGTCATATGGCCTGAAGCTATGGACTAAGGTAATTTGGCTTAAAAATTGGAACCAGAAGTAATTTCAACTAAAGTCACTTGGCCTAAAGTCTTTATTATTAATATTATTATTATTTAGCACCGCGTCTTATTACCCGTTCGGGTTATACGCTTTAAGTACTATTTACGCTAATGGATTAGGAATAGGGAAGGTTAAATTAGAGGAAGTAAACCCGTATTTGCGTAGAGGCAGAGTGGAAAACCATTTTGGAAAAAGCACCCCCAGTTCACCCGACCGAGATTCGAACCTCGATCTCCCCGTCCTCGGCAATCGAGCACAACACGACAAGCGCGTTAGCCAACTACGCCACCGAGGCGGGTGCCTAAAGTCGTTTAGTCTAAAATTTATCTCTAGTAAAAAATCAATTATGTTAAGTTCACTCAAATTCATTGTCCTAAGGTTCTATGGCCTGAAGTTGTTTGCTGTGAGTAAGTAGCATATATTACTGGTAATAAAAACAAAAATAATATTGTCGTTTTCTTAGATTGTCATTTAATATTATATACACCCCATGTTCTTAATATTATTTGTTATTAAAAAAAATAACAATGCGTATCTATACTAATTTATTTATTATTTGTGAAAAGTAGGCCTACTTAAAAATCGTTTAGATATGTATAAAAGAAATAGAATATTATATAATCTAGGCCTATCTACTCTTACATGTATCATATCACTTAAATAGTGTTTTATATAGGCTATTTTTGTGAAGATAAGTTTAGTCTTGTATGTTGTATTACTAGTCAAATAAGCCCTAAACTAAGAATAAAAATTAATTAGGGTACTTTCCATTGGTTTAAAATGCATGTAGATTTACATAAGTTAACCTACCAGATGTTGTATTTACTCCACTTAAAACACCATTTTTGTTCTTTGTTTAGGATAAACTTTGATCAGAACTGCTTGGTCTATTACTCTTGAAACAAAGACGTGACCAAATCAATCGTGAAAACTCACCCCTTCTTAAATAAAGTTATAATTAGGGGCACAGCCCGGGAATAAGGGAATTGCCCATTGAAAAAATATTTTTCCTACTGGAATAAATTAGATCCCATTTAGATCCATTTAAATCCCCTCTTATATTTGAGAATGCCGTACGATTAAAGACAAACTCCAAATAGCTTCTAAGGGCATCAAGTTGAAACTTTAAAAATCAAGAGACGACCGTTCTAAATACCTTCTAGTGGTGTGAACATAAAAAAAAAATGAGGTAAGACTACTTCAAATAGTTTCTAAAGGACTATAATCTTAAGGCTTAAAAGCATCCAATCATTAAACTCTGAGGTTAATTATCTCCTCCATTTCACACCAATAAGGTTCCGACGCTACTGACCCAACCTGGATAATTTTAAAGATAGGCAGGACTCAGTCGGAGGAGCGGGACATGACGAAGATAGCCAAATCTCCACCGTCCCACGACAACCCCAGAAGAGTTTACGAGAAAGCAGGACTTGATTCACCTAGCCCAGCCGAAGACATCTGGGCCTTATTGGAACGAGATTCCTGGTATCAGGCCATCGAACCAGTGTACCATAAAGTCATCGATGAAGCCTGGATATCTCCCGCTGAGTCACCCGTATTTGAAGACCTGCTTGCCCAAGCCTGTAATCAGGCCGTGTCCAACGACACACAGCCCGATGATTGATACCTGTAAGATAACATTAAGAAAATAGTATGGTGTTCCATTTTGACCACAAAAAGTTTTTTTCTATATGTTCTCTCTACTAAAATCTAAAGACTAGATTGTTTTGTTAATTTACTTTAATTCATAGTGTTAACCTATAAAACTAAATTTAGCATTAGGAATAAATAAACAAGTTTTACCCATACAATAACTAACTAACACTAGTCTACACTATATATTTAACTACCCAAACTAAGAGCATACACAAATCACAGCATTTATAGCACTGACTTATCTTCAGGAGTACTGTTCTCAAACTACTGCTGTTAATATTTTTGAAAACTGTAAGCAGGCTGTGGCTGATGCGTACAACCCCTCCTTCCACCATCTAGTTCTATCCTCTTCCTCCCATCTCGCTTTCTTTACATTCTTATTCGAAAACTGTTCTCGAAACTACTATAATCATTCCTATTTTCTTTATCAATATGTCTATTCAGCTCCCTTTCGTGACTAATGAACATAATCAATAAATATTTTATGAATGCACTTAAACAAGAAGGGCAAAATTAGCAAAAAAAAACTAGAGAGACTGAAAGAGGGAACATGTAAAAGGAAAGTTCATAAGTCAATATAGTTTTAAACCCATTTGTATGTTATTGGTAATAAGAATATTAGTAAATAAACATATATAATGTTTTAGCCCAGAAGGGGAACAATAAGAACAACAAACGAAAATTTTAAGCTTTCGATAAGCGAATAAATTTAACAATGGAGGCAAGCTTCTTTAATTAATAAAGACATAATTACCTAGGTGGACCACCTGTTCCAGTTTGACCTTTGACCCCGACGTGGAGAGAGTGTGTATTGTGATGATTAAGCAATGTTGTTATCGCTCTCTGATTGGTTTTCCCCCTCTCCCTGAACCCCTTCAATAGTTTATTCTTGTCCAAACTTGTTTTTATGTCTGGTTAGGATTCGGACGGGCGTTGGAGTTATTTTATTGGTGTGAGGGAGTTTATTGTCGTAGGATTGGGACAGGGCGTTGGAGATTTTTTATTTATTTATAGGCATACAGATCACGGTGTCGGGCGCAGCATTGGCACGAAGCTCTCCTGACGGTAGCGTAGCGTAAAAGGCGACCACTGACCGGTTGGCAGCTTTTTGCCGCCTTTTCACTTTTCCCCACTCCCCACCCTCCCGAGTTTTCATAATATTTAACACAATAGTCTTTTTAGCTCTATGTTTAGGGGTGTATACCACCCTTAATATTCAAGATGGACTCTAGGTTGCTGATGTGAATTATTCTGTTTTCACCCAAGGAATAGCCTGCCAAAGTTTTATGCAATATTTTAGATACACGTTGTATATGTCCGGCGAGGTTATGTATGACCACTCTTGGACGAAGGTAATAAAGGCTTCGGGATTGTTAAAATGTAAGATCTAAATTCTTTTTTGACTTAATGTTTTTCTGGTTATTAATTTTTATTTACTCTTTAACTTTCAAAAATTCTCTTTCGGCTTCATTATATTAACTTTGTAAAGAGGGGCTTATGATATAATTTGATCAGTGTTAGACTTTGTGTGAATGAATTTGTATCAATCTCGATACTTTATTTAAATCGATAGTTAATTCATTTATATGAATATCGATACTTTATTTATTTTTAAGATTATAGATTATTTTGTAGAGATATCTCTCGACCTAATTGTGAGACTGAAGAGATATTATTGTGATGGTTATTATTAGTAATTTTGGGACAAAGTTTTCCTTAACAAGGATTTATGACCGTTTTAAATAAGAAAACGTAGACAAATTTCACCTGTAGTCAAAATGTTTATTCTGAAGAATGCCTATTGGTCGTACGATGGTAAGATCTTGGTGTATAACAGGAATATGTATAGAAGTATAAGGAATAATGAGGGCATTTTTGAGGACTCATATTGTAACTTATGAAGGTAGATATGAATTTCCTAAACGACATTTTGTTTTGACGAAGATCACGTACCTTTACAAACTTGTTAAGTGAGGAAATAATTGATTTAGGTATTATTGTTCTCTTCTAATGTAATTTGTAATTGTCTTGATTTAAAGCCGTATGTAACTATGATATTGTTTTTTTGCTTCCAGCATTCTAATTCATAATTAAAATCTTTTCACCAACTCTACGACTATCTTAATAATTTTTAAGATCTCTATAAATTGTTCAGACTTATTCAAATGATGATGCTTATACATATATATTTAATTATGATACATTTAAATACATATCAACAAAGCTACTCCAAGTCTTTTCAATGCTAAAAAATAGAAATAATACCCTTAGGTTTTGTGTGTTTTGGTATATATTTAGTTTTGGTACACATTTATATATTAATTTTCCTTGAGGGTAGCCATCATTATATTATTACCACAACTGGTGTGAGTTGCATGCTCTGGGTTTTGAAGGTCAATCTCAGATATTAAAAAAACAAGAACTTTAACCGATCACTCCTATTGCCTTTTCTCTTTATTTGTGATGTGGACCTCCTATTATGTTATGATGTTGCTAAGGACAGTTCATGAGTTATTTATAAAGCTCTATTTTATGTAATAATAAACATAACTGTTTGGGCATTATGCTTGTAGGAAATGTATTTTCTATCAGACCACGTCTTATTATATGTAAATTAAAATATTGCAGATATATATATAATTAGTAAGAATATATTTTATATACAATATATACCATGTGAGTGTTTGTAACTTTTGCAAAGGTATCTTTATTTATGGGTAAATGAATGAACATGTGATCATTTTGTACTTGCCAGTGTTCATAATGTTTCGAAGTGTACGTGTTTGTTAATTTTGGCATACTTTATCTCAATGTGTTCTCTGTTATTTGAGTGATGATTCACTGAATACAATAAAAAATATAATTTGTTCAGTAAAACCTACAGTAAAAATTAATACTTTAACTAACAATATCAACTTTCATGTTGCTCTTTCTTGGGAATATAAATGATGATTTAGAGCATTTAAAAAATTCTCTAATTGCAACAATTATGATAAATTGCACCGGCCATAGCAACTCTACACAAAACTACCAGTTTTAAAGCATTTACTACATTCAGTAATGATTCTCAACACTGAGCCGTATAAAGCGCAGAGTTCCTCATTCTCGTATGAAAACTAACCGGTTGTAGTGTATTAGTAATGATTAAAGCCTTTGATACAACATTGTTTAAATAAATGTGATGTATGACACATTCCATGTTTTGATTACCCGCCTGAAATTGCTTATTTTTTTGTGTTGATTTGCGGGGGCTCGTCAGTAAACGCGTCCCCGCGACCCATTGTTTCCACGTAATGATCACAACGCAGGGAAAACCGTTAGTTATTAACTACTTGACTAATGAAACAGGCGGTCTCCATTGTTGTTCCGTTGGTGGCGTCAGCTTCATAGTCCACTTAATATTGATCGAAAATTCAGTGATGACCATAAATTACGGACAAAGTGTTGTATCCAACCTTGCAAGTAGGTAATTAGGAATAAAAAAAAGTACAATGTTGGCACTTTTGAAGTTGCATTGACGGAGACGTGTATGAGATTCCCAAATAAATTGTACCCATCCGGAACAAACAATAAATCATTCTTTTACTTTTAAGATTAATTTTAGAATTTTAAAATTCATGTTCTACTTTTTTTAAATCTGTAGAACCAAACAGATTCTATACAAACTGAATACAAATTCTTATACGATTCATTGCTATATGATTTTAGATGCATACGTAGAAAAATTAATTTTTTAGACCTGCACAAGTTCTAATAAAATTTAATATAATTTCATGGGTAACGTTAAAAACCATGAAACATTGAGCTACACTTAACAATACGCTTATAAGACTTATATGAAAATCTGTCCTTTCATATTCCAAATGTTGAAATTATATTATGAAAATATGGTTGTGTAAGAATCGTTTTTAAATTATTCAAATAATCTTTTTTTATTTTATTCTTTAAGGAGATGATCTTAAATGTCTAAAAGAGTAAGAAACCTATGAAACGCGTGCCTATAGTGGCATGTGGAACTATTTTCAATGGCACGTGGTGCTATTTGAATTAAAATAATATGAAACCTTTATTTTTAATTAAAGCCATTGATGTGGCTAATCATTTTAATAACATGTTTTAAGTAACAATGATTAAGTTGTTTGGTTTAAAAATTTCAAAATAATATCTCAAGAACTTAAGTTTTGCTAAAACACATCCATAGCTTTTGTATATAGTCTGATTTATCTAATTTATGTTAAAATATTAAATATTCAAGAAACAGTAGCTATGTAATGTATTCAATTTAAATACATCTTGTTACATTTAGCTTTTACAAGATCAAATTAAATTTGCTTTAATAGTTGTACTAATGAACTAGTATAAAAATATAATATATTTTGGTGGGCTTAGGCTGGTTGGCACACTGAGTGACTTTGCAATATTACGACCCTACTAAAAGGTTGCCGACACCTGAGTTAGAATGTTGCTAAATCGAAGAAAGTTACTGATTGAAATATCATTAGTATATTATTTTTGTTGAGAAACCTGTGAGACTTGAAAATGAAAGCAATGTAGTCAAAATCAGTCAAATCTTTTTTGTAGGGCAATCACTATGCACGTCTCTTGGTTCTAGACTCTCAATTAAGAGACTCCGCCCCCTTGCTCTACCTGTTTAGGATTTGAAATGTGAAAATTGGATAATAATATTAAGTTAAATGTTGAATATAACTTTATTATCCAAGAGGCCTGAAATCCTACTAGTCGATAGTGTCTCGGTAATGGTTATTTCCGCCTCTCATTTTATCCTATTATTTTCTTTTCTGGGTGCTGATTTGGGAGAAATTGCCACTCTTTGTAGGGATATATGCTACCTCACAACAACCTGTTCTTGTATCCTTTGGTTCAAACTCGGCCTTTGTTTTAGTATAGCTAAAACTGGTGGGCTCTACTCCGAGACTTCACTCATTTTATAATCTAATTTTCACTTTTAATTATAGGTATTGTTAATTTTAGAAAGGAGATATTTAAGATTAATAATATAAGGGAAAAATTAAATGTTGCATTCAAAAGTATCCTGATATTTTATGTAAGCAAATTTACGTCAAATAGGCCTAGTCAAGAATAAATTAAATGAGTTGATAATGCTAACAAATAACACATTTATGACGAGTTTACTATCCTCAATTTCTGAGCTACAAAACAAAATGGTGACAAGTTAAGGAGAGGCATTTTATAATAAAGGGTTGACAATTTCTCCTTCCTCAAGATTAAGTTCAAGAATGCTTGCCACCTCAGACACTGAAAGAATGAATTTTCGTAAAGATTGTGGCGTCTCAACTTTATTAATAATTGATTAGATTGCTTGGGGTGTCTGATATTAATTACATGATATAATAATTGGCACGAGGTCACTGTAGTCCTTGCGTTGTTGCTTTAATAAAACAAGTAAACACAGTTTAATATTTATATATTAACAATAATTAAACTCCATGTTTGTAGCCATGACCTAATTAACATTATTGTGATACTCGCTACAAAACACGTCCACACCCTTGCCGTCCTTTTCTTCCAGTGTCCTCGAGCCGCACCCTTGCCGTCCTTTTCTTCCAGTGTCCTCGAGCCGCACCTTGCCGTCCTTTTCTTCCAGTGTCCTCGAGCCGCACTCTTGTCATCCTTTTCTTCCAGTGTCCTCGAGCCGCACCTTGCCGTCCTTTTCTTCCAGTGTCCTCGAGCCGCACCCTTGCCGTCCTTTTCTTCCAGTGTCCTCGAGCCGCACCTTGCCGTCCTTTTCTTCCAGTGTCCTCGAGCCGCACTCTTGTCATCCTTTCCTTCCAGTGTCCTCGAGCCGCAATCTTGCCGTCCTTTCCTTCCAGTGTCCTCGAACCGCACTCTTGACGTCCTTTTCTTTCAGAGTCCTCGAGCCGCACTCTTGTCATTCTTTTCTTCTAGTGTCCTCGAGCCGCACTCTTGACGTCCTTTTCTTCCAGTGTTCTCGAGCTGCACTCTTGACGTCCTTTTCTTCTAGTGTTCTCGATCCGCGCCCTTGCCGTCCTTTTCTTCTAGTGTCCTCGAGCCGCACTCTTGACGTCCTTTTCTTCTAGTGTCCTCGAGCCGCACCTTTGCCGTCCTTTTCTTCTAGTGTCCTCGAGCCGCACCTTTGCCGTCCTTTTCTTCCAGTGTCCTCGAGCCGCACTCTTGACGTCCTTTTCTTCTAGTGTCCTCGAGCCGCACCCTTGCCATCCTTTTCTTCCAGTGTCCTCGAGCCGCACCCTTGCCGTCCTTTACTTCCAGTGTCCTCGAGCTGCACCTTGCCGTCCTTTTCTTCCAGTGTCCTCGAGACACAACCTTGCCATCCTTTTCTTCCAGTGTCCTCAAGCCGCACTCTTGCCGTCCTTTTCTTCCAGTGTCCTCGAGCCACACCCTTGCCGTCCTTTTCTTCCAGTGTCCTCGAGCCGCACTCTTGACGTCCTTTTTTTCCAGTGTCCTCGAGCCGCACCCTTGCCGTCCTTTTCTTCCTGTGTCCTCGAGCCGCACCCTTTTGCCAACTTTCCGCTAATCAACTCAGCTTTACATTACTAACAATGTATATTCATCCTTACAATTGCACTTAATAAACCTTTACCTATTTGTAAACATATCCTTTTACAATTTAAAATATAAAGTCTAATGACATATTATTCCAACATTGGTTACATCAAAGTTCATCAGATTTTTGAAACCTATTTACAAATTGAACTTTAAGGTTACTTTTTACCCTTTCTGGCACTGATACAGTTAGAATTATGTGTCTTAAACTTCGACATGTAAGGCTAAGTTGAAGCACTCAGCAAAAAAGGTGCATTAAATACCCATTGTTTTTTCTTGTAAAAAGGATGGAAAATTCCACTTCGTTCCCAAAATTTTAACTACAATCTTTATTAATCTCTAGCAGGAATTTAAATAAATTATTAAAGTATGTCCAATACATGAGGATATTTTTTTCTAAATATACTAAGAGTTCTTTTTATATAGTATTATCCGAAATGCGACTATTTGTGATCTCTTTAATAGAATGAGTACTTTTAACGCTTTCATTTAAAGGGAAGTTGTTAAGGTCCTGATAAGTGTTGGTTAAATTTAGATTAGCAACAGGAATGTTGGTGGTAGTCTGGGTAACTAGTACAGGCTGTGTCTAGAGGAGTAATTCTAAGGTGACACTCATATCACTCAGTGAGATGTCATCTGGCTTGTTGATTCCATGTTGTCTAACTACGTGTACAAGTTCAGCCTGTGTTAGTAGATAAATTCTATATTCATTCTCACTCGTTGTTTTTTGTTTGAGGTCGCTTTAACATTTGGCGATGTTACATCATACGCCCTCTCATACTAATCTTCAAAACAAACTACCCATTCCGTATGAAACCGCAATATTAATAGACATCCTGCAATAGTAAGCTTGTCTATTGTAGTCCAATGTAGAATCCGTCTAAAATACTAAGCCATATCCAACATGAATAAACTCCCTGCAATCAATAAAATGTTCATGTACTTACCCTTTGTAGCTTCTGGCTAGAACAACCTTCAAGACTGGAATGTACTCGCCGCGTCCTAAATTGATGATTGGGACGAACGAGCCTTGGGGTAACTGCATCTGATGTGTCAAGCGTACGAGTCAAAATGATTCCAAAGGAACTTAGGAATGACGCTCACAACAGTACCGAAATTAAGACATACCTGCCCTCTGCGGGCAAGACGGAATCTACCACCAAGACAGCTCGTGGTGTGTGTACGTCACTGGTGCTCTGGTCAAAAATATATTTTGTCGACACTGGCGGACGTGATGAAGAGAGGCCAGCCAATCTAAGCTTGATCGATGGTGTACGTGCTGATTTTCATCCATCGAAATAGCCGATGGGACGTCGCCGACGTATATGAACAACCTTCCCCCCCTTCCTTTCAACCCCAAGCGACTAGAAACACTATTTAATCTCGGTGATCCTGAAGACGATTTGACTATTAAACTGGACGCCGTCAGAATAAGTCCGGTCCTGTACTCGGACATTTTCAGGATGTTTACGTATTCTCTATATATTTATTTCATCAATTTTATTTTAATAGACTTGAACTATGCCTTGTTCAATTTTGAAATTAAAGTAACGTATTTATTGGAATAAACCTGAATAGGTAACGTAAACTTTTTGCTAGAATTACTATTGTTTGTATTACTAAATTTTGTAATGAATCATCTAATTCTTTTTGCCGCCAATTAAGCGCTAGTGCCAGTGAGGTCACTGAATAAATCAGATTGCCATATTTTTTGAACTAATTTTTGCTAGAAGTATTTAATTTGAATTGTCTGAATTTAGCTGTTAATGTAAACTCTTCTTTTTACGATGTTTTCTTATATTTAATTGTTTGATAAAGTAACGTAATATTTTGCTGATGGATTGATTTTTACTTTGAATATTTTTCAAATTATTTAATTGTGGTTTATCTAGAATTCTTTTGTATGTTATATAATTATGATTAACAAGTAGGGATCTTGTTAACGTCAGTAGTTGTATCAACATTTAATAGTCCCACGGGAGTTTGACCTATGGTCTTTAAGCCAAATTCTTGTGTTCCCCGAAATATCCGTACGATATTAAATTTAACTTCCCTTTTTTTCTTATTTTTTTCTGTATTCAATGTATCGTAGTAGACAACTTTCTTACGAATTTCAAAGATGCCCATTAGGCTCTTTTATTTTCGTAATCAATAATTATCTGATTAGACATTTATAAAGTAAATTGCTCAGATAGTCAACATGTTAGTTTATTTTTGTCAATATTAACTATTGTAAAACTGACATTGTATTGTTGAATCGAGTGGTTTTCTCTTTCAGACTGACCTACTTGACTTAAGAACATGTTTCATGTTTGGAAACATTTACATGATAGTACTGCGCATTTGTTTAATATGATTTTCAACACAAACCCTGATGGATTTTTGAGGCCATGTAAATTATGGTTTAAATGGCTATTTTATTAAATAAAACATCCATATTGTTAACAAATTGTTGCAAATGTCTTTCTTCTGTATAGTATTTTGTAGCTTATCCTCACTTTCCTTTTATTCTAGTGTGGCCGTAGGTAAGAGGTAGTGGAGTGGGTGGTAACATCTCCAACAGGATCTTCACCAGATGTCATGGTGTCAGACTCACACATGCATCAAAGTACATACAAGTTAAATTGAGCACATGAAAACTATAAATAAACTACAGTAAATTCTATGATATACGCAGCTTGTACCGTTAGACACTATCCTTAGGGAGCATGTCTGAATGGTACATCTACTCCAATCGGGTATCGAACTGAAATAGTGCTGAGAGCTAACATGTAAATATAGTGATTCAAACGAAAACTTAGATTTATTAAAGAGAGTGTACCAAGAATATATGACAAAGTAATTACATTCATTAGGTACAAGTAGGTAAATTGCTAACATTAAAGAAACAAGATTTATAAATGCCACTGCTCTCCATAGGGTTATAAACAATGCAACCTACCATTTTTATTAGATTTGTCATTAATAAAGATATATTTATTTTTCAGGTTCAAAGGCGCTCCTGTCAACTTTGTCAAAACAGATAGAGTTCTCTACAAGGGGACGGTAACTCCCCAAAGCCTTACCTCTATACTAACAACAATATACATACAGGTCTATAGAAACTAAGTGCAATCATATCCACGGGCCTATCCATAAGATAATGACTTTATCAGAATTGATTAGCTGATAGAGTCCCGTTAAAAGTCTAGAAAACTTATCTGAACTGTGAAACCGGAAAGCCAATCACATCCAAGCAGTTCTAACTGGTCTATAAGAAGCTACTTGCTATAGTAAATAAACCAGAGGAATTACGTAGATAGTTTTAGCAATAAATATATGAGCACACAAGGCACGGTTAGTATGGATATTAGCTCTAAAATATCATGATTTCGATCCAGTAGAAATAAAACAATAGCAAATCAGATAAAGAGTTATAATCATAATTAGGAATGCTCTAGTTTAAGGCAGCCATAGATTCAAGTACAAAAAGTAGATCAACAATAAAGGATTGAAATCATGAATGCCGGAGCTACTAGCCCCAATCGTATCTTAAGGATGCCGGGTACTAAAGATATAAATAATACCAGTCGTGGGCCATTCCAGGCACGTAGTACTATTAACTACACTAACTACTAACTGCCCATTAAGTGCTGTCTAACCCAAAACATGGAAAGCATGATACACAAGATAATATCGGTCTAATTAGGTCTATAAAATAGTCTAACAACCCCATGACCCTAAGTCAGGTCATTCTGAGCCCAAGCTAATTACTTAACTCACTAAGGCAAGGCAGACGCTGATTCAGAAGGGGCGGGTTGAAAGGGTTAGTTGACCCCCCTATGAAAGTTAGAAAACTAATACAAAAAACGAAATGAAAGTTCAAATTTTAGAAAGAAAAAAAACACAACACAGATAAATTATACAATTGTTTATCTTTTTAAGTGCAGATATCTCTTAATCCGGGTCCGCACGTGCATTATTCGTCCACGTTTATTCAATTTTCAATATGACTCACGCAAGTGTGGAAAAAATATTTGTTTTCATGTACGAATATTTGTCGGGCACACCGAGTGACGAACAGTGTTCCGCATAGAGACACACATCAAAGAAGAATAATAATCACCCGAAAACAGTTCATCCACGAATACCAAATATAGATTATGTGTGGAAAAAAGAGTGGTGGAACTGTGGGGTACTCTGCCCCCCAGGAATAAATTTCCCCAAAATATTTCAAATTCTCCGATAATATCGAATATGAAGATGAAAAATGGCTTTAAATACAACTTCAAATGACTCCTAGATACTTTCTATTGTCAAATATTTTCTGGAAAAGATCACATCAAATAACTAATAGAATAGAGGCATATAACTGGCAGAAAAAGTCAGGAAGAAGATCTCTAAATAACTTCCAAGGTCATCCAAATTTAAAAAATGTCTAGGGGAGGACAATTCCAAATAGCTTCTAGATGCATGTCATTTTGAAGAATTTTCAGGCAAGGACCATCCCAAATAGCCTAGTTTCTGAAATAATTCAATTTTCAAAATGTTGTTGGTGGAAGACCACTTCAAATATTATCTTATAGAAGTATCTAAACCTTAGTAAAAAATTAATGTGAGGATCACTCTCAATAGCTTATAGGGGCATCCAAATTTCAAAAAATTTCTAAGTGAAGAACACTTTAAATACCATAAAAAATAATCTAATTTAACAAAAAAAAGCAAGGCAAAGAGTACAGACAGCTTCTACACTAACCTCTTCTCTAAAAATCGTTGAAGGAGGGTCACTCCAAATAGTTTATAGAAACTATCTGATTTTTTAAAATTGGAAGGGATGGCCAAGGTTTAAAACATACATAGGATCAAATATGAATGAGCAACTATTAAATGGCTCCAAACAGATATTTAACATTGTAGGTTGCTATGTTATTTATAAATATGACCTCCATATGAAAATGATCTGGATTCGCCTCTGAGGTAAGGTAAGCTATACTGACAGTCGTTAAGCAGCTGAAACCTGGTGAAATAGCACAAAGCTCATCACTACCCTGATAACCATATTGCTAAATATAATGGACAAAATCCTGTACAGGGAAAAATGATAACCAATTAAAATAATAACATATTAACTAACTTAAGTTTCATACGCCCGTAGCTAAGTCAAACAGAAAGCTAACATTAGTACATTAGATAACACACTAGATGTGGCGAGAAGCTAGAAGTGACCGAGCCATGTTGATAGAGCTTTCTTCCATCTCCTTGGAATGTAGCAGGAGGTATCTGGCAGACAGAGCCATGTTGATAGAGCTTTCTTCCATCTCCTTGGAATGTAGCAGGAGGTCTCTGGCAGGACAACGATGGAGCCATGTTGATAGAGCTTTCTTCCATCTCCCTGGAATGTAGCATGAGGTATCTGGTAGACAGAGCCATGTTGATAGAGCTTTCTTCCATCTCCTTGGAATGTAGCAGGAGGTATCTGGCAGACAGAGCCATGTTGATAGAGCTTTCTTCCATCTCCCTGGATTGTAGCATGAGGTATCTGGTAGACAGAGCCATGTTGATAGAGCTTTCTTCCATCTCCTTGGAATGTAGCAGGAGGTATCTGGCAGGACAACGATGGAGCCATGTTGATAGAGCTTTCTTCCATCTCCCTGGAATGTAGCAGGAGGTATCTGGTAGACAGAGCCATGTTGATAGAGCTTTCTTCCATCTCCCTGGAATGTAGCATGAGGTATCTGGTAGACAGAGCCATGTTGATAGAGCTTTCTTCCATCTCCTTGGAATGTAGCAGGAGGTATCTGGTAGACAGAGCCATGTTGATAGAGCTTTCTTCCATCTCCCTGGAATGTAGCATGAGGTATCTGGTAGACAGAGCCATGTTGATAGAGCTTTCTTCCATCTCCTTGGAATGTAGCAGGAGGTATCTGGCAGACAGAGCCATGTTGATAGAGCTTTCTTCCATCTCCCTGGAATGTAGCATGAGGTATCTGGCAGGACAACGATGGAGCCATGTTGATAGAGCTTTCTTCCATCTCCTTGGAATGTAGCATGAGGTATCTGGTAGACAGAGCCATGTTGATAGAGCTTTCTTCCATCTCCCTGGAATGTAGCAGGAGGTATCTGGCAGACAACGATGGAGCCATGTTGATAGAGCTTTCTTCCATCTCCCTGGAATGTAGCATGAGGTATCTGGTAGACAGAGCCATGTTGATAGAGCTTTCTTCCATCTCCTGGAATGTCAGAGATGTAGACAAGCCTTGAAGCTTTCTCCATCCTGGATACAGTATGAGACATGTAGCCATTTGATAGAGCTTTTCATCTCTTGGAATGTACAGAGTACTGGAGACAGAGCCATGTTGATAGAGCTTTCTTCCATCTCCCTGGAATGTAGCAGGAGGTATCTGGCAGACAACGTGGAGCCATGTTGATAGAGCTTTCTTCATCTCCTTGGAATGTAGCATGAGGTATCTGGTAGACAGAGCCATGTTGATAGAGCTTTCTTCCATCTCCCTGGAATGTAGCAGGAGGTATCTGGCAGGACAACGATGAGCCATGTTGATAGAGCTTTCTTCATCTCCCTGGAATGTAGCAGAGGTATCTGGAGACAGAGCCATGTTGATAGAGCTTTCTTCATCTCCCTGGAATGTAGCAGGAGGTATCTAGGTAACAGAGCCATGTTGATAGAGCTTTCTTCCATCTCCTGGAATGTAGCAGAGGTATCTGGTAGACAGAGCCATGTTGATAGAGCTTTCTTCCATCTCCCTGGAATGTAGCAGGAGGTATCTGGCAGACAACGATGGACCATTTGATGAGCTTTCTTCCATCTCCTTGGAATGTAGCAGAGGTATCTGGTAGACAGAGCCATGTTGATAGAGCTTTCTTCCATCTCCCTGGAATGTAGCAGAGGTATCTGGTAGACAGAGCCATGTTGATAGAGCTTTCTTCCATCTCCCTGGAATGTAGCAGAGGTATCTGGTAGACAGAGCCATGTTGATAGAGCTTTCTTCCATCTCCCTGGAATGTAGCATGAGGTATCTGGTAACATGAGCCATGTTGATAGAGCTTTCTTCCATCTCCCTGGAATGTAGCAGGAGGTATCTGGCGGGACAGAGCCATGTTGATAGAGCTTTCTTCCATCTCCCTGGAATGTAGCATGAGGTATCTGGAAACAGAGCCATGTGATAGAGCTTTCTCCTATCTCCTGGAATGTAGCAAGGTATCTGGTAGACGAGCCATGTTGATAGAGCTTTTTCCATCTCCCTGGAATGTAGCAGGAGGTATCTGGCAGGAAACGATGGAGCCATTTGATAGGCTTTCTTCCATCTCCTTGGAATGTAGCTGGAGGTATCTGGTAGACAGAGCCAGTTGATAGAGCTTTCTTCCATCTCCCCGGAATGTAGCAGGAGGTATCTGGCAGGACAACGATGGAGCCATGTTGATAGAGCTTTCTTCCATCTCCTTGGAAGTAGCAGAGTATCTGGTAGACAGAGCCATGTTTGATAGCTTCATTCCTGGAATCCCTGCAAGTACAGACAGGCATGTTGAAAGAGTTCCATTCCTTGAAGAGTTTTCATTCCCTGAATGTAGCAGAGGTATTGAGACACCCATCCTTGATAGAGCTTACTTCACGCCTGGAATGTAGCATGTGTATCTGGTGCACGATGCCATGTTGATAGAGCTTTTCCATCTCACTGGAATGTAGCAGGAGGTATTCTGGCAGGAAGATGGAGCCAGTTGATAGAGCTTTCGTCCATCTCCCTGGAATTGTAGCAGGAGGTATCTGTAGACAGAGCCATGTTATGAAGAGCTTTTTCATCTCTGGAATTACCAGGAGGTATCGGTGAAAGCATTGGAGCTTTTGATAGAGCTTTCTTCTCTCCTGGAATGTAGCAGAGGTATCTGGAGTACGATGGAGCCATTTGATAGACTTTCTTCCATCTCCTGGAATGTAGCAGGAGGTATCTGGTAGACGAGCCATGTTGATAGACTTTCTTCCATCTCCCTGGAATGTAGCATGAGGTATCTGGTAGAACAGAGCCATGTGATAGAGCTTTTTCCATCTCCCTGGAATTAGCAGAGGTATCTGGTAGACAAGCCATGTTGATAGAGCTTTCTTCCATCTCCCTGGAATGTAGCATGAGGTATCTGGTAGACACGGAGCCATGTTGATAAGCTTTCTTCCATCTCCCTGGAATGTAGCAGGAGGTATCTGGAGACGAGAGCCATGTTGATAGAGCTTTCTTCCATCTCCCTGGAATGTAGCATGAGGTATCTGGTAGACAGAGCCATGTTGATAGAGCTTTCTTCCATCTCCCTGGAATGTAGCAGGAGGTATCTGGTAGACAGAGCCATGTTGATAGAGCTTTCTTCCATCTCCCTGGAATGTAGCATGAGGTATTGGTAGACAAGCCATGTTGATAGAGCTTTCTTCCATCCCCTGAATGTAGCAGGAGGTATCTGGTAGACAGAGCCATGTTGATAGAGCTTTCTTCCATCTCCCTGGAATGTAGCATGAGTAATCTGTAGACAGAGCCATGTGATGAGCTTTCTTCCATCTCCCTGAATGTAGCAGAGTATCTGTAACAGAGCCATGTTGATAGAGCTTCTCTTCCATCTCCCTGGAATGTAGCATGAGGTATCTAGTAGACAGAGCCATGTTGATAGAGCTTTCTTCCATCCCCTGGAATGTAGCATGAGTATCTAGTAGACAGAGCATGTAATAGAGCTTTCTTCATCTCTCTGGAATGTAGCAGAGGTATCTGACAGGACAACGCCCGAGCAGCGACCAGCAGAAATACAAAATCACAAGATGTACTAGTTAGAAAGTCATCTAATCAAGGAATGGGAGAGGGTGGAAATCAGCCGATCGGCGACTAAGACCATAATTTTAGGCCCATTGGCGACGTGCGGCTAATGTGCAGGCGTGATGATCAATTGTTTGTTTCGAAGTGTGGTGTTGTTTCCATCATTAAGAAATCCAACAACGTTACAGGTGACTTAGTATCGGATGTCGTCGTAGAGGTGGTAGACTCATCTCACGGAGAGGTGCGAGAACTGTGACAGAGGACGATAGTGCGGCTAACTGCCCATAGCCCGTCACAGTTGTTTACATAAAATATGAAGTTACTTTGAATGTTTCTCCTTATATTTTTAATGTTAATTCTCATTTTTTTAAATCAGATCGCTCAAACAGTAAGTATCTCTCAGCAGTCTGATGTTGTCATAAAGTTTGGCGATAATGGAAACAGCTTGTTAGCCTCAACTACTGCCAACATCATAGCAGAGCTAAGTTTTAGACAATAACAATTTATATTCAAACAAATACATTGGAATAACCAACAATTGTGTTAGTTTTCAGTAGTTATGAATACAATATAATTACTTATCGTATCTCTGAAAAAACCTTCAATTTTATTGATTTTATTTATATAAAGTATTGTATTAAAATAAAAGGAGATAAGATGTTATGTCATTTTGGTATAATTCTACATCGTGTGACCTTTTAAAGCTTGAATTTAACCATTATAGAGGTTTGTGTGTACGTTTGGCTGGTGTATGCTACATCAGAAGCTCCAAATAAAGTTCCCAGGTAGCCTGAGGGTGTGCACCTAGTTTATATCTAATTACCTATCTCTCACTCACATCACTTAACAATATACTCTGTATTATTCAAACAACAAGAAAATAATTAGGTTTTTGTTTCGATTACTGACATGTACACCCGGCAGAAACAAAATAATGAAGCAGACCAAAATATTAATTTATTTTTTACAGTGTACAAAAAACATATTACACTCCCAAAAGGGTAGAACTGAGACCCCTGCTATGATAATACCGTATCCTTGCCTCATTCACCTCCTTAATATTATATTTTTATCACGGCTATGAAAACATATTTTTTCTTCACTGCTAGTTATTTATCGTCTAAATGAAACCTCAATTTTTAACCTACTTTTAATGTTCACAGTGGTGAGCTCTTGTTTGTTTAAAGTGCATTAATTGGTTATGTCCTATTTTCGTGGATCTGTTTCTATATTAAATAGTGTTGTATTTCCTCACATATTTTATCCAAGGATGAAACTGCAGTTTGGAACTTAGCATTTATATTTTATATTTTAAATTTGGGTTTTATCATTCTTAATAATAATGTTTTAACCCCCTTTTAAAATAGTAGCGTTATCTGACGTAAGCAGAGAAGTGAAAAGGGAGTTTCAACAGCTAGACAAAAGCCCAGGGAATACTCCAGACTAGGGATGTTGAAAAACTGCTCCTGCTCCCCCACTGAACCTGTTCTTTTTGTCACTGTGACTTTGTTCAAACCTGCTCCTAGGCTAGTAGGGCTTATCGAAGTCCTTGCTTGAATCAGTAGCTTTCTTTGGACTAGCATCAGTGAATAGAAGTGAAATATGCTTGAATATGCAATGATTAATTTTTTTTAAGGAAGGAGATACAGGTGAATAGCAGAGGCATGATGGTCAATTAGGGGGATATTAATGGAGGGAGGAGCTAATAGGAACTAGCTCACATATAGAATCGAGAGAAGAGAAGAGTTTAGTGGACTATGAACCAAGTAATCAGTTAATATTAGATAAGAATGGGGAAGAAATTTCATACATAAGTACAGATGTTGACCTATATAAAAGTAAGTATGTTCGGGAAACAAGTACAATTCGGCAGGATTCAGTTGAAGGGGATGACGGAAATTAAATGCAGGTAGACATCAAGAAAGCGATAGAAGCTCCAATGGAAACTATAGAAAAAGTAGCATAAATTTAAGTGAAAAAATAGAAGTGGGTATGAGGGAAAGTAATATTTTTTTTAGGTAATTAACAAAGAACTTCATGAGGTGAAGTCTGTACAAAACAAGTACTTAGAACCGTTAGAATGGCTGAGAAATAAATTGTTTAAAGTTGAGAACAGACATGATAATTTAGAAAGAAAACGTGAAAGTTTGAATAAAAAACATTTTTATTTAATTAATAGGATCAATAAAAACACATCTAGGATAGAAAAGGTAAAGGAAACTTTAGGAGAACAAAATAAACAAAATGAAAGGAAAATAGTAAATTTTCAATTAAAAATTGATAATAAATAAGTTAGTGTAAAAAGGGTACAGGACAACCTATAAAGAGCAATTAGCAGGAGAGCAGAGAGGGTAATGTATTGGTCACAGGTTGTTTTGAAAATGTAAAAAAAACTTTAAAAAAATTAAAAGCTTTAGATGTGAAGCCAAGAGATGTAAAGGATTCTGAGGGGTGGGAATGGGGAGGGGGAGAGATCACTCGTGTATATCAAGATTTTCTAAGGGCGTGAAGACAGGATATCTGCTCAGATTACAAAGTTAGAGGGTTGAACCTGTAGCGCAATATCTTCAGAAAATTGAAAGAGTAATTAGCGGAGAAAATTTATCAAAAAAGCATAAAATTTAATTACTACTAACAGGTTTAGAAAAGGAGGAAAGAATATGGGCAAACAACCTGTAAGAGGATTTTACAGATTATCACGAGGCTAAAGATACATTTTTATAAAAAAATATTGGACACAGAATGTACAGGATATGTTTTGCAACAAATATTTAATGGACGGTATGGCTCACTGCAGGGATCCTTAAGTGATTATTTAAAGAAGTCGGTAGTACAGGCTCGATGTGTGACGTGCCAGGTAGACGAGCATAGCTCGATATGTCACATGACTAGTCATCTCCCTAGGGTGGTTGGTACAAAATGTTTAATCAGTAATGATCTACAAAGTATAGAAGAAATGGCTATGATCCTGACAGCGTTTGATGAAAATGGCGAAAGGATCTGGATGAAGGAATCATAAATGGAGTGTGGGAACAACACTGAAAGGACTTTTAACATTCTACCCAGTTTGGTGTCCGAATGGTCTAAGGTGTCACACTCGCAATATGCTAGACTGCAAATTACAGAGATATTGAGGTCTGATCATGGTCGGGTTAACTGAGGTTGTTTTTTCCTAGGTGATTCCCCACTCTATTTCCACTTAAATGTGGATACACTTCCTCTAGATTATTCCTACCTCAAGCATAATACATTAGAGTAGCTAGTACATAAGTGCACAGCCCGAGATGGCACCAAATATAAATCTTTTGAGGCTAATGAGAGAAGCTTCGAGCACAAAAAATCCCCCCTGTCCTCCTTGAAACGACCAGATATAAATTAATTGAATTGTATACAATTCCATTTGACAGCTCGTGACTTTGTTTGGTTACACTACACACGAGCATGGTCCATTCTGATTGGATTAATATTCACTCACCTCTCCTCTTTGTAGACAAGATAGAAACTTTGATTGTATTTACTGTATTCATTTATGTTTCTATTTTCTCTTTTTAATTAATGATTATAATAAATAAATAATGGTTTATTTGTTTACAATGTGTGATGTGTTGGTGTTGTAAAGTAGTTTAACATGTTTGAATACAACATAGTCATGATAAATATTAGCTTCAGAGGTGAAGAAGAATCCTGGAGGTTCTATTAAATAATTACATCGAGTAAATAATATATTACAACAATAATAATATTTCTATTTCCTTTATTATAGTGCTGACCAACAGTCATAAGACCTATAACAGGCCAGCATTGAAAAGTACACAAGGACCTTACAAATATATATATTTACACAAGAAAATAAGATAAAGAATAATAGCTAAGTTATTATATAGTGATGATTAGTTATGAAAACATAGTAAATAATAATGATAAGAATAAAAAATAGCAACAATAACAAATAACTAAAGAGTAGTATAGGAAAAATATTTCAAAAGCAGAAACAGTAGGCAAAAAATAAATCAGAATATTGTAAATTTAAATATAATTTGCAGAACCTCTACAGGATAAATTATTGATCTGGGATATTCTTAAATAACTCTCCAAGTTTAGCTTTTATTTTATGATAAACGTTGAATTCGACAATTCTATAATTGGCGCTATGGATGCAATGGCCTAAAGGTCTCACCTTATAAGAGCTACTGAGGAAAAATAATTGTGTATTACAAGAAGCCTGAGAAGGGATATGAACGCCAATAATAATTGGTGCCCAACGCGAGGCGATTATATCAATACCGGAATAATGTTAAAGCATCTTAAAAGTATTACTTTTATATTGTATTTTCCCTGTTGATGTTAACTAATTATGTAATTTTGGCTACAGATAATTTTATCATAACATTACGAAAGAAAATAAAATTTCATATTCCTCAATTTAGTATTCAAAAGTCCCAAATTTTTGAATTGGTTTTCTTCTACGCTTAAATAATATATTTGTTAAAAATAATAAAAAAAAGTTACAAAAATGTGTTAATTCTATTCACTTTTTCATGCTTTTTTAAATTAGTTAAAACTACTTTGACTATATATATATATATATATTTATTCATGGATGAAATCAATAGGAAATATTATCAAAAACCAACCCAGTATTTTTTGAAATTTGTTAAAAATATGGTGTGCATAATGTATTCTGTCACATCTAGTTATTAATAGCAAGATTATAGCAAATACAAAATTAATTGCAAAGAAATTCAGGACCTATTGTACTTTCATTTCATGTTTAATTCAGTATTACATTAGAGTATTAGATATACCAGTACAGATGGAATTCTATACTTTATCGTTAAGGTCTGTGCTGACATTTTCAGTTAACTGCTAGCCCATATCTTTAAGTTTAGCCTGTAAAATAAAATGAACGGTTTCCATACCGAATTATAAAAAGAGGCCAAAAAATGTGTGCAGCCATAGATCTATATCTGTCTTAAATAGTTTCTCTAGTATATTCGAGAAAGTAGTATACTTTTCCTCACCTAAAGAATAAATTCTTGAAAAATCAATAGTACTTTGTAAAGAATAAATCAGTCATGAATTTACTAGAGATTTTAGGGCATGTGCCCTCTCAAATCTCTACTCAAGGACAGGTCGATGCTATTTGTATTGACCTAATTGAGGCTTTTTACTTATTTCAGCATAGGATTATTCTCTACAATTCTTATGTGATTTAGGAACTATCTCATTCATATATCATTTAGTTTAGCAGCTAATTGCATAATATACCATTTGCTATTAAAATATAAAAACTATAAAACTACACACCCGCAACACATTGCATAGATTTAAAAAATGACATAAATAATAATCAACAATGGTATCTGGAAAATTGAATGTTTCTCTCTCTCTCTCTCTCTCTATATATATATATATATACTTTTGTACATTTATGCAATGTGTTCTGGGTGTGTCTCCTGAAAAGAAAACACGCTTCTAAATGAGCTAGAAAACTGAAATTTGGCAAGAAAGTAGGGGGATTACCCCATATAACTAGAAATATCTAAAAAATAAAAAAATAGTCTTTAGAAATTGGGAAAGGGGGACTATAATCTTAAAAAAATGTTTAGATGAGGCATATAGTTAAAATTTGTTAGGGTGGTAAAGAGATCACTCCAAATAATCACAAGAGTTTGAAAACATTAAACATTTAATTGTGGGTGGTGATGGGATGGGGGGAAGGAAATGTTAAAAAATTGTAAAAAATCTAAATTTGGCAGGCAGTTAGAATGAAAACTCCAGAAAACCAAATTAACCTTAAAACTTGAAATTTGACCTCTAAGAGAGGGGGGTTGAAAATTCTCAAACTTCACCGATTATCTTTTGAACCAGAGGACATAGAGCCCCAACAATTAAACAGATTTTTTTCTTCTAGAACTGGGGTAAACCTTTTGAGAACTTTTAACATTTCTTCCCCTAAAATGATGGAGGGGGGCAGAAATGTATGGTATTCACTGACTCATCTATCAACGTATAACTTGAAATTTTACTTGGCAGAAGATACAACCAGAAAATTTCAAAATGGCATTCCAGGAAATGGGGAAACTATCATTAGAAACATTTTTTATATATGGGGTATAAAATTAAAATTTGGCAGGCAGGTAGACAGACTGCTCCAGAAAACCAAATGAATCTTAAAATTTGAAATTTTTAGGAAGGAATGAGAGAAAAGAAATGGAGAGGGGTCAAAATTTCCTAAAAAAATAGTAAACAAATACTTACCTGTGTGGTAGAAAACTGAAATTTTGTAAGCAGGTAGGCAACCAATAAAAATAAATATTAAGCCTTGAAAATGTTTAATATTTAATTGTGACTTTGGGAAAACGGAGGGTGAAGTAAGGGGTGGGAGAGAACGAATAAAGATATCTAGATAGGGTAGAAAATTTAAATTTGCTAGGCGGGTGGAACCACATCTCCAGATAATCATATTTGCCTTAAAATACAAAATTTTTAATTAGAAGAGTTTATGTGTGGTAAAAAATTGGGACTATAAAATAAAAAGACTACTCCAAACAACTGAATAAAAATTTTAATTGTATAAAATAGATTTAAAAAAAGGCTGGAGCGAGGGGTGTTCGGTAAATAGAGAAAATATATTTTAGGTGAGGCAGCTTTTTTCATAAATTATTATAAACTATTCTTTTTGGCTTGGAAGAAAAGTTGTAAAGTTGGAAATTTTAAAATAGTTGGTGGGAAATGTTTAATACAAAACAATCTTCTCATTATGATAGAACATTTGAATTTTGTATATGCAGACAAGAAAAATCTAAAAATTAACGAATATTAAGATTAAAAACTATCTTAAAGAGGATCCATCCACATTGCGCTAACAAAGCTAAAAACCAAAGGATAAATTGAAGGCAAAGTGGCAGTGACACAAATACTGGAATAAACAAAATCCGCTGCCATAGCTCGACGAACTGTGAGTTCTTTGGAAAACCATAATGTTTACTATTCAAAATACTTCTGTAACAGAGCATATTATTTATTTATGCTCTTTGATGAACTGTAATAATCTTTTATCCAATATGTATATATAAATATATATATCAATGTCTATTATATCGTTTATCTTATTTTATTTTGTGCTCTTAATGGGCTGCCTTTGTCTGCGCACCCAGGTAATATTTTGTGCTGTTAATGGCTTGCCTTTGTCTGCGCACCCAGGTAATATTTTGAGTTGCTAATGGTCTGCATTTGTCTGCACACCCAGGTAATATTTTGAGCTGTTAATGGGCTGCCTTTGTCTGCGCACCCAGGTAATATTTTGAGCTGTTAATGAGCTGCCTTTGTCTGCGCACCCAGGTAATATTTTGAGCTGTTAATGGGCTGCCTTTGTCTGCGCACCCAGGTAATATTTTGTGCTGTTAATGGCTTGCCTTTGTCTGCGCACCCAGGTAATATTTTGAGCTGTTAATGAGCTGCCTTTGTCTGCGCACCCAGGTAATATTTTGTGTTATGGAATGTTTTATGTTGTTTAATAATTCCACTAGAGATCAAGCCTCTTGACCTTTTACTTGTTGTTGTATTGGTATCACTGGCCCTTCTCCCTCTTGTGGTAGTGTTTATTCTAACGCTCGGGTAGATCATTCAGTTGGCCGCAAACTTTACGTTGAATTGCTTCATTTTGGAGAGGGAGGTCTCCTGACACACCATTTGGATTTTTGTAACATAACCAGTGTTTCTGTTTCGTGTACATATCTAATCAATTAGATTCGTGTTTTTCCCTTGAGATTTTTTAATTCACATATACATTAACACAAACTTCCACCTCCATTATCTTATACGTGATTTGTCGACTCTTGGACCAGCTGATATTTCGGTTATTAATACCCCTGAACCACGCAACTAAGCACGTTAAGATCTCTTACTCACTGCCTCTCGCGAATATTGAACATTCAGGACTGCATGTTAGGGCAATTCCCTTCTCTCCTCACTTCTGGTATCCGAAACAACACAATATTTCTATTTCTCAACTTCAAAATTACATTTCAGCCTGTCTTAAATATATTTTACATTTTAATATTTCATTGTATTCTTCATACCTAAATGTTGGAATAATATAGTAAAGTATCCTATTTTCATATTCATGGTCTTTTTTTAAAAGATTATAACTTTTAGCTGTTACTTTAGTAATAAAATTTCCCCCCTGTGCCCGAACATGTGCATCTATGTGTCTTGTTTAGAGGTATTTTCTTCTCTAATTACCAACTTTGGAAAGTCCTTATGCCTTGGCTAAATATACTAAGTTCTATTACATATTATTCTCTTTCAAAAATTGTACTCTAAGCACGTACTCAACATAATTCTAGTGCGAAGCATCTCCAAAATTCCTTTTCTTTTGACACAAATTCTCGCTCATGTACTCCTTATTTAATATATCTCTCAACCTCACTTGAATAAATCTTTAACAAAAACTAAAATAATATTCTTGCGCTGCTGGTGTGACTAGGAACAGGACTCTACTGAGCAGGAATAAGTGGGTGGAGGAGGTTTGTAATGTGTGGAGGGTGGAAGAGGATGGTAATGTGTGGAGGTTGGAGAAGGGTGGTAATGTGTGGAGGTTAGAGGAGGTTGGAGGAGGTTGGTAATGTGTGGAGGGTAGAGGAGGTTGGTAGTACGTGGAGGGTGGAGGAGGTTTGTAATGTGTGGAGGGTGGAGGGCGGAGGAGGTTTGTAATGTGTGGAGGGTGGAGGAGGTTGGTAATGTTATAGAGTTATTGGTTTACGGGCCCCTTCGTTGTGCGCCAATTATGAAGTTATTCCGTTTAATTAGCTGATAATTGCCCCGTGGTCGATCACTAATTAAAGCGGTCCGGTATTTGGATGTGGTGAATTAATTGGTATTTATAGCCCCGTGATCAAGCGCCAATTAAAGAATTATTGGTGATTTAAATATTGTATAATTATTAATACACACTTATTATGTTGACATGTTTTTTATTTCTAAATCTCGGTTTATTTCTAGAGAAAATAGATCATGTCGTCGAAATATATACGCGGCCTATTGTAGAGATCGCGGACAGAAGTTGCAGTCCGAGTAGTTCAAAGACTGGACGCCAAGTGCCTTCTGACAATTGAGTTCTGAGCAGTACTGCCCTTACATTGCACCATCCTTCGTATATATCCATTGCTCATGGAAGCTTCGAGAAGGTCGTGTTATAAAAAATTAAAATACAAGACAAAAACATCTCGGTTTTACTAGGAGGTTCTAGAGCCGGAAAATGACTCAAATTACCTTTTAAAATCTCTATTCGAACTTTCCAGAAGAGGAAGTTATTATTAAAAAATCTTATATTGTCAACTTGACTTGGCTAATGTCATGTGCGTGACGTCACTGATCAGTGGCTTTTGCCTTCTTAGAAGAAGAAGTGCTTTAAGCGCCATGTAATAGATTATAATTTAAATAAAATAAGATACGTTTAAAAAATTAGGACGATATTATTGTCAATGCTTTCACATACTTTTCAGGGGCAAGTCAGTTACATTACAATGTGTGGAGGGTGGAGGAGGTTGGTAATTTGTGGAGGGTGTAGAAGGCTGGTAGTGTGTGGAGGTTGGAGAAGAGAAAGTTGTATCATCTTTCTTTCCTCGTTTTGGTATGATACTTTCTTCACTAATATCAAATCAAATGTATTATTCCTCTTCCTGCACTTCTTCCCCACCATCATCATACAGAACCAATTACATGCATCGAATCATACTACCCCTCCGGGATATTCTCAAATTTACTCTAATATTGGGTAGACTTTAGAGGAAGTGTACTTCCTTCTATATTCTTTGAAGGAGGGTTGGAAATCATATAGAAAAAAAACTGCCATCAGTACACCCATTGGGACTCTAACCCTAACCTCCATCCTACCTAAAAAACAATCCAGATAATTTTGACGCCTTAGTCTGTGGTCCCACCATAGTGGGACAAAACTAATTAGATTTAACATCTTTTTAAAAAAAAACTACCACGTGTTGATTCATGACTTCTGACTTCTAATTAATTTTAATTAGTTGAAAAATGATACCTGGCGACGATAATCAAACCCAGGACATTGGTCTTAGTGTGATTATACTCTACTGATTAGCTATCCATGATTCATCCAATTCCCAGGTTCATTCTTCACTCAGAGTTTAAGGCTGTCTGTTATGGAGGTGGGGGAATTATCAGCTACATATGGAAGACATTAAGTAGGTCTACTATGAGGACTAAGGTAATTCGAATGTTAAAAAATATAGGATGCTTGCTTTTTATGCTCATGGATATAGGAGTTATAATGGAATAGTTGAACATAATATCTAATCACAGTATACCTATATACAGCAGCAAATGTGTGTGTATAGAAAAGGATGAAACATCTTAAGATAAAATAGAAAATATGAGATTTGGCAGGATTGCCCCATATAACAAGAAACATCTAAAGATTGTAGATTTAAATATGGGACTCTTGGCAAAAAAAACATTTAGATAGAGGGTGAGTTCAAAAATTTAAATTTGGTAGAAAGGTAGAAGGAAAGCTCAAGAATAAAATACATTTTGACTATTGAAATATGAAATTTCTAAGATTGAGATGGTGAAAGGGTGGTAGGGGTTTCAAAATTTCCAAAATTTATAGCTACCACTATGTACTTATTAGTGTGGAAGAAAATTGAAATCTTGTAGGTAGCTAAAGGGATCACTATAATTAATTATAAAATACTGAAAATATCAAATTATTAAGTAAGACCCCGGGTAATAGAGGAGGGTGTATAAAAAGTACAAAAAACGTTTTGGTGTGATAAAAAGATTAAATTTGATAGGCAGTGGGAATAAAGATCCAGATGATAAAATAAATCTTAATATTTAAAGTCTATTTTTGGGAGTTTGAAAAATGAGGGTGTGGGAGGGGGTAACATTTACAAAATATTAATTGAAAAATTACTATCCTGTGGGGTATTAAATCGAAATTTTGACCACTACAAATAACAATAGCTCCTGAAGATTTATTTTTCTAAATTTCATAATAACACTCGTGGAAATACAGAAAGAGAGGGTTGGGGTGTACAAGAAAAAACAATATATATATATATATATATATATATATATATATATATATAAGGATCACCTCGACCTTTAATAAGGGTGTGAAAATTCTTAGATTTCAAAATGAAGGAGTAGAAAGTGGGGAAATATTTCCAAATTTAATATAAAAAACAATTTTTCTAGAAAATTGGGGTTTCCATGGATTAAAATAAACCTTCCCGGATAGCCAATTAACGTCTGTACATAAGGAATTTTAAAATTTACTCAGCGATTAGGAAGAGTTTAAAGGGTTTGAAATGTATACACAGGTGACCTGGTGGTCTAGGGGTAAGTTGTCAGACTTTTGTGCTGGGTGTCTAGGGATCAATCCTCAGTCCTGGCACAGATGTATCTGAATACCAAACCCTTCCTTCATCTTTGACAATACGTGTATAAATCACAGCTTGTGAATGTGTGGAATGCCAGATATCTACCGTGGTTCGGATCCCACGTTAAGCTGTAGGTTCTCTATTTCATCTCACAATCACCCTACCATTACACATTAGTGTAAGTGCGTATAAAGACTCTGTGTTAATAACAATAATAATAATAATAATAATAATAATAATAAAATGTATTCAACTAACATAGAAGATTATTTTAGATGTGGTTAGATGTTTAAATTTATTAGGCACATAAAAATCATATACATCTTAATAAAAATTAGTTGGGATTGTGAGAACTGATAAAGGTTATAGAAGTACTTTTAAATATTTCCAAAATAATTTGAAAATATACTTTTGGCATGGAAGAAAATTTAAATTCAACAAATTTGTGAAAGAAACATCCCACATTACCATAAAATCTGGAATTTTAAAATCAGTGGCTGGTAAATATAGTGTAAGGTGGTCTAAGGGAGCTCTTTTAAATTTAAAAATGACACCTGGACATGGAAATCAAATCCAGGACATTTGGCTTATTACGCCAATGCTCTAACCACCGAGCTATCCAAGAATGATCCCGCGCGCAAGGTCTTTCTTCACTGATATTTTAAGGTGCAGTTTGTGATGAACATGCGGACATCTTCATCAACAAATATATAATCAATAAAGTCACGAGCTATCAGATAACGCAACCGCCATCGACTCAATAATAGATTAGTAAAAGTAAATTAGAGCCAGAGAACTTCAGGCTGGGTTGTCCAGAAGGGGTTGTAGTTATGGTTTATGTATTTCCATCCCCAAAGTGAGATGACTGGTACTTCAACAATTGCCTGTATCTGTTCCCATTTGTAACGGCCTCGGTAGCATCTGCACACGTCTTACAAATTCAGAGCATCAGTTGTAGGTGGGATGAATTCCATAGTTCTGTTAAGCATTGTTAGGAGATTAAAACGTTAGCGGCGCCCCCCCCCCCCCCGGGTTGGTGAGTGTTGACCCATTAATATTTCGTGTAACTCGTTACACCCCAACTATTTGGATGTAACTCTTGAAGAATTATCAGATCTCGTAGAAAGATAGGAAGCCACCTAGAATAATCACTGAAGTCAAAAAGTAAAGAACCATGGCACAATCATCTTAAGAACTTCAACAAATAGAGATAAAATTTCACTGTTTTGAGATCGAACTAACAACAGCAGAATAAGTTCTAAATCCAAATAAGAACTCCAGTACATAAAAGTAGGCTCCTGGAGTGAATTCTTGGTTCTCCAATTTTGGAACTTAAATATAAAAAATAAGGAGAAAGTGGTACGTGTTGGTGATAGCGGCGTGTCTTTATGGATGTAAAAATAAGTTATTTGTTTATAAAAATCCTTTTATTAAATCTATGATTTTTATGGATTTCTAGAAAAACGCAACGAGACGGTGTGGGTCAACAAAGAAGTCCGCCCTCTACATGTAAGTTTTTATCAAGGATTACGGCCTTATGACTTGTCATACAAAATAGTACATGATACATTTATTTTAGTAAACTAGGCAATACAAAACTTTTCTTGAAACATATTTTTATTCAACAAATAAATAGAAAGCTATGACAGAAATAATCAAACATGGTACCTCTCGTTATTTTTAGATTTTAAATAACTAAGTAATTACTCGTATCAATTAATCGGAATCATTTATGTTTTCATCTTCAAGGTAGTTTAAAGAGCTTTCATTTAAGATAAAGAAATCGAAAATTTATCAAATATTTACGATGTATACTGGAAAAAACATTTCAAAGCGTCGGCCATCTTGATGACGTCATATCTCCTGTTGTTGGAGGGTTATTTTTGACCTCCATATCTGAAAATGCGTTTCATCATGCTTGTATCAAAAGATGCAGTATCAGGCTTAAAATCCTTTCTACGCTGCTCAGCTATTTTCTTGTAGAAATTCAAATCCCTTATGCCGTCCACATTCCCAGTCTAAATTAGGAAGAGATACCTTAGCTTGAATTAGCCTCTCACATCACTGAAAACTCCACTGATTTTGTGCAATAGTTTGTGCTAATAATATATTCACAATCAAGAACTTTTGGCTGTAAAATTAGGTAACTATTTTAGAAAACATTTAATATGGCGGTACAACTAAAGTTCAAGCTAAATAAATGGCACGATGCATCATAATGACTTTATCTCTCCTTTATATAAAAATGGAGACATTTACTTAAATCTTGTAAGATTTGTCAAGTGAAATAATGAACATTCTTGTAGAAGCATGGTGGGAAAAGAGAGAATCACAATCCACCAAAGAGCATAAATGAAATATGATACTGTTTTACTAAAAAAAATTGAGAAAAGAGGGTCATCTCTGTCTACAAAAAGCATGCAACCTCCTTCTTCAAACCAATTAAAGGGAGGGCGCAAGACACAACAAAAATAGCAAGGTCAATCAGTGAGTCGTGTGAGTCTACTGTTGCACCTCGACGACAGGCAACTCGCACGGCTTCCGAAAAAACCCAAGGAGGTTACGAACAGCACTACTATATTATATATATATATTGTATATAAATAATATTTAAATTATGGGTGTCCCTATATAGAAGGGTTAGGTTTTAGTAAAAACCATAGTATTATAAATATTTAAATATTTTTAACAAAAAGGACAGTTTAGGTGTCAATACCACATAATGTTGTAAGGGTTGGTTTATCTTTCAGTTTCCTAACAACTCCAAACTAAAGACTAACTCTCAAAATCTATAAAAATTATGACTTTTCTCAACATTCTAAGGCAATAGCATTTTATTCAAAGAAAGTAATTTTCCCCAATTAAGATTTACACGGGACATTTGTACAATTATTACGTAATAAATAATTCTCATCATCCTAAAGTATTTTATGCAAAGAAATTAAAATTTTTCCCAATAAAGTTTTGGGGGAACATTTGAAAAATTATTACATAATAATATATTTGTACCAAAAATACCTTGTTGTGTTTCAGCGTTCAACATCTCCGGTAACATGGATTCAAACCTTGAATAGTAAAATTAGTGTTTGTACCATCATTTGCGAGGGGGTGAAAAAATGTCTACCTACCAAAATGTTAATTTAAATATATAGGTAGTTAAAATTAGCCAAATAATTTTTTTTATGATTAATCCATCTAGATATCATTGACACCGGGACACGGGATTTGAACACGGGACTTTTGGCTCAATAACAAATAATTATAATGCGCAATATAGAGTTGTATCTCTCTAACCGGCTAAAAGCAATATAATTATTATGTTGGTACACTAAAACATGTTGAAGCATCAAAATATCACATTCCCTCGCCAGAGTGTCAAATTGATTATTTCGAGCTGGCCACGCAGTGCGATGAATTGTTATCTCACAAGAAAAATACGTCAAACCCGGCTGGGATTGAACCCACAAACATCGGACCCTGAGGCGAGCACTTTACCTCAAGATTACTGAGGTCGATATGAACAAGAGTATTTGTTATATTAATAGAAATATTCCCTTACTATCACCAGTTTGAATATGGACAGCAGTTGTAGAATTAATAATGGGTCTAAATATATTTGGTAGGGTGGGGCTATGTGGGTCATTTCAACTTTAATTTAAGTTTTTACCTATAATATGCTTGCGGAACTTTTTTAACAGGTATTTATATCTTTATTCATATCTTCTGAACCATACCTAGTAATAGCTTTTTGGGGAAAAAAAACTAATTAGATTATAATTAATGAAGAACATTATCAAGTGATAATAACATTTTAGTAAAAACGTGGGGCTATTTGGATCAGGAATGGGGTTATTTGAATCACATATTTATTTTTATATTTTACCATGATTATAGCCATTTTAATTTTTTTTTATTATTGAAAGTGTCTATTACTATATGCAAACAAAATGTTTATATGCATTTTCCACACTTAAACTGTTTTTTCCAAAGGCCCCGACACATACGTCATGAAATCACAATTTGCAGTTTTGACACCTAATACAGTCTCCATTTCCAATTGAATTTTGTCAAGATAAGTAATTTTACAAAAACCACATGGTGCATTTTCTTCTTATTCTTCTTCATCGTCAAAAATATTATCGATATAATAGCCTTCATCTGAGTTGCTGGGTGTATCGAACTCAGATAAAATACGTCTTTTAGGCTTCTTAGAGACTTGGTATTTCAAAGTCATACCAGTGTCACATGGAGTTTCCGGTTCTCCTAAAGTCCTATCTGCAATAAAGGTGTGGGAAGGAAGAAACTTTTATCCGGGCACGTTATCGATATTGTAAGGGAATATCCCTGTACATTCAATACCTTTGACCACATTCCCAACAGTTGCTCGTTTGATCCAAGCAGCATTTAGCTGTCTGCCAAAGGTTAATTTGGTGATTGAGCTTTTTGGGTTTTTGTAAATGAATGAATTAGTTTCTTAATGATAAAAAACTTTAAGCGATAAATAATTAATGGTACGTTCTAAAAATAAATAAAAACGCAGAAAATGTCAATCTCACTTATATTGATCTTGTAAAACAATTTTTTCAGCTATTTAAACGTTTAAAAATTATAATTTTTTCATACCAATTTACAGCCAGTAGATCATTCAGTAAACTAGAAGAACTAGACATAAAAAATATGTGCAGAATAACTGCGCAGTAGCTTGAATCCTTATTTTGATTCAAATAGCCCCTTGATCTAAATAGCCCCACCCTACCATATTTAAGGGGGAACTCCCACCAAATATCTAAAATACTTGTACTACTAACCTCCTTAAATCTGATGGTAGTTATTATTTAATAGATTTGTAAATTTTTCTCCTATTAAAATAAAGGTTGTTTGTTTATAACAAAAGTTATTTTGTTTCTGTAAATCCAACCATTAAAATGATATAAAATATTGAACTTCAACGTTTTAAAATAATTTTTATGATTTTTCTTCCATGATTACGCCCAAAATAACTTTTCAAAAATTTTATGTCTCTGTTTTCCAAAAGATTATCTCTTTGGCTATTTCCTGAATGATTTAGATTTTTTTTTAAAAATATTAGAATATGTATTTTAATTAATATTTTGAACAAGAGTCGTACTTTAAAAAACTATATTTATTAATTAAAAATAAACTTAAGAAAATATGTAAACAATTATTATTTCACCCCCTTCATAATTGAATAACTTTTCACCTGAACAGTTTTCTGAACCAACACATCAAGTGTTGTATTTTTAAAAGAGAATATCATTGTTTTTAAATATGAGTCTAGCAACCGGTTACTGTGTGTGTCTTGTGAAGCCATTTCCTCCACTGCTCAACGACCCGCTCGCCCTCCTCTCAGTTTCATGAGGGTGTGTTGCAATTAACGTCCCAAACTGGTTTTCAAATAGACATTCTTCAGTGAGAATAGTTTTAATGTTTTTGTTTGTTTTTTTACTATAAAAATGCAATACATTTTAAGTAATATTATTTTATTTATTTAGTCCATGTGTAAATTTTTTTTTGTGTTGATATATTTGTGATAGTTTCAAACAAATTTATCAAGTTTCACTAAGTAAACTAGTTTGAGACTTCTCTGCTATGGGTCCGGGATTCAATCCTTCACCTCTGACAATACGTGTATTAATCACAACTTGTGAATGTGTGGAGTGCCAGGCCTCCACAGTGGTTCGGATCCCACGTTAAACTGTAGGTCCTCCATTTGATTTCACAATCACCCTACCATTGCACCTTAGCCTAAGTAGGTATAACCGAAAGGGTGCTAATAATAATAATAATAATAAATAATAATAATAATAATAATAATAATAATAATAATAATAATAATAATAATAAATATAATTAAAACCGTGCCCATGGGGAACAAAAAACCACCACCCTATAAAGTACAAAACTCCAAACAAATAAATGAAATAGCTATTCCTCGGTAAGTGTTAGAATTTAAATTGTATCAATATCGAATATGAAACAGGTATTTAGATTAGCTAACAATGTATACATGTTCACTTCTAATAGTTTAATAATAGTAATAATAAACACATATTTTCTCATTTATAACTTTTCATTAAAAATATTAATAGTTTATTTCATGCAAAGCAGGAACTAGAACTATTAAGTTCGTAAGAAAATGTTTTCATAAATCACAACACTAATAAATACGTTAAAGAGATATTTTATCGAACAATTATTCAATATATCTGAATCGTTGGGTGCGCTAGGTAAGTTTCAGGATCATGTTTGGTTTGCTCGTAGCTGGAAGTTCTGGGTTCAAATCTCAGCCACGTGGACCGAGGGCTGTTCTTCCCTAAGTGTTTATCCACACTTCCTTCACGCAAATGCGGATACGCTTACTTTAATATATATTTTCTTTAGCTCTACTCTGTTATTATAATTAAAATGTGTATAACAAATGGATAGTAGCAGGGCCGGATTAATGATAATAATTTGTTTGGTATTAAACGTATTAATTTGATTATTTGAATTTTTATTGCGTGGGTAAGGAACGGGTCCAACTACTAGTTTTATTTATTTGTTGTATTTAACGTGCGCTTTCTGAACCAAATGATTATATAAGCACACGAGAATTTTTATGAGTAAGAACAAAAGGGCCTAACAATTTTGCCGGGAAAGGTATTTTCACAAACCTTACAGGGTTATCTTACATACCACAATCAACATGGGACCAATGGCTTTACTTTCCCTCCAAAATAAGTTATGCTATGAATTGTTATCACTTGAAAGAAATCCTTTGACCCCGGCGAGGTTTTAACCCACGAACACCGGCCCTTGAGGCGAGCACTTTACTCCAAGACCAGTGAAGTCGAACAAACTGCTAGCATTATTACATGATTGAATGCTAAAGTATGAAGATAGCGCAACAAACACAAAACCAAATATTGTTCGAGAATAGGAATAAAAATCTCAAATAAAATCATTCATGGCGGCACTAGTGAGTACGTAAACTAAATGCAAGTCTCATTTAGTCTAGCCTACTGGCAACGGCGAGATCGGGGTTCAATTCGCAGCCGGTCATTCTCGAAATATTTTTTCTAAATGTTATTCTTTTATTTCTATATGCAAGTACAGGTACTTTTAACCTACATTCTACCTTCATCACCCCTACCCTATTAACGGGAGTAAATTTGTTTAGTTCGAACGGTTAGTAAGGAAATGAGCTAAAAACTAAAGTCGAAGAACGTCGAGCAGGACCTTATCTAGGGTGCTGTGCTCATTATAGGAGCCAGGGAAAACCTTACTAAATTGCCAAATAGCTATTTGTGCTAACTTTTATGCATTTTTTTAATCTGCATATTGTTTTTCTCATTAAACAAACTTTACACGAATCAACAAATTGAGGAGCTTTGAGCGTAAAATCACCACTCCTCTTTTGATTAGAAAAGATGTCAAATATATAATGTCAATAGATATATTGTATTTGTTTATTTCTAAGAGAATTTTAAATATTTTATTGGTATAAACTCATTAGGTAAATTATTATTATTATTATTAGCATCGCGTCTTACTACCCGTTCGGGTTATACGCAATTAGGTAAATAAAAATATTTATGGTTATTTAAAAAAAAAAGTAAACTAAAGATTAGGGCCAAAGTTAAAGGGTGTTAAATTAGTGAAGATTTTTTTTTAAATAACGGCTGTTACCATAAGCTACGGAATTTTTTAAAATAGTATATTATTATTATTATTATTATTATTATTATTATTATTATTATTATTATTATTATTATTATTATTATTATCACCACCACGTCTTAATACCCGTTCGGGTTATACGCACTTACGCTAATGTGTAATGGTAGGGTGATTGTGAGATGATATGAAGGACCTACAGTTTAGTGTGGAATCCGAACCACGGTGGCAGCCTGGCATTCCCCACAATCACAAGATGTCTTGTCAGAGGTGTAGGAAGGGTTTGGAAATCAGATAAATCTGTGCCGGGATCGAAGATTGAACCCCGGCCGCCAGCACAGAAGTCTGACACCTTACCCCTAGACCACCAGGTCACCAAAATAGTATATTGACTTAGTGTTAACATTTATGACTAATTCCCTTTTTAATTTATTGTTTTACAAACTTGTGTGCATTTTATGTATTTGAAAGATCAATTTTGTGTTGACAACTACAAATATGTTTTATGTTACATACTGTTTTGGGTTTGACAAATGCTCTGCATTTTTATTAATTTATTTAAAAAAATATTATTTAAGCAATTTTATTTTTTCACTACATGAACGTCACTGTTCAACGCTCGATTTATTTATCTGCCCATAACATAATAACTGTCCAGATAGCTAGACATTCTTTTGTGAATAAATATTATATTGTTTTTACTGGGGAGGGGGCAAAAGAAGAGACTTATTTCAAATAATGGTTTAGGGTGGAATCATCACACTTTTATAATTTACTAGCATGCTGATCCATTCTTTGTATTATATCAAAATATTCAAATTAGGACGTTCAACATCCGGCTGCTAGCATTTATATAATTACTCCTTGCACAATACCAAGCTAACTAGGGCAATCATAATTTAAATTTTACGCTCAGCGTTCACTCATAAATTTTAAATTTTAACTCTTCTTATTTTCTGGAGTAGTCCTTCTACCTTTTCCCCAAATTTCAATTTTCTACCAAAGTTAAACCGTATTTCTTATTTTGTCTCCCTCCTCCAAGTCCTGGAGCCCAATTTTTAAATTCCTCATTTTGTAAATTTTCCTTGTTAAATGAAGTGGTCCTTCTAAAGATCTTCAAAATTTCAATTTTTCATCCTATCTCGAAGGGGCTTAGATTTTTCTGAACACACACCTAAACTCACTTTTGTTTTTATTATATTAATAGCATGAAGTACAGATTTGCCCGGGAGAATAGTTTAGGGTAACTAAAAAGATTAAAAAGGGTAAAAGTTACTCAAATTAATTTTAAGGGTTATGTAATAAGTTAAAATAAGGTTTAAGTATATAAAAGGGGTGCTAAGGGAAAAGTGATGGAAATCATGTTTTTGGTTTCAGGGGGTCATGAAACGTTGACATTTATCGAAATTTCGAGTTAGATTTTTTTGACACTCACAATACTAGTAGATATAGATCGTTCCTTGTATTTATTTTTTTTATTTTTAAACAGTAAATAAGGTAGTTTTAATTCAATACTTATCTGGCTTTGGCCTTGCATACAATATATAGAATCTAGTATGAATTTGCTTTTTTTCATTAGGAAACTCAGGGGTTATTTTACTGTGTAGAGCATTTATCTCTTTTGAAATATGAATCGTAAACCGGGTTTTAAAAGGTATCTTATGCACTCGACACATCTCTAATGCTTTTTATTTTAACAATCACATAATTAATGTATTTATTAAACTAGTATTGAGTCTTGGGGGAGACAAATTCCCAGTTTTCCCTCTATTGGGTGTGCCATTGACCTATATATACATATATTGGGTAATATATATATGAGTATATAATATCCAAGGAAGAAAAAACATAGAAATTCTGCACTAGTCTTTTTTTCGGTGGTATAGCTTCAATTTGAGGAAACACTCAAATTTTCTATGTTAATAGGCTGGCATTTATAAATTATCAGAACTACATTTTATCTATTAAAATAACTGATTTTTTCTTTGCTTTGAAACATATTTGACAGTATTTTATTTTGTGATAAATTAATGGAAAACTATCACTTTATAAACATTTTCACGTAAATTAAAATGTATAGTACTACAAAATCTTACATACTTTATCATTTAGTAACCAACCAAGAGTTGGTTAGCTTCCATTGTATATTACAATTAGGAAACAAATTTTCATAATTTGTCGTCAGTAGCCCATAAGGGAATGTCTGTGCGGTGCACTGTACCATTTATTTATTTTTTCAAACCTCTAAACACTTTAAGCAAGATTGATCCTGCTAATTTTAAAGTATGGTGTTGCGAGTAAAGACATGCCTACTTTGATGAGTTTTGTTTAAATCTTTATATTAATCGTATAAAGCCGAAAATGACCGAACTCGATTGAGTATATACATTAATTTGGACACCCTTCGCTTATAAATTGTGGGCAGGAGAAAGATCACAAACCAAACAGGTTTGTGCCCTTGTATATGTGTGCATGTGTGTTCAAATATCACATACACACACACACACACACACACACACAAGTACGATTCTAGAATTGTTATTTTTAATTGTTTAACTTTTTAGAAATTCAAATCATTCTATTCTCAATGAATAGTTCTTAGCTCAGGCTTGAAAAACTCCGGGCTATTTAAAAAAGAAGTTGGCCTATATTAGGTTTGTTGTGGTGTGATTAAAGATCTTATGTATGTTATCTGATTAATCCAATCATTCTAACATATTAATTAGTGCCTGGACTGTTACTTAAAAAAAAAATAACGTCCACGCCTAGCAATAATATTATATTTTATAAATACATTTTTTTTAAGGAATTATAACAATATACATTAGTTAACAAAATTCAAAATAAGACTTTCACGCAATCATGTTAGTAAAATTTGGTTCTTACAAAATAATGTTTTAAATTTAAATTGTATGTGTATTTATTAAAATATTCAATAACATTAGTTTGATCTAGTCCTATGTTCGTATGTTTAATTCCATTTCCAATCTATCTATATTTTTATTTAAAGTAATTAATCATATTTTAAATATTAAAAGGAAAATAGACTAACTACTTTAAAAAAATATATACAATTGCTTTGTATTCAAAATATAATATTTTGTTTATTTTTTAAGTGGGTATTTTTACTAAAAACCTATATGGGTTTTTTTGGGGCTGGATAGAATTGTAACAACCCTGTCTTAGCTAACTCTACTTGCTTTAATTATATGCAATTGTAACAAAGAGCTATTGCATCCATGTTATTTACCTTTACATTTTTATCTTTATTGTTAACTTATATTGTTGACGTGACTCTATATGAAATTTATTTAATTTTATTATAAGACCACTTTTTCAATTACATTTTTACATACCGTTGTTTGATACTTGTAAACAATAGGAAACCCCAAAAACAACATTACTCAATCATTTAGAGAAATCTTATATTGTTATATTTCATTTCAACATTAGTTAATCACTAACTTCCAATACTTAATTAAAATAATTTTAAAGATTAGACACTTTACAAAGATTTTTTTTTATTAATAAATAAAGAAGGGTTTAGTTTGGCATTGGTTTTATTTATAGTTCTTTCCCTAACGCTAAATGACTGGACTTTGTAAATACTATGGGAATTAAACACATATGGAAATGTATTAACTTTTCACAATTGTTTTGTCAAATACAGTATTGTAAAATTTTACTTAATAACATTTATATTTTATTGTCTTTTGGTTTGTAACATTACGTGGTATAATGTTACAACTGGACCCCGCCCCATACTGACGTGATTAGAGATTTGTAACATTACGTGGTGTAATGTTACAACTGGACAACAAGCATACTACCCGCTCCAATAAATTCAACTCAATTAGGATCCCTACAATAATATTTTTCTCTGTTGTAGTTCTTGTAGGCTAAGAAGACATAATAGAAACAATGCTGGACAATATATTTATTACTCAATCCAATCCTAAGTATTAATTTGTTCATGTACTTACAATACTAATCTGCTCACAATAGAATCCTGCAAGGCTGGCCGGCACCTGGACTCCTAGATTGGCGAGTGGGTAAAGGGAGATCCAGTGGGTCAACAAAGCGACCCGGCACTCCGACTGTACTAGCGTGAAATGAACCGAGAACTATCGACATCAACTAGAAGACAATTATGTATCCGACCCCTGACGGAGACTAGAGGAACCTCCTTCAAAACATCGGGTGATTGGAGATATTCACGGATATTCCGATGGAGCAAGCGGAATCAACAATGGTGTACGTGACTGTTTGAAGGCATCGTTGACGTCATCATATGCGTGTTTGGTGTACTCCCCCCTTCTTTCCGGAACAACGAAATCCCTATATAATGGCTGTGCAAGCTTGCCATAATCGACTATCCTACGATCAACGATCGATGACAGACCATTGTCATGGATCTGGACAATGGCTGGAAAAGACTTGTAAAAATGTATCATAATCGTCGCTTAGACGGGTGGAGCTATGAACTCTAACTTATTTATAAACTTTAAACTTTTTGTATATAATATCCAGTTTCAAAATCTAACGTATTTATATTTTGATCGTCAAACTATGTCTAAATATTCTATCTTAGATAGGTCGCCGCTCGGGCGCTGTAACCTTTGTTTATATTTTTACTCTCGTAAATATCCTCAGTTATGTGGTGATTAGAAGTTTGACTTGTTAATATTATATTGTTTGGAATCGTAGAGTAAATTTTTTATTGAAGTAACTTTTCATATTTATAATTATGGTTTGAATTAACGTAAGTTGATGTAACTTTTATTGGAATTTATATTAGGATAACTTTAATCTTTTGTAACGTAAGTTCTGTTTGAACAGCTAATGTTTTGTTATTTTATGGAACGGTTAGTTCCATATTCTAAGTCAGATCTGATAGTCCCTTGGGAGTTTGGCTTATGTCTGGTAGTCAAACCCTCACGTTGTGTAGACTCTGTTGTATAGTCGTCATATTTATATCTTTATATTTATGATACCGTTTTCTGTGAATTACGAAACCTTTGGAACCATTTTAGAGGTGCCCAATAGGCCCTTATAAATTTTGTATCGAATTTAAAAAATATTCGCTTTGTTATTGTCTCTTATAGACTGGACTATCAATATTATGATGGATTTCATGTTTTCTTTTGTTATAAAAATGTTGCGCAACTTTAATGATATAAAGTTGTTGACTTCGAGCATAATTTCCAACTGTACTCATAATAATATAATGAGACCAATTTTTGTTATCTGCGCTATTGTCATTTAATTGAATAAACTGCTCATTTTGTTGAATCTATATATATTTTTTATAATTTCCATATTTTGTATGTTAATTTCATCCTCTCCCTTTTATCCCTTTTTTGGTCGGGGGTACAGGACACAGAGAGGGTGCACAGGTTGAGTGTACTATAATTTTGATCGTAAGAAGAGTAAATGACTGTCACAAACGTTAGTAAAACTACATTGATTTATTCATATCTCAAGTAATGTAATTTACATCTTTAACTTTCTATTTATATTATAAATATGCCTACCTTTAAAATAATAATTAAGTAAAATGCCATCAATTTTGACCACCATTTTTTGTTATGTATTTATTTGTATTTTCTAAACCTGTTCTTCCTACAAGAATTAGAGTATACCTGGCCAAACGCATTGGGGTGTGGTTTTCACCTTTATAGTTATCACATTTCTTTTTTTTTACATCCTTGTCAGAAGAATTTAAAAGATTTACCCACATTTTAATTTATTGGACCTTTTATTTTAACTAATAACTTTCAATTAGAATTATTTATTGTATTAATTAATGCATAATATTAAGGTTATAGGCCTACACCTTAATTAAAAATACAAATCTAATATACTATTATTGATAAATAATAATATACTATATTATACATGTGTACACACTGAAATAATGTTGAATGAAAACTACTACAGCTATGTATAATTTTGAGGTAGAACCCAAATCTGGCCTTCCAAACAAAAAGAAGAAACCGACCCTCTACTTTCTTTGTCTCGGAATCTATTTTTGGAAAGAATTTATACCTGCCAGTCTAGTCAACCTACAGGCGACTAGATGTCTAGCTGTACACAAGAGAGTTAACAGAGGGGAAATGGAATTAAAGTTCTCTACAAGCACGAGGCGTAGCGGATTTGAAACAAAATAGAAGGTATGGGAGTTCCCTCTTAAACCTCTAGTTTAGTGTAACTGGTCGTGAGCACACTCAGCTTTATACAGTTTATACTAATTACTCACACTAAAACTGGCACTGAAACTGGCACTGAAACTGACACTGAAACTCACACTGAAACTCACACTGAAACTCACACTTAAATGCTTGACGATTAAGTATAATCTTCGGACTCACATGATCTTAACAGTTCATGAAGGCAGTGAACTTGGGTTAGAAACTCTGTTCATCAGATATGGTCCTCTTTTTGAAAAGCTGAATCCTATAGAATTATGTGTTTGTATATAAATATAAATGAAAAATAAGCTCTATACACATCTCATTTTAAATTCACCTAATTTTAATAAATCTAATTAAAGATAGGATTTTGTCAGGTGTTTTGTAGAAACGCTCCTGCTCTGTAAAATCAATTGGTAACCAAGAAAGGACCAATAAAATAATATAAAGTAAAACTTAAAGCTGAGTATTTAAAACACAAAAATTGTAATCTTTCCCTGGACATTTTAGAACCGGAACAGAAATTTGGAGCCCAAACGTATGACGGAGCAAGTCACAACCTACTATACTCATTGACTCAGATAATATACATATTAAAATGTAAATTGTTTTGATCATATTTGGCAATTTATCATGTTTAAATAAACTTTGTTTTCTTGTTCTGATGTTCAAATATACCGTATTTCTTTAATCCTATGTTCGAAAATGTCCAATGCAATATTTCGTTTTTTTTTATGTTAAATTATACTGTATTTTCATTTTTCTGTGATTTTATAAAAATAGAAACTGTTTAAAAAGTTTTTTTTTACAAATGTGTCGTCATTCAAAAATTACAAATAAAAAGTGAATGATTCAAATCAAAATTATAAACAGCCGCCTTAAAAGTGAAACCCATTGTATATATATATAAATATATATATATATATATAAATATATATATATATATATATATATATATATAAATATATATAAATATATATATATATATATATATATATATATAATTAGCCCTCACTCACTTTTTAGTTAAAAGTTTACTTGTCAAATGCTATCAACTTTACTTACGTATTTAGTTTTTGGTGTGTAATTTCAATAATAACGTATATTTTCCCCCTTCACGCCTCGATGAGAACTTTAAAATGACCCCTCTCCCAGATATATATCTATTCGTTACAACAAACTACTCAAGTAACGATTGAGCTAATATTATTTTTAAACAAAGACAAATATTCTATTCAGCAGTAATATAGAGCTATATACAAATAATGGTTGACATAGTGATATAAACAAAAAAATATTGTACAGCTGAACCACTGCCCACACTGAGGGAAAATATGGAAAATTCGCTAGGAAAAATGGATTTTAGTTTTTGGCCACTATTTTTAGCTGCGTCATGATTCCATAATCTTTAAAATGAGTGTTCTTTTGACAAGATCGGTTCAGTAATTTCCTCGTAATTTCTATTATTGGAAACGGGCTTATCGAATTATACATATTAAGAAAAAGAGTGTGTTTTAGTATGTGATTGTGTAAATGTGTTTGTGAATATGAAGATGAGAGTGAGTTTGAGAAAGTGAGTGTAAGTTACAGAGAATGAGCGATTGAGAGAGATCGTGTGTATGTGTGTGTGTATGAGCGAGCGATAGTGATCATATATGTATGTGTTAGAGAGAGAAATACTGGGAGAAAAGAAACATATTTTGTAGGAAGAGCGATTGTGTGAGTGAGATAAATAAAGTAGAAAGAGAATATCTAAGGGAGAATGCGTGATAAAGTGTGTGAGAAAAAGAGAGTGAAAAATTTTGGATGAGGTATTGTGTGAAAGAGAGAGAGATTTTGAGAGAGAAAGTTAGAGAAGGATAGATTAGTTTGGAGAGAATTAGAGGGATTAAATAAGAGAGCACGTTTGAGAGAGAGAGAGAGACTGGGTTTAAAAAGAGAGTGGGTTTGAGAGAGAGTTTGATATATATATATATATATATATATATATATATATTGAGATAGAGGGCGTTTGAGAGAGAGAGCGCGTTTGTGAGAAAGCTTAAGAGAGAGAGTATAATAAAGATAATATGAGAGAAATTGTGTAATAAAGAGAGTATGTGGGGGTAGACAATGTGTGAGAGAGAGAGTGATAAAGTGTGAGATAGAGAATGAGAAAATATTTTATTGGAGAGAGAGTTTTATAGAGTGTGTGTATGTGTGGGAGAGGATAGATATATTGTGAGAGATGTGTGAGAGCGTGAGATAGAGAATGAGGACATATTTTATTGGAGAGAGAGTTTTATAGAGTGTGTGTGAGAGCGTGAGAGAGTCTGATGGAGAGAGAATGTGAAAATATAGTTGGGGTGTACAAAACATAGCTTTTAAATTTCATATCCTCTAAATTAACTGGTAAAATGAAAGCATAGCTCAACTTAAGTATTTGTATTGTGTTACTATTTGCTAAAATGTACATCAAAACCCAATATTTGAAGAAAATAAACACCAGAACTCATGCCTAGATAGTTAAATTGGCTATACTTTTTCAAACATTATTCAAGATAATTTGATCTTTTGTGAGCTTATAATAAACACCTAAACATATTTAAACATTATTTTATCATGCACAAAACAAAACGTAGACCTTTTTTTAACGAATCTAACAACTTAACCTTTTAATTCTTGAATTATGCTCAATATTATTTATTTAAATGTGAATTAACGATAAAAACATTCCAATAAATAATAACGGTTTCCCCAGGTTAAAAATCTCATTATTTAGATGTGTTATAACCAGCATCCAAAGAGAAATGTTGATACAAAGAGAAAGCTGTGATGTGTTCGAGCCATGACTTAATGAAGATTGCGTAATTACTTTTAGCCAAAGAGATATATTTTATTTAGAGATTTACAGTCATGAAGCAAACAACAGTCTCCATGGTGACTAAACTAAGAATGTGAGACTGAATATTCTCGGTGAAAATCGGGTTTTCGTGGAAAAGGACTATTTTTTCCGACATCCTGGACTCTTAACCATTAAAATGAGTGGTCGTTTGTCAATCAATATCTGTTCAGTAATTTCCTCGTAATTTCTATTACCGGAAACGGGCTTATCGAATTATATATTATAAAAGAAAAAGATATTCTTGTAAACTTATGATCGTGAGTAAATTGTACGACTGCTGGTTGCTGTTTATTCTTAGTTAAAATGAGCTCAAGTATCAGCTAATTTAACGATGTTGCCTACTCTATTGTACGAAATAGAGAGAGAGAGAGAGAATAAAATGAGAAGTTCACCCTGCGAAGCCTCTTTTAAGTTTTCACCTGCTGATGTCACTTCCCCTCTTCCTCTGACGAGTTTACATGTTCACTATACTATTTGCACCTCAAAAACATCGGCGTGCTTTTTAAAATTAGCTTTTCCATGTTTCCTATCCTAAGATTGATGTATTCTTCCGAGGACTCTTTTAATCTACATTCTGGCAAGAAGAGTCCTACAAGACATTATCGTGACTAAGCCAAATAATCTAAGTTGTATGAATTATAACAAAAAATGTACCTACAATAAAAAAAAGTTGTAGTAAAAATAAAATGAAAATTATTTGACACTGTAAGACTATTTATAGAATTATTTGACAATTACTAGTTTTCATTTCAATTATACGTCTTTAAAACTAGCTGAATAAAACGTAAGTTCATCAACATTGGAATCCATCTTGAGTGGTCATGACGTCACAGGTAGGCAACGTCCTTAACAAAGCGTACCTTGAATATGCCAAAATAATGTCAATAGAAATAGTTCCAACAAACTAACGTCCGGCAAAACAACTCTAATATTTTCAGCCCATTATAAGCAATTTAAATACAATATATTATTTAATAATAGTTAATTATCATAATCATTCGTGTGTGTGTGTCGTTAAACCAAATGGGTGATAAGATTAGGGGAAAAATAAATTAATGGGTTAATTCTTGTTTCATTGTGACTATACAAATATCTCAATTACTTCTTTAACATATAAATAAACATTGCAGAAAAAAACTGTCTTAGAAGAAGGAATAAAAGTGTTTTATTGTATTTGATATAAATGCCCAACAAACTCAAATTGATGAAATAAGTCAAAATAAAATAAAGTTGTATCTTCAAAAGGCTCCGGAGAGATTCGAACTCTCGATCTCCTGTTTACTAGACAGGCGCTTTAACCAACTAAGCCACGGCGCCGACAATGTAATGTGAAACATTTATCAATACTAAATGCTATCTATCTGCTCCACGCACTCTCAAGGTCACTCTCTCAACGTGACAATTCTTATTATTTATTATTATTTATTAATTATATATTATTTATTATTTATTATTTATTATTTATTATTTATTATTTATTATTTATTATTTATTATTTATTATTTATTATTTATTATTTATTATTTATTATTTATTATTTATTATTTATTATTTATTATTAGCACCGCCTCTTACTACCCGTAAGCACTTACGCTAATGTGCAATGGTAGGGTAATTGTGAAAGGAAATGGAGGACCTACAGTTTAACGTGGGATCCGAACCACGGTGGAGGCCTGGCATTCCACACATTTACAAGTTGTGATTAATACATGTCTTGTCAGAGGTGAAGAAAGGGTTTGGCAATCAGATAGATCACGTGGCAAGTAGTATCGCCCAGTAGATCAGGGAACGTACTGATTAGTTCTTATCTTAAATTCCAACAATATGGATTGATTTATTTTATCAGATATCATTTAAAATAATCACGGGGTGCTTAAATATACTGTCGGAAAAAATATATATAGTAATTATATACAATAACAGTGAATACTAAATTATAATTTTAGGGTTCAATATATAGTACATTATAATTAAAACAACTTATGTAATTTGATTAAAGTTTAAATATATGATTATACTTTAAAATCAATAAAATAAATTATAAAAGTTAAAAATGAACTGATTCCGTCCAGGATCGAACTGGAGACCTTCTGCGTGTAAAGCAGATGTGATAACCACTACACCACGGAACCTTGGTAGCGTTTGAAACTCTAGCGGTTTGTATTGCGACGGTTAAATAAAACATTAGAAACATTCCAGAGGTCGCCAACGTGTTTATTAGTACAGCTGCTTATCACAATCATTTCCACACCTCACAGCAAGGTCAATCAGTTAGTAGTTTGAGTAATTCCTTATAATATTTACAGTAAATATGATCAAATAAACTTTTGCTATTACAATTTAATAAGTCAGTATCTACTTGTGCTAATCAGTATTAGTACCACTAATCACATCAACCACAGCCAATTTAAAGGTGATATATTTTTAAGTTATAACCTTTTATTGCATCGCGTCTTCCGACTACCCGATATATCCTCATATTAACACGCTGAAGGAAGATATGTTAGAATAAATGTACCCACATGTGTATGCAGTTTAAGTGGAAAACTATTAGAGAAAACCCAGTTACAGTAAACTCTGCTCGGGATTAGTCCAAACAAGATTGACAACATATCTCACATGTCGCCCAATGTTGGTCAGTTAAATAAATCAAAAACCTAAAACACGATTAAATTAACAAAAATACATTTTAAAATGGGTTTAAATTCGTCTCACTAAGTGGGGTAATACGCGCCTTGGGTCTGGTTGTTGTGATTCTCGTAAAATTAATAATCAGACCAAATCGAAAATAGGCAACGTCCTAACACTAAGTTGTACAAAAATCAGTATCATCTTGTCTGATTTACAGGTGGCGGGTAGGTCAGGGTTTGAGTCAAGGTATATTGTACAGAGAATGACTTTCATAAATGTTTTCTCCCTCTACCACCAGGTAAATGTGGCTGCATTTAATTTAAATCCAACCATTTGCATCCTCCCCCTATTTGTGTCGAGACGTATCACGTGGACAAACAGGAAACTTATCGTGTGAACCAGATGCAATCTGTTATATTGAGATCAGCTCTCAAACAAGTTTCTTGTGACTTCATCGTGTCGACATCAAGGAAAAGAAGCCTTGATAAAACACAATTAACGCTATATTTATTATTAGAACAATTACTCTTACGTTGATCTCACCCACTGTATTTATTATTAATGTACTATCTGTTCATTCACGAATGTTGACTGTACTAAGCCATGCTTATATAAATACTTGCATATGCAAGTGTTGATTTGAACTCCACTGCCTTAAATTATGCCATTAGATTACTATTGATAGGATAAGTTCTTTACTAATCGGGTTTACTATGATTATGAGAGAATTCGAAACCTCTTAGGGCTCCAAACTCTAGTCTCACGCAATTTATTGTGATGCCCTTTTTGTTTTTAATATTTTTAACGACGTTGCTTACTTGGTGAGTTCAAAGCTATTTTGTAAAGCGGGTTGCATCTTAACTTGACGCACTTGATCATTACATCTGTGGCCTGGTCTGACAGTTCCTAACCCCTCCATGAAGACCTTTCTCTCTTTCTCAGACTAGCGGCCGGAGGGCACAAACTCCACTCGCCAGTCGGGAAAACCGACAAGTCACCTTTCAAACAGGGAGTCGAACCGGAACAGGAACCGGAACCCTAAGTACAACATTCTGAAGAACCGGAATTTGAACCGTTAAATAATTTTAGGTTCATAAAGGTTCTTAAAGGTTCCTAGTTTTACAGAATTGTATATAATTTTGAAATGTTGCATAATTTTTTTTTTCTTCTTTCCTAAGCTTGATTTAATTTTGAAATTTTGGTGTTTCCCCCTTTATCAGTAAGTTTCTTGTAAAGTTCTTTTATGTGGTAATTAGCAAAGAGTTAATGGGCTCTTATCAATACACACTAATGAGTCTAGATTCCAGAGGAATCTCATGACTGTCACATTGTTCTCTGTTTTCTCACTTTAATGTTTAAGTTTTAATAAGTCATATTTAGCTCTGATAGACGGCAGATAATACCAAATTCCTCAGAAGTTGAAATACAGAAATCTTCTCTTCTGGACAAGCAGTCTAAGCCTATTGTACTTAGTACTGACTATAAGTGAAAACTGATAATCTGGTGGTTGGTTGAACAGATTGTAATAGCGGGTAAAGGGATATGGAAGGTGGAAAAATGCAAACTTTAAATTCTTTGACCAAAGTTTAAATTAGGAAGTAGCTCCGTGAATGTGTTCCTTGTGTACAGTGCAGAGGTGTTTGTTAGTAAGTGGTTTAAATAATATTATTAATAGGGTGCGCTAGAAAAAACCCAGCTCAGAAGATTTTGACTATGAGATTGACGGTGACATATCAAAATGCAAATTTGCATTATTGCTATTAAGTTACATTTTAATATTTTTTTAATCTAACAATATTTTGATCTGGAGTGTTATTTCCAAAGTGGTTTTCCACTATCCTTCCATGCAATTGCGGATACACTTCCTCTAAATATAAAAATATAACCTTCATTAATTAAAAAAACCATTATCGAAATTAGTAGAATACCGTAGCCCGAACGGATAGAAATATACTGTGGTAAACAGGTTTTCTTTAAATTAAAGAACCAGAATCAGAACCAGAATAATAACAGGAACCAAAAAGAATCGAGACCTTTACTGTTCTCTAACCGGAATCTGAATTTTTAAAGTGTTTATTAGATTACAAGAACCGGAACCAGAACCAATACAAATTTTAGTTTGACTCTCTGCTTTTAAGTGCGCTTCAAATACAATACTTTCTCGCACTGATGGCTATGTGAGCTCACTAGACCAGTGGTTAACAACCTGTGAGTCGCAACCTTATTCGTCGTCGTGGTATAAATAGGGTGGGTCTCATTGCTGGTTGAGGTTATAGCGTTATTTTTATTTTTTTTAAATTGATTATTGTTATAGGAAGGCACAATATTTAAATACAGTAGAAATGTAAGTAGTTATAATGACAAAAACTGTTTGGTTACTAATTAGGTTCCTTTTGGTTAACTAACTCAGACAATTGTTTGTTGACTTAGATTGCTGTAGGAATCTTGTGTTTAGGTGAGAGGCGCTACTATCATAGCTTTCTCAATACTCACTGGGCCCGTTGATTCTTATTTGAAACATCTTAGTCGCATTCATATAAATAATATATATAGGTAGTTTATAAGAATTAAATCAAACACGTGGGCTTAACTTCACGCTTGTTTGGTTTAACTGATGAGGTTAGGATTCATATTCTGACTGAGGGCTCTGGGAATTTCTGCAGTAGAAATGGTACAATGGGTACTTTCTGGGACGTATCATGTTTTATTTTGACTGAAAGAAAAAAAGTTATTAAAGTTCACCAAGTTGAATAAACATTGATAAATATTATCAGAGTGTTAATGTTGTTAATGTTTCTGACACTTACCCAGGGACTCCAGAAAAAAGGGGTTGGGGAGGCCTCAATCACCCTTATTTATATTTTGGGTAGCTTGGACTACATTAGAATTTACCAATATTTTTGACATATATTGGAAAAAAACATATGGAATTATTTATTAATAAACTTATATCATACCATTCCCATATTTGGAAATTAATATTATGTCAAGTAGTTTAATGCAACAATAAAAATAAAAGAACTTATAATAAAATATGTCACTACAAGAGTGGTAATTTTAAGTAATACTTAAATATTTATAAATCATGTTAAATGATTATAGATAGAGAAGGGTCAGAAGTGGGGCCCCATTTGTTTTGAAAAACTTTACAAAGCTTTACACCATTATCTGCAAACCAGAGAGATGAGCTATATATACTCCACTTCTCTTACGTTGAGAAGAACACGCTGAGACAGTCTTTAAGCTCTAAGGTTATGCAGGCTTACGTTACTGGTTAAGAAGTGTCACTATTGTATGTGTGGGTTTTATTATTTTAATAACTTCAATAAAATATGGCAGAAATTAATAACACTGAAAGGTAAAATTTAGCAGAATTGATATGACATTCTCCTTCCTCTTCAACAATGAAGAATAGATGTGAGGTTATCATGTAGGTCCTAATATATTTACCTCAAATATACGAATAATACTGATTTGTTTTACTTTTTATTTAAAGTGTTTATTAACAAGATCGTTAACAAACTATTTAAAAACTTTAAAAAGGGGTGTGGATTACAAAATATTACCGTTTCCCAATCTCTTTATTTTGACCAAACTCCAATCAGTGGTCAAGTAATTTTCGATCAATTCAAAATGGGATAACAAGTAATCTCGGAATACTGAGATAATGTAACGCAGAGGTGGTCAACTTACTTTTCAACGTAGCCACCCACACATGTGGCAAATGAGAAGAGACATTTTCCACACCATGTTAAAATTGAGAAATTAGGCTGCGCAATCGAACATCTAAAACAATACACACTGTTTTGACTGATTTATTCAAAAGGTGTACTCTTCGAATACTCATTTACAACTGCCTTAGATGCAAATAAGGAAAATCGTTCAAATTAAAATTTAAGAAACTTTAATGCGAAATTTGGCATTCCTTTTGTCAGACAAGTTGATGAAACTTTGGCTGAAAATCAGATCTGAGGTTGATGCAAATTTTAGCTTTGCCTCCAAATTCACATCCAACAATTTGAGATTTGTAACTTATTTTATGAATACCATCGTAAAGAACGTCAATTCATACACCCACGTTAATCCAATTTTGTTCAATAATTTTTAAATGACCGATTTCAAAGCTTGTCAGTCAGATTATACTCCAACATAGCTGTGACTGAATGATTCTGGTATATTTTAAAGGGTTCTGGATTGACCGTGCTTGCCTTGAGACAGAAAAGTGGAAATTTCTTTGCTTAAATTTGTAATATCAAAGTGGGATTGATCACGCAATAATTTAAATGCCAATTTGAAGTAATTGAAATCAGAAAGATGGAGGGGAGCGTTAGTTGCCAGTATTGCGTCAATGACTCATTCAGAAAGTGGAAAGTTTCCAATGATATGTAGGAAATATCACTCTACAACCAGCATACGCACTCAGAAGAAAGTTTATTTAGCTGTAAGAAATAGCGAACCCAAATTCGTCACACTTTTATGGTCATTTCACCACTTTTGGGGATTGACGATAGGGTTGCCCACCCCGGATGAAAAGTGACAGTGTAAGATCCAGAAGGGCCTCCAAGAATAACACTTCAAATAGAAATATAAAAACAATGTTGGCACATTAAAAATATTTTATTTGTATGTGACAAGGTTAAATAGATGTATCTTTTGAAGGTAGAGGAAACACAAATGTATTTAGATCATCTTTGGAGGAGACCTTACTGAACTCCTGATACCCTCCGGATGACGTCAGACATATCAGATGGTCTTCAATAGCCCACGTGATAAGGGCCTACGTATAAATTTAACCTCAGCAGCATCGGGTGAAACGGTTGGTGGATCGTAAGAATACGTAAAGGAGGGGGAGAGGGTAGTTAGAGATAAGACATCTACTGGAAGTTTGGAGCATTCACAACGCTCTACAATAATTATATTTTAATATAATGAATTAATATGATTTAGCACTTATAAGTAGTTAATAGGTTTAAGTTTAATCTTGGGAACTGTGTTAAAAGGTAGTATGCATCCATAAAAATGAACATTTTGTTCTATTTTGTAAGAAATGGCTTTCTCGTCTTGTCTCCAAACACTAAACTGGGAAGATACAAAACTATAATCCCCCCCCCCCCCCCCCCCCCGCTGTTCCTCATGGTTGGGAAGCGTGGTCTCAAATTCATTGCCACGATAATAAATTGAGAATATTTGAGAACAAAGTATTGAGAAATTTATTTGGTTCTAGAAAGGAAGAACAAATAGGATATTCAATAAACTTTCATAATGAAGAAATGTGTGGCTTGTGTGCATCCCCAAACATGTTGAGGATATTCTAGGCACATTGGCTGTCATGGGACGCGTGCAGACGTGTACACAACATTTTAGTTGGGGTACCTGAAAATACAAGATCCCTTGTCAGGTTAAGAAGTTTGAGTGTTGTTGAAGTGTCTAAGGTTGAGTGGTGATCTTACGTTCTGGCAGCCATGAACCTTCAAGTTTCTTAATGCCAGAGGGTTAGCTTGCAATATTTACATAATATACATATTATTATCATATTCTAGCACCAACCTTGATTACAAAATACATCGCATTATATCTCATGATAAATAGTATGTACCTTTTGTTTTTGTGTGTCCATTGTTTTTATAGAAGCAATGAATAAATAATATCAAACTTGTAGTAAAAAGTTTCAATCATTATGAGCATAGGTCACGGACATCACAAATAAACTACCACGTGTATGCCTACATAACTAAAACAATGTTTACTATCTATGGCAATATTATATAGACTTTATTATATTGTCGTTGTGAGATCATATATTTTCATTCTATAAATTGGTATTTAGAAATTAAATCGCACCTCAAAGTGAACATTAAGAATTTACAGCTCATGCTCCGAGAATTAAATATTAATTTTGTTATAATAGAAATAAAAATAAATATAAATTGCACACGTTTCAAACCCCAACATTTTTGCCAACCAAAATAAATAAAAAATCCCAAATTTTTATCCTTTCTTAGGTAGTTCTCACTATCAAAGACTAATATATTATTTGAATCGGTGGACACGTGGACTAGATGTCAGTCTTTTCTGGTTTGGTTTCCTATAACAGGAAATTTGGGGTTCAAATCCCAACTATGTATGCTCAAAGTATTTTACAAATCTCCCCCAAGCAAGTGTGAATATATTATCTCTGAGTTCTACCTTTACCCTCCTCAAACAATTAGTAGAGTTCAATTCGAATAGCCCAGACGAGCAGTAGAAAGCCGTGCAAAATATATCAGATGACAACTAAGATAATCCTTAATTAGAATAACACACACTCATCCTACAGCTGTACAGACGAGAGATAAAAGTCGTATCACACCAATCATGTATCGGATGTCCTCTCGCTGTATGAATTGCTTGTAAATCATGAATTAAACATCACTTTTATCAGGATTAATTACAGAGTATGTGCGTGAGTGTGGATAAGAACCATCACCCCAAGGCCACAAGGCCAGGAAAACCGACACCTTAACATTGTCTGTTAAGTTGTTTATTTTTATATTCACCTTAAGGCGGAGTTAGACTGTGCGTGGTTCGTCGAACCGAAGAACTAGAAAGCATTTCGCGATGCTGAGGGATGACACCACGGCGCGTGAATCGTTCAGATTTGTTCCGCATTTAGTTCATCGACATATTATGGAAACTTTTGTCTTATCATCAGTACTGGATCCAAGCCACTTTTCTCGCATACTTTCTGTAGGTAGAGAAGGTTTCATCTTCTTTCTTCTTTGATTATTATTGTTGTAGCAAATTTTGTTTTTAATCAAGTCCATGAATAATGCACAACATTTATATCTTCATAACTCTCTTGTACCATATCATCTCTTACGATTGAAACTTTTTGATAAATTTCAAAGTTTCATCTGTGTACCACATTCCATAGTTCACCTGATTTGTATATTAAAAACAAATCTTTGCAGAACAATGACAAAGTGCGGCTTCCTTAAACTGTGACCTGGACCCCTAATTTTGAAACTTGCGAAAATACTCGCTTGCGAGCTAACTCGCAACTTATGAACTCGCAAATCGCAGGCTGTACTGAAACAGAGCTAATTTTGAAAGGTTTCTAATGTCGTGCGAGTCGGTGTAGTGTTGTTTCGCTTGCGACTGAGTTTTCAATCCGACAACACTGTAAAACCATGTCGTGCCAAAGGGTTGGGGCGATGGTATGCCACAACACGTCATTATACAAGATACGTAACTGAAAGTAAACATTATTATTGTATTGATTACATCATATACAACGGTTAGATTAGTTTCATTGGGAAACCATCTTCCAATTGTATACATCTAAACGTGTTAACTCAAAATTTTCTCAAAGTTATATAAGTAAAATAAAAACCGTCTCTCTGGAATAATCCAATTTAACACACTTGGTAGCGCGCTTGACCCGAATTCGTACTCCCACGAGTTCAATCCCAACCTAGGTAAAATATTTTAAATTTTGTCTGAATTTAAATCACGTTTTCGTAATTAGAATTCAGTAATATATTTTTTTATTTTCGCAACTATTTCTAAAACATAAATATACCCTAAAAATTTTACTATGCGAATAATAATTAGCTTACTTAGCCTTATTTTAAAATGTGTACAATTTTATGTCATAAAACCCATTATTTAATTTTTAAATAATCACCTACATACAAAATTTCAAAATTAATATAGGCCTAGCTTTTTTAATTTAATACCTTTTTAATTTATTTTTAACGACTGTTATGTTAGTCTACTTAGGCTCAAATACCTTGTGTATTTCTATAAAATATATTTAAAACATATTATATGCTTACTAATACGATCATTTAAAATTAAAATTTAAAGTCTGATAAATTAAAAAAAAAATTTTTTTAAGGATTTGAACACGCAAACCTTAGATAACGTGACGGTCACGTTACCGTCTCATCCAAATTGACGATTGAGGAAATTGAAAAAATTAGAATATATAGTTTCGTTTTCAACCAAACAAATATTTGTATTGAAGGATTGCATAAAGTGTACAAAGCAATCATATTCTTTCCTTCTGTAAACCTATTTTGTAGAGTGATAGGTTTGTTTCAACAAAATCACTCTCAGAAAGCTGCAACCGAAGAGGGGGATGGCATCCATTTTGTTATTTTATTGCCTATTCGATAGACAAGGCCTGTCTCGCACGGTGTGAGGCTGGCGAGTAGAATCCGCTCGCTATTCGATCGTGTGACGTCAGTTTTCGCAGCGCAGAAGTTTCAAAATTAGGGGTTTGCGAGATTGTGTGCGAGATGAGAGAAATACGCTAGCGAATCGCTACTCGCACGTTTCAAAATTAGAGGCCCTGCACTGCAAGAAGTCCGCGATAAGCCGAGCCTGCAAGAACATGAACGAAACTGGCACGAACTTGCACGAACTTGCACGAAATAACATGATCAGTTCCTTTGATCCATGCATATGTACCGACAGCCGTTGGAATTTACGAATCACGCATTACAAGCCGCAAGCAATAGGGAGGAGGCTGTGTCAGGTGGCCTAGGGTTCATTGTTCGTCAAGACAGGCTTGCCAAACCACACGCCGTGTAACTGAGCCTTTAGAGGGTACAAGGTTCGAATCTTGCCTCTATATACCAATGCAATAGCTCAAAGATATAATGATTTAAGACCCGAAACATTGAATATATATATAGAAGTCTGGGTGTTTATTATATGTGTGATTTTTATGCTTGACGTAAAGGGTCCAAGGCTCTATTAGTCCCTCTATATTCTAGAACCCTAACTCCAATAACAAGTCCTTGTCAACTTCGCCTTTGTTCGAACAGTAAAAAGAGTATAAGAGCTTGTGCGTGAGACATGTTGTTCAAGGACTTTATTATAATACAGTTAGTAATTGGTTACAATGTGGATTCATTACAAATGAAATTTATATTCCTTATTGCATTTTAATGCAACTATTTCCATTTTAGACTTCCCCCAACTATTAAAACGTATTTATAAGGACTACACTATGATTTGAAGTATTTTTACCAAACTCCATTTTATGACAGCAACTGTTTTAACTACGGTATATAATATATAATCAAGTATTTCCCGTGCAATAATAAAAGACCCTCATTGGAAACAAGGCCAACTAAATCAATCATAACCTAATAAATTAATGAAATTCAGACTTAATAACCCTATAGTTAAATTTTTCATTACTGGACCTAATTGTCTTGATGTTCAATTATATTTATAACCAAGTGCCCCTTAATGAATCAATTGTTTTTAAAAACATATAATCATCTATCATATTTCGTTGAGTCTACTTCAAATACTATAGCAAATGTTTAGATCCAAATCTCAGTACCTTGATGTCGCAAGCAGAGTTGGCTGAGCTTCAGACGGTCTTTGGAGTCACAAGTTTTATTCTGATGGTATGCACTTGAAATCATTTTAGTAACACAATGTGAATTTCCACCCTTTCTCCCAGCATTATAAAATGCAGTATCCATTGTCCTCCAAGTGTTCGCTTAGAAAATATGTTTAGGTCTCTGCTGGTAGCCACAGGTACCAGGGCAGAAGTTAGTAATGATAAACATATAGAAAGTTATAATGAGTCTACCAAAATTTAGCTTTTCAGGGTGAAATAATGAGAATTAACTCGTGCATATGGGTGTGTGTCAATAAAAAAACATGAATTAAAAAATACAGTATAGTATTAGTTACAGTAATAAAGAAATATAAAATGTGAAGGAAATATTATATTTAGAATCAGGCTAGTACGTTGAAATGTGATTATAGACTAACTTCATCTCAACGATCTAAAGTGGAATAATGGTCAAAATGAACTTTTGATAAACATACATTATTTTTGCTGTCAATATGTTTACCACTATATTATATTACTAGTGAAATTTAACAATAATTACTGGTTGTTTTTTTTGTGTAATACCTTGTGTGTGGGCTACATCGCTCGTACACCAATAGTGTAAATATTAGCCAGTATTAATAAACGCTGACCACAGGAGACGCCCGAATGACTAATAGTGCATCCTTTACATGTCCCGATTAGATGAGGTGATGGAGATATTGGGTATGAGGGTGATAGTGGGTATGATGGAGATAGTGGGTATGATGGTGATAGTGAGTATGATGGTGATAGTGAGTATGATGGTGATAGTAATTATGTAGGTGATAGTGTGATGGTGATAGTAATTATGAGTGTGATAATAAGTATGAAGTTTATAGTAAGTTTGAGGTTGATAGTAATTATAAAGTTGTTATTAAGTGTGAGTGTGTTAAACTAGTAGAACCACTTAAACTTTACTTAAGCCTAACTAACCAAACACCAGTGACCGTTGGGTCAATCCACTTTCCGAGAAAAATATCCAAGTACCTAGTCAAGGATCAATCCCGTTACCCTGGGCATGTAGCTAGGTACACTGGACACTATAGCACGGTATAGGCTATTTGTTAAACGTGACCGCTGATATTAACTTCACCTAACATAAAAATAGCGTCAATTTTTATTAGGTCTTATCTGACGGCTATGTAATTCATTGGAACAACATTAACGCATTCATACGTCAAGTCATGCGTTCTATAGCTGTATATTTTGATACATTTTATCAATAACTATAAAATAGCACTAGTGAAGTAGTAATAAAATTATCAATTTTGATCATGAAAAACTATGTTTATATTTTATAAAATGTCCTTTCTATGAAAATACGACCATACTTCTTTTTACGTAGAGTATTATTAAGCTTTTTTTTAATTAATTAATAGTTAAAGTGCTATCCTAGGTCATAAATATTAAATGAAATACATAATAAACCTTACATTAATGGAAAATAAAATAAATACAATACAAATAAATCCAATAGGTCAATGTGAAATAAGTGCCTTACAGTGGTTTGGGCATGTTGAGAGGATGAGAATGGATCGAGTGATGACACAAATATATGAAGGTAGAGTGTATGGAGCAAAAGGAAGGGGTAGATCATGTAAAGACATGGATAAATGTTGTAGATAAATATGTGAAAAAGAAAACCTTCGCAATTTAAAGAGTAAAGAGAATGTAAATCTCGGTGTATGGAGTTGGTAAGCAAAGGAAGTATGGAGAACGTTACACCTAATTTCAAAGCTGAAGGAACTGCAGCTCTTATGGACAAAATATTTATCTTCGCTCTCTCTCTCTGTTACAGGGTGCCAAACCTTCTAGCTTTCTGATGTTGGGAAGTGAGGGGGGAGGGTTTACTTGGAAATCCCTCATTGTAAACAATGCGGCATGGGAAGGTTGGGTGGTTAAATTGACAGGCAAAAACATTTCCTGTCAGTGTACAGCCTTTTCTAAAAATATTCACTATTTCCACAAAAGTGTTTTTTTCAAGATTGAAGTTTATTAACTTTTCTTATTCCTCACGTAATTATGCTTAAAACTATTTTATGTATAAATCTTTTTCCTCTTAATTAATATACAAACAAATATATTACAACATGCATTTTAATATACTAAATGATATAAATTACATTCTTACTTGTTCTTAATCAGAAAATTAAGTAGTTAATTATCAATATCAATCAAAGCTTTAATGTTCTCTAGGGTAGGTAATTCATTGTTACGGTAAAGTGAATGTACCTTTCTGCGAATTGCTGCTAGAGTAAAAGTGTCATATTTATCCAAACGCTTCATTTGAGTGCAGTTATTTCCTTTTTTGATTGGTATCAGTAACTTTCCCTTAGTTTCGAATTATTGTTTAATATATATGACTAACTTTAAAGACACACCTGTAGCTTCTGTAGTCTGCATTGCCGCTTAATTTACTGAACAAGTTACGTATTAACGAAAATGGGTGTAGACTCCATTGCCCTTTCTTTACTACTGAATTTTGTCCTCTTGGAATGTAATTGTTTGTAACAAGCCGGAGATTCCATAGTTTTTGTTACATTTTAATTGTTAACAATACAAAATTATTCAAATACATATATTAATAAGCACATACAACTATAATTTCACATAATTAATGTTTTGGAGCTAGCTATTAGGAACACGAGACTCAGACTACTGTAACTTTACGACTGTGCTGGAGGAAGAAGCACCAATTACTGGCAACAACGACAGCCCAGCATTGCCAAATTTGTTATACATTCGACAGAAGACTGATCACAGAACACAAAAGAATGACAACGCTGTGTCTCAATAGTAAGCATGCAGTTCCCTTATCAATTAAATTAGGTGTAGTGAGGATGGATTAATTACGAAGATTTTTTTGAGCTATATTCACAGTTTCTTTCATACCCAGTAAGGGAGTGGCATGATTAGGTATGTTTATTTATTTGTAAAATAAAAATGTATAATTTTGCTCCTGATCACGGATATACCTTTCTAAAGGAATAAAATATATTTTAATAAAAAAATTATTTTATTTGCATATCAATTTTAAATCATCTTCTGTTAAAATAATAAAACCTCTACCAAATATAGTATCATATTCTGTTATTAGATTTGGTAAATATTTTGTAAGCACTAAACAATGTTCACACAAGCTATATTAATATATCATGTACATTCGACAAAGAACCAGAATGTTAGTTTCTTCTAAAACGTAAGCTCGCATTTACTCCCAAAACTTGCACACAATCTTCTTCAAATAAACTTTAGAATTATTTTCCCATCATTGTATTTGCATTTAAATGTTATTTTATCTTCAGGTTTTCCAACTAAAATGTTGTGTACACGCCTATCATCACATTTATCCGCTACATGACCACCCCACCTCAGCTTGCGTGCCTTAATAACCGTTCATATGATAGGGATGTATTCAAATCATGAAAATCTTAATTATGTTACTTTATTCATTCTTTGGTTTGTTCATGCCTTTTGGAGCCAAATAATTTCTCAATGCTCTTTATTTTAAATTTTTGTTTATTTTATCATCCATAAAGGACAAAGGCTATTAATATGTTTTTGTACATTCATTATCAACATAATATTTTAAGATGAATGACTATATGAAGACATATTATAATAAGCTGAAGCACTACATGCATGGGTTTTACTTTAGACCAGACAGGGACTTTAATTTACCCTTGCCCATGTTTCTCCAATTACAGAACGTACTTGACAATTACACAAGTTAGTTGAGCTCTAAATAGCATCAGGTTATCTGCAGCTGTCCCTTTTGTCAAATTGGATCAACCTATATAGTAATAATAACTCTTGTAGAATAAAAAAGAGTCATCAAGATTTACCAAAAGCATTAACGTATGAGTTTTCAAAAACATCCCTTCTACTATGCTATTATTATAAATTCAACTGTTTGTAGTTTTTTGTCACCAACATAATGGTTGTTCCTCCTGGTGATTTCCATCTTATTTTCCTGTCAAATATTAGAGAACTTACATACATTACACCTCTTGGACCCGTGCTCTTGGAATAGTTCATGAAAGCTGTGGATGTACTGAAGGAGTTGTCATTAGATGTACTGTCCAATAGTTTGCGATCCGCATTGATGGTCACTCGGCCTTAGGCGTCAGATTTGCATTATATTTTGCTGAATTGAATGGGAAAGTCAAGGATCGAATCCAGGCTGAGCGCATTAGGGGTAGTTTCCAACATTTATTCTAACACCACGTCTTAACACCCGTTCGGGCTGTACACCTTTGTACTAATAACACTAATTTCACTAATGGTATAAGGATTATGAAGGCTTTATTCAGATTATATGTACACACATTTGCATAAAGGGAGAGTGTAAAAACATTTAGGGAAACCACACTCAGTACATCCGACCAGGATCGAGCCCATATCCGCTTCTTCGTAAATCTAATTCAACACGTGAATAGTGGATTAGACCACGTGGCCACCAAGTGGGTCCCAATAATTTATTCATCACTGTGTTTTCCCAAACGCTTTCAGCCCTAATGCAGATTTTAATCATCTAAACTAGCTTGCTCATTTTTACACTAAAAACAAAGCCGTTGATATCTTTAGTTTTGAAAGTAATAATAATTATTAAAACACTCTTTAATATATAATATTGAGATAGTATAATTAAAACTAATTAGAAAGCTGGTAAAATTATGAGTTATTCCTTCAGTGTTAAATCACTGAGAGACCAGTGTTAGATCACTGAGAGAACAGTGTCAGATCAGTGACAGATTAATTTCAAGTCAGTGTCAGATCCTTGTCAGATCAATATCAAACCACTGTCAGATCAGTGTCAACTAAGTGTTAGATCAGTGTCAGCTCAGTGTTAGATCAGTGTCAGCTCAGTGTTAGATCAGTGTCAAACCAGTGTCAGATCAGAGTTAGATCAGTTTCAGACCAGTGTTAGATCAGTGTCAACTAAGGTTTGGTCAGTGTTAGATCAGTGTCAGACCATTGTCATACCAGTGTCAGATCAGTATCAGCTCAGTGTTAGATCAATGTTAGAACATTGTTAGACCATTGTTAGACCAGTGTCAACTAAGTGTTAGATCAGTGTATGACCATTGTCATACCAGTGTCAGATCAGTATCAGCTCAGTGTTAGATCAATGTTAGAACATTGTTAGACCATTGTTAGACCAGTGTCAACTAAGTGTTAGATCAGTGTATGACCATTGTCATACCAGTGTCAGATCAGTATCAGCTCAGTGTTAGATCAATGTTAGAACATTGTTAGACCATTGTTAGACCAGTGTCAACTAAGTGTTAGATCAGTGTATGACCATTGTCATACCAGTGTCAGATCAGTATCAGCTCAGTGTTAGATCAATGTTAGACCAGTGTCAGATTTGTGTTAGACCATTTTTAGACCAGTGTCAACTAAGTGTTAGATCAGTGTCAACTAAGTGTTAGATCAGTGTTAGATCAGTGTCAGATCAGTGTTAGACCATTGTCATACCAGTGTCAGATCAGAGTTAGATCAGTGACAAACCAGTGCAGACGGGAATTTTTATAACATTGCCCGAGGCCTTGGCTCAGATAATAACGCGTCCATATATTGGTTTGCTCCAAGTTTGATTTTGGTCGAGGGCAAAATTGAATCAAAATTAAATTCTAAGAATTTTACTTGTTTCTAGGTTATAAATTAACAATTAGATCTTTATTTTCTGGAAGTGTTGTAAAATCAAATTTATGATTTTCTAGTATAACCTACTATTATATTTAATGAAAAATGGATAAGTAAACATCTTAATTGTTTTTCAAGTAATTGGCTAACATAACAATATGTTACGAGAGTTATTATTTCATATGAATGGAGTTTACTGATAATTTACCTTGTAACCTTGTAGAGATGTCACGTCACACGACGGCACGGTACGAATATCGATAGCGCTGATATTCAAGAACAATATTATTATTATTATTATTATTAGCACCGCGTCTTACTACCCGTTCGGGTTATACGCTCTTACGCTAATGTGTAATGGTAGGGTGATTGTGAGATGAAATGGAGAACCTACAGTTTAACGTGGAATCCGAACCATGGTGGAGGCCTGGCATTCCCCACATTCACAAGATAACTTGTCAGAGGTGAAGGAAGGGTTTGGAAATCAGATAAATCTGTGCCGGGACCGAGGATTGAACCCCGGCCGCCAGCACAGAAGTCTGACACCTTACCCCTAGACCACCAGGTCACTGCCTACTAGTTACGCTTAACGATTAGTAAGGTTATATTTATAGGAGGTCTACCCACATTTGCGTGGATGGTGAATGGAAAACCCGTTCGGTAAAACCACTCTCAGTACACCTAACCGTGATTCGGAACATCAATCTCCCTGTCATTGGCAGTCTAGTCTACTCCAAGAGTAGCACGTTAGACCACGCGGCCAACGAAATGGGTCTGGTTCTATCCACGAATTATTTTATACACGAATTAATCAATTTACAAATTAATGATACGCAATGTAATCTCATAGCCCTGTTTCAAGAACACCAATATTATTATTATCATCATCATCAAGGCCAGCTATGGATACAAATGACTGGCGTGACCTTTTAAAAGACTGACTCTGACTGAAGCAGGGCCGTACTTGTTTAATAATTGTGTCACAACTTTGATCCAAACAAATCGGTGGCCTGGAAATAATTTTCATTCAAGGCTCCGGCATACCAATAAATTGAGTTGAAGATCCCTAGTAGAAACCTCAAACAGTATAATAAGCCATGACCACCATTTGGGCTGAAGGTGGTCAATTTTACATATTAACCTCGACCTTGAACATGCTCTGGTTTTAATTAGAAGAGGAGCTTGGGATTCAAATCCCGGACGGGATTGGTGAGATTATCTTCCCCAAATGGTTTCCCACTTTTCTTAAATGCAAAAGCCGCTACGTTTCCTCTAAATAGTATCTTCCTCATTCCAATCATAGAAATACCTTTTTATTTCGAACTAATTGGAACCGAAGCTTGTTCGGATTATGCGGGAGAATACAAGGATACAGCATTTTCACCCATTTTAAATTACATTTGAATTAGTTTAATCCAATCTTCATTTATTTAACTGATATATAACACGTGATATGCACTGTAATTATTTATAGTTGCAGGAAAACACATTGGGTTGACTACCATATGTAAATATTATGCATTTACTAACAAATATCACTGTTTTACACAATTCTCTTTTTACTTTGACCTTGTTAACCAATAAAATATCTTTCATTTGACTTAATTTTTCCACATTTTCCCAAAAAGCTTGTTTGTACTATCCAGAATTTGGGACTACCGGTGTTCGGTATAGCTGTGTTTTTCTGTTTGCTGATGAGCTACCCTAATGAAAATTTATACAAAAAACTATTTAAAAAACTATTGAAATATTTCAATGGGTAAATTTGGACAAATACTATTAGTCAAAACTTTAGTAATTTACTATTGAAAAATACTTTAGAATTATACTATTGGGAAAAACTATAGAAATTTACCTCAAATACTATATTCTCCTAAATAAAATAATATGAAAATTATTGTATATTTCTGAGTAAAATATTAGATTTTATTTCTACTCTTGACAATTTAATAGTTATTATAAACTATTATTAAATTTTAATTGTATTCAAAAACAATACAAAGTCAAGTAATTTATAAATAGTATTAATTCATAACAAATAATCGAAAATACTATTAAAACTTGATAGTTACTTGAAAACTAAGTAGTAATACTAAAATACTATTAAAGCCTAATAGTAATTTTAAAATACTATTAAAACCTAATAGTAATTTTAAAATAATAATAAAACTCTATAGTTATTCTAGAGTATGATTGAAATTCAATAGTAACTCTAAAATACTATTAAAATTCAAAAGTGTGTATAAAATACTATTAAAATTCAAAAGTAATGATAAAATACTATTAAAATCCAAGAGTGATTTTAAAATACCATTAAAGTTCAATAGTAATCACAAAATATTATTAAAATCGAATAGTAATTTCAAAAATACTATTAAAATCCAATAGTAATTTCTAAAATACTATTAGAATACAATAGGAATTCTAAAATACTATTAAAATTCAATAGTATTCCGAAAATACTATTGGTTTTCAATAGTTAATTTTCATAAGGGTAGATGGGAAGATAGACTTGGTGTGCACAATATTTACAATCTCATGTTTGTGTTATTCCAATAAGAATATCATACTTTTCCACGGGAAGTTAGCTCAGGCATTAACCTCAGCTTGTCTGGTTTACCACCTGCTATAGGTTCGAATCTCGGTTGGGTGTATTAAAGATGATTTCTACGAAAATGCAGATACATTTAATATACACTAATATAACTTTCTCTTCCCCAATCCACTAGTGTGAATTCGTGGATGACCAGGAGGAATGGTATTATGGTGTAAAGAATATGGGAGATCACAATGAGGTGGAGTATCGCAATTAGAACACATTGAAATCAAATTCAGGCCTTTTGATTTATTCTAGTTGGTATCTTTTAACACATGTGTTAACTAACAGATAAGTACATGAAGTGAATACAAATCAGAATTCGCTGAACATTTCAATCGTTTTGTCCATCAACCCACACCCAGTAATAATTGCATGAAACTACTGCTTTTTTCTTCTAAAGGTATGAACATTGGCAGAAACTACATATTATTCAAAACACCATTCTCAGTAACATTCACATTCTAAACGAGCAACCAGATTTAGAAAATCGAATCATCTACACAATCAGGAAACACGTCAAACTAAAAAATACCCCCATTACAAATGCACTGTACTCGTTCCATCGTATAAAACCTCATCGCCGCACAGTCGAGAATATTAGAATATTTCTTTTCCATTTTTACTCTTTGTCTTTTCTATATTGATTTTTCTTTCATTTTCTTTGACACTCAATTTAAACGTTATTGTATATCTATTAATTTACAATTACCTTTTCATTATTAAATTATTCACTCTCTTTGTGACACTAATGCCACTATATAACTTTTTTTATTTTAGTGTGCGTATAACCCGAACGGGTAGTAAGACGCGGTTCTAATAATAGTATTTTAGTGGTGTAACAACACTCGACTTCTCGATGCCCTTGATATCCTTGGGATTGATTTTTATCACAATAATCGATAGTGGATACTGTGCACTAAAAATCTCGATAGTACTATATAGTACTAAACATGGCTAACACCTCAAACGGTTTGGGATAGTGATGGGTATAATCGAATGATTTAAATAATCAGATAATCATTCTGTTCTTTTAAAAATAATCAAATGAATCATTCGAATGATTTTAAGAAGTAGTGGATAAAGGGAGAACTATAATAATTGGAATAGCGGTAGTGGTTAGACATTAGTTATTAGTTGTAGTTTTGCTCTGTCCTGTTCTATTCACTTAGATACACCCTCCCCCAACCCCAAACTCAATATAAACATGCCATTCCGTTGCAGCTTATCAACACAGTCAAGGTCGATATAAGGTCCATTTTCAGTTACCAAAGGGAATTGTTTTTCAAAAATGAACTTAATGAGAACATTTATTCTGTACTGAAATAGGTGAGTAAACATTCACTTCATAAGGTCTATTTTCCTCAGAGCTTAACAAGGGAGTGAATAGGACAGCTCGCAGCTGCATCGTGTTAGTAGTTACTTATTTTCATCGAGTGATTTTAAGATATTTACATTTTATATTCATTTTTAATCTAATGACTTTAACTATTTAAGTATCGTCAACTTCGATTTTGATAGTCTTCCTAAAATGTATCACCAAAATAACTTTTTAAAAAAAATATGTTTTCACTAATGAAAATTAATTTAATATATATTATGAAAAGATTAAAAAGTATTTACTTTGAAATCAATAAAATTGTTTTAGTTTTTAAAAGTCTTTGAGTTAAAAAAAATTAGAATTTTTTTGAGTACATCCGCAAATCTCACCCTTCATATCATTTATGACTTACAAGGTTGGATCCGCTTCTCGTATATCTTATTGTAGGCCAACTACTAAATGAAAATGTTATTTTTGTATGGTTGCATCTTGTTATAATTTCTTTAAATAGCCTAATTGACTAGTTTCCATATTTTGTGACATGTGGAAACAAATGAATTGAAACAAATTAGGCTTTTTTATTTTGAACCAATTTCTATGCTTACAAAAAGTGGATTAATTACATTTTATCTTGAATTGAGTCTCGAGGAGATAAATTGATAGTATCGATCAAGGTATCTGAATCGATAAAAGTAGGTGTCGACCTGTCACTATTTATTTTCCCACATTTCTTCAAATAGGGCTAATAATTGTTCTAAGCTCTGTATTCGATTCACAGCGTATAATTACAGTCACAACACTTTTCAGATTATGCAGCTGATGAGAGAACACCTTACTCAAATTTAAGGTAAATTATAAAGTTGGTAGATCAAAATGTGATTTATCCTAGACGTTTTCTTTTATTATTATTAATTTCATCAAAAATAATATTCTACTTTTATTTCTAGCCTGCCTCATCTTAATTTTCTAACCCTATATTATTCTTATATTAACTTATTTCTGGCCTAATTTTCTTCCCCAGACCTGAAGATGTTGCTTTGCTATCGAAACCAGTCGACATGTTTGGCTGACAATGCAGTCAACCTTCAAAATAGGGATAAAGGCTTATAAAATGTAAGAAACAGTAATATTTAGAGATTTATTAAATTTATTACGTCACCTATTCTCCTATGTGGTCTGAGCTTCTAGCGACAAATCCTGAGGTCCTGGGTTTGATCCCCAGTGCTTTCACAAATGTATCTGTGGAGCAGTGGGCCAGGAAGAGACTCAAACTTAGCCCCGTGAGGACAAGTGAGGAGTACTTCTATGAGGAAGTATCAGCTGAGATTAGCGGCAAGAGGGCGTGCTGTGCTGACCACATGACAACCTCTATCAACAAATGTTGGCACTATCATCGATAGTGGTGGCGAACGCTTGGTTGTGAGCTCACACCATGGAGTTATTACATAAACATCTTATAATTAGAAAACTTAATTTATAAACTTAAAATATTTTACACTCCTTATTCATCTACTTATTATTAGTATTATTATTAGCACCGTGTCTTACTACCCGTTCGGGTTATACGCGCTTACGATAAAGTGTAATGGTAGGGTGATTGTGAGATGAAATGGAGGACCTACAGTTTAACGTGGAATCCGAACCACGGTGGAGGCCTGGCATTCCACACATTCACAAGATGTCTTGTCAGAGGTGAAGGAAGGGTTTGGAAATCAGATAATTTGTGCCGGGACCGAGGATTGAACCCCGACCACCAGCACAGAAGTCTGACACATTACCCCTAGACTGCCAGGTCACCATCTACTTGTTGACTGGACTAGTGATGTAGTGTTCAGCGATGTAGGTGTGCCGGGCTCGATTCCTGGCTGGTACCGTTGGTAGTTTTCCCTTTAGGTGAAGAATCTCAATAGTCGCTAGAGTTCGGTTGATTAGGCTAAAGTTAGGTTAAGAGTCAGACCTGATACAAATAATCATAATTATTATCATCACATCTTCTCATTGAGGGTACGACGTGTAGACAACCTCCTGTGGTGTTCCCTGGGTAACGTTTTGTGCTACCAGAGTGGCTAATAGTCTACTTACTACCTCCTGTGGTGTTCCCTGAGTAGAGCTCTGTGCTACCAGAGTGGCTAATAGTCTACTTACAACCTCCTGTGGTGTTCCCTGGGTAACGTTCTGTGCTACCAGAGTGGCTAATAGTCTACTTACAACCTCCTGTGGTGTTCCCTGGGTAGAGCTCTGTACTACCAGAGTGGCTAATAGTCTACTTACAACCTCCTGTGGTGTTCCCTGGGTAGAGCTCTGTACTACCAGAGGGGCTAATAGTCTACTTCTACCTCCTGTGGTGTTCCCTGGGTAGAGCTCTGTACTACCAGAGGGGCTAATAGTCTACTTACAAACCTCCTGTGGTGTTCCTGGGTAGAGCTCTGTACTACCAGAGGGGCTAATAGTCTACTTACTACCTCCTGTGGTGTTCCCTGGGTAGAGCTCTGTACTACCAGAGGGGCTAATAGTCTATTACAACCTCCTGTGGTGTTCCCTGGGTAGAGCTCTGTACTACCAGAGTGACTAATAGTCTACTTACAACCTCCTGTGGTGTTCCCTGGGTAGAGCTCTGTACTACCAGAGGGGCTAATAGTCTACTTACTACCTCCTGTGGTGTTCCCTGGGTAGAGCTCTGTACTACCAGAGGGGCTAATAGTCTACTTACAACCTCTTGTGGTGTTCCTGGGTAGAGCTCTGTACTACCAGAGGGGCTAATAGTCTACTTACTACCTCCTGTGGTGTTCCCTGGGTAGAGCTCTGTACTACCAAAGGGGCTAATAGTCTACTTACAACCTCCTGTGGTGTTCCCTGGGTAGAGCTCTGTACTACCAGAGGGGCTAATAGTCTACTTACAACCTCCTGTGGTGTTACCTGGGTAGAGCTCTGTACTACCAGAGGGGCTAATAGTCTACTTACAACCTCCTGTGGTGTTCCCTGGGTAGAGCTCTGTACTACCAGAGGGGCTAATAGTCTACTTACAACCCCCTGTGGTTTTCCCTGGGTAGAGCTCTGTACTACCAGAGGGGCTAATAGTCTACTTACAACCTCCTGTGGTGTTCCCTGGGTAGAGCTCTGTACTACCAGAGGGGCTAATAGTCTACTTACTACCTCCTGTGGTTTTCCCTGGGTAGAGCTCTGTACTACCAGAGGGGCTAATAGTCTACTTACAATCTCCTGTGGTGTTCCCTGGGTAGAGCTCTGTACTACCAGAGGGGCTAATAGTCTACTTACAACCTCCTGTGGTGTTCCCTGGGTAGAGCTCTGTTCTACCAGAGGGGCTAATAGTCTACTTACAACCTCCTGTGGTGTTCCCTGGGTAGAGCTCTGTACTACCAGAGGGGCTAATAGTCTACTTACAACCTCCTGTGGTGTTCCCTGGGTAGAGCTCTGTACTACCAGAGGGGCTAATAGTCTACTTACCACCTCCTGTGGTGTTCCCTGGGTAGAGCTCTGTACTACCAGAGGGGCTAATAGTCTACTTACAACCTCCTGTGGTGTTCCCTGGGTAACGTTCTGTGCTACCAGAGGGGCTAATAGTCTACTTACAACCTCCTGTGGTGTTCCCTGGGTAGAGCTCTGTACTACCAGAGGGGCTAATAGTCTACTTACAACCTCCTGTGGTGTTCCTGGGTAGAGCTCTGTGCTACCAGAGGGGCTAATAGTCTACCTACAACCTCCTGTGGTGTTCCCTGGGTAGAGCTCTGTGCTACCAGAGGGGCTAATAGTCTACTTACAACCTCCTGTGGTGTTCTCTGGGTAGAGCTCTGTGCTACCAGAGGGGCTAATAGTCTACTTACAACCTCCTGCGGTGTTCCCTGGGTAGAGCTCTGTGCTACCAGAGGGCTAATAGTCTACTTACAACCTCCTGTGGTGTTCCCTGGGTAGAGCTCTGTACTACCAGAGGGCTAATAGTCTACTTACACCTCCTGTGGTGTTCCCTGGGTAGAGCTCTGTACTACCAGAGGGCTAATAGTCTACTTACAACCTCCTGTGGTGTTCCCTGGGTAACGTTCTGTGCTACCAGAGGGGCTAATAGTCTACTTACAACCTCCTGTGGTGTACCTGGGTAGAGCTCTGTACTACCAGAGGGGCTAATAGTCTACTTACAACGTCCTGTGGTGTTCCCTGGGTAGAGCTCTGTGCTACCAGAGGGGCTAATAGTCTACTAAAACCTCCTGTGGTGTTCCCTGGGTAGAGCTCTGTGCTACCAGAGGGGCTAATAGTCTACTTACAACCTCCTGTGGTGTTCTCTGGGTAGATCTCTGTGCTACCAGAGGGCTAATAGTCTACTTACAACCTCCTGCGTGTTCCCTGGGTAGAGCTCTGTACTACCAGAGGGGCTAATAGTCTACTTACCACCTACTGTGGTGTTCCCTGGGTAGAGCTCTGTGCTACCAGAGGGGCTAATAGTCTACTTACAACCTCCTGTGGTGTTCCCTGGGTAGAGCTCTGTACTACCAGAGGGGCTAATAGTCTACTTACCACCCCCTGTGGTGTTCCCTGGGTAGAGCTCTGTGCTACCAGAGGGGCTAATAGTCTACTTACAACCTCCTGTGGTGTTCCCTGGGTAGAGCTCTGTGCTACCAGAGGGGCTAATAGTCTACTTACAACCTCCTGTGGTTTCCCTGGGTAGAGCTCTGTGCTACCAGAGTGGCTAATAGTCTACTTACAACCTCCTGTGTGTTCCCTGGGTAGAGCTCTGTACTACCAGAGGGGCTAATAGTCTACTTACAACCTCCTGTGGTGTTCCCTGGGTAACGTCTGTGATACCAGAGGGGCTAATAGTCTACTTACAACCTCCTGTGGTGTTCCCTGGGTAACGTTCTGTGCTACCAGAGGGGCTAATAGTCTACTTACAACCTCCTGTGGTGTTCCCTGGGTAGAGCTCTGTGCTACCAGAGGGGCTAATAGTCTACTTACAACCTCCTGTGGTGTTCCCTGGGTAAGTTCTGTCTACCAGAGGGGCTAATAGTCTACTTACAACCTCCTGTGGTGTTCCCTGGGTAACGTTCTGTGCTACCAGAGGGGCTAATAGTCTACTTACAACCTCCTGTGGTGTTCCCTGGGTAGAGCTCTGTACTACCAGAGGGCTAATAGTCTACTTACAACCTCCTGTGGTGTTCCCTGGGTAGAGCTCTGTACTACCAGAGTGGGCTAATAGTCTACTTACAACCTCCTGTGGTGTTCCCTGGGTAGAGCTCTGTACTACCAGAGGGCTAATAGTCTACTTACAACCTCCTGTGGTGTTCCCTGGGTAAGCTCTGTACTACCAGAGGGGCTAATAGTCTACTTACAACCTCCTGTTGTGTTCCCTGGGTAGAGCTCTGTACTACCAGAGGGGCTAATAGTCTACTTACAAACCTCCTGTGGTGTTCCCTGGGTAGAGCTCTGTCTACCAGAGGGGCTAATAGTCTACTTACAACCTCCTGTGGTGTTCCCTGGGTAGAGCTCTGTACTACCAGAGGGGCTAATAGTCTACTTACAACCTCCTGTGGTGTTCCCTGGGTAAGTCTGTGCTACCAGAGGGGCTAATAGTCTACTTACACCTCCTGTGGTGTTCCCTGGTAGAGCTCTGTCTACCAGAGGGCTAATAGTCTACTACAACCTCCTGTGTGTTCCCTGGGTAAGTCTGTCTACCAGGGGCTAATAGTCTACTTACAACCTCTGGGTGTTCCCTGGGTAGAGCTCTGTACTACCAGAGGGGCTAATAGTCTACTTACAACCTCCTGTGTGTTCCCTGGGTAGAGCTCTGTACTACCAGAGGGGCTAATAGTCTACTACACCTCTGTGGTGTTCCCTGGGTAGAGCTCTGTCTACCAGAGGGCTATAGTCTACTTACAACCTCCTGTGGTGTTCCCTGGGTAGAGCTCTGTACTACCAAGGGCTAATAGTCTACTTACAACCTCCTGTGGTTTCCCTGGGTAGAGCTCTGTGCTACCAGAGGGCTAATAGTCTACTTACAACCTCCTGTGGTGTTCCCTGGGTAGAGCTCTGTGTACCAAGGGCTAATAGTCTACTTACAACCTCCTGTGGTGTTCCCTGGGTAGAGCTCTGTACTACCAGAGGGCTAATAGTCTACTACAACCTCCTGTGTGTTCCCTGGGTAAGTCTGTCTACCAGAGGGGCTAATAGTCTACTTACAACCTCTTGGTGTTCCCTGGTAGAGCTCTGTCTACAGAGGGCTAATAGTCTACTTACAACCTCCTGTGGTGTTCCCTGGGTAGAGCTCTGTACTACAGAGGGCTAATAGTCTACTTACAACCTCCTGTTGTGTTCCCTGGAGAGCTCTGTTACCAAGGGCTAATAGTCTACTTACAACCTCCTGTGGTGTTCCCTGGTAGAGCTCTGTACTACCAGAGGGCTAATAGTCTACTTACAACCTCCTGTGGTGTTCCTGGGTAGAGTCTGTGCTACCAGAGGGCTAATAGTCTACTTACAACCTCCTGTGGTGTTCCTGGTAGAGCTCTGTACTACCAGAGGGGCTAATAGTCTACTTACAACCTCCTGTGGTGTTCCTGGGTAGAGCTCTGTATACCAGAGGGGCTAATAGTCACAACAACCTCCTGTGGTGTTCCCTGGGTAACTCTGTGCTACCAGAGGGGCTAATATCTACTTACAACCTCTGTGGTGTTCCCTGGTAGAGCTCTGTGCTACCAAGGGCTAATAGTCTACTTACAACTCCTGGGTGTTCCCTGGGTAGAGCTCTGTACTACCAGGGCTAATAGTCTACTTACAACCTCCTGTGGTGTTCCCTGGGTAGAGCTCTGTCTACAGAGGGGCTAATAGTCTACTTACACCTCCTGTGGTGTTCCCTGGTAGAGCTCTGTCTACCAGAGGGGCTAATAGTCTACTTACAACCTCCTGTGGTGTTCCGGGTAGAGCTCTGTCTACCAGAGGGCTAATAGTCTACTTACACCTCCTGTGGTGTTCCCTGGGTAGAGCTCTGTACTACCAAGGGGCTAATAGTCTACTTACAACCTCCTGTGGTGTTCCCTGGGTAGAGCTCTGACTACCAGAGGGGCTAATAGTCTACTTACAACCTCCTGTGGTGTTCCTGGGTAGAGCTCTGTACTACCAGAGGGCTAATAGTCTATTACAACCTCTGTGGTGTTCCCTGGGTAGAGCTCTGTCTACCAGAGGGGCTAATAGTCTACTTACAACCTCCTGTGGTTTCCCTGGGTAAGCTCTGTCTACCAGAGGGGCTAATAGTCTACTTACAACCTCCTGTGGTGTTCCTGGGTAAGTCTGTCTACCAGAGGGGCTAATAGTCTACTTACACCTCCTGTGGTTTCCCTGGGTAGAGCTCTGTACTACCAGAGGGCTAATAGTCTACTTACAACCTCCTGTGGTGTTCCCTGGGTAGAGTTCTGTGCTACCAGAGGGGCTAATAGTCTACTTACAACCTCCTGTAGTGTTCCCTGGGTAGAGCTCTGTACTACCAGAGGGGCTAATAGTCTACTTACAACTCCTGTGGTGTTCCCTGGGTAACGTTCTGTGCTACCAAGGGGCTAATAGTCTACTTACAACCTTCTGTGGTGTTCCCTGGGTAGAGCTCTGTACTACCAGAGGGGCTAATAGTCTACTTACAACCTCCTGTGGTGTTCCCTGGGTAACGTTCTGTGCTACCAGAGTGGCTAATAGTCTACTTACAACCTCCTGTGGTGTTCCCTGGGTAGAGCTCTGTACTACCAGAGGGGCTAATAGTCTACTTACAACCTCCTGTGGTGTTCCCTGGGTAGAGCTCTGTACTACCAGAGTGGCTAATAGTCTACTTACAACATCCTGTGGTGTTCCCTGGGTAACGTTCTGTGCTACCAGAGGGCTAATAGTCTACTTACAACCTCCTGTGGTGTTCCCTGGGTAACGTTCTGTGCTACCAGAGGGCTATTAGTCTACTTACAACCTCCTGTGGTGTTCCCTGGATAGAGCTCTGTGCTACCAGAGGGGCTAATAGTCTACTTACAACCTCCTGTGGTGTTCCCTGGGTAACGTTCTGTGCTACCAGAGGGGCTAATAGTCTACTTACAACCTCCTGTGGTGTTCCCTGGGTAGAGCTCTGTACTACCAGAGGGGCTAATAGTCTACTTACAACCTCCTGTGGTGTTCCTGGGTAGAGCTCTGTACTACCAGAGGGGCTAATAGTCTACTTACAACCTCCTGTGGTGTTCCCTGGGTAGAGCTCTGTACTACCAGAGGGGCTAATAGTCTACTTACAACCTCCTGTGGTGTTCCCTGGGTAACGTTCTGTGCTACCAAGGGGCTAATAGTCTACTTACAATCTCCTGTGGTGTTCCCTGGGTAGAGCTCTGTACTACCAGAGGGGCTAATAGTCTACTTACAACCTCCTGTGGTGTTCCCTGGGTAACGTTCTGTGCTACCAGAGTGGCTAATAGTCTACTTACAACCTCCTGTGGTGTTCCCTGGGTAGAGCTCTGTACTACCAGAGGGGCTAATAGTCTACTTACAACCTCCTGTGGTGTTCCCTGGGTAGAGCTCTGTACTACCAGAGTGGCTAATAGTCTACTTACAACCTCCTGTGGTGTTCCCTGGGTAGAGCTCTGTACTACCAGAGGGGCTAATAGTCTACTTACAACCTCCTGTGGTGTTCCCTGGGTAGAGCTCTGTACTACCAGAGGGGCTAATAGTCTACTTACAACCTCCTGTGGTGTTCCCTGGGTAGAGCTCTATACTACCAGAAGGGCTAATAATCTACTTACAACCTCCTGTGGTGTTACCTGGGTAGAGCTCTGTGCTACCAGAGGGGCTAATAGTCTACTTACAACCTCCTGTGGTGTTCCCTGGGTAGAGCTCTGTACTACCAGAGGGGCTAATAGTCTACTTACAACCTCCTGTGGTGTTCCCTGGGTAGAGCTCTGTACTACCAGAGGGGCTAATAGTCTACTTACAACCTCCTGTGGTGTTCCCTGGGTAACGTTTCTGTGCTACCAGAGGGGCTAATAGTCTACTTACAACCTCCTGTGGTGTTCCCTGGGTAGAGCTCTGTACTACCAGAGGGGCTAATAGTCTACTTACAACCTCCTGTTGTGTTCCCTGGGTAGAGCTCTGTACTACCAAAGGGGCTAATAGTCTACTTACAACCTCCTGTGGTGTCCCCTGGGTAGAGCTCTGTACTACCAGAGGGGCTAATAGTCTACTTACAACCTCCTGTGGTGTTCCCTGGGTAGAGCTGTATGCTACCAGAGGGGCTAATAGTCTACTTACAACCTCCTGTGGTGTTCCCTGGGTAACGTTCTGTGCTACCAGAGGGGCTAATAGTCTACTTACAACCTCCTGTGGTGTTCCCTGGGTAAGAGCTCTGTACTACCAGAGGGGCTAATAGTCTACTTACTACCTCCTGTGGTGTTCCCTGGGTAACGTTCTGTGCTACCAGAGGGGCTAATAGTCTACTTACAACCTCCTGTGGTGTTCCCTGGGTAGAGCTCTGTACTACCAGAGTGGCTAATAGTCTACTTACAACCTCCTGTGGTGTTCCCTGGTAGAGCTCTGTACTACCAGAGGGGCTAATAGTCTACTTACAACCTTCTGTGGTGTTCCCTGGTTAGAGCTCTGTGCTACCAGAGTGGCTAATAGTCTACTTACTACCTCCCGTGGTGTTCCCTGGGTAGAGTTCTGTGCTACCAGAGGGGCTAATAGTCTACTTACAACCTCCTGTGGTGTTCCCTGGGTAACGTTCTGTGCTACCAGAGGGGCTAATAGTCTACTTACAACCTCCTGTGGTGTTCCCTGGGTAGAGCTCTGTGCTACCAGAGGGGCTAATAGTCTACTTACAACCTCCTGTGGTGTTCCCTGGGTAGAGATCTGTGCTACCAGAGTGGCTAATAGTCGACTTACTACCTCCTGTGGTGTTCCCTGGGTAGAGCTCTGTGCTACCAGAGTGGCTAATAGTCTACTTACCACCTCCTGTGGTGTTCCCTGGGTAGAGCTCTGTGCTACCAGAGTGGCTAATAGTCTACTTACAACCTCCTGTGGTGTTCCCTGGGTAACGTTCTGTGCTACCAGAGTGGCTAATAGTCTACTTACAACCTCCTGTGGTGTTCCCTGGGTAGAGCTCTGTGCTACCAGAGTGGCTAATAGTCTACTTACCACCTCCTGTGGTGTTCCCTGGGTAGAGCTTTGTACTACCAGAGTGGCTAATAGTCTACTTACAACCTCCTGTGGTGTTCCCTGGGTAGAGCTCTGTGCTACCAAAGTGGCTAATAGTCTACTTACTACCTCCTGTGGTGTTCCCTGGGTAGAGCTTTGTACTACCAGAGTGGCTAATAGTCTACTTACAACCTCCTATGGTGTTCCCTGGGTAGAGCTCTGTGCTACCAGAGTGGCTAATAGTCAACTTACAACCTCCTGTGGTGTTCCCTGGGTAGAGCTCTGTGCTACCAGAGTGGCTAATAGTCTACTTACAACCTCCTGTGGTGTTCCCTGGGTAGAGCTCTGTACTACCAGAGTGGCTAATAGTCTACTTACAACCTCCTGTGGTGTTCCCTGGGTAGAGCTCTGTGCTACCAGAGTGGCTAATAGTCTACTTACTACCTCCTGTGGTGTTCCCTGGGTAGAGCTCTGTACTACCAGAGTGGCTAATAGTCTACTTACTACCTCCTGTGGTGTTCCCTGGGTAGAGCTCTGTACTACCAGAGTGGATAATAGTCCACTTACAACCTTCTGTGGTGTTCCCTGGGTAGAGCTCTGTGCTACCAGAGTGGCTAATAGTCTACTTACAACCTCCTGTGGTGTTCCCTGGGTAGAGCTCTGTGCTACCAGAGGGGCTAATAGTCTACTTACAACCTCCTGTGGTGTTCCCTGGGTAACGTTCTGTGCTACCAGAGGGGCTAATAGTCTACTTACAACCTCCTGTGGTGTTCCCTGGGTAACGTTCTGTGCTACCAGAGGGGTTAATAGTCTACTTACAACCTCCTGTGGTGTTCCCTGGGTAACGTTCTGTGCTACCAGAGGGGCTAATAGTCTACTTACAACCTCCTGTGGTGTTCCCTGGGTAGAGCTCTGTGCTACCAGAGTGGCTAATAGTCTACACACAAGACGACCGAGCCTGGACGTACAAGATCCTCCCGGTTAAATGTACAGTACTATAAGAGAAAACAACAACTTGTCATTTCAACCAAAACTACCTTGCTAATAATATAAATTCAATTTGTATTACCAAGTGATCATATTGTGATCTTAATTTTTTAATTGTTTTTACATTTTACAAAATAAAATATGTTCATTCACTCAAATTGTTAAACTTTATTAATTTTATTTCGTACATAGCTTTACATTTTGTCTTTTAATGGCAATTCACAACTATTCATATCATCACCTCATCTATTTGTACTCATATTTATCGCTAATTGTTTCTTGTTCTATTCTATTTCATATTAACTTTATTGTGTATTAAGGCCATATGTACAGAATTTTTTTTTTCGTCATTCGAAAGAGTTTTATTCTATGAAATGTTAAACATAAAAAAATTATTTTTAACTATTTTTATTCAAGAGCTATGAGGGTAAGAAACTTCAATTTTTACGTTTTCCAAATCAAGTTTTAGGCCAAACTTTTTGAAATAAAATTTTGAAAATTAAAATTTAGTATCCTTAATACTATACCTATTTGATAAAGCTGGGATTTTACCGTAGTTATAAGCATACTCTATATAAATATACTCAAAGTTCCCTTAAAATCAACACAATTCAACAATTGTTTATTAATACTAATTCATCTATAAATATTAAATATTAGTATTCATGCGATGTATAAATGTATATACTTAAGATTAAAAAAATATTCAGATTTAAATATGCAAAGTTTTACTGAATAACTTGATTTGCGTATGACATAAAAAATATGTACTGAAATTCCAAGTTGGCTCACGGGATCAAAACTTTGTAGGGAAGTGTAGCTTAGTCGACAAGAACGGGAGATAGCCCGCCTCCACAGCAGTTACTCCAGCTGTATTATCACAGAAACACAAGTAATCTGCAGTCCTTGAGAGATTTCTGTCTGAACCATCATTCACAAGTTGTCTCTTAAAATAGTTAGACTCATATTAATAATAATATTTAGCACCACGTCTTACTACCCATTCGGGTACTCATATTGTAGTGATATTAATATTTATACCACTATCAGGGTTATTTCATTATTAAAACATGTTGTAGTAATTTTTAGATTTGTGTTTTATTTGTGATCTATGTGAACTGTAAAGAAACTATATATATTTATTAAAATAATAGACAATGGTTCATTCCCTCACAACCTGGAAAACGTCACGCTTTGAAACCGAGTATGAGCATAATGTATTTATTATATAGGCAAATAGGCTTTATGTTTGTTTTATATGTTAGGGGTTTCCAGAATCAGTAACACAGAATATACAATCTAGTAAACAATAAATGGCTGTAAGCGATCGCCCAAGGTTTCGACACATTTCATATCAAGAATGATGAAATAAATATTTAACATTTAAAAACACTTTTTACAGCAATTGTATAAAAAATCTTTTTCATGAAAAAATTGCAATTTAGGCAGTTTATAGTGTTTTGATTTCTAAGCTATTTGAACTAGTTTAATCATTATTAATGCAGAAAAAGGCATTATTTTATATAACTTAAATTGGCAAAACTTATTACACTGAATACATTAATATGCATATGGCAAAAATAATTTCACGATCTTCAATTTAGTGAACACTGCAATTATTATTTTCAATTAAATTATTTATGTTTTTATATGTATTTATATTTTTATTATTGGTAGAATATTTATACTGTCAGTCAGACTTAAATCTTGGTTCATATGGGATTATCTTCATGATAAATTTTATTGATTAATTACATTTTTATAACATTAAAATTTTGTGATTATTTACATTTTAAATCATATGGGCGATTTTCCTCAAATTAGTTAGTCCTAGGTTATAGGTAAATATAATGTTGGCATAAATGGTGATTATGAAAGGATTAATATATATGCACTTTATCTTAAGAAGCAAACCCCAATAGTCTTGTGGTTACAATTAAATTGATTATATTGTTCAAATATTTGATAATTTTATGAAGATGGCAAGTTTCCACAGTTAAATAGAATTATTGAATTCAAAGACATATACAACATCCAGAAGAAGGCCAAGAATTGATCAGTGTCAGCCTATGGTATAATCATTATATCACATTTATAGCCTGTATTTTCTTACGTTCTCTCCCACAACTGTCAAACTGTTAATTGAGTGGCCTCTTGAAAATATGCTTGATAAGAAATAGATTATTTATCGCTTTAAAAATTGTGTGAATGCAAGAATCTACGTTTAAGCCGGCAATTTTTCCAGCATTTTATATGGCTTAAATTTTGAAAACTATTCTATTGGAATATTTAGAATTTCTCTGTTAATCCCACCTATAAGGGTATAATTAGGTCAAGTTAAACGTTGTAGTTCCTATATAAGTAGTCTATAATGATGATGTGCCAATTAGTGAGATATCCTGTTGGGGACCTAAACAATATAGGGAGGTATAGTGTTAATTATTTATGCATTTTTAACTCACTTAGAGAGTAATTTTAGAACCAAGTATTATATTATAGTAGTAATTGATGTTTGGATTTACAAGAGTGTGAGCACTTTGAATTTACCCAAAATGAAAAACCGCTATTGTAACGACAGTTTTTCTACCGATTTTTAATTTTTTTTTTTTGCAAATAAATAATGTAATAAAATAATTATTTCATTCACAAAGGAATGTATTTTATTACATATGGCTCATAAAAAATTATGTATGAGAGAGGGAACGATTTTTATTTGGATTTATTTAATCAAAATAAATGTAGCATTCTTATCCAAATAAGATGTAATAATAATATTATTAATAATAATATTTAGCACCGCGTCTTACTACCCGTTCGGGTTATACGCTTTAAGTACTAACTACGCAAATGGAATAGGAATTGGGAAGGTTGAATTAGAGGAAGTGAACCCGCATTTGCGTGGAGGGAGAGTGGAAAACCATTTAGGAAAAACCACCCCCAGTTCACCCGACTGAGATTCGAACCTCGATCTCCCCGTCCTCAGCAGTCGAGCTCAACACAACAAGCGCGTTAGCCAACTACGCCACCAAGGTGGATAAATAAGATGTAACTTATATAGCCTATAATCGCTCTCCTGTTTTTAGGCATTTTGAATTATTTAGTGATTAGGTTTTGAGGTTTGAGTTATTCTAGGGTGCAAGGAGAAGGAAACACAATTTAATAGTAAATGCACCATATTTACTTGGAGAGTGGATTGGAAAACTATAGAAAGAGAACACATGTGGAAAGCCACCTAAAAATGTGGAAAAATTATATATATTTCTTTATTTGTCTAGGTAAATTATTAATAAAACCACCTTTTTTTTTGTAAACTAGAGTTTATTGCTGCAAGTTTCTAGTAATTTTTTGAATACATATTTTCTACCTGATTCACCAACCGATCAAGTCCTTATCGAAGTTTTGCTTTATATAATATATGCTCACTTTGATATAATATATTATTATATGTCACATGACTTGCACAAATAAACAACGTAATCATCAGTTTTGTTCAATTTTCTCTCCCTCTCTCTCTCTCTGGTGTAATTTATATATATAAAATTACAGCTTATATAGTTGTATAAAACATATTTTTCTTTATAATACGCATTATCTCTAATGAAAAATCATTATTTGCCTGTTCCTTATTAGAATAAATAATATACATTTTGAAATGATAATTTAGGACTTAATATTTTTTCTATTACAGAGAAGACATGTGTGATACGGAGTATATGTCCGGTGTGGTAGAGCTCCCTCCTTACTCAAATGATAGCATTATTAGACATAAGTATTCTGATGTTGGATGTACCGATTCAGAGTTCCAAAGCTCTGAAGAAGATGATAGTAGTGAGATTAGTTCAATAGAAAATTAAGAATTTTGAGTTGTATAGGAAAGTGACGATGACATACCTAGATTATTAATAAGAAAGATACCTCCGTCAAAAATAATATAACAGGAAACATGGATGGATATTTAATATTTTATTAAATAATCCCACAATTTGTACCATGGGTAGGTACCAACTGTAAAAAAAAATACGTCCGCGAAGTTGCCCTCTCCCCCAATTTAAAAATTCAAGTTTTTTTTATTGCAATAGTTTGTTTTTCCCTTGTTGCAGATTGTTCCACAAATATTTTTGTTTGTTCTGTTTTGATAGGCCCACAAATGATATGTCTACATTGGTGTGGCCAACTTCACGGTAACACCCCTCCTCCCCCCGCACCTCCTACACACACTTTGAAAAAATCACATTTTTATGGTTTCCGATCGTTTGTTTCCGGATTATACCGCAAAAAGGCTCGTTTGTTCCGCATTTGTTCTTGCACAAATGGGACATGAACTTGTGACACTTTACTTACTCGTGAGGGGCCGACTTTACCGTAGCCCTCAATTTTGAAATATGCATGTATTTACTATTGCATTCGCTTGTTTCGAATTGTTCAGCAAAAATTTCGTTTGTCCGTTTTGATAGGCCCACATATGGTATGTTTACATTGGTAGTGCCAACTTTACGATATCTTCCCCTCACTTTTGAGAAATGAAATTTTTATGGTTGCGACCATTTATTTCGGATTGTTAAAAAAAAATTATTTACGTTTTGATACGTCCCCAAAATTAACTATACTTTACATTTGACATTCATGATTTCACCCTTCTCCTCTTTTAAAAACAATTTTTTTTATGATTACAATACTGTTTCCTTCGTTAGTTCCGGATTGTTCCGCAAAAAAATAATCAGTTTTTCCGTTTTGATACGCTCACAAATGATATGTTTACTTTGGATCTCCACGAAGCTGCCTCACCATCTTTTCCCCCTAAAAACATTTAAAAAATAAATTTTATGATTGCAATAATTTGTTCTTCGTTTGTTCCGGATTGTTCCGGAAAAAATAGTTTGATATGTCTTTATACGCCCATAAATTGTATGTTTACATTGCACGTCAATGAAGTTGACACTCTTCCCCCATCCTTTAAAAATCCATATTTTTATGATTGCAATAATTTGTTCTTCGTTTGTTCCGGAAAGTTCCTAAAAAACGCACATTTCGTTTTGGCAGGACAACGCAAGATTTATTTACACTAGGAGCGTAGATCGACGCCTTTATGGCAACTATATTCTCCACATGAACACATACAACTTTTAAAAAACGTATTTTATCTTTGCAAACAATAATACGTTCTTGGTTAGTTTTATATTTCTTTTTGCGAAGATTTCCATTTATTCCTTTTGAAAAGCCTCGATAATTTTTTCTATTAGTAGCTAGCGTATAACCCTAACGGGTAGTAAGACGCAGTGCTAAATATATATATATATATATATATATATATATATATATAGTAGTAGCTCTTTCACATTCTTTCAAAACTTGAACATTTTTTGTTTAAAGTTTGTTTTTATTTTGTTTGAGTTCCTTAACATGTTTATCTTTATTTCGTTCTGAATTTCTTTTAAAAAATGTGTTTATTTCATGTTGATAGTTTTAAAATTATTATATTTTTATCACTATGCTAAGCTCCGTTTCCTCACCTCAAAGGGATAAAATATAACAAAATTTGTATTTTTTATTTTATAACTTTATTAGTTTGTTCCAGATTATTGTGCATTATATTTTAGTTTGTTAGTTCTTAGATCTCTCTCCTACAATCGCTGAATAAACTAGTGTCACTAGTGATGATTGCCTTTTGTGGGTGCTACCTGTATAGTCACACAGGGCGTCAAGTAAAGAATGTCCCACCATCTGTTTCAAAGTATGAAAATATTGTCTTTGATTCGCTCACTATGCACAAAAAAGCAATAAAATGTTGGAGAAAGTCATAATACAAAAACTTGGTCTACAACTTATTGCATGCCATAAAACTCATAGTAAAGAAAAGTATTTTTTTAGGACTCGCTTCGTCCTAAGCTTCAAAATATTGGTTTCGTCTAATTGGGCTGTTGTGAAATTACTGAAAGATACCCGAGATCTTACCTCCTTCTTTCCCCACCCCCTCAAGAGAGCTCATAGCTAGGTTATCTTAAAGTATTGACATCGCACCCTCCTTTTGTTTGCTACTATTACTGTTATGAAGTAGTAAATAGTACCTTTGACCGCAAAGAGACATGATTGGAAGGAAATGTCAATTATTCCAACTCTGACACGAAGAGGACTAAGAAACTCCTCGACAGTAAAAATTATTTTTTCAAATCAAAGTATACTAACAGGACTTAGAATAAATTTCCAAAAAAAGTGATTAAAAATATCTATAGAATAGCCTGAAATTCTAAAAAATTGCTAAATATTTTCCAAAAAAACCAAACTAAGAAATTAAACAAAAAATCGAAATGAATGCACATGACTAAATCAAACACATGTCTTTACAAATGGAAAATAAAAAATAGCTATGCACTAAAGTCTTTTAACAGCTAAACTCTTGCATTCTGGTAAATATAATATTGATTTATAAAAATTTAGTTTAAAAAAAATCCCATCCCATCGTTTAATTTCAGCGTCTAATCGTTTATGTAGATTTTACAAACATGATAGGAATGCCAGGTCTCCACCGTGGTTCGGATTCCACGTTAAACTGTAGGTCCTTCATTTCATCTCCCAATCACCCTACCATTACACATTAGCTTAAGTGCGTATAACCCGAACGGGTAGTAAGACGCGGTGCTAATAATAATAATAATAATAATTTACAAACATGACAAACAAATAGGATACATAGTTAATTCTCAACATCATCTTATCATTCCTACAACTATTTGATTAAAAACAATAGGTTTGAGTATTTATGGATTATAAAATATCGATATCATTTAAAAATATACTAATTTAACATAAGTGCCTCGATCTTATTCAAACCAGAATGGGCTACCATGAAGTTGGCCCCTATTTCCCCAATGTAAACATACTATTTGTGGGTTTTTCAAAACGGAACAAACAAAAATGTGTGTCTAACAATCCGGAACAAGCGAGGAACAAGCAATTTCAATAAAAACACCATGAATATTTAAAAGTGTGCGAGGGGGTTGGGGAGATGTTTCCATGAAGTTGGCCCCTCATGAGTAAAGAAAGTGTCAAATTTACATCCTCTTTGTTCAAGAACAAATACACAGCAAACGAAACTTTTTGCGGAACAATTCGGAACAAACAATGAAACAATGAAAATGTCAATTTTCCAAATGTAGGGGGGGGGGGTATCTACCGTAAAGTTTCTCCCCAATATAATAAGCATATCATTTTTGGGTTTATCAAAACGGAACCAACGAAAATCTTCGCGGAACAATCCAGAACAAAGATTGTAATCATAAAATCTTGACCTTTTCATAATGATAGACCAACTACGGACGTAAATGACGGATATCCAGCCAGAAATGTAATCGAAGAGAACTGTACTGAATGTATTGCTCTTTTTGAAAGCGAATCAACACTTCCCGGCCCTTGCTACTCTGATGCTTCATCACTGACCAGCCAACGAAATTATCAAACACTAAGTTCAAACAGTTGACCCAAGGAGTATCAGCTTACGTCTGTGCCTCTGTGCCGACACAACAAGGCTGCTTGACGTACACTACCATAATAAAGCTGAAGTCATGTATCCATGCGAAGCTCTAGAGTTGCGAGTGGTACTAATGCCCTTAACTTATAAAGGATTATATCTTTTGACTACTTGGTTTGGCACAATATTGCAAAGCAAAAAGTTTGACTGTTTTTATTATAAATTAAGTCTTCCTTAACTTCAAAATTTAAAGTGGTGATGGGGAGAGTAGTTTGTTAATAGGTGCACCCAAATTAGATTGAAAGATCACGTGTTGAAAATCATTCCATTTCAACCAGATAAGACTTGAACCATGACCTTCTTGAGTCTGATATTATTATCATTATATTACGAGCTTGAAGTTTAAAACACGTTATCACTGATCTGGATATGAAATCCTTGAAAAGCCTCCTTCGTGCTACTCGTTCATTAGTCACATTCAAGTGGGACTTTTAATGAGCTCTTTGCAACAGGCTTGCAGGTATTTAAGCGCCTCTACACGGATGGTTCGAAATCTGGACCTACAATTAAATGTGCTTCCATCGTGAAAGAATCCAATTTTAAATTTTGTCTACCTGTTGAATTCAGTGTTTTTATTGCAGAATTATACACTATTTTTAAATCGTTGTGTTTCGTGTACCGTAATTGCCACATTCTGTTCTCATCTGCACGGATTCCAAGAGTTTTCTGTTGGAATTTTCCACACTGTACCCGTGAAATTCCTTCGTTCGTTCAAATCATAAACAAGCACATTTTAAAAATTGGTTTGTTTAAAACTGGCTTGCCTTCTCTGTTGGATTCCCAGTAAAACTGATCTCTCAAAAAATTAACTGGGGGACCAGGCAGCTAAGGAGGCCAGCTGTTCATCTCCCTCCTGAGGCAAATTTGGGTGTCATGTTTTGAGATATAAAGGGCAATGTTTGGTGCTGGGTATCGACCCCTGCTCAGAACAAGCTGTGGTTCATCAGGGACGATGTGTCAAGATGGCCCACTTCTATTCGAAAGTCTAGAAGAGAGGTCATCGTGACAAGGCCCCCACATCGGGCTTACTTCACTAACCCAGGGATTTTATTGAGAGGGGATCCACCTCTGGTGTGTGAACAGCACTGGCGCTCTAGATAAGCCCAGACACCCCGGATGTGTAGACAGGGAAAACAATCATAGATAAAGAACACGTAAAAACAAAAGATAGAGATGTATGTAAACAAATGAGTTTTAATGAGACAAGTTAACAATAAATACATAAAGAAATATCAAAGCACCATCCAGTTTGTCAAGTAAACAAGTAACCACACTTGTGGAGTTTACAGGGCGTGAAGCGCCAATATCTGCGCACAACAGGCAAGACCCTGTCTATGCTATATAATAGTCGTCCCTTCTGTAATACAATCGCTGCATTAGTCATAAAAACTACATAGACTAGAAAAATCTACACTACAGTAAGACACTACATAGTATCCAAAATACACGTGTTAGATTTATATTCAACCTCCGGTCACGTGATCCTATTTTCCTACAATCCCTTTCTTCCCATAAGCTCACTCAAGTCTAATAATAATTTCAACACTCGATAACAAGAAAACTCAACTTTATTCATTCCTCCATAATTTCAATCCTTACTCAAATTCTTTCCCTGTTTTAGCTTCTCGTTAATGGAAAACCCCAATCAACGATGTAAATAAATTAGAATTGAATGGATTCAAGCGAAAAGTCGCAAATAATCAGCGTGTGGAAGTTCATTCGTGAGATTTAGGAGTGTGAGACGTAATCACACCTTTGTGTGTGTACGTGCTTGAGTGTACGTGCGAACGTGAGAGAGAGACAGTGTATTATTATAAATTAATTAATACAATACAATCCAATACCATACAATACAAATTACAGATTATTACAATTTACATTTTAATTTCGAGTTTAGAGATATTCTTTATTATTACTATTCTAGAGGGTTTACAGAAAATCTGGTTGATGCACCTCTTAATGTGTATATAGTATATAGATCTTAATGCATAAAATTTTAGATAAGCAAGGTAAAAATATATAAATTACATCATCAATGATAGGCTGTTTCATAAAATAAACAGTTTACTATAAACATAAGGTGTTAATCTAACACAATGACTATTTTTATATGAAGTGTATTGTTACACCAAGACTAAAATATAATTTTATACCTAGATGATAGTATCAAACAAATTGTGTAGTCTAGTATTACAAAACCATAGGGATTTTCTTCTTTTGGTATTTCTATTAATTCTGCTAAGACGATTAGTATTATTATTATTACTATTACTATCAGTACCAATACTAATACTAATAATATTAGCTCACTTCTGGATCGTCAAGAATAATATAATATAAATCTGATTTAAATTTGAATTTTGATAAATATCTAATATTTTGGTCCAACGAGTTCCAAGTCTTTTCACTATTCCAATGAAAGCTTGATTTCATAAAACAACTAGTTTTAACTTTTGGTACTATTAGTTTTTTTGTGGTCTTATTTCTGGTCGATAAACTTTGATTAACATATTTAAAAAATCTAAGCAGGTTGGAGTATTTATTCCATGTATGATATCATACATAAGTATTACATTTTGTATTTAATTAGAAGTCTCATTTTTAAGAGTCCAAGATATCCAAACAAAAAAAAGTTATAATTTTGACAATTTTTTCATTGATAATACTAGTGGTTGAAGATGGTTTGTGTGAGTCACTAAATTTCAATCCCGTAAAGAAGGTGGGGTGGACAAGTGTAACGTACAAATTTCTTACTATCGATACTGGGAAAACATATCTTCTCCAAGATAAAATACCAATATATTTGGAGAGAGTCTTGCTTCGAGACCTGATGTGTGAAACCTATTTTAGGTTATAATGTAAAGTCATGTCCAGATATTTGACGCAATTTACTTGCTTTATTTTTTTCTCAATTTATTTTATATCAATATTTCTATTTCTATGTTGTTTAGACTTGATTTAAAATTTCATATACTTAATTTATGTGACATTCAAAGATGATCTGTTCACTATAAGCCATGTTGATAAGTATCCTAAATCACTGTAAATTTCTGTATACAGATTCATTATTTTTAACAAAATTTATTATAATAAAATTAGGTAAATCATTAATATATATAAGAAATAGAATAGGTCTCAAAATATACCTTTTGTGAACACCAATATAGTGGAGTTATATCTGACTTAGATCTGTTTATTTGAACCTATTGTCCTCTATTTGATAGATAGTTTTGAAAAAGTTGAAGTACAATACCTCTTATGCCATAATATTACATTTTATAAAGATAAGTGATATGATCTACGGTATCAAACGCCTTACATACATCAATGAAGATGCCTAAGGCTAATTTACGATAATCTAATTTGTCATATAATTGATTTGTCACGTTAATTAACGTACTTTGGGTTGATTTCCCTTCCTTGCTCTTTACATAATATATTATTTTTCTCCAAGAAATTTATCAACCTTTTGTGAATGGCTTTTTCAAATATTTTTCCAATATTAGACAATAGAGAAATTGATATTATAATTTTTAATCAAAGTGAGGTCACCGGATTTGTGAACTGGACAATTTTTAGCGACTTTCAAATGTTCTGGATACATTCATTCTCAGATGTTGTGGATATATTCTTGAACTGAAGCAACAGTTAATAATGTCACACAAGTGGTTACATAATATATCGGCACATTCTTTTATCACAACAGAATTTATATTATCTTCTCCTGTAAGTCTACCATTTTTTTAGATTCTTTATACATAGTAAAATTTTACTTTCAGTTACAGGAGCCATAAACATTGATTTCGGGTTATGTCTTAGAAAACTAGATGGTGCAGGGTTAATTGGTTTTTGTTGTATATCTTTAGCTAAATTAGAGCCAATATTGATAAAAAAAGTGTTAAATACTTTTTATTTTTACTTATAGTCATTGTATATCATGTTGCTATTTGGGTCTAAAATCTTGTTTGGTACAAGTGTTTTTTTCTTTTTGTATAGTGACATATTTATAAGGTTCCATGTTCCCTTGATAGTGTCTTTGTTTTCTACTAAATTTAATTGAAAAAACAATAATTTTGAAAGTTTAATAACAAAAGTAAGGATATTCTTGTATTTTTTATTATGTTTTCTTTAGTAAATTACCACCCCTCTCCTTTTTGAATGCTCCATATAATTTGTCTTTCATACGAATTGATCTTAGTATTCCACTTGTAATCCAAGGTTTCTTAGAAAATGAGTATTTGTTATGTTTGTTATGTATGTTTTAGAGATTTTAATATTGTTTTCAACTATTTTTTATTGTATTGTTCAACAATTAACTTCAATAAATTACTGTACTTTTCATTTGCTTCTTTTAACGTACCGTATATAAATGATCCCAATTCACTGCGTTGATTGCCTCTACCGAGGATGTCTGCTGATAGATATAATTGTTGTCAGATAGTTTAGGGTCAAAGAATAATGATAATTCATTAATAATGGCAAAGGTGTGATAATGATTGGATATATCAGATATGTCACCGATTAATGATCCTGAGTTAACTTTATTTGAGTTAATATTAATAAAAATATGATCTATAGACGATTCAGTGTTAAATCTTTAGTCATGTCTGATTGTAACATTAATTAAATTGACAAAACCAAACATTGTTACCTAATATAAAATTATATCGAGTGTTTATCACTAGTGACTTGATAATCTATATTTATATCTTCCATGATTACTACTTCACACCTTTCAATATTCAGTTGATTTAGACAGGTATTTAAGGAGTCAATAAATGTATCTACAGGATCTGATAGATGTATATATAAAAGGCGAATGATTATTTTTTTGTGCAATTTTTTTTTAACTGACATATTATTTTATGTATATGTGATTTAAATTCATAAATTTTCAGACCATATTATTATGCTTGCTTTAAATTGATTTATGGTCATCATATCTGTGTAAAATTAATCTCTAATTCTCATATTATATAATCCATGTGTATCTTAGCTATAGTTTTTCTATTTCCTTATTTGTGTGTCTTAAGTAGATATATAACTTAGTCAAACTTCATTTTAATTGTATTGGTTAGGTGTAAGAAAAGGCGGTAACCTTAACTTCACCATTAAAGTCGATTATCATCTCTGAAACCACTGGAGAGAGGAAGTCGCCTAAATTTAACAAAATACTTCAGTATTTAACCAACCATACAAATGTTTATCCATTTGTAAATCAAGAAACGGACGCATACTAATTACTGCCATGCAGCACTAGTAATGCACTATTGAATAAAGTCTTATTTAGGTAAATCGGAGGAGAAATATTAATATTCTAAAAACGATAAGAATTGCGTTGACTCAACAAGCGAAGTATAACTCTATGATATACGGATCTGGCTCTTTAGTCTCAGTGTACAAACATACGTATAGTTATTTGCAAGTTGATGTTTTAAGAGTGACAACATATATAGTTTTCAGTTACCATTTGTTTTACTGCCTACCATAGAACATTTTTGGTGAAACTAGAACAAATCTTGATTCATCCTCAACATCTTCAATACTTGAATTATTTTTACTATATTGTAAAAGGACTCATCAGATGTGTCGTGCAAACGTGTTGTAAGGCTTGTGTTCATATAGATGCAAATGACCATCATTGCACCGACTGTGGGGGCGATAGGACTCGCATATTCAAGGGTGATACCACAATGGCCCAATTTTTTAAATTTATAGAACAAATTAAAGCTTCAAAATTTAAGGATATCACCCTCCTCGGCCATAACGCTAAATCCTATGATGGTAATTTTATTTTAAGATACATGATGGAGGTAAAAAAATGGACTCCAGAACTTATAATGAACGGTGGGAAAATCATGTCCATGCGTTACGGCCCGCTCCACTTTATTGACTCACTGAACTTTCTCCCGATGTCGCTGTCCAAATTGCCCAAAAGTTTCGGCTTGGACGAGCCTTTGGCCAAGGGACATTTCCCCCATTTTTTCAATAAAAAAGAAAACGCGGGGTATAGGGTCCCTTGCCGCCAAAGGAGGACTACGGTATCGGCGAGATGTCAGTTGAGGGAAAGGAGCACTTTGAGAAGTGGTATGACGCGTTGGTCAAAGAAAATTATGTTTTTAATTTGATACGCGAGTTGTAACTGTATTGTGTGAAAGATGTAGAGATCCTACGGAAGGCCTGCCTGAAGTTTAGAGACATGCTCATGGAGAAATCAAAGGTGGATCCTTTCAGAGAGGCGTGTACGATAGCTGGAGCGGACATGTTGGTTTACCGCCGAAGTAATCTTAAGGAGAATACTATCGGTATTATCCCTAACGGTGGCTATCGGTGCGCAGACCAACAGTCGCACGTTGCTGTACAATGGCTCTGCTGGGAGGCCCATCAACGCGGTGTCTCTATTCTTCATGCGGGTAACGGCCGTGAGGATTATGTGTTAGGGTGACGTGTAGACGGTGTTGTTAAAGCTGGAGATACCACCACCGTCTTCCAGTTTTGGGGCTGTTATTGACACGGGTGCCCTCTCTGTTACCCTGATAGGACCAACCCGTCAAAAATAGCCCCCACGAGACCATGGAGACGCGTTATGAAGCGACCATGACTTGTTTGGAAAAGTTTAAGAATGCCGGCTACACGGTCGTAGAGATGTGGGAGTGCATGTTTAATGCGATGAAACGCACAGACATGGACTTGCAGCAATTTGTACTCCGGCACGAGGTGTATACCAAGGAACCTCTCAGTCCCAGGGATGCATTCTTTGGCGGGCGTACAAATTGTATCAAGCTCTTCCACGAAACAGACCTTTCATGTGGGGAGAAGATCAAGTACTTGGATGTGTGTTCATTGTATCCATACGTTTGCAAGTACAAAAAATACCCAGTCGGCCACCCCAAAATTTACTTGGAACCAAATTGTCCGTCTATAGATCAAGTAGAAGGCATAGCCAAAGTTACAGTGACGCCTCCGCGAGATTTATTCCTGCCCGTATTGCCTACTAGGATGCATGACAAGCTAATGTTCATCTTGTGCAGGAAATGCGGGGAGGAGAAAAACAAAGGCGCGTGTCAGCACAACGACAAAAAAGATCGTTGGTTGACAGGCGTCTGGGTGATTGACGAGATCCGGAAAGCCGTTGAGAAAGGCTACACTGTTGAAGCAGTGCACGAAGTGTGGGAGTGCAATGTATCTGTTTATGACCGTCAGACACGTTCTGGAGGGTTGTTTCACGGGTACATTGATACTTTTTTGAAAATTAAACAAGAAGCCAGCGGATGGCCAGAGTGGTGTACCTCACAAGAGGAAAAGTTAGCTTACATTCAAAATTATGAGGAAAGGGAAGGGGTAAAACTAGATTTCGGCTCTGTTTGTAAAAACCCTGGTCTCCGCACTCTGGCTAAACATTTTTAAATTCATAATGGGGAAAGTTTGGGCAAAAACCCGATTTACCACACGTAGCCGTTGTCAACGACTATCAGGGCGTCCACAAGTACCTGACGGATCCGTACATCACCGTGGACAGCGTGATTGATGTAAATGATGAGGTTATGTTCCTCAATTACAAGGATGTGCGTGACGCGTTGCGCCCTAACCCTAACACGAGTGTGGCGGTGGCGTGCTACACGACTGCTATGGCTAGGTCTCACTTATACAGCATCCTTGAACAATTGGGGGACCGCGTTTTGTATCATGATACAGATAGCGTTCTATTCACCGAACGCCCCGGCGATTGGAGTCCACCGACCGGAGACTTTTTAGGTGACCTCACCAATGAATTTTAGGATTACGTTCCGGAAAGCTACATTAGCGCCTTTGTATCTGGCGGTCACAAAAATTACGCTTACCGAGTTTGCGTTGGCGGAGATCCTGCCAAAACAAAAACGGTGTGCAAGGTTCGCGGGATCACCATAAACTATGGCAACCGGAACGATGTTAATTTTGAAATTTTGAAAGCGATGGTCACCGAACAGGCTCCGTAAAGATACATACAGATACCGCACAAAATTGTAAGAAAAGGTCTTGCGACTGTATGTACCGTCTCGCAGACTAAATTCTACCGGCCCGTGTACACCAAACGCCGGATAACAGATGATTTTAATACGTTGCCGTTTGGGTATCAGAGTCCTTGTAAACGCGCTCGCCACGAATAAAAGGTGATCATTTGGACGGACTGAATAATCATCTTTTTTTCTTTCACTCTAGACAGTTCCACTGACATACCATTTTTCAAAGATTTGAAAATTTTTTTTCATATTTTTTTCTGCATGAAAACAAGCATATTTTTTATATTTTTTTATGCACCCGGTTACTTTTTTTATATTTTTTTGTTTGCCAGTACAGTCCTCTGTCTACCTGATTTTTTTCTAGTCAATTAGTTGCTTGTATATATTTTAATTCTAGCCAAATGTTTGTATATATATATATATATTATTTTAAATCTAATACATTGTTTGTATTTTTTTTTATGATAAACTGATTGTATATATTTTTATTTTAAATCTAATACATTGTATGTATATATTTTTTTTCAGTCAAATATGATAGACTGATTGTATATATTTTTATTTAAATCTATTCACATATATATTTATTTTCTTTTAGTACCGAGGCCACTATTCCCCCTATATTGTAAGTATTCACAGTATACCTTTCACTGTGTGTAAACAAAACCAGATATGTTTATACTAACAATTATATATTGTAAATATTCACAGTATACTTTTTACTGTGTGTATACTTTTTTCCTGATTGTAAATAAATATTGTAAAAATTGTTATGTTTGTGTTTTAACGTCTACACCCGCACCTCCCTCCTATCCTATAAATACAAGCTCATATAGCTTATAAGCTCAGTCTCAAACATTATGGACAAGTTGAAACATCCATTTTCGGCCATCATAAGCGGCCCGTCCGGCTGTGGAAAGTCACATTTTGTAGCAGACTTTATCCGTCACTTGGACACAATGTGTGACGTTAAATTTGATAAAATCACATGGTATTATGCTTTATGGCAACCGGGATTCGAACAAGACGGACAAGTCCCCACGTCATATTCTGTAAGGGTTTGCCGGAAATGGATGATGTCTGTAATGACTCTCCACAGCTGATTATCTTGGACGACCTGATGCGTGAAGCCAACGAAGTGGTCGTCGATCTTTTCACCAAAGGATGCCACCATCAAAATATTAGCATCATGTACCTTACGCAAAATATATTCCATCAGGGCAAGGGCCAAAGAGACATTTCCTTAAACGCACATTATATCGTGCTTTTTAAAAATCCCAGGGATAAAGCGCAGATTCAACATTTTGCACGACAAGTCTGTCCTGAAAATCCCCGTGTTTTACAAGAGGCTTACACCGATGCTACAAGTACGTCTCACGGCTATATATTGCTAGATTTCAAACAGGGTACACCGGAATGGTTCAGATATAGAACCCGCACAAATGTCGGCTGCTGCGTGTATCTACCGCGCAAAAGCTATAAAAACACCGACACTTCCCGCTTACATATCATTTCATAACCATGAGTCCCAAAGTGCTGAAGCAGGCACCTCTGCTACGTGCGATGTATCGCATGAACCCGCAGCAACGTGTCGCCTTGATGAAAACGGCCGACAAGAAACTTGTTGATTCTGTTTGCGAGTGTGCCTACAACACTTTAAAAGGACGGGTACCGCTGAAAAATGCGCAGAAGACAAAGTTACGTGCTCACAAGCAGGTGTTGCGCAAGCTGGTCAAACGAGGAGAGTGCTGGAAGAAGAAGAGGCGACTACTCGTTCAGAATGGAGGAGCGTTCTTGCCCTTACTTTTAGCCCCTTTAATCAGTGGGGTCCTCGGTTCCTTATTCAACAAGTAAATAATGGAACACACGAAAAAGATGATATTGGTGTCCCCGGAAACATTACACCGTTACGAGCAACACCACCAACAAATAGCCTCGGCAACAAATCTAGTGGTCTCCGAGTTGGACAAGGAAATGGAAAAAATCCTCGCTTCAAAACTTGACGACAAGTCTAAATGGACTTTATACCAACAAGTGCTACAGCGCTATCTACACTTTAGTCAACACCCACCGCCATCTGAAACCGCCACCACTACCACCCCTGAAGTGTCTGTACTTCCCATCCCAACTGTACTTAATACTGTACCAGCACAGGCACGTAAAAAAGCTGAACTTTTACTAGAACATATTAAGTCCCGAGGCGGCATCTCTTGGGACTCAAACGGAGAAGTGAGTATTCAAGATACGCCTCTTCGTGGATCCAATATTGTGGATTTAGTCAACGATATGGTCAGAGCAAGAAGACACAGCGAACCGTCAGGGTGGCGAGAGTTTCTCACGGCGCTGCAAATATAAACGTTCCGAAAGAATTTATTGTGAACCCAAAACGTTTGGCGCCCATTAGAGATCCGACACCCGTACCACAACCACTTAAACCGTCGCAACGCCCAAAGAAGAAGAAACTGAAGAAAGTTGACGAAAACCGGTGGCTGCCGTTCAGAACTTAATGGAACGTCTAGTCGACATCTACTACGACCCTTCTCATCCTGCAGGGTTTGCAGGGGCGGCGTCGCTCATAAAGGCGTCCAAAAAAGATCCCGAAAAAGTACGAGAATGGCTTCGTGCGCAGGACGCTTATACCTTACACAAACCTGTGCTAAAAAAATTTCCACGCAACAAGTACGTGGTGTCAAACATTGACGATCTCTGGCAAGCCGATCTCAACGATATGAGAAGTCTCAGAAAATACAACGACGGTGCAGTGTACTTGCTCACCGTCATCGACGTGTTTAGTAAGATGGCTTGGGCGAGGACGCTTCCATCCAAGACGGGGAGCGTAGTGAGAGACGCCTTTCGGGACATTTTTAAGAAAAGCGGTCGTAAACCTCTAAGTATACAGACGGACAAGGGGACAGAGTTCACGGCACGGCTAGTCCGGAATATTCTCGAGCAAGAAGGCGTGCATTACTACACCACTCATAATCCAAACGTGAAGGCAAGCATCGTGGAACGGTTCAATTAAACTCTGAAAGGACGCATGTGGCGCTACATTACCAAAAATAACACGTATCGGTATGTGGACGTCCTCCAAGCCCTAGTCGACGCTTACAACGGGTCCAAGCATTCCAGTATCAAGATGACGCCCGCCACCGTTTCAGAAACTAACGTGCTTCAAGTCAGAGATAATCTGTACGGCAAAAGGCGTCCAAGCTCGAAGCCTAAAATAAAAGTCGGTGACACGGTGTGTATTAGCAAATCCAAAATGCTGTTTGAAAAGGGCTACGAAAGCAATTGGAGCGAAGAGATTTTCAAAGTCAGTAGTGTCGTGTTGCGACAACCTGTCGTCTACAGACTCACCGATCTTGACGGCGAAGAAGTGAAGGGGAAGTTTTACGAACCTGAATTGCAACGCGTACGTCTCCCTGAAACTTTTAAAGTTGATTAAATACTACGTGTCAAGGGTAAAGGCGCCAGAAAGAAAGTGTACGTGCAGTGGAAAGGTTACCCCGTCAAGTTTAATTCCTGGATTCCCGCCAGTTACGTCAGCGCACAACCATGAAGGACCAATTATACATCACTTTGCCGAGCGACAGCTCTATGGGATATTTCCCGAAAAATACCCTCACGAATTTCACCACGCAACTTCCTTACCGTCTTACACTCGAAGGGCGGTGGGAAGTCACTCTGGCTGAATTTCAATATCCCTGTTCTTTCACCACCGTACCCGAGGGCCAAAATATTGTATGGTACAACTGGGTGGACGCTAATGGCGTGGAACAAATATTCAAGGATCATATCCCTGCTGGAAACTACAGCACTATCCACGAATTGATCAAAGCTCTAAACGAAGTAGAGGCTTTTAAAGGGATTCCGGAGTTGTATTCAAGTACACAAACCCCAACAAAAAAGTGGAAGTTATCTCTTCTTCACCAAATATACAGCTGTTGACTCTATCAAGCCAACTAAGTCTACAGCTCGGTTTCGATCCTAAAACTAATCTGATAAAAGTACCAAAGTCGCCGTACGCCGCCAACATTCTACTAGGCCTGCCCTCGCAAATGTACATCTACACGGATATTGTCGAGCCTCAGCCCGTGGGTGACATTGTGGCACAGCTGTTACGTATCGTCGGCATCAACAACGTAAACTATCTCTACGGCATACATAAGACGGTTAGCTACGACCCGTTGCACTACATGCCGGTGCTGAGAAGGGAAATTGAAAGCTTGGAAATCAATATAAGAACCAACACGGATGAACCTGTACCATTCGAGTTTGGAAAAGTGTGCGTGAAACTTCATTTTCGACGCTGCTCAACATGAACTGTCCCTACCAAAGATACTACATCAACCAGGCTGGAACAGGAATATCTTCGATCTACCACGGTGTTCCCTATCAAAGAGGGGATGGGATAGGAAGTTTTTTCAGTGGTCTTTTCAAAAGCGTCGTACCGTTACTGAGAAGTGGCGCTAAAGCCATCGGAAAACAGGCGCTTCATACGGGTATCAACGTGCTCTCCGACGTTGCCAATCAAGGGCGTCCTTTCAAAGAGGCCCTACGGCAACGTGTCGACGAGGCTGGAACAAACTTGAAACGCAAGGCTGAACAGAAGATCAACACGCTGATGAACGGCTCAGGCAATAAAGGGCGTCGTAAGAAGCAACGACGTCATTCTAAGGTCGTCACCCCACGTAAAAAGGTCAAAAAAGAAGCTAAAGATATTTTCAGTTAAAATGTCGTTTCTACACCCCCAGTCCTGCGAGTGTGCCAGCAGTGAACTCGATCTCTTTTCCGTGCCACCCACTCAAACCAGTCTTGAAAGCGGGCAATGGCTCCAGTACAAACCTGTCTCTTCCCTCACCTATGATTCACCCATCGAATTTACCGTTACCGGACAAGGCGAGTTCTATATCGATCTTTCACAGACTATGCTCTATCTCCGGGCGGCGATCATGAAACCCGATGGTGGCGCTTTCACAGAGGTGGATCAGATCGCTCCCGTCAACAATTGGCTGCATTCTCTATTCACGCAGGTGGACGTGTTTTTAAACCAAAATCTAGTATCACCGCCCAGCAACACGTATGCCTATAGAGCGTACATTGAGACGCTGCTCAATTACAACAGCGAAGCCAAAAGAACGCATTTGACTTGCGGTCTGTGGTTCGCAGACACCCCCGGACCTTTGAGGAGGCTAACGCCAACAACAGGGGATTTGAGGCCCGTCGCAGTCTCACCACAAAAAGTAAGACGGTGGATATTTTGAGGTATCTACACGACGACGTGTTTAACCAAGAGAAATACCTTTTGAACGACGCCGAACTCCGAGTCCGGTTGGTCCGTTCCAGAGACGGGTTTAGTCTTATGGCGGTCCCTGAACTCCCTCACTTTAAGGTTCACATCGTTGAAGCCGGCCTTCTAGTGAGGCGTGTCAAAGTAGCACCTTCTATACTGTTGGCACACGCCAAAGCATTAAATGTCAGTCCCGCAAAGTATCCCATCACCCGTGTGGAAGTAAAAACATTCACTATTCCTACGGGCGTGCAAGGGAAATTGCTGGACAACGTATTCACCGGCCATTTACCCAAACGGTGCATCGTGGGATTTGTGTCAAACGCAGCGTTCAACGGAGACGCCACCAAGAACCCGTTCAACTTTCAAACCTACGGCATGAACCATTTCTCGCTGTACGTGGACGGGGAACAAGTACCGTCGAAACCGTTACAGCCCGATTTTTCAAACGGACACTATGTCATGTCCTACCACACGCTGTTTTCTGGAACGGGTATCCATTTCATGAACGAGGGTAGCGACATCACACGAGAAGCCTTCCCCAAGGGATATCATCTCATGGCTTTCGATCTCACACCTAATCTGTTTGCCCACATGTCATCACATTGGAATTTGACGAGACACGGTTCTCTGAGCATCGAAGTGAGCTTCACCCGAGCTCTCACCGAAACCGTCAACTGTATCGTGTACGGGGAGTTTGCCAACATCATCACCATTGACAAGGACAGAAACGTTGTGACCGATTATGGAAGCTAATATAAACGGCTTCCCGCCCCTTACCCCCTTCATTTAAGCTATGGACGTCATTGTGGATTTCCAGAGCTTCATCGACGACAACAACGAGTTTATCGTCAAGGAACTGAGTGTTTTATCTGTATGCGGCACATTACTTCAACATTGGGTGTTAAAACCTCCATAAACTTATCGAAGAATTTTCCACCGATGCCCGAAAGAAAGCCGACTATATAGGCAACAATCTGCACGGTATCACCTGGGATTACGGTGATATGGATTACAGCCTGCTCGAATCCCTCATCTCCCGTGCCACAGCTCGTGCAGAAACCGTCTACGTCAAGTGGTCAGAAAAGAAAAAGTTTCTAGTCAAATACACGTCTACACCCATCGTAGATCTGTACGACAGAGGTTGTTCGTCACTGAAAACACTTAAATTGGGTCGCACCATGTGCATGGCACATAGTTCTGTATGGAATTTCTGCTCTGCCTCTATCGTCTGGGGACTTCGAGACTGGTTGATTGAAGATGAACACGCACACCATAAGACGTGCGCTGAAAACAAGTCCGTGGTTCCGTTCTGTACGGTCGGGTGTTTTCCCTGCTGATCAACTACCCGCAAGAATAGCTCGACCTGCCGCTCTAGTCATAAACACCGATCCGCACACCAAACCTGGGACGCATTGGGTCGCCATCTTTATCGACAAGAACGGCGTGGGAGAATACTTTGACAGTTATGGTTTTCCACCGCGTATAAAGTCACATCTGGCATTTATACGCAAAAACACTTTTCGCACGTCCCATAGCAAGCTACAACTTCAAAGCATCGCATCAGACGTTTGCGACCATTACTGTCTCATGTACCTTCTCTATCTCGCCCAGAACATTCCGCTGAAAACTTTCCAAAACCTATTCTCGCCCACCAATCATACAGCCAACGACGCTAAGGTGGTGAGATATTACAATAGATTTTTCAAGACTGTAGGGGCATGTCGCGCTTCAAGAGGCCGTGTCCAGACGGCGTGCGCCTATAAAAAGGGCGTCCCGGCGGTGTGCCGGCCATAACCACTGAGCATCATGGAAGGTCAAGACGTTTGGGGTAGCAAAGCAAAGCCTGCGAAACCACTCGCCGTCACCAGTATTTTCAACACATTGTTCCCGCTGGATGGAGTCGACGCAAAGCGAGTCATCGTCGGCATGAGTGTCAAGAACAACTTTACGCCCTATGTCCAACTAGAAAAATGTGGAGGGAGCTGCGCCGTGTTTAACCGTACAGAATGGCAAGAACTGAGCACCTACAAGTCGGTCATATCAAAGTTTTTCACTAACACGCAACCTCCTCAGAAGATTAGTCTGACTAATCACGAAATCTCTCTGAGACGTATGTGCGGTGACCGTATTGTCGTCATCAACGAGAAACAAGACGCCGGAATCAAACGGGTCGCCTATCTAGCACCTAGCTGGGCGCGTCTTTATGAGGTGTGGACCTCATCGACTTCGCCGTTGACCGACGGGACATGTGGTCGACACCCGTCGCGCGCTATTGCAACAATTTGATCGACACACTCGTCGTGGATGTATGCGACACGCTAACAGAATTGACGGATGTCATCGACCTAGAACAACCTACGGTGGAAACGCACATCAAAAACCTGGATCTTATCAGTTCTACTTACTATACACGTCAAGTCATTGGTTTGGACTATTACATGCTGGATTGTGAACTAAAAACAATTTTACTAACGCATCTAAGAGACACTGTAGAAAAACGTATGAACGAATATATGCGTCATTCCTGTAAAAATGTATAATTGTGATGTTTAATAAATAAATAAATATATATTTGTAACATCTGTGTTTTATTTACGAGTCCCAACTTGCCTTGTCTGCCCGACAACCCGATGCCCCGGGTCAATATCTAATCTTGTCTCAACATGTCTTTTCTGCCCGCCAACCTGGCGCCAGGGGAAAACCCTCTGCCCGGGTCAGTGACCTCAATATCTATTCTTGTCTCAACTTGTCTTGTCTGCCCGACTACCTGGCGCCAGGGAAAACCCGCTGCCCGGGTCAATATCTATTCTTGTCCCAACTTGTCTTGTCTGCCCGCCAACCTGGCGCCAGGGTTGCGACATAACACGCAATGATTACGTCATTGGGAAAACCCAAGGTTATCGAGGTCACTTGTCACCCCGGCAGTCTGGCGTCAGGGTGGCGAAGGAGGAGGGGGTCTCGGGAACCAATTACCACACTCTACCACCAACCACCATAGCGCAAGGTTCACGCTACTTGTTCCGGGACAGAGCCGTGTGACAGAAGAGTCGATGTTCATTCTAGTCCTGTCAGCCGTAGCGCAAGCTTCGTGCCGAGCCCTCCTGCCGCAACGTCAAGGACTGTATGCCCATAAATAAACTACAACGCCCTAAAACTCCCTACCAATTAATTAATTAACAACCAACATATCCGGCGTATGCCAGCAATAAATAAAAAAACCTCCAACGCCTCTATCATACCAATTAATTAATTAACCATAATCAATTAACGATAATTAATAATTAATCAGGGTTTGTAGGGGAGGGGTAAAACCAACAGCCAATCAGAGGAAAGTAGGGCAGTGGAAGGAGGGGTGGGGGAAGGAGGGGAGCAGCCAATCACAGAGCAGAAGGCGTGGTCACGTGACCAAATCCCACCAATCCCAGCGTGATTTAATGGGTCCAGAACACTACTGAGGTTACATAAGAGAGTTACCAGGTTTATGAGTGACTCTTACAGTGCCATCTAGTATTTTGAGTTAATCCTCCAGAAAACATCTAGTATTTTGAGTGACTCCTCCAGTGCCAGCTAGTATTTTGAGTGACTCCTCCAGTGCCCCCTAATATCTTGCGAGAGATACTAGATCACCTCTGTGTCGCGATTATGAACTGTCACCCACATTTAGTGATTATTTAGAAATTGAATCAAACCGGTCTCTTTTAGATTATTTATCTGTCTATCTAATCAACCTGTTGACGTAACGTACGTCCTCCAGTATCAGTTGGCCGTGAGGTTACCGTGATATTTACACTGTTGATTGTTCACCCAAGGAAGGCATTCAGTGACATTGTGCCCAGGCCGTACTTTTAGATATTTCCGGAAACAATCATTTCAGTTCTCGCTGTGACGGCCTTCACTTGAGTCGACCCGGTGGTGTATGATTATAATTCAAGGTCCTCAGAGGATCTTACCTCTGCTTCACCGTCGCGGGAATTCTGGTCCACTAGATAAGGTGCCCCTAGTGATTGACGAGGAACATTGATTTATAATACAGTAGTTTCTTACGGATGGTTTGAAACATATATAATTATATCGGTTAAATGAAGATATTTATAGTAAAATATTATCATAAAAATATTGATTGCAGCTGCCGGGAGAAAATATGTAAATAAGTGGTTCATGGTCGTGTCAAATCATGAGAGGAAGTTTGGGAGTGTGAATGGTCGGGTGAGGCTGTACAAACTATCCACCTACAAGATCTATTTATAATTAGTTAGCCTAGTTCAGTATTTAGTTACAATACCTAGGATGGTAACCTATTGGAGTATTTTATAATTAATAGCACTTACAACAAGTGTCAATTTTTTAATACCTTAAAATACTTCAAGAGGAGCCCATAGCTGAAAAATGATTAATTTTATTATTCTCAGTTGTAGAATGTCCCCACGTTTTACAGCAAAAATACATTAATTTTGTGTGTGAGCTTGATATTAGTTATTAACTCAAAAAAGGTAAAGGTAATATTCAATGTTCGGCTCTTTTCATCAAAACACAAAATAAACTAATATTATATTCTAGAATATTGTGTAGCTAGAAGGTTGTAACGTTTCAAGGATACGGTTTGACCGATGTACAATCATGTGTGAATACAAGAGTAAACAAAGCACGGATAGTACTGATACAAACACTCACGATACGGTCATGTGTGAATACAAGAGTAAACAAAGCACGGATAGTACTGATACAAACACGCACGATACGGTCAAGTAAACAAAGCACGGATAGTACTGATAAAAACATACATTTTACATGTATGTGTCAATAAACCTTAAGGGAAGGAAGGTCTTATGTTTGCGTGTAGAGATATTTAAAAGTACTAAATAAACCCACCCTCTTCATTCCCAGTTGATATTTGAAGCTTGATCTCTTCACTGGTGAAATATCGCATACAATGTTTACGGTTTATTGTATGTGCTCACCAATGCAGAAATTAAATATTTAAAAAAAATGTTCTTGTTATGTATTAGTATTTAGAATAGTTTAGTATATGTTCCTTAAGATTCAGATGGACATCTCAAAGTCTTACAAATCTCTCTTCCAAGTAGTACTATGTTATATTACCTAACCAAAGCTCCGCTGTTGTATTAGCTAGGGCAGTTACCACACCAACCCCTCTCATCCCTCCTATACTCCCTCCCCTTTCAGTGTCCTTGCATCAGTGATCTCTATATCAAACTGGATGGACACAAACATACGCATTGCCAAGGTCCAAAACGTGACGCTCCAGTTTATTATCTGCTTCATTGTATGTTCTTATGAAAAAACGTGTATCTGATGAATAAAATAAGGAAGTATTATACCACACTTACCTGAAAAATAATTTACATTAAGAGATATACAATTCAGTTTTACAGGTAATACTACACAAATACGAATAAAATATGTAATATATTTAAATATGTAGTTATCATCAATGCCATATACAGGCTGTCAAGACTACAATTATATTTAAAGTTGGTTATTATCTTGTATATTGGTTTCATAAATAAATAATATTATATTGAAATTTCGATAAATAGTGGAAAAGGTATCTTAAAACTTGATTACAATTGTTTGAATGATAAACTTTGTGTAGTTTCCATACGATCAAACGACCACTTGGGTTATAGGCTTGTAGAAAGTATAATTATATATATATATATATATATATATATATATATATATAAAATATATATATATATTTTTTTTTTAAGTTGGCTCATATTTGGTATATTGCCTTCAGAAACCATATTATATTAAAAGTTCTATAACTATAATGAAAAAAGTTAGATAAAATCTGTATTACATCTGTTTGAATGATATACTTTGTGCAGAAGTCTTACATTCAAACGATAGTTTAGGTTATAGGCTTGTAGGATTTACGGTATCTACTAAACCATGATTTTAGTAGGAATCCCAATCTGTAAGGGTTATTCCTTACCAGAATACTATCATATATTCAGACTTTGGTAGGATGGGTGGCCATTTAGAATGTACGTAGAACTCCCCTTCTGGATGTTATTTTATTCTACCTAATTACTACTCTAGTGTAGCCTTCTGGTAAGAGATAAAACCTTATAAACGAGTTTCCTTCAAAAATAATTATATATTAGCATTCATCAACTTATTTAGAGAAAAAACTCATCAGTATCGAACTCTTTGTGCTCTTCAAATCTTTTACTAACACATTTATTTCATTTAACTAATCAGACATTGATGTATCTCATAGATTCAATCAAATTAATGAACGATATAAAAATACCACACTTCTCTCTTACACAATGGTATGCAGACGACAGCTCGATAATTCCTGCCACAGATATATCCATTTAGTTATATAATAGAGATCAATGCCTTGCATTCCACCGCTACTCCAGACCTCCACTACCCCTAATCCATTCACCTTATTATTGCCTATACTCAACAAAAGACAAGCCATCACCGATGTACTCTCCAAGGAGTGGTGCAGAGTTTTGAGCTGCATCTCGGGGTTTTATATAATGACGTCTAAAGTCAAAGGACCCCTGTCAAAGTATAATATTACTGAGTTAGCTTAGTAAATAGTAATTTACAATAAATTTTGACATTTTTATTTGGGTTATCTATTAATGTAGAAATATATAAACATATATTTTCTTCCCTATATTTAAAAAAATATAGCCTTTTTGTATTTTTCGGTGACATAATTTTTACAGTCGCTACTTACGTTAATTATTTAAATATGTGGTATAGGGAGGGAATAATTAAAATAAGTGCACTACCATTTGTTTGTACAAAAGATAGAAAAAACAAAGTTAGAACCCCAATTTGTTCTAGGCGATAGACTGTTAAAAAATTGGAACTATCATAAAAAAAGTAATGAGTCAGAAAAAAGTGGCCAAATTTGACTAAAAATTGCAATATTTAAAATTTTATCTCAATGAAATAGAATGTACACACTGTACGCCTACTTCCCTTTACAAATACTGATCACTTTTTTCGAAAACCTTACTAACAAGAACATTGTATTTTAAGATCTAAAACAAAAAATATGGATTAAATAAAAGACGGTAAGCCATAATTCCATGTAAAATAATTAGTTTATTATTATTATTATAAAAATGTTTATAAGCTATCTAGACGGTTTTTTTCTTTTTTATTGTTACATTTAGTACAGTGGTTATTAATGGCTTAATTTGTTTTAAATTTATTTATTTAGCACCGCATCTTACTACCCGTTCGGGCTATATTCATATGTACTAATTACAATAATGATTTAGGGGTTACGAATGTTTAATCAAGAGGAAGTGCACCACCATTTAAGTGGAAGGAGAGTGGAAACACATTTTAGAAACACCACCCTCAGTGCACCTGACTATTATTCAAACCCCGATCTCCCCGTCATCGGCAGTCTATTCTACCACGAGATCCGAACCTCAACCACCTCATCAATGGCTTAGCTGCGGGTCACTAAGCTTTGTAAACAAATATTTACTCTTTCTCAAAACCTCGTAAGAAATATTGGGATAGTAAAAAAAATTGCACTCAAGATTTTGATAAAAATGTCAACGTTTCATGACCCCCTGAAACCAAAAAAGTTGTTTTCGTAATGCCGTCTGTCTATACCTTGGGCTAGAGTCGAAACTATTTTACAGCTTGGTATCTGGAATTTTCATAAGGTCCCCCACCTCCCCCCCCCCCCCCAGTTTAAAAAAATTAGATATCTAAACCAAAATTTAAGAGAATACAACGGTTTTCTCTAAATTCACTTTAAGAGTTTTCAATCAATTTTATATCTAGATACTGTTCATAATTATAAACAAGATGTGAGCTCTCATTTTCTCATAAACATGAATTTGAGGGTACCTTCACACACGGGAGATTTTCCAATTTTCATCATTTATCCGCAACTATTTGAAATACGTAATAATTTATAATTGTAAAGTTTTAGTACTATTAAAGTTAAAACTATTTTATTCTTAGTAAATTTTTTTTAAACCAAAAAGTTTTTTAGATACAAATAAATATTATATTATATTATTTTTAATCTAGTTATTTGAAAATGAATTTTATTCTTATGCTTTTTGGTGGACAAAGATGATTCTATTTCTTAATTTTTCTGTAATAATGTTCCTAATTTCTAATGTCATAAATTAAGTAAGTAACTGTGTATTTTATTTTACTTATGACCTTTGGTGTGATGTTTCAAAACAATGCATATACCTATTATTTCGTTTCACAAATATTATGAGTTTTCAGTAAATATCTATTTTACGATAAAAGCGAAAGAAAGTCTGTGCGGTGCACCGTTGTATTTATTTTTTATTACAAAAAATACAAAATGTCCATACCTTTATATGATTTGGTTTGGTGATCCATATTTTATAAGACTGTTTTAGTATTATTATTACTATTATTATTATAATTGAAGTTTACCGACGTATCGACAGAAGTAGATGTCATGTAATGTCATTAATATTCCTTTACTCATGTTAATGTGTACAACAATATCCACAATTTCTGAATCCATTTTTTTAACAACCTGTATATACATGTGTGTGTGTGTGTGTGTATAATTTATTTTAAAATAATGAACTCTTAAATTAAAATAATCTTATAAATATTTTCAGGGGACGGAAATAATAGTTTTGACACACATCCCTATCCCCTAAATTAAATTCCTGGATGAGTCACTAAATCTAAATATCTTCAAAATTAATCCAGCTATAAGTGGGAAAAGGTCTTGTTTGTCTATAAAACATGAAAAAAACTATTTAGATAAAGCATGTTCACCTCTTCTTACAAAACCAATGTTATACAAATTGGTTTTATCTAATCAAGGAAACAATTTTTCTGCAAATTATTTATAAGCTAAACAGAAACAAGTCTAGTCTATAAAAACAAACTTTAAATATAGTTTATTCAGATATATCACAGAGAACATTTTCAATAACTCAGGTTTGGAGGTAACAGACAACTAGTGCCAAGTCAAGGGTTTTACATGAACAGGATATAAATGGGTAGAGGGAAGGGGGAATAGCGGGGTTTACAGAAAGTATGAAATGATAGATAAAGCCAAAAAGATGTTGGGAAGGAGAGGGAGAGGTGTTTCCGATGAAAGACCAATCTAGCAGGAAATGAAAGAATTTTTTCAACAATTTGGACATAATTTAATTTGAAAATATCAAATTTTGTAAAAATTACTATATTATAAATATTCCTCGTGTATGATAGTACATTATCTGACTCTATATAATAATAATATAACTTCAAAACTATATTCTTGTGTTTCATGTTTTATTTAATTTTTATTTAATTTAAATTAGTTATTATTGTAAAAAAGTAGATATAAACTTTTTATTAATAGAGTTAATTTTAAATTTACAATTTAAATATAATACAAAAAACCGCATGTTGCTACTAAGCATAGTTTCTGAGAAATAGACTGTACAACATTATTGTTCTTATATAGTAGTTGTCCAGTCCATTCGAGTCTCAAGATGGATTAAATGTAGCCATATCCTTGCCCGGTTAGTAATACTAACAACCTGTGTTCCAAGCATATCACACTTGAGGCAGTTACATCGTTCTCTGATATGTAATCCTGTTGAGGTTTTACCTAGGCAGTAACTTTGAACATTTCTCGGCTGTAATATTAGGAACAAACTCTGAGCTTACCTGTTCGCTTCTGCTAGGAGTGCGCGCCTTTTAACCTGGTTTACCGACTAGATCACACTAACACAATTGGAAGACATAAAAATACATTAAAAACACTTCAATTGTTGTAAGAAAAATGTATCAAGCTAATAAACTATCAAATAAAATTTGCATTATAATCATTGTTGTGTCTTATCTGTATATTCATTGTTGCTATTAAAATAGCCTGCCTGTGGAGTTCCGGTACTAAGGTAACTAAAGGTTTTATAATAAAATAATTGTTTATGTGATATACAAATGAGTAGTGGCTCAATTGGTCGATTAATAAAATTAATAAATGGAATTATTGGGAAAAAAATTTGTCCCACACAAGATCAAATTTAGTTAATTTAATTTAATTTATTTAAATAAAATTGTATTCTTAAAATAATTTTATACTTGAGGCATTGTTAGCAAAAATAAAATATGTTCCAAAATTATCTAAAATGATAACAGTGGTTAGTAAGTAAAACTAAAAGATATAATATATCTCTGATAGAGTGTGGTGGGAAATGAATTTGACGAATTTAGTTAAGTCTTGTAGAATAATTTGTGTGGTTTTTGCTCGCTGACAGTTGAAATTGGGGAGGTATAAAACTTGGATAAGAGACAGACTAATTTCAGCCGTAAAATATGTCCACTGTTGAATTCTGACAAGTATTTGGTGTTCCAACGAGAATCGTCGTGTTAAAGATATTTATGTAGACCTCTTGCCACAAACATTTCAAGTGACTCCTCGGAAACTGGGCTTGCTGTTGATTCTGAAAAATTCAACTCTGGCCACAGTTTTAGGACTTTTATTAACGTTTGAAAATTCATAAATGTAGATTTGAGTCATGTCCTAAGGGACACAAAGAGTAAAATACCTCGATGATAGTTTAAAATTGTTCCATCTTACAAATTTATAGAAAAATTTTAAAAACTGTTCCTAAACGGGAATTTAATATAAACTATATGATGGAAATAGATAATCTTAAAACTGGTCCGTTAAAACAGATTAAATTATATATAAATATATAGAAATAATAAAATAGTTATAGTAGAATGAAATAATATCAGGTACTGGTAGGGAATATAAATCTTTAATCGCCGCCTCTACGTAATCCAAACAAGCCTCCATTCCTATTATTTTTTTCGTGTCTCGTTGAATCACGAAATCTCTGGTCCCTCTTTGTGAGGGCTCGGGTTTTTTCCGACTCCTTAGCTCAGTTGCAACAATAGAGCTTGTGTCGACACAAATAATAATAATATTATTATTATTATTATTATTAGCACCGCGTCTTACTACCCGTTCGGGTTATACGCACTTACGCTAATGTGTAATGGTAGGGTGATTGTGAGATGAAATGGAGGACCTACAGTTTAACGTGGGATCCGAACCACGGTGGAGGCCTGGCATTCCCCACATTCACAAGATGTCTTGTCAGAGATGAAGGAAGGGTTTGGCAATCAGATAAATCTGTGCCGGGACCGAGGATTGAGCCCCGGCCGCCAGCACAGAAGTCCGACACCTTACCCCTAGACCACCAGGTCACCCAAATAATAATAGATTGTAAGATTTCTTGTGTTACATATTTACTAGTAGAATATAATGTATTCACTTGTAATTTGTTTATTATATATAAATAATAAATATATTTATTTTATTTTATATATATATACACACACAATTTCCCACTAGCTTACAGGTCGAGAAATTATTGTGATCATAAAAGATTGAACTCGAGATTTTGATGAATTTAGACGTTTCATGACCCCCCGAATCCGAAAAAAGTGTTTTATTTAAACCTCCACCCGTCTGTACCTCCAACTATTTACTGGACATAAACTATTTTACCGATCGGGCTAAAACTCGGTATCTAGTGTTTTCATAAGATTGCCCCGAGGGGTTTTTGGGATTGGATATATAAACCTAGAACGAAGGTTAGTTTTCTGAAGAGCAAAAAGAGAAAAAGTTGATTTTATCAAAATAGGCTCTAACGATTTTGATTAAATTTCATTTTTAAACATTTATAAATAATTCAAACAAAATGGCTACTCTCAATATTTCGGCAACATGATTTTAAGGGCTCCGGTCTGATGCGTAAACTATCATTTTTTATCTTATCTCCGAAACTATTTGAGAAATGAAATTACTTATCATCGCCAATATGGGAGCTCTTTATAATACAAATACTTACTCGAAGCATATTTTTATAAAACTAATAACTTTCAAGCAATATGCAAACATTTATATATTACCTTTTTTTAAATTAAAATATTGCAACCGTAAAAAAATCTAACCTGAAATTTTGATGGATGTTGTCTCATAAACCCCCGAACCCTAAAAAGTGGTCTTTGCAATGCCGTCTGTCTGTGACTGTTTAAACTTAAAATATTTACATTTTTTATTGGTCAAAATTTATAAATAAGTACTTTAATAGCAATTCAAAGACATTAAGATATGTAACACCTAATAAATTGTCGAAGATTTTAAACGAAAGTCGAAATTTTAATACGAAGTGTTGACCCTTGTGGACCCAAATCGATCTTTTTTTATCGGTCCAAACATACAAATTAGGACATTAATTCTTTAAAAATAAAATTATAAAATTTAAAACCGGGACTCAAAAGATGTTTTACATAAGTATAGTGCGATTTGTGCTTGGGTTTGCTGGTGTATATTATTTCGTTTCACATAATATATTTCAAGTTGCTAGTAAATATCTCCATTTTTAAACTATAGAGCGAGAAAGTCCGTGCGTAGCTCCGTACCATTTATTAATCAGTGTAATTTGGGGTGGTATAATTGCAAGTGTAGCCATCGATCACTTTTTCATTTTTAGTGTTTTTAGGATTATTAATACCAAATCGTAATAATTATTCCCCTGCCGGCAATGTGGCAATGAAAGTACATTGACATTTTGGTTCATTCTCAAAGACTTCAAATTGTTGCCATGAAAAATATTTTTGAATTAATTAAACCCCTTTAATCTATCGAGGGGAATAGTGACTCTAATAGAGAAAAATACTACACAGAATAGAATAGTAGAGTCAACTTAACACACAGCTTCTTTTAATTTTATACTCCTCTCCCTACTAAAGCTGCTGCATTTTTTTTTTTACCTTTTATTTGAAGCCATTGAGATCTGACTAAATAAACATACGTTAAATAAGCATCGGTGTCTAGGTATTGTAGCTCCCGTAAACAGTGTTTTGGTTGGGGTTCGAGTCCCAGAGAGACTGTTTAGTCTCTCTCAAAGCAGATCCTCCTGTTGGACATCTTTGTTCCAGCTGGAAAGCTACGTACCTAGGTTCATATCCCAGAAGAGTTTTTTACTATGATGGAGTAGCCAATAGGCGGGGTGTGGCTTTAGGTGACAATTATATTTATGGATTCAGTTTTGATACTGATTTTTAAAAACCAGCAACAATGCTCTTTTTACACGGCATTCTGGTTCACAGATGTATTTTTTTTGATCAAACTTTTATTATCTGGTACTTTTTGGGAATTGTGCTAGAGTCAAATATGGAATCGAACCATGACCGTCCACAAAGGAGAGCGTGTTGTGTACTTGAACGTGCCAAACGGAAATATGAAAACATCTTACCGCTTCCATTTATCTACTTCTATTACCAGATAACAGCCTCCGATCATTGATCCATGTCCTATTACTTGTCCGAAATAAGCACATTTAATGACGTATATTTTTGAGGAAATACATCCGTATTAAATGTAGGTGGGACTAGACCCCAACCTCTCCGTCAGGATATTATAAATTTGAAATTTAAGTCCACAGTCCACTGACGTGAGCATTATGAGATTTAAACAGATAATTTTAGTTGTTTGTACCCAAACCTCAGCACATTATCACACATATTGGTAAAGAATATACTGGAACTTCCCATATTTATAAAACAGATGGTTTTATAAATATAAAATTAAGACATGCGATCTAGTATTCTTACCATTTTATCAGAACTAATAAAAAACCCAAAATTTCAAAGTAAACGTTGAAATTGGCTCAAAGTGAATAATAAAAGTAGCAATAGATCCTTCTTGAAAATTCAAGAACAACATTTGTGGAAAGTATTTCTCAATCGATTCAGTGGCTTACAACTTTATCGAAAACTTACTAACATAAAAAACTATTTATATAAGTGTGTATAGTAAACTAAATGTAATTACTATTTGATTTAATTTGGCCCAAATGTTCTTGTTAAAAAACTGCAAAAATACAAACGTTAACTCAAACTCCTTTCATCGCAACAATAAATACAAACTTTAACTCTAATTCCTTCCATCGCAACAATAAATACAAACTTTAACTCTAATTCCTTCCATCGCAACAATAAATACAAACTTTAACTCCTACTCCTTCTGCCGAAACCAAAGTGTGTTCCAAATAACTAAGGGTGAATAACATTTTTTTTTTCAGTTCATTCAACAGTCTAACCACCTAGTGAGTTAAAGGTCCCCAGTTCAATTCCCATCATAGCCTATAAACGTATAGGTCCTCTCAGGGTCAATAACCTTGTTGGTGCTATGTTGATCTATACCTAAATTAGCATGTAAGTCGTGTTCTAATGTCATCAGCTGGTTGAGAAAGAGAAAGTTGGATGCAACTAAAGACAATTATAAAATTAAAAGCAAATATTAATATGATCACTAAAACACTAAGAGTTAATTTCCACTTCAACTGAAATATATCTAACCATCATTGAAACATAGTTATTAAGAAACTAACCAAATTAACTAAACCAATTAGCATACACATACCTACTTTGACCCACAAATATGAGTAGAAAACACTAATCTTAATTTAACTCAAATTAAAACAACCCACTTCAGTGGTCACATAGTTTAAGGCGTCTTTCTCGCAATAGACTGGACTGCTGTTGATGGGGATACCGGGTTTGAACCTTGGTCGGGTGAACTGAGGGGGGTTTCTCAAAAATGGTTTCCCATCCTCCATGCACGCAAATGCGGATACACATGCGATATTTTTCCAAACCAAGTCCCTACATTTTTTAACGCCACATGTCGTGCGATATCCTGACTTAGGAAATGTTGTCACCAAAGTTTATACCTGACGTCTTAGCGTGAGACAGTATCTAGTAGGTTTTATATCCTTTAAATACCATATTATTGCAAACCGCTAAGAGGACGTGGTCTTAGAGGGACAAAACAATTGTTAAATTAATCAACTTCAATAAAAAGTTAAACATTAATCACCTTCACTTTTATAATTAAACATAATTATGCAATTATTTACGATTAATTTTTTGTTCGTCTGTATTACGTTATTCGATTCCTTTGTAGTCATCACACACACACTAACACACACGAGATGAGAACAGTTGAATGTCGGAAGTGCGCGGAAGCAGACGCGAAATGATGGAGGAAGCGGAGAAGATTTGTTTCATCAGTTCAGCTCTGTCTGCGAACAGGGTTGGTCGAAATATCTGCGCGTGTCCGTGACAAATACTCGCTCATTCGGCCTTTTATTACGATAACATCAGGTTTTAGAGTAGAAAATGAACAAAGGGTTTTTGGGATGCAAGAGAAATGTTAAGTGTTTTTAAAAGTTCACAGTGAACATCCTTATTACAACATAACATATGTTTATATTTTTCTAGAAAAAATATCATGATTAAAGTTTCGGAGACGTGTGTTTTGTTAAACTTCAAAGACAATTTATTTGGTTCATAAAATGTTTTGTTACAACATCGCAACTATTCAGATATTTTGAATCAACTATTAAAATTTCACTAATATTGATTAAAACGTGGTCCGTGTTTTTTTAGCAATCAATAAGACCCTTCATGATACGTGATAATTAAAATCATTATCGACTTTATTGTCTTGTGTCCTCAAAATAAGAGTATTAAAGATAATTAAATTTTAAAAACAGTATAATTATGTATTAAATATCAGTTTTACTTTTTAAAGTTTACTAACAAAATTAAATACTCTAATATTATTTTGTTTAAAGACGCGTTGACAACTTTTTTATTAGTTTTTCATCATGGTGCAACCAAATAGTGTTTTATCTTGTTTTATTTAAGTTTAGAAATCAGGCAACTTTCCAACTCAGATGTGTTTTTGAAGATTCCGAAATGTTCTATATGTGTAGAAGACCCTAGTGACAAAACATTCACACACATAATTATTTGTCCTCCTGCCACGTGCTACGCTCAATTGAATATTAACTAATACCACTTGACTAGTTTGGAGTAATTGAATATTAACTAATACCACTTGACTAGTTTGGAGTAATTGAACTTCTTCTGTACAATCGCTAATAGATAGTTTACTACGTGTAGCAATTTTTAAATTATATTTTGATATGGAATATTCGTTATTCTTTGTAAGTAGAAATAAAATACTTTAAATTTTATTTCATTTTTCATTATCAAAGATAATACATTTATAGGTGCAAGTGAACATAACCTACTTGTTATATTAATTTATTTGTTTCTACTTAAAATAAATAAAACAATAAATCGTGTCTAACTCCAACTATTAAAAAAGACTTCTCACGCGAATAACATAAATATAAACTTATAATTAGTTTGAAAGAGTAGTATTTAAAACTAACCACAGAACATATTTTGTTTGCATACTAATTTTGAGACGTTGTTTTAATCTTTTTAAAAACATGACTTGCTGATTGTTCGCTGACAGTAAAGACACAAGGCCAAATGTGAAATAAATATGGACGTAGGAAGATTAATAGGTATAACACATGCATTAAGGGAATAACGTTAATGACCTTAGTTTGAAGTAACGACTTGCTTTCTTTTCTTTTTAGATAAATAATAATGATCTATTAGTTTTATCCATTGAGATCAATAAATTAAATGCTTATTTAGAGTCAAAACGTAAAACGATACAATCTTATTATTTTAAGTAATTGAAAACTAAATAAATAACGAGTGATAAAAAATCAACAGTTGTTTCTTTTTTTTTCTTAAAGTAAAAGTCCCTACAAAAATATTTAAAGATACCCACAAAACCATCACCTCAGTAAAATGGTCACCATCAAGTCCTTGATGATCCATCAAATCTACTGTCTGACGTTTTCATTGTCACTAAGTCTATCGGCGGCCGATGAGGGTACCGACGGTAGCTGGATGGAACCGGGGGACCACATCAACGCCGTCACAGACATCAACAAGACAGCGATCAATGCCATCAACGGCACCTCTAACAATTCTTTCTACGACGAGGACTACGTCTACGACTACGACATGGAGGAATCCCACAACATCTTCAACTGGCCCGAACTTCTGACGACCTTGGCGGTGTACGGGTTGACGATGTTACTGGTATCACGGGGAACTCTTTGATCATATTCACGATATGTCGCTATCGGAGAATGAAGAGTACAACCAACGTCTTCTTGGCGAGTCTAGCTTCCGCTGATCTTCTCTTGATCCTTATCTGTATTCCTGTTAAGGTAAGATAACACCATCATCCATTGTTGCAAACGCTACGGAAGTATCTTAACCTATGGTAAATGCTAATATATTTTTTGCAGCGTCATAGTTTACGTTTATGATGTACGCATTCAATGACTACCCTAATGAAATAGGGTGGAGGAAGGTACAATTTAAGAGTAAGTTTATCCAGATTTGTGTGGAGGAATAATGGAATAATATTTAAGAAAAACTCTTTCCGTATAAACCGGCCATCATCTCACCGTCATCGGCATCCCCTCATACTCAAAAGTGACGCGTTAGACCGTGTGACTACCGATGTAGGTATTCAATAAACATACATTAAATATTCGAAAATATATATCTGGTTAGGTGATTTTTGACCCTTATATATTTAAAAATGCTTTGGTTGTAATCAGATCATTAAAAAAAATAATCATCTGCTTGATATAACCAGAATCGTAGTTGGTTCTACATTTAATTATGTTGATTGATGTGAAGACGTAAGAACTGATTTTTACTTAGTTTTGTATCCCATATAACGTAGAATCTTGTTACCTTTTTGAATGTAACTCTTTCTTCCCCTTGAAGTATCTAGCCGGAGTTAAAAGTTGATACACTCTCATGTGAAGGGTGCACTTTAAAACCCTCGGACGTTTGATAGCAACGAGTTTAGTCGGCCCAAAGTTTTGGAGAACAGAAAGAATAAATATTAAACAACAAAAATATAATATCAAAACGATGCATTTTAAATGGAGAGGGTTTGGGAAATCACAAAGAGTAAATAAAACAGCAATACTGACATCAGATGTGCTCAAACCTGGAGCTTACGGACAAAGTAGAGAGTGCTATCAGCTTATCTAAATCCTTCAATAACAGGTTATTATTCACTGTGATGGTCGAATGGACTAATCACTAATACATCATTCTTAGAATAGATTAGAATGCGATTAAGGGGAAATCAGTATTCTAAACTTGGGGTGAATTGTTGGTAGTTTCTCCCTGTTTCTTTTCCTTTTTCCAATCTCTTTCTTTCTCTCTCTCTACTCATCCAGATACACTTTCTCTAAACTCAACCTACTTCATCCTAACATATCACAGTAATTATTAGACTACATGATATGCATAATACGTGGATCTTAAATACACAAAACAACGTGATTAGGAAACAGAATCTTAAGGCTATTATTTAGGGTGCACTGTTTTCCTCTGATGTCTTAGTACCTATTGATATGGAGCCTATTATAGTCATTGAGTCAGGCAGTGAAGAGTAAATTATTGGAAATTACTTATTTGGAGTGCTCCGTTGAAGCCCCGGCTGAGAATATATCTTGTAGATAGCAAATATCAAAACTATCTAGAAAATTTTGTTTTTACTCTATAATATTTATAGCTTTGAAGATATATGTTTTGTTATTTAGTTATATAAAGCAACAACCAACTAAATCCAGAATCATGCTTATCACAATAATCATTAATGGATTTATCAAAGACTTAGAAAGAAGAAGAAAAATAGAGGAGACTTTTCCAAATTAGCATGAAAAGAGAGTGTGAAATACCCGTGTGTAGAAACCCCCCCCCCCCTCCCCTCCTTCCCCAAATCCTAGGGCCTGGTTTGATACTCTACTTCTCCGTAAACAGAGACCAAGTGAGAAGTGATTCAGTTTGACGAATGATACAGGTCTCGTGTCTATTGAGTATATATATTATTATTTATTGACTCGTAAGCTGATAAACTTTAAACTAAAAGGAGCCTACATCAATGCTCACATGGACTAAGGCATAAGGCTCACCTAGCCTTCTTTCCTAGTGACGAGGAGGTCATGGTTTGAATCTCAGGTGTGTGTACTGAGGGGGATCTCTCTCTCTGTTAGTATGAATATTCAGATACCCTGGAGGGGCAGAGCGACTTGGTGCACACACATACACAGCTATGGAGGGCAGAGTCCCCAGGAAGGAGTGACATCCTGAGTACAGCCGTACAGGATACAAACCACACCTCAAGAATGAGAGTCAAGCACACACTGATCCTGGGATTTCTACACTTCTTGTGTAGCTAGACCTCTGGCAATATTTTTGTAAAAAAATGAATTCATATTTTACAAACTGTTCGCTCACAAAATGTTTTCACCCCCATTAGCGAGGTTTAAATTGGGCTCTGGGTCTCCGGTCTTCCTGACAGGGCACTGTCAACACATTGGATGGAATATCTTCTGACGTCATGCGATGTTATCCAATCCATTGGTACACTGATCACAATGTTGATAGACCACTCTACAACTAATAATTTCATTCGTTCTCACATCTTTCTACTGAGATTAACGTCTTTGTTTTATCTGGAGCTAAAATAGTTTGTTGCTCTAGTTATAGTAATATTAGTTGAGTCGTATAGTACTTGATAAATATGTTAATAAAAAGAATAAGACGAACGCTCATACAATGGATGTAAATACAGCCATTGCCGCGGTCAAGAGCATGCCAGCTTTCGGTCACAGCCGTGGGAATTACTATTACAGATAATTACAATATATTTAAATTAGTCTTGAGATTGCCTTTGTAGTGTGCTGTACTCAAATTTATAGAAAAGACTTATCCACATCAGGAGTATGGAGTATAACATAGGCCTATTGCATACAAGCACCAATAAGACACTTTTATAACAGCGTGCTTTGAGCTAGTGACGAGGTAAGGCTTGCACCTTTCTTCACAATGTTCGACTAAGTAGTTGTAAATAACATTATTTAATTTGTTTGAATCTTTATTAAAAGTATAATATAATGAAAACACGTGAGTCGTGAGTAGCCTTATGATAAGGCCAGTCCAACCTTTATATATATATAGGTGTGTGTGTGTGTGTAGACATATTAATGTATTTAGTTATATGTAACTATATTAACAATGTATATATTTACATTTATATGATTATAACGTAAGCAAACTGTTTTTATTAAAATGACATTTTTGTGACACTTATATAATACATATGCCGAGAATATTAAATGGAAGCGTTTTAAAAATTAGTAGTTTTTGATATAGAGCAGGTATTTTAAATGAAATATTTTATATTATAGAATATTATATAGCTTGACATGTTATGTGCTCCCAAACTCATACAAGTACGTTTTTAGAATTATCTTATGTACTCACGTATGCAATACCTTTCCTCACATGGAGCTAAAGCTGAAAATATCAAATTAATTTCCTCCAAACTTATCATTTAAATTTATTACGGTCATTTCTCAAGGTTTAATCGTGAATTTAAATATAGGACTAAAGTCAAATGTAATCTACCAATGGCTGATTTCCGAAAATCTGTGTTGGCCCATTGAAGCTTTATGATCGTACCTTGTTGGCCAATTTACTATTTTGCCTGAATCGCGTTGGTTTTTGGGCCTTTCTTCTCGAACCGTGTTGTGTTATTTGAACTCTATGCTCATAGTGTGGGGTTATTTCTTTATGTTCTTACTAATGTTGCGATACTTGACAAGGCTACACAATACTACGTTGGGTATTGGGCCATGACACACATACTATGTTGGGTTATTGACCATACTATAGATACTACGTTGGGATATTGGGCCATACCACAATACCATGTTTGGTTATTGTCTCCAATGAGTGGTAGTTAAAGAGGTCCCCACTAACTCTGCTGGAAGAGAGGTTTTGATCCTATCCAAATACTCCGGACTATTTTTTTCAATTCTATGTCACCGTCTCGAATGTTTGTGAATCCTAAAAATCAACAATTTGAAAACCATTCTAAGCCTGGATTCAAAACCAGTCCTTCAGAGATGGTTGAGTGGTTAATCAGTGCGTGGATATGAATACTTTAACCCTCTTTACAACAGCCACACTTGCGAGGCAGCTCCAACGGGTAGGGGTTGTCGAATGTCTAAGTAATAAACTACCCTGACACACGACCCCATAGGATGGGGGTTCATATACTCATGACGCATTATACTAGATATGCACGTGGCCTGGACGGGTAGTAAGGCGTGGAGCACTGTGAGTCATCAAATACAAATCTTGACAGTACAATACATTTAGACAGTGTGAATTCCTACAAAGGACGCTAAACAACAATTCCCTTTTAAAAGTAAAATAAATGTACCATTTAAAACAAATGGCAATACCAAGCGGCAGCGATAAGTGTGACAAGTGACTAAAACTATTGCATACTTTTACGAAACACATTGTTTTTACTTTATTTGTTTATTTAGCACTTAGTCTTACTAACCGTTCGGTTTATACGCCTAACACATTGTTGTCAACCAATATTTATTACAATGTTTAGTTACATCAAAGCTTCTTGTTAGTTATCGCTCAAAATAGTGGAGGCTTATCTTTTACGAGACAAAACAAATAGCATATACAAATACAAATGTTTTAGATAAAATATTATTATTCCTGGAAATTTAATTTTAAGAAACAGAAAATCAACACCTTTTCCAAAGTATTCTATATGTTACTAAATCGATACAAATCCTCTTTTGAATTCAATTATTATAGAGAGTATATCCCATTTAAAAATTAATATTACGGAACTGCGCACGGACTTTCTCACTCTATTGTTTAAAAATTGAGATATTTACACAAAACTCGCAATATATTGTGTGAAACGAAATAATATAAACAACCAAACCCAAGCATACATTTTTACTAAATTTGTGTAAAACATTTTTTGAGTCCTGGTTTAAAATTTTATAATTTATTATTAAACAAAAAATTAATGTCCTCATTTGTATGTACGGACCGATAAAAAAAAAGATAAATATTGGGTCCACAAGGTCAACACTTCATATTAAAATTTCAACTTCCGGTTAAAATTTTTCGAAATTTTATTAGGTGCTGCACATCTTCATGCCATCGCATTGATATTAAATTCCTCATTTATAAATTTTGACCAATAAAAAATGTAAATTATTGACTATTGAGTCTAAAATAAAAGAGATAGATCATTTTGTACAAAGATTTCTCCAAAGAGGTTTAAGGAAAAATACATAAACTTTTTGAGAGACTTACTTATAATTTAACTACTCTATAGCATTATAGAATTATTGCGTTAAAACTTTAGTATATCTTTACAACTTAAGTTCAAAAAGTTGTATTAATATAATTATTTTCCAATATTTCAGAAACTGTTAGTTTTATAAAAATATATTTCATATAAAAGCTTTTTTATTTTTAATAGTACTACAATTTTACAATGATATTTAGTATCTCAAATAGTTGTGGCGATACGGTCATTTCCACTACTGTAAAGTAACTTAAAAGTAATTTTCATGGGAAAATGAAAATAGTCATTTTATTTATAATATTAATCAACTTCTAGATACAAATGTTAATAAAAAATCGTTAGAACTGATTTTAAGAAAATCTGTTTTTTCTCGTCTCGCCCTCTATTAAACTACTGTTAATTTTAAGTTTAAACAGACACACAGACAAGAAGAGAGATGGGAATCCAAAACCACTTTTTCAGATTCGAAGGGTCATTAAACTGTAACGTTTTGGAATTACGTTACCGCGATGGGCGCCTATTGAAGAATTATGATTAATACATTTTTCATTTTGACATGTTTTTTATTTCTGAATCAGTTTAAATTAATGAGAAAATAGATCATGTCGAAATATATACGCGGGCTAGCGCGGACAGGTGTTGCTAGACGCCAAGTGAGTTCTGTCAGTATTGGACACCAACTGCCAACTGCCTTTACGTTGCACCATTCTTTGTATATATTCCTTGGTCATGGAAGCTTCGAGAAGGTTTAGTTTAGAAAAACAAAATACAAGACAAAAACATCTCGTCTTACTAGAAGCTTCGAGAGCCGGAAAATGACTCAAGTTACATTTTAAAATCTCTCTTCGAACCTTCGAGAAGAGGAAGTTATTATTTGAAATATATATAAAGTCAAAATGACTTGGCTGGTGTCACGTGCGTGACGTCACTGATCAGTGGCTTTTGCCTTCTTAGAAGAAGAAGTGCTTTAAGCGCCATTTAATATACTACATAATTTAAATGAAATTAAATACGTTTATAAAATTAGGACGATATTATTGTCAATGCTTTCACATACTTTTCAGGGGCAAATCAATACATTACAATACCCCCCAAAGTGTATCGAAAGTAGAGACTTGTCGTATACTTTTTGATACGCTTTGCTAAAAAAATAAAAGACGAGAAAAGACGACATGATTTTTTCGCACACCCTGTATAAAGGTTCACACAAACAAAATTTTGAAACATTCTGAATAAAATTTCACAAATTGATAAATTCCAATAATTTGGAACACACTGTATAATGTTGTTCTTGAATGATAATAATATTGAAGTGGTGTTCTCCGACTGTAAGTTTACATGAAGTATATATGTATAATATTGAAGTTATATAAATCAAACATCAAAATATAAAATGTTAATACAAAAAGTTGAAATTAGATAAATCAAATATCAAGATATAAAATTGTTAAGTATAATTACAATTAATTTGAAATAAAATAATCTAAGTTCATTTATATAAAAATTTGGATTTAATATAAAGATTTGAATTTAATTATTACTAATCAAAGTTTTTTATTTTTTATTAAAAAAAAACAAAATTCGTTGCTATAACGTCCTTAAGATTGATTAAAATACATTAAACTTTTTAATAAAAAATGGAATTTAATTGTCACTAATCAAAGTGTATTTTAATCATTTATTGGTTTAAAACACTTCGTTGCACTTTTTATCCATTTTTTTTTTATCCTTCACTGATCAACTTTTAATTATAGTATTATTATGATGATCCTTCACGGATCCACTTTTACTATTATTATATTAACAACTTAACAAACACTCTTAATGCTACACATACTCTTAAAAGCCTGACGGCCAATTTCGCTATATGAGCCAACTACTATACTCTTAAAAAGTCGACGGCCAAATTCGCTATATGAGCCATCACTTAAAATACATTTACAAAATAATTAGCTTAAAGACACAAAAAGAATTTACAAAATAAACCCAATTACTTAAAAAAATAATATAATTACATTGTTTCGGACATAGAAAGGATAATAACAGAACACATGAATCAGCTTACCAAAATTAAATTTTTATTTATTCATGAGGATAACCTAATCTCAAAACAAATATTAAAATACTTGAAATATATAGACGATAATCTTGAATCATAAAATATTTAAAATTTATTTTTTCCCCTTCTTAATTGAATAATGAATTTCTCATTAGTGAAAAAATCTTTAACTGCATCTTTCTCTATTGATTACAATCTTTTGACTATTGCCTATTTGCCTGAGGCATTTAAAAAATGAAATCATAATAAAATCATTTTATAGTAGCCTAATTAGGTCTAACACCCAAAATTAGCTCTCATCCTTGTTAATACATTAGCATTATTACATCACATAATCACAGAATACCCTTTTAAAAACCCTTTCTTCACAATCTCCTCAATATCTTTAAATTTTAATCCAGAATTAACCATTGATATTTATCGCATATTATATAGTGGAAAACTTAGGCCTCTGCCTCATTTATTATAACTGACTCTTTGTTGCGTTGTGCTAACATGTTTGTGAATACCTGCTACCTGAACTTTGGTGATCCCTTTGACGCACCAAACTTTAAAAAAAATGAAATTATTCATCATGGCTTAATATACTAAGTCCATGGCTTAATACACCTCAACTTCCTCACTCAATTCTCCTCAACGCTGCTAGATGCCCTCGGCCATCCTTAAACTCATAACAAACGTTTAAAATTAATCTAGATCATGGCTTGCCCATAGCTATGACCATATCTGAAAAAACCTTAAACCCACTTCCTCAATGACCCTTATCCCTAACCAAAAAAACCTCAACTTCACTATCTAAAAAAAATGCTTTAAACAAGACTCTACTGGCCCTCTTATTTCCACTGTAATAAGCACTCAAGTGCATATCTAAATTAATCTCTCTAATATCTTAGATCATATCTTCAGCTTATCAGCCTACTCTGTGATTTCTTTAATATCTGAATCAAAATCGTTGAATTTATTGCAATTTAATTAATTGAATTAAAATAACCCCCCACATAAATATATAAAATCCTTATCTTGATTATAAAAAAATGCATCATTGATGAAATAATATATTTATTCAGATTTCCAAGATTGTCTATTAATTAATAAAACTTCCTAACTTTTTTCTTAAATTGTATAAATTTTTAAAACTCAAAAGTGCCCTGTTAGCCTAATTTTTATTCAAATTATTACTTAAACAAAGTTTATCACTAACAAAAAAATATTACCTACCTTAGAATATACTTAGACCCTAAATCTCTCCTCGCGTGATTACAGGCTTTCACACGCACCTCCAGCTGACAAACTTATCCAACCCCTCACCTAACCTTCTATCTGATGTTTCCCTTGCATGCTTCAAAGGGTCCATGCCCCCTCCAGCTGACAAAATTTATCCAAGCCCTCACCTAACCTTCTATCTGATGTTCTCCCTTGCATGCTTCAAAAGGGCCATGCCCCCTCCTGCTGACAAACTTATCCAAACCCTCACCTACCTTCTATTTGTATGTTAAAAACCCTTGCATGCTTCTAAGGGTCCATGCCCCCTCCTTATCTGTTCTCCTGACATGTTTCTTCTGGTAAGACAAGATAAAGTAAATTGTATTTACTTTCCAAAGTTGGATTATTGAAATATTAAGGAAGTGGGGCTGCTATCCACACCTATCCGAACAATTAAATCTATTCCATACACAAGGTTAAAAGATATAATTTACATAATATACTATGAGCCTAACGTCTCACAATTCTTGTTAATTTCTTATAATAGAATTATTTTCATTTATGTTTTTACTCCCTTTCTCTACTATTTACGTTTTGCCTAACTGGAAATTTATTTTCCGCATTGGACTTTTAGTTTAAATGTTAAGGGGGTGGGTTAATACCTCACCTATCCTTACAAAAAAAAATGGACTCCCATTTACAAGGTTAAAAATGATAAAGTTATATATTATACTAGGAGCCCCTCGTCATACAATTCTCATTTTATCATTATTATTTTAAAAGAATTTTTTCTCTTTTTCTTAGTTGGCCTAACTTGAAAAGACCTTTTCTCTGAACTGCTTCGCGATGAAGACTTACTGATCCCTACTCTAATCCTTTCAAGTTCTGCCGACTACTTAGCTGTCCTGTCTATCTGTTGAGCGAAAAAAAAAAAAAAATTTATGTTATTATTTATTACTAGAGTTACTTTTGTCTTCTGTGGTCGTCTTAAACCTTCCAAAGAAAGATGTTTTCAGACTGTTGTTTTGCGTTGTAGAAATAACTATAGATGACCACCTGTAATAAGTGCGATGTAGGAATGACAATGTCGTTGAAAGACAAGTATAGAATGAGTACACGTCAAAAAGGACCCCCTCTCATTTTGGACAAAAGAAATATTAGTTTCTACCCTTTCCAAAAAAAAAAGATTAGTGTCACTTTTCGGGGTTGGTCGTTTATGGTTTCTTTACAATTTCATATTGAGGTGTGTCACCCTCCTTAAATCACTTCAAAATAACACGCAGTTGCAGAGTTGTTGTTTACAGTTGCTTGTTTTTAGTACAAAGTACGCATAATATTTTAACCACTGCGTATCTCCTCAGAAAGAGGTGACTCTTTCAACATGTATTTTTGCTAGTTATTGTGCTACAGATCCAGGTTCGAACTCTTGCATAGTCATTTTACTATTTAATCAGTAAATACAATTCTGTTCCTATCCTTTATAATTAATGTAGCTGAAAAAATGTTTAGATATCTGTCTTGCTATAATAGGGTTTTAATTCTGTAACATTAAAAACACCTCTAATCTTAAGAGTCTCAGGGTCTTGAATTAAGTATACATTTTGACCTATTTGATATTTTACCTGATATGGTCCTTCATATAGTATAAAAGAACTTTTTTACTTCCTTATTCAAAGCTGATGATAACTGATGATTTTTTACAAGAACTAACTGGCCATTTACGTATTCAATAGGTTTAAAGAATCTTTTTTATCATGGTACCCCGGGTTCGTTTTTTCTCTGCTGTATCTTTTAATCTTTTACCGCAAGATGTAATTTAGTTTGATGATCTATTTCTAAACCTTGCTTGTGCTACTTATAATTGTTTACTTACAATTTCTACAAGTACGCACAACCTTCTCTTCACAGGAAATATTACTTTGACGTCGCTGAATTTGTGCTTTTTTTAAAATTTACTTAAATTTATATTTTAAAAAACTTTTTTTACTACAACTAAATTATTATAGTTACCCTTATTTCACTTATTTAAAATTTAAATCTTTTGTTAAACTATACTGATTTTTTACATTTAAATAATCCGAAATTTAAAGTTTATTTAAATTGCCTCCGGATCAAAATTTTTGTGAGTCGTACTCATTAAATTTGATGTCCCTGAAAAGGTGGTACATAATTACAATTTGGAGGGTGATGTACTTGATTGGTTGTTAATCTGGGGTTACCTGTATTGTTATTTATATTAATTTGTCGATTACTCGAATTTTATTTGCCTCGGAGGTCCTTGGTTTCCTATCCTGTCGATATTATTCTAGGATGTGGATATTTTCTATTTTTGCTCTGGTATTGGATAATTATTTGATATCTCTGCCTATCTTGTCCATTATTAATTTCTTTGAATTGAGGGTTTGTTGATTGCCTATGCCTATCAATATTATATCTGTTTGTCTGATCATTGATTTCTTTGTTTCTTTGATATCTATCGTCAAATGCCATTAATACTCTCTCTACTTCTTTGATTTCTGTTTATTTATGCAAATGAGAAACGTCTTGTACTGGAGTTGGAAAATGATCATTAGAAGACCTATCAATCTATCCTCTACTACTGGTATCGCAAATATTTCGCCTGTGTTTACAAATTATTGAAATATTCACTCATAGTACCATCCTTGTCGTTATATTTTCCATTAAAAATTAATTGTAGAAAATTATCCTGCATATTTTTAGACCAATATTTTTTCCAAAAATATTTCCCTAGCCTGCTCGTATGTCTCCCATTCACACTCTATAACTACGTCCAGGATTTCGCCTCATCTTCTAGGCCTGAATAAAAATATCTCTATTTTGACTTTTTGATTTATTCTTTCTCCCTAAATACTCTTTCTACTTTATTTATATATGTACATGCTGAAATGTTTCCCCTCTTTCCTTTAAAATTTTGGAATAAGTGCTAATGACGTTTCTCTTAGTCCCTTAGCAAATAAGTTGGTAGTATCGTGTAAGTTACTAGATTCCATAGATTTGTTTGATTTTCAAACCACAAAATCGGTAAGTTTTTATCTAGTTTTTCTACTGCCTTATTAACGATCCCATCTACTGTTCTTTAATTAAAAATTTTATCGTGTTTTGCTGAGAATCAAGTACTGATTTTACCTCATTTATTTCCTTTTCATTGTGTTCTACCTGAAGGTCCAGATTCCCAACTTTAATTTCTACTTCCTTTAACCCTTTAACGATTCTAGTTCTATTGTTTTCTATTTTATTTTTATTAGCTGAAATCTGTTCCATTAACTTGAACTGTCCTTTCCTTAAGTTTTCATGCTTTTCAAATCAAAATCTGTTTTACTTTTTCTTGTTCTATCACTTTGTGTCTACCACCATTTAACTGTACTGCTAAGTTTTTGATGAACCGTCTCTAATTGGTCTATTTTTTTGCTCTACATAACCAAATCTCTGATCACAAACCTCCTTACTTAACTCTATTTTAGCACTTAGTTTCTTTATTGATTTGTCAAGTTTAGTCTGATTTGTATCTATTTTCTGATTAATTGCCTGGGTAATTTGCATAATTATTTGATTAATTTCGTGTCTAGTTGTATCTATTTCCTGTTTAGTTTCCGGCTACTTTTTTTTATTTCCTGATTAGTTTGATCTATTTTCTGATTAATTTCCTGGCTTACTTTTCTCATTACTCGCTACTATTTGCTGTAACATTTCATAATTTTGGGTTAAATCTACTACGGGTTGCTCCATTTTTTGTTCCCTATTCTTTTCTCTTTCTTCCTCATCTACTATAACATTTCTTTCTTTTTCTGTCCTATCTCCTTCTCTCTCTCCCTCGCAAATGACTCTTCATTGTCCTGTTTCACTTTCTCTTATTTCCTCATCTGATTGTTCTAGACCTAACTGATTCCTAGGTCAAATTTCAGCTACCTCTTCAGAATAGCTACTAGCGACACTATTATCATTTGAATCTGCCATTTTTTAATTATTGTTCCCTTACATTAAATCAAAAAAAAAAAAAATTTTTACTGTTCCACCCCCAAAATGCACAAATGACAAATATATTTTCACTATTTAATTTAAGTTTCTGTTGATGACTTATCTTGATATCTTCTTTAGACTCGTCTCCACCCCTTGTCTCCTTTGGTGATGTAAGCTGCTTCTCTCGGTCCTCGCACTGCTTACTGCTTATCTTGGTCCTCGGCGTTGCTTCCTGCTTTATCTCGGTGCTGCTTCCTGCTTATCTCGGTCCTCAGCGTTGCTCTGCTGCATATCTCGGTCTTCGGCGTTGTCCTCTACTGCTTACCTCGGGGAGGTAATTCGTGCTGTATCTCGGGAGGTATCTCGTGCTGTTTCCGGGGAGGTATCTCGTGCTGTACTCGGGAGGTATATCGTGGAGGTAATTCGTGCCCCTAAGTTGGAAGCCAATTGTAACGTTTCGAATTACTTTACCTGCGATGAGCGCCTATTGAAGAATTATGATTAATACACTTTTTCATTTGACATGTTTTTTATTTCTGAATCAGTTTAATTAATGAAAAATAGATCATGTCGAAATATATACGCGGGCTAGCGCGGACAGGTGTTGCTAAGACGCCAAGTGGGTTCTGTCAGTATTGGACACCAACTGCCAACTGCCTTTACGTTGCACCATTCTTTGTATAATTCCTTGGTCAGGAAGCTTCGAGAAGGTTTAGTTTAGAAAAACAAAATACAAGACAAAAACATCTCGGTCTTACTAGAAGCTTCGAGAGCCGGAAAATGACTCAAGTTACATTTTAAAATCTCTCTTCGAACCTTCGAGAAGAGGAAGTTATTATTTAGAAATATATACAGTCAAAATGACTTGGCTGGTGTCACGTGCGGACGTCACTGATCATATCTTTTGCCTTCTTAGAAGAAAGTGCTTTAAGCGCCATTTAATATACTACATAATTTAAATGAAATTAAATACGTTTATAAAATTAGGACGATATTATTGTTCAATGCTTTCACATACTTTTCAGGGCAAATCAATTACATTACAAAACGTCGAGTTTCATAAAAAACACGAATTGGTTTTTTTTTACGATCACAATACTTCTTTAACTGTAAGATAGCGAGAAAGAAAAAATATCATGTTTAGTTGTAATATGTAATGTATAGGCCTATATAATTCTTGACTCGTTAGAATGTTTCAAGGTACAAATATTTATAAGAAATATAGCACAATCTATGATTGTATATCGTGCATTGTAGATTTTGATCTAGAATTAGATATCTTTAACCCTCTGATAATTTTTATATATAACATTCAGGTTTTAGCTAATAATTATAAAATGATAACGTTATTTAATATGCAGCTGTGACGGAAATAATTAAAACGTTAATTAACAATTTAAATGTAGTCCTAGCAACGTCACTGAACCAAAAAAAAGGGCTATTACACTACAGTGCTTCTAAAACTCTTACCATATTCCGTCTATTTCATCCATCGTCACATCAGAAACCAGTTCCAGCTCTTTATAGAATATAAAACGAAACAAAATGCCTGCCGTGAAGTAAAGTATAAACGACCACTACACATTTTGACAAAGCCTTAGATCTTAGATGAGCAAGCCAAGCTGCTACAAAGGAAAATATGGCTCTCTATCCAAGTATTTAACTGGATAACTAGTGGCTGATTCTTTAGACTGGCTTACGTACTGGAATGACTGTTTGCTAGTTGTTTGTCCTGGTGTACGTACTGAATGACTGTTTGCTAGTTGTTTGTCCTGGTGTACGTACTGAATGACTGTTTTCTAGTTGTTTGTCCTGGTGTAGGTACTGAATGACTGTTTGCTAGTTGTTTGTCCTGGTGTACGTACTGAATGACTGTTTGCTAGTTGTTTGTCCTGGTGTACGTACTGAATGACTGTTTGCTAGTTGTTTGTCCTGGTGTACGTACTGAATGACTGTTTGCTAGTTGTTTGTCCTGGTGTACGTACTGAATGACTGTTTTCCTAGTTGTTTGTCCTGGTGTACGTACTGAATGATTGGTTTACTGGAGAAACATATCTATATATGATATATTTATAGTAACATTAAATTGATTCATTTTTAACAAACTGGTTTATTAACTGTTTATCTAAGAGATTTGGATGAGGGAGGTCTGGATAATCAGGCAGACAATAAGAGTACAATATATTAATCACACAGATAACATATTTACTATCATAGCATTTAATCACGATCCTCCCACCCTCCATACAAAGTGACCTTGTAATTAACTACTATATCTAATGTGATGGTAGCACAGCCTACTTCTACTTCACCGATTCAGCGAATTCTGTCAACTTAACCACCAGACCAGATGTAATACAACCCTACTAGAATACACACAGTGAACTATGTTGTGAATGCTAGAACTGACGTTGTGAAGACAAACACTCCCTCCCTTTGTAAGCTCGGCGTCAGAGCTGTGAGTCTAGCTATGTTTTATCAACGTGGGCACTGCAGTCCTCATACATTGCCCAGTGTACTTATATGTGGCAATGTTTTGTCATTGTGAACTGGGACTTATATAATTGCTAAAGAGGAGAAATTTTCCCGTGAGTTTTCCTCGGAGGTGGCTTTCGGACAGCTATGTAGGTGCTGATGATGTGTTGCGGTACATAACCTTGGTGGGAAAGGGGGGATAGAGGGGTGTTAAGGGTAGGGTGGCTAGCAAGTATTTAAATCCAACTTTAAAATTAGGTCAACTATCTTATTGATGATAAACTGAAAATAAAATCCAAACAAATAATCCAAATCAGGAATGCAAATGTCCAGATGATTAAATCCTGGGGGATGGGATGTATATAATATTCAAGTACTAAAATACATGTATATGGGAAAACAAATCGTGGAACATGGACTTTAGTGATACATTCAACCACCAAGCGCTCTACAACGACCGTGATAGGTCGGAGGGTTAACAATGACACTCCGCTTAGAGTGACGTCACGGGTCATAGAAATACACTGCTCTTAAGGAGAATTATGCAATACCTATTCGCATTTTCTCCAATTTAAAACCGTATTTGAAATTTGAATGGTATTGATAATGAATTGTAGTTGATGTAAGACGGTTTTTCGTTTTAACATTAAAATAAAAGTATTTTAAAGGGAAAGGAATAAAAAAAAACACCAAAATTAGAAAACAGAAATTTTGTATTTATGCAAGATGCTCCATTCGCCAACAAATGAAATTTAAAGGGGAAACAAAGGGTCATGGGTTCAATTTACAAGTAAAAGGTGTTGACCTATAACATATAAATTTTTATAAAAGTAGAAATATGTGCTCACAATTGTTGATTATTTAATGCTGATTAGTGCAAAAAGTACCGCACAGTCTTTCGTAGTTTGGTTAACTATTTTTATTATTATTATTATTTTATTATTAGCACCACGTCTTACTACCCATTTGGGTTTACGCTTTAAGTACTAAAAACGATAATTGATTAGGAATTGGGAAGGTTAATTAGAGGAAGTGAACCCACATTTGCGTGGAGGGAGAGTGGAAAACCATTTAGGAAAAACCACACCCAGTTCAACCCCCCACCGAGATTCGAACCTTGATCTCCCCGTCCTCAGCAGTCGAGCTCAAAACGACAGCGCGTTAGCCAACACGCCACCGAGGCGGGTTTTTGGTTTAACTATTATAGCTATAATTTATAAAGTAATTATTTGAAATTTTATTGTAACGACGGGCCGTTTGAAAGGTAAACAAGAACCGCACTTCAATAATGATTATTACGTGAAAAAGTTGAACTTATTGTTGTATTCACTAAAATCAAAGATCAAAAGTTCCAAGA
>JBCFYV010001001.1:42778603-42816103 GCA_039000515.1 Timema cristinae
AGAAGCTTCGAGAGCCGGAAAATGACTCAAGTTACATTTTAAAATCTCTCTTCGAACCTTCGAGAAGAGGAAGTTATTATTTGAAATATATATACAGTCAAAATGACTTGGCTGGTGTCACGTGCGTGACGTCACTGATCAGTAGCTTTTGCCTTCTTAGAAGAAGAAGTGCTTTAAGCGCCATTTAATATACTACATAATTTAAATGAAATTAAATACGTTTATAAAATTAGGACGATATTATTGTCAATGCTTTCACATACTTTTCAGGGGCAAATCAATTACATTACAAAACGTCGAGTTTCATAAAAATCACGAATTGGTTTTTTTTACGATCACAATACTTTCTTTAACTGTAAGATAGCGAGAAAGTAAAAATATCATGTTTAGTTGTAATATGTATATGTATAGGCCTATATAATTCTTGACTCGTTAGAATGTTTCAAGGTACAAATATTTATAAGAAATATAGCACAATCTATGATTGTATATCGTGCATTGTAGATTTTGATCTAGAATTAGATATCTTTAACCTCTGATAATTTTTATATATAACATTCAGGTTTTAGCTAATAATTATAAAATGATAACGTTATTTAATATGCAGCTGTGACGGAAATAATTAAAACGTTAATTAACAAGTTATGTAGTCCTAGCAACGTCACTGAACCAAATAAAAGGCTATTACACTACAGTGCTTCTAAAACTCTTACCATATTCCGTCTATTTCATCCATCGTCACATCAGAATACCAGTTCCAGCTCTTTATAGAATATAAAACGAAACAAATGCCTGCCGTGAAGTAAAGTATAAACGACCACTACACATTTTGACAAAGCCTTAGATCTTAGATGAGCAAGCCAAGCTGCTACAAAGGAAAATATGGGCTCTCTATCCAAGTATTTAACTGGATAACTAGTGGCTGATTCTTTAGACTGGCTTACGTACTGAATGACTGTTTGCTAGTTGTTTGTCCTGGTGTACGTACTGAATGACTGTTTGCTAGTTGTTTGTCCTGGTGTACGTACTGAATGACTGTTTTCTAGTTGTTTGTCCTGGTGTAGGTACTGAATGACTGTTTGCTAGTTGTTTGTCCTGGTGTACGTACTGAATGACTGTTTGCTAGTTGTTTGTCCTGGTGTACGTACTGAATGACTGTTTGCTAGTTGTTTGTCCTGGTGTACGTACTGAATGACTGTTTGCTAGTTGTTTGTCCTGGTGTACGTACTGAATGACTGTTTTCTAGTTGTTTGTCCTGGTGTACGTACTGAATGATTGGTTTACTGGAGAAACATATCTATATATGATATATTTATAGTAACATTAAATTGATTCATTTTTAACAAACTGGTTATTAACTGTTTTATCTAAGAGATTTGGATGAGGGAGGTCTGGATAATCAGGCAGACAATAAGAGTACAATATATTAATCACACAGATTAACATATTTACTATCATAGCATTTAATCACGATCCTCCCACCCTCCATACAAAGTGACCTTGTAATTAACTACTATATCTAATGTGATGGTAGCACAGCCTACTTTCTACTTCACCGATTCAGCGAATTCTGTCAACTTAACCACCAGACCAGATGTAATACAACCCTACTAGAATACACACAGTGAACTATGTTGTGAATGCTAGAACTGACGTTGTGAAGACAAACACTCCCTCCCTTTGTAAGCTCGGCGTCAGAGCTGTGAGTCTAGCTATGTTTTATCAACGTGGGCACTGCAGTCCTCATACATTGCCCAGTGTACTTATATGTGGCAATGTTTGTCATTGTGAACTGGGACTTATATAATTGCTAAAGAGGAGAATTTTCCCGTGAGTTTTCCTCGGAGGTGGCTTTCGGACAGCTATGTAGGTGCTGATGATGTGTTGCGGTACATAACCTTGGTGGGAAAGGGGGGGATAGAGGGGTGTTAAGGGTAGGGGTGGCTAGCAAGGTATTTAAATCCAACTTTAAAATTAGGTCAACTATCTTATTGATGATAAACTGAAAATAAAATCCAAACAAATAATCCAAATCAGGAATGCAAATGTCCAGATGATTAAATCCTTGGGGGATGGGATGTATATAATATTCAAGTACTAAAATACATGTATATGGGAAAACAAATCGTGGAACATGGACTTTAGTGATACATTCAACCACCAAGCGCTCTACAACGACCGTGATAGGTCGGAGGGTTAACAATGACAGCTCCGCTTAGAGTGACGTCACGGGTCATAGAAATACACTGCTTCTTAAGGAGAATTATGCATACCTATTCGCATTTTCTCCAATTTAAAACCGTATTTGAAATTTTGAATGGTATTGATAATGAATTGTAGTTGATGTAAGACGGTTTTTCGTTTAACATTAAAATAAAAGTATTTTAAAGGGAGAAGGAATAAAAAAAAACACCAAAATTAGAATCAGAAATTTTGTATTTATGCAAGATGCTCCATTCGCCAACATAATGAATTAAGGGAATCAAAGGGTCATGGGTTCAATTTACAAGTATAGGTGTTGACCTATAACATATATTTGTATAAAGTAGAAATATGTGCTCACAATTGTTGATTATTTAATGCTGATTAGTGCAACAGTACCGCACAGTCTTTCGTAGTTTGGTTTAACTATTATTATTATTATTATTATTTTTATTATTTAGCACCACGTCTTACTACCCATTTGGGTTGTACGCTTTAAGTACTAATTACGATAATTGATTAGGAATTGGGAAGGTTGAATTAGAGGAAGTGAACCCACATTTGCGTGGAGGGAGAGTGGAAAACCATTTAGGAAAAACCACACCCAGTTCACCCGACCGAGATTCGAACCTTGATCTCCCCGTCCTCAGCAGTCGAGCTCAAAACGACAGGCGCGTTAGCCAACTACGCCACCGAGGCGGGTTTTGGTTTAACTATTATAGCTATAATTTATAAAGTAATTATTTGAAATTTTATTGTAACGACGGCCGTTAGAAAGGTAAACAAGAACCGCACTTCAATAATGATTATTACGTGAAAATGTTGATACTTATTGTTGTATTCACTAAAATCAAAGATCAAAAGTTCCAAGAGTATAAAAATAAAGTTTGTCCAAGCTTAACATTACAGGTTAACTTTTTACCTGGTTTTGAACGCAAAATCTTTTGAACGATGACACACACTGTTGGAATAGGTATTTGCCATTTCGATACTGCTTTTATGTGACGCGGTTACGATATCGAGAGTCAAGTGGAAAAGTTCAACCTTTGACAAAAGCTGTCATAGATTTACCAATCGATATTATAAGTTCTATCGATATTAGCCGTTACATAAATGTCTAGGTCTACCATGTTCACGGGAATAACTTCAATTGAGCAGCGCGTTTGTTTTAATATAGTTTTAGATTAATATTTTTAGTGTTTACTATTAAATATTGTATAGTTCTATTAGTACCGTTTTAAATACTATTAATAATATATTCCAAGCCATCCTTATGGTGTTACTAGATTACTAAACTTAAACTAAATATTTTGATTCAATCGAAATGTGAGTCTTATTCAGTTTGTAAGGTAAAAAAGATTGTTTTTTTTAAATAGAAAACACAAGGGGCTCATCAGCGTCCTTTGAAGATCAGACAATGAAGTATTTTGATTTTCAAGGATAATTTTGAAAAGTTTATAAAATGAATGAAATTTAGCACTAAAATATAGAGATGAATAGAGATTCACTTAATGGAGTTCAGTGATATATTTACACTATCGGTATGTTAAAAAGTTAAATGAATAATTGGTTAAATAGTTGGTATTTTTCTTAGTTTAGTTTTACTGCATACTCCCGCATCTGGCAAGGCGGGCTGAGGATCGCCCAGTTTTATCTCAATACCACCTCACAATGTAAACTATCTAGTAAGATACATAAAACTATATATATGTATATATACTTTTAAGAGTGTGTCCTTCAAATTATAGTTAAAATCAATACTGTCATTCATTTGACGCATCACAAGTAGGAAATCTTTTAGTCATATCAACCGGAACGGTAATAACATAAAAGATAATATATTTAATCTATTTCAAAGTATCCTTTTTTCTTAATACTAATTTAAGAACTAGTTTAACTGATCTTTTTAATAAGGTCGGCACGTTGTTGTTAACTGTCCAGAGGTCCTGAATGTAATACATTCTAAGAGCTCTTTACGGGTATGAGCTAGTTCAAGACATTCCTAGTGCCCTGTAAAACTAGGGTGTTACAATCAAGTTCAGGATATTCCTAGCGTCCTGTAAAACTAGGGTGTTACAATCAAGTTCAGGATATTCCTAGCGCCCTGTAAAACTAGGGTGTTACAATCAAGTTCAGGACATTCTTAGCACCCTGTAAAACTAGGGTGTTACAACCTAGTTCAGGATATTCCTAGCACTCTGTAAAACTCAGGCGTTACAATCAAGTTCAGGACATTCCTAGTGCCCTGTAAAACTAAGGTGTTACAAACAAGTTCAGGACATTCCTAGTACCCTGTAAAACTAGGGTGTTACAATCAAGTTCAGGATATTCCTAGCGCCCTGTAAAACTAGGGTGTTACAATCAAGTTCAGGACATTCTTAGCACCCTGTAAAACTAGGGTGTTACAACCAAGTTCAGGATATTCCTAGCACTCTGTAAAACTCAGGCGTTACAATCAAGTTCAGGACATTCCTAGTGCCCTGTAAAACTAAGGTGTTACAATCAAGTTCAGGACATTCCTAGTGCCCTGTAAAACTAAAGTGTTACAATCAAGTTCAGGACATACCTAGTGCCCTGTAAAACTAGGGTGTTACAATAAAATTCAGGACATTCCTAGTGTCCTGTAAAACTAAGGTGTTACAACCAAGTTCAAGACATTCTTAGCGCCCTGTAAAACTAGGGTGTTACAATCAAGTTCAGAACATTCCTAATGCCCTGTAAAACTAGGGTGTTACAATCAATTTCAGGACATTCCTAGTGCCCTGTAAAACTAGGGTGTTACAATCAAGTTCAGGACATTCCTAGCGCCCTCTAAAACTAAGGTGTTACAACCAAGTTCAGGACACTCCTAGCGCCCTGTAAAACTAGGGTGTTACAACAAAGTTCAGGACATTCCTAGAGCCCTGTAAGACTAGGGTGTTACAATCAAGTTTAGGATATTCCTAGCGCCCTGTAAAACTAGGGTGTTACAATCAAGTTCAGGACATTCCTAGCGCTCTCTAAAACTAAGGTGTTACAATCAAGTTCAGGGCATTCCTAGTGCCCTGTGTAACTCAGGCGTTACAATCAAGTTCAGGACATTCCTAGTGCCCTGTAAAACTAAGGTGTTACAATCAAGTTCAGGACATTCCTAGTGCCCTGTAAAACTAGGGTGTTACAATCAAGTTCAGGATATTCCTAGCGCCCTGTAAAACTAGGGTGTTACAATCAAGTTCAGGACATTCTTAGCACCCTGTAAAACTAGGGTGTTACAACCTAGTTCAGGATATTCCTAGCACTCTGTAAAACTCAGGCGTTACAATTAAGTTCAGGACATTCCTAGTGCACTGTAAAACTAAGGTGTTACAATCAAGTTCAGGACATTACTAGCGCCCTGTAAATCTAAAGTGTTACAATCAAGTTCAGGACATTCCTAGTGCCCTGTAAAACTAGGGTGTTACAATAAAATTCAGGACATTCCTAGTGTCCTGTAAAACTAAGGTGTTACAACCAAGTTCAAGACATTCTTACCGCCCTGTAAAACTAGGGTGTTACAATCAAGTTCAGAACATTCCTAATGCCCTGTAAAACTAGGGTGTTACAATCAATTTCAGGACATTCCTAGCGCCCTGTAAAACTAGGGTGTTACAATCAAGTTCAGGACATTCCTAGCGCCCTCTAAAACTAAGGTGTTACAACCAAGTTCAGGACACTCCTAGCGCCCTGTAAAACTAGGGTGTTACAACAAAGTTCAGGACATTCCTAGAGCCCTGTAAGACTAGGGTGTTACAATCAAGTTCAGGATATTCCTAGCGCCCTGTAAAACTAGGATGTTACAATCAAGTTCAGGACATTCCTAGCGCCCTCTAAAATTAAGGTGTTACAACCAAGTTCAGGGCATTCCTAGTGCCCTGTAAAACTAGGGTGTTACAATCAAATTCAGGATATTCCTAGTGCCCTGTAACACTAAGGTGTTACAACCAAGTTTAAGACACTCCTAGCGCCCTGTAAAACTAGGGTGTTACAACAAAATTCAGGACATTCCTAGAGCCCTGTAAGACTAGGGTGTTAAAATCAAGTTCAGGATATTCCTAGCGCCCTGTAAAACTAGGGTGTTACAATCAAGTTCAGGACATTCCTAGTGCCCTCAAAAACTAAGGTGTTACAACCAAGTTCAGGGCATTCCTAGTGCCCTGTAAAACTAGGTTGTTATAATCAAATTCAGGACATTCCTAGTGCCCTGTAACACTAAGGTGTTACAACCAAGTTTAAGAAATTCTTAGCGCCCTGTAAAACTAGGGTGTTACAATCAAGTTCAAGACATTCCTAGCGCCCTGTAAAACTAGGGTGTTACAATCAAGTTAAGGACATTCTTAGCGCCCTGTAAAACTAAGGTGTTACAATCAAGTTCAGGACATTCCTAGTGCCCTGTAAGACTAAGGTGTTACAATCAATTTCAGGATATTCGTAGAGCCCTGTAAAACTAAGGTGATACAATCAAATTCAGGACATTCCTAGCGCCCTGTAAAACTAAGGTGTTACATCCTAGTTCAGGACATTACTAGTGACCTGTAAAACTAAGGTGTTACAATCAAGTTCAGGACATTCCTAGAGCCCTGTAAGACTAAGGTGTTACAATCAAGTTTAGGACATTCCTAGTGCCCTGTAAAACTAAGGTGATACAATCAAATTCAGGACATTCCTAGCGCCCTGTAAGACTAAGGTGTTACAATCAAGTTCAGGACATTCCTAGAGCCCTGTAAAACTAAGCTGTTACAACCAAGTTCAGGACATTCATAGAGCCCTGTAAAACTAAGGTGTTACAATCAAGTTCAGGACATTCCTAGAGCACTGTAAAACTAAGGTGTTACATCCTAGTTCAGGACATTCCTAGCGCCCTGTAAAACTAGGGTGTTACAACCAAGTTCAGGACATTCCTAGAGCCCTGTAAGACTAAGGTGTTACAATCAAGTTCAGGACATTCCTAGAGCCCTGTAAGACTAAGGTGTTACAATCAAGTTAGGACATTCCTAGTGCCCTGTAAAACTAGGTGATACAATCAAATTCAGGACATTCCTAGCGCCCTGTAAGACTAAGGTGTTACAATCAAGTTAAGGACATTCCTAGAGCCCTGTAAAACTAAGGTGTTATAACCAAGTTCAGGACATTCCTAGAGCCCTGTAAAATTAAGGTGTTACAATAAAGTTCCAGACATTCCTAGAGCACTGTAAAACTAAGGTGTTACATCCTAGTTCAGGACATTACTAGAGCCCTGTAAAACTAAGGTGTTACAATCAAGTTCAGGACATTCCTAGATCCATGTAAAACTAGGGTGTTACAATCAAGTTCAGGTCATTCCTAGCGCCCTCTAAAACCAAGGTATTACAACCAAGTTCAGGACATTCCTGGCGCCCTGTAAAACTAAGGTGTTACAATCAAGTTCAAGACATTCCTAGAGCCCTGTAAAACTAGTGTATTACAATCAAGTTCAGGACATTCCTGGCACCCTGTAAAACTAAGGTGTTACAACCAAGTTCAGGACATTCCTAGCGCCCTGTAAAACTAGGGTGTTACAACCAAGTTCGGGACATTCCTAGAGCCCTGTAAAACTAAGGTGTTACAATCAAGTTCAGGAAATTCCTGGCGCCCTGTAAAACTAAGGTGTTACAATCAAGTTCAGGACATTCTTAGCGCCCTGTAAAACGAGGGTGTTACAATCAAGTTCAGGTCATTCCTAGCGCCCTGTAAAACTAAGGTGTTACAATCAAGTTCAGTACATTCTTAGCGCCCTGTAAAACAAAGGTGTTACAATCAAGTTCAGGACATTCCTAGTGCCCTGTAAAACTAGGGTGTTACAACCAAGTTCAGGACATTCCTAGAGTCCTGTAAATTAAGGTGTTACAATCAAGTTCAGGACATTCCTAGAGCACTGTAAAACTAAGGTGTTACATCCGAGCTCAGGACATTCCTAGAGCCCTGTAAAACTAAGGTGTTACAATCAAGTTCAGGACATTCCTAGAGCCCTGTAAGACTAAGGTGTTACAATCAAGTTTAGGACATTCCTAGTGCCCTGTAAAACTAAGGTGATACAATCAAATTCAGGACATTCCTAGAGCCCTGTAAGACTAAGGTGTTACAATCAAGTTCAGGACATTCCTAGAGCCCTGTAAAACTAAGGTGTTACAACCAAGTTCAGGACATTCATAGAGCCCTGTAAAACTAAGGTGTTACAATCAAGTTCAGGACATTCCTAGAGCACTGTAAAACTAAGGTGTTACATCCTAGTTCAGGACATTCCTAGCGCCCTGTAAAACTAGGGTGTTACAACCAAGTTCAGGACATTCCTAGAGCCCTGTAAGACTAAGGTGTTACAATCAAGTTCAGGACATTCCTAGAGCTCTGTAAGACTAAGGTGTTACAATCAAGTTTAGGACATTCCTAGTGCCCTGTAAAACTTAGGTGATACAATCAATTCAGGACATTCCTAGCGCCCTGTAAGACTAAGGTGTTACAATCAAGTTAAGGACATTCCTAGAGCCCTGTAAAACTAAGGTGTTATAACCAAGTTCAGGACATTCCTAGAGCCCTGTAAAATTAAGGTGTTACAATAAAGTTCAGGACATTCCTAGAGCACTGTAAAACTAAGGTGTTACATCCTAGTTCAGGACATTACTAGAGCCCTGTAAAACTAAGGTGTTACAATCAAGTTCAGGACATTCCTAGATCCATGTAAAACTAGGGTGTTACAATCAAGTTCAGGTCATTCTAGCGCCCTCTAAAACCAAGGTATTACAACCAAGTTCAAGACATTCCTGGCGCCCTGTAAAACTAAGGTTGTTACAATCAAGTTCAAGACATTCCTAGAGCCCTGTAAAACTAGTGTATTACAATCAAGTTCAGGACATTCCTGGCGCCCTGTAAAACTAAGGTGTTACAACCAAGTTCAGGACATTCCTAGCGCCCTGTAAAACTAGGGTGTTACAACCAAGTTCGGGACATTCCTAGAGCCCTGTAAAACTAAGGTGTTACAATCAAGTTCAGGAAATTCCTGGCGCCCTGTAAAACTAAGGTGTTACAATCAAGTTCAGGACATTCTTAGCGCCCTGTAAAACGAGGGTGTTACAATCAAGTTCAGGACATTCCTAGCGCCCTGTAAAACTAAGGTGTTACAATCAAGTTCAGTACATTCTTAGCGCCCTGTAAAACAAAGGTGTTACAATCAAGTTCAGGACATTCCTAGTGCCCTGTAAAACTAGGGTGTTACAACCAAGTTCAGGACATTCCTAGAGCCCTGTAAATTAAGGTGTTACAATCAAGTTCAGGACATTCCTTGTGCTCTGTAAAACTAGGGTGTTACAACCAAGTTCAGGACATTTCTGGCGCCCTGTAAAACAAAGGTGTTGCAATCAAGTTCAGGACTTTCTTAGCGCCCTGTAAAACAAAGGTGTTACAATCAAGTTCAAGACATTCTTAGCGCCCTGTAAAACTATGGTGTTATTATTATTATTATTATTAGCACCGCGTCTTACTACCCGTTCGGGTTATACGCACTTACGCTAATGTGTAATGGTAGGGTGATTGTGAGATGAAATGAAGGACCTACAGTTTAACGTGGAATCCGAACCACGGTGGCGACCTGGCATTCCACACATTCACAAGATGTCTTGTCAGAGGTGTAGGAAGGGTTTGGAAATCAGATAAATCTGTGCCGGGACCGAGGATCGAACCCCGGCCGCCAGCATAGAAGTCTGACACCTTACCCCTAGACCACCAGGTCACCAACTATGGTGTTACAATCAAGTTCAGGACATTCTTAGCGCCCTGTAAAACGAGGGTGTTACAACCAAGTTCAGGACATTCCTGGCGCCCTGTAAAACAAAGGTGTTGCAATCAAGTTCAGGACTTTCTTAGCGCCCTGTAAAACAAAGGTGTTACAATCAAGTTCAAGACATTCTTAGCGCCCTGTAAAACTATGGTGTTACAATCAAGTTCAGGACATTCCTAGCGCCCTGTAAAACTAGGGTGTTACAATCATTATCAGGACATTCCTAGCGCCCTCTAAAACTAAGGTGTTACAACAGTTCAGGACATTCCTAGCGCCCTGTAAAACTAGGGTGTTACAACCAAGTACAGGACATTCCTAGAGCCCTGTAAAACAAGGGTGTTTCAATCAATATCAGGACATTCCTAGCGCCCTGTAAAACTAGGGTGTTACAACCAAGTTCAGTACATTCCTAGAGCCCTGTAAAACTAAGGTGTTACAATCAAGTTCAGGACATTCCTAGAGCCCTGTAAAACTAAGGTGTTACATCCTAGGTCAGAACATTCCTAGTGCCCTATATAACTAGGGTGTTACAACCAATTTCAGGACATTCCTAGAGCCCTATAAAACTAAGGTGTTACATCCTAGGTCAGGACATTCCTAGTGCCCTGTAAAACTAAGGTGTTACAATCAAGTTCAGGACATTCCTAGAGCCCTGTAAAACTAAGGGGTTATATCCTAGTTCAGGACATTCCTAGTGCCCTGTAAAACTAAGGTGTTACAACCAAGTTCAGTACTTTCCTAGAGCCCTGTAAAACTAAGGTGTTACAGTCAAGTTCAGGACATTCCTAGAGCCCTGTAAAACTAAGGTGTTACATCCTAGGTCAGGACATTCCTAGTGCCCTGTATAACTAGGGTGTTACAACCAAGTTCAGGACATTCCTAGAGCCCTGTAAAACTAAGGTGTTACAACCTAGTTCAGGACATTCCTAGAGCCCTGTAAAACTAAGGTGTTACAACCAAGTTCAGGACATTCCTAGAGCCCTGTAAAACTAAGATGTTACAACCAAGTTCAGGACATTCCTAGAGCCCTGTAAAACTAAGGTGTTACATCCTAGGTCAGGACATTCCTAGTGCCCTGTAAAACTAAAGTGTTACAACCAAGTTCAGGACATTCCTGGCATCCTATACAAATTAGTATATTACAATCAATTTAGTTTTTTACTTTCTCGCTATCTTACAGATAAAGAAATTATTGTGAACGTCCAAAAAATCCAACTTAAGATTTTGACAAATCTCGATATTTGATGACCCCTTGAATTCGAAAATTGGTTTTTGAATTTCCATCTGTCTGTCTGTCTTTCCTACCTCCTACTATAGCCTAAACTATTTTACTGATCTTGCTAAAACTTGGTATCTAGGGTCTTCATAGTATTACCACGAGGGGTTTTTGTAATTGGATATTTAACCCTAAAATTAATGGTAGTTTACTGAATGGCAAAAATAGAAAAACTCGATTTCCTCAAAATAGGCTATAACGATTTTGATTAAATTTAATATTTAATCATCTATATATATTACAAACAAAATAGCTACTTGCAATATTTCAGAAAACTGTCTTTAATTGTTGTGTTCCAATGCATACATTCTTATTACTTATCATATTTTAGTAACTCTTTGAGATATGAAATTGCTTATCATTGAAAATATGTAGTTCTATTTATGATACAAATCTTTTAAATTAAACATATTTTTATAAAATAAATAAATTTCCAGCTATACATACATATAAATATTATATATTAACTTTTTGAACACTAAAGGTAAAGTATAGCGTCCGTAAAAAAAATCTAACCAAAATGTTGATAAATGTCGACGTCTCATGACCCCGCGAACACTAAGAAGTGTTTGCAATGCCGTCTGTCTGTGTGTCAGTTAAACCCTAATTTTAAGAGAATACTAATAAAAAGCGAAAAGAAAAAAATCCGATTTTTTCAAAATTGGCTTTAACGATTTTGATTAAAATTCGTATCCAGGCGTTAATTAAGATAATAAATAAAATGGCTAATTCCATTTTCCTGTGAAAATAAATTTTAGGGTACTTTAAAGAAGCGGAAATTTCTGTATTTCCACAAATATTTGATATACTAAATAACTTATCATTTCAAAATTGTAGTACTATTATAAAAAAAAGCTTTTATTTGAAATATATTTTTATAAAACCAATAGTTTCTGAGATATTTGCAAATATATTATTACAATTTTTTTAGCATTAGTTGTAAATAGATACTACTTAAAATTTTAACGCAATAATTATGCAATGCCATAGAGTAATTAAATATAAGTAAGTCTTTCAAAAAGTTTGTTAATTTTCACTAAACCTCTTAGGAGAAATGTTTGTACATCTGTTTGTTATCTATCTCCATTTTAGACTCATTAGTCAATATTTACATTTTTTATTGGTCTTAATTTATGAATGAGGAATTAAATAGCAATGTAATGCCATGAAGATGTGCAACACCTAATAAAATGTTACAATTTTAACCGGAATTTGAAATTTAGTATGAAGTGTTGACCCTTGTGGACCCAAAATTGATCATTTTTATTGGTCCAAACACAAAAATGAAGACAATATTTCTTTAAAAATAAAATTATCAAATTTAAAACCGGTAATCAAAATATATTTTACGTAAGTAGAGTGCAATTTATGCTTGGGTTTGCTAGTGTATATTATTTCGTTTCATATATACTACAAATTTTGAGTAAATATCTCCATTGACAAACAATCGAGTGATAAAGTTCGTGCTAAGTTCCGTACCATTTATTTCGATCTCGAAGAGAATATAATCTAGCACCAGTAAAATCGTCCTAGAAAGGTTGGAGGTTGCATTATTTTACCACGGGACCAGACTATATCGTTGCTTGAAGTGATATCACAGTAGATTGTGTTTGGAGAGCTGTGGTGGGCTACCAAAATAGTTGTAAAACATTCATAATCGTAAAAATAAAACATTCAAAAAATATAAATAAAAATTTATCTTCATTTTACTACTATTTGTCACACTTGTAAAATATAAATTTGGAACTTAATTTTCATAGAATGGTAGTTTGTTCTTTGTTCTAGGCAATAATTTCTTACTACAAATTTCATTGTTCATGTGCTTATAATAATGTACTGTACATTTTCAATAGTTGACCGAATAAAATAAAATAACAAGGTTCAAGTTATTTAAGAAAATATTTGATAACGGTAATATCTTCCTACTTTAAAAGACTGGTGTAAAATAAATATCAACATAATTTTATAAACTGTAGCTACAGTACGGTACTATAGTTTGTTAACGATTTTCTTAAAAATATATTTAAAACTATTATTGTTGATCAAAATAAAAGTGTACATTTGACTCCTCTGCTAAGGCGCGTTCACATACAGGGCCGTAGGTATGGAGTTTATGAGTCACAGTTCTTGGTTATCAATTTCGAGTTTACCTTCAAAAAATCAACAAACAAATCATTGGTTGCACAGTTAATACATCTTTTTATAAATACAGTGTTGGGTGTGTCACTAATAGAATGGCAATTGCAATTTATTTTAAACACAAAAATAAAGAGTTAAATAAAGAAATATTCTAGAAATTGTCACGGTATTTAAAATGTAGACATTTCTGGTGTAGTTTCAGATAAAATCTTTCATATTTTTATAAACATTAGTCTTATAATTGTCGTATTTTACCAAATGCTTTGGGCGCACAACATATTACGATGAAGGTGACTTTTAACTTTTTGGAATAAGTTAATCAATATTGGTTTAAACTCTTCACAAAAGAGGAAGAATAAATAAAAACAATTACACATCATGAAGGCTTACTGGAACCTTAGTTGCTATTATATCTGGGAACACAACCTTTTACTAGAACCATATTTGCTATTATAGCTAGGAACACAACCTTTTCCTGGAACCTTAGTTGCTATTATAGCTAGGAACAAAACATTTCCTGGAACCTTAGTTGTTATTATATCAGAGAACACAACCTGTTCCTGTAACCTTAGTTGCTATTATATCTGACAACACAACCATTTCCTGGAACCTTAGTTGCTATTATAGCTAGGAACACAACATTTCCTGTAACCTTAGTTGCTATTATATCTGAGAACACAACCATTTCCTGGAACCTTAGTTGCTATTATATCAGAGAACACAACCTGTTCCTGTAACCTTAGTTGCTATTATAGCTAGGAACACAACATTTCCTGTAACCTTAGTTGCTATTATATCTGAGAACACAACCATTTCCTGGAACCTTAGTTGCTATTATATCAGAGAACACAACCTGTTCCTGTAACCTTAGTTGCTATTATAGCTAGGAACATAACATTTCCTGTAACCTTAGTTGCTATTATATCTGAGAACACAACCTGTTCCTGGAACCTTAGTTGCTATTATATCTGAGAACACAACCTGTTCCTGTAACCTTAGTTGCTATTATATCATAGAACACAACCTGTTCCTGTAACCTTAGTTGCTATTATATCAGAGAACACAACCTGTTCCTGTAACCTTAGTTGCTATTATATCAGAGAACACAACCTGTTCCTGCAACACTGGTTACTATCAATCTTGTTTGTTCTGACACTACTGTGATGGAGTGGTCCTAGCTAAATTCTGGCTGGGTGAACATAGTTTAATGTTCCTGAAGGACTTTATGTTCTTACTTCACGCTAATTCGGCTATATTTACTCTATTTAGTTTCTACCTCCATCAATCCTACTTTGTTCGTGTAGTTGATGCGGATATTTCGTAAAGTTTTTGATAAAAAAAAACACATTTATTTCATCCGCAGGCTCACTTTGTTTACCCTGAAAGTTTTCAAGCTTACTTTTCTTGATACCACTATTTTTTAAACCGCGAACAAGACAATATAAAAATTAGTGTTTTTAAATATTTAAAAAAAATCATTTCTCAAAGTATATATCAAGTAGCAGCCTGTAAAAATAATTTTAATTATTAAAATATGAATTAAATCAGTAAAATACTTTCATATAATGTTACCTAAATACATTTTTGGCAGGGTTCTACCCATAGCTTAAAACAAAATTAGGCAGCGTCTTGCTACCCATCCTGGATAGTTACATTTAACTACAATCCTATTAGAAGAATAGGAATGAGGACGCTAGGATTAATAGGAAACATATCTACGTTTACATGAAGGCAGAGTAGGAAACAATTTAATAACTTCCTTGCTCGTTAAACATTGTCTGGGACCAAAACCCGGACCTCCTAGTATATAGCAAACCAGACTTATTGAACTTGGATGTGCCTATGCTGGCCAGTTTTTAACTGATCCCTGTTTAGTCCACTATCTTAAAGGGAAATATGCGTTTAAACTAAAATAGTTTATAATTTCATCAAATTTATATTACTTTTTTTTTCAAATATTGCTTTACTTTCAATTATATTAACAAATCATATTTGTATCCCCAACACATCAGCAAAGTGTTATTTGGATCGAAGATCTATACAATATATATCTTTACACCTTAATTGGTGATTATATGCTCCACAACATCTCTTTATCAAGAGTGTGGATTGCTGACGCCAGAATATAATAATGTTGCGAATCCCGGTTGAATATACGGAAGTTGGTTTATTATAAATAATTGCCCATTTTCGTTACAGGCAAATGCAGGTTCTTTTTAATTCCTCATATTATCAAGAAAAAGTTTTGTTATCGTGAAAATATCAATCTTGAGATTAAATAAACTCATACGTTTTATTAACACAAACCCCAAAAAATGGTACGTAACTCCTCACGGAATAACTCACTATATTGTTTAAAAATTGAGATATTGACTCAAAACTCTTAACATATGTTGAAAGAAATAATATAGACCACCAAACCTGAGCAAAAATTGCAGTATACTTACATTCAACATTTTTGAATCTCAGATTTAAATTTTATTATTTTATTTTTAAAGAATAAAGTACTCAATATTATATTTGGGCCAAAAAAAAAGGATTTATATTGGGTACACAAGGGGCAATACCTCGTATTAAAATTTCGACTTCCTTTTAAAATTTTTGATATTTAATTAGGGGCTGCACATCTTATGGCTATCGTATTTTATTAATTTATTCATTTATAAATTTAGACCATTAAAAGAGATAGATATTGACTATCAAGTCTAAAATGATAGATATTGTACAAACATTTCTCCAAAGAGGTTAAAGGGGAAAAACAACCTATTCTTTTTGAGAGAATTACTTATCTACTTACTTTATGGAATTAGAGAATTATTGCGTTAAAACTTAAGTAGTATCTTTTTACAAATGAACTCACAAGACTGTATTCATATATTTGCCAATATCTCAGAAACTATTGGTTTTATAAGGATATATTTCAAATTTTCTTTTAATGTTTAATAGCACTACAATTTTGCAATTATAAATTATTTAGTATCAATCTTAAATTGTTGTGGGATAAGGACCTTTCCGTTTCTGTAAAGAATCCTAAAAGTCATTTTCACAGGAAAATGAAAAAAACCATTTTGTTTATAATCTTAATTAATTCCTGGATATGAATTTTAATCAAAATCACTAGAGTTTATTTTGAGAAAATAGATTTATTCTCTTTCCATCCTTTATTAAACTACTCTTAATTTTAGGGTTGGACAGACAGCATTGCAAAAACCAGTTTTTAGGGTTCTAGGTGTAGCATTGGACGTTATATGGGAGACGCTAAAACAAAACAAATAGAAGAGACTTACTGCATTCGCCTGTCGACTGGACCTGCGGGGAACAACGGCTCAAAACCTTCGGACGAACTTTCACTGACCTGGGAGAACTAGACACTAAGAGCGCGTAATGACTGACAAGTTCAGCCGACGCCCTGGGCTGGCTGCACATGCGCAGTAACGAGTTCCCGTCACGAGAAGGTTCACGAAGCTCAGCATTGCTTGCATAATGTTCCATTTGAGTCCAGAATGCATCCCACCCCTTCTCCTTTCTCCCTCTACTGAGTTTTGTGTATATTCTGTTCTCTGTATCGATAACGACACAATTGGGCCTGTGTCATAGCAGGGGTAACATAAGCTCCGGCTTTCTGCGACTAAAATGTAAGATTCAAATTCTGTCTTGGATTATAAAATCTTTTTTTTAAATACTATGATACTTTTCAAAATTCTTTTTTTTGGCCATATATTTAAATTATATCTAGCTTTATATCTTATGATTAGGAACGTCTCCTTATATTTTTTTTATAACGAGGTCATGGCGCTTTACCAATAGTAATGTCATTTATATTACGATAGTTCCGATGGTTATGGTCATAATGTATTTAGGAATATTTAATAACTTTCACGGAAACCATTTTCTTGGTCTTGTCGTTAAATTATTATGGATTGCTATCTGATATTAGAATAATAACATGCGCAATGGTTAACTATTTGATATTTAAATATTTATCGTATTGTAATACGCTAATCCTTGAGGGATACCTTTTTATTGCTGAGTTAAGATTGTTTGTTGTCATTTGCTAAGCTCTTTTTATTCAGAGCGAATATTTTATATTGAAAAGTATCATAGTATTTAAAAAAAAGATTTTATAATCCAATAACAGAATTTTGATCTTACATTTTAGTCGCAGAAAGCCGGAGCTTATGTTACCCCTGCTATGACACAGGCCCAATTGTGTCGTTATCGATACAGAGAACAGAATATACACAAAACTCAGTAGAGGGAGAAAGGAGAAGGGGTGGGATGCATTCTGGACTCAAATGGAACCTTATGCAAGCAATGCTGAGCTTCGTGAACCTTCTCGTGACGGGAACTCGTTACTGCGCATGTGCAGCCAGCCCAGGGCGTCGGCTGAACTTGTCAGCCATTACGTGCTCTTAGTGTCTTGTTCTCCCAGGTCAGTGAAAGTTCGTCCGAAGGTTTTGAGCCGTTGTTCCCCGCAGGTCCAGTCGACAGGCGAATGCAGTAAGTCTCTTCTATTTGTTTTGTTTTAGCGTCTCCCATATAACGTCCAATGCTACATAGGTTAGACTTGTTTTACGGTCGTAATACTTGACCTTTAGTTTTCAAAAAGTTAATATATATATGCGTTTATCTTGAAGATTATCTGTTTTATAAAAACATATTTCAATGCAAATATTTTTACTATAAATATATACATACATAAATGCAACGATAGGTAATTTCAGATCTCAAATAGTTTCGGAGATGTGATAAAAATGAAAATCTACGCATCAGACCAGAATCCTTAATTCATTTTGCCAAAAAATTAGAGTAGCCATTTTGTTTATAATATTTATCAATTATTAGAAATCAAATTTAATCAATATCTTTAATGTAAATTTTGAGAAAATCGATTTTTCACTGTAACAATTTGGTTCCAAACGGTTATCTTTAGAGTGTTTTAAATGACAAATAGAAGTGTATATATGTTTTTAGGCAAACACTCATTTATGGGTAAGTTATTGATACGGAGTTTTTAAAAACTTTAAAAATTTTACAATGTTTTGGTTCCAAAATGTTATTTTGAGGACATTAGAAATAACATGTATATTTTGTTTTGGATCAATATTCGATAAAGGGTTTTTTTAATGATGAGAGATTTTTTTTTAAATTTGAATTATTTTGAAACTGGCTATAATGACCTGGCTTAAAATATATATCAGTGAGGTGTTTGATATGAACATAACAAATAAAGCCGTATGCCAATTTTAGGGTGAATATTTGACTATGGGTAGTTTACTGATACCTATTAATATTTGTTTACTATTTAAACAAATTGTTCAAGCGATTTGATTCAAAATTAGTTTGGGGAGACTATTTTACATATCACTAATGAGGTACCTTTATTTATATAAAAAAATCTTTTAAGGTAGTTTAGCCACAACAAATTATAGAATATTTGAATGTTTTGGAAATTAATCTTGACGATTGAATTAAAAATGGAAATCTGAGAATAGATTTTCATTAAAAATAAGAACTCGTTTTTAAAATCACAAATAACAGATAATTTTAAGGTAATTTACAAATAATTTAATTTTGAAAAATTTAATGTTCTTTAATATATTTGTACAACTTTGTTTAAATATATATATATATATATATATATATATATATATAAAGTAATTATAAAAATAACTAAGTAATGATTTAATCCAACAACTTAGCTTAATTGATAGCGCATCTGTCTAATTGGTTTCGATTCCCAGCATGGCCGAAAATTTGTAATCGGTGAAATGTGGGTTTTATTCTTCCCAGTGTTGAATTATCAACCGGGGACTAGATGTTGTGCCTGTCCTAGTTTTAAGTTAGATTATAAAGCATATGAAGCTACGACAGGCCTAGCAAGCCGGTAGTGGAAAATATATGGCTTGAATATAAAAATGACCCAGACCATGGGCTGGAAACAGTGATGGATGTGATTAACAATATAGGACGTGTTTGTTTTATGAGAACAACCTACTTTCGGGTATTTTACTAAAAAAAACTATTGCTGAAATTTTCTTCTAATCAGACAATTTGTGCAATTGTATCATACCGTTTTTTTTCTATCAATCCCACTAGTTAATATAAATATATCTCAATGTTAACCTGTTCGAAACAATTTTAATTATAAAATAAAATCACTATCGTCACAGCTCATACATTCCATGTTGTAAAGCTAACATTTCTTAAAAGTGTTTCTATACTTATTATTTCGTGAGAGATGTAAAAACCTATATTTAGACTTCTGTTTAAACTTCTATTTGGGACCATTCAATTTAATAAACCAATTTGGTTTGAGAACATCTTGCCAAATAAAGGTTTTATCGAAAATTACTTAGTTCATGATTCTATTGTCATTCTGTAATATTCCTTAAATGGAAATTGATTATGTTTATTGAAGAATGTACCATTTTTATTGAGTCGAATGTTTGTAAAGTAAATATATAATAATATGTTTAAAATATGATTGAATAATTTGGTAGTATATTCCGTTGGTTATGGGTAAAACTCAATTTCACTATTTGTATAGGGCATCAAGAAGAGTCTGATATTTAGGATATATAAAAGATAATATAAATCGAGTTATTTTGGTCGATATGATATAATTTCTGTTAGTTCAACCAAGTCCTCTCAATCCTATCTGCGGAAATCAATAAATCACCGTCCAGGTGATTTCATGCCATAACTTGATTTTCTTGTGAATGAACACTAGTAACACTTTTTTTTTAATATTAATCTCTCTGTTGTGGTCAGCACAGATAGCTTTTTACCGTATTCATATTGATAATATCTATAAGAGGTGACAGATTTAGATGCCCTGACTTAACGCAACAACAAGTTAAAATATATCTAGCAACTATTTCTGTTAGATTTATCTTTTCGTAAGAAAATTGGGATGTACAATTGATTAGAGCTGCTTAAAATAGACTACTTATACTGCCTGTATTAAATAATAAAAACATGCCTTAACCTCTTTATCTAACAACATATGACTATTCGTGCCTAATAGATGTACTTTAGCTTAAAATCAGCCTCACCAGAAAATGAGAAAATTACCTTGTTAAATTTACTAAGTTACTTTATACATACCATCCTCTTTTTAAATTTCAGTTGTTTCAAATCCAGCCCACGGATCCATCTTTTATTTGTCAATACCAACAATTGCAGCCCACGGATCCATCTTTTATTTGTCAATACCAACAATTGCAGCCCACGGATCCCTCTTTTATTTGTCAATACCAACAATTGCAGCCCACGGATCCCTCTTTTATTTGTCAATACCAACAATTGCATCCACGGATCCTCCTTTTATTTGTCAATACCAACAATTGCATCCCACGGATCCTCCTTTTATTTGTCAATACCAACAATTATGTACAGCATAGGCGTGTTTTTATTTAGTGTTGATTAACTATTACCTTTCTCGCAACCCATAGAAGAAATAAAGTGTTGTGATTGTAAACAAATCTAAGATTTTGATAAATGCAGATATTTCATGACTTTGTTTTCGTGATGCCATCAGTATGTCTCACTGTCTGTCTGTCTTTGTATCTGTATCTCTGCATGGAGCAAAACCCATTTTACCGGTCAGGATAAAACTATATACCACAGGTTTTCATAAGGAGCTAACCATCTAATCCTAAAACTAGGGGTAGCTTACTTAAGGGAAAATAGATACAAATTTGTTTTCTCGAAATCAACCCTAACGATTTTGATTCAAATTCGTATCCAGGCATTATTTAGTAATAAAAACAAAATGTTGCATCTTATTTTTCAGGAAAATGACTTAAAGGGCACTTTACATAGGTGGATATTTCCAATTATGATCATATCTCCGAAACTTTTGAGATATGAAATACACCCATCATTGCAAAGTTGTTTAACTACTAAAAGAAGAAAACTTTTAGTATAAATATTTTTGTAAAATCAATAAATGCAGAGCTATAAGCAAAGATATGTTAAAGTTGAGATCTAGGAAATGAATGTTGATTGTTACGCTCGTTGGTTTGCGGTGGTGCTACATTTTCTCAATATATTTCTTTAACAATGTACATATTACTTAATTTATGATATATGTTTCTGCCACAGTGTATAATATTTTGTTCATTTAACATGTCCTATGAATTTTAAGTAAGTGTTTCTATTTTTAGGTAACGTAGTGACAAAGTCTGTTCAGTACAACCTATCATTTTCGGTAATTTCTGTATATTTTAATTGAGGAACGCTAGTGTCTCGACATAAAGGCTTCCTCTATCATTGTTTTAGGAAGTAATTGGAAGAGATAGAGAAACGAGGGTATTGGGAGAATTTGAAAAAAGAACATATTTCTCTTAAAGGTAATAATTCACTGAGAGTAGTATACTATCTTACTATGGTCCTATTTTATGATTTTGGCTTAGCTTATGCCGTAGGTACAAGATCCTGCTTATAAAATATGTATTGACTTACGTGCTACGTCCAAAGTGTGCTACGTGTTGTGTTTTAAATATTTAGTCATTGTACCCTTTGCGGTCCGAGAGCAGATTGTTGGGGGGAAGGTCCAAAATAGTTGTGCATGTATTTTACCTTCCCGCGCTGGCAAGAAAACTATCTGATGGACGCAAAGTTCGAGAATAAAATCCCTTTCAGATGTATGGAAGCAGTTTTTCCTCAATGTTTTCCCCTCTCTATCAATTTAAATGCGGTTACCTCTTTCATCTCTGTTCTATTTTGGTAAATATTCAGAAACCTAATGGGAAGTGGGACGTGGAGCACAAAATGTCCCCTCATTTGAAAATAAATCTTAAAATAAATCGCATGCAAGATTTACAATGTCTAAACACTAATATATTTAAACTTTGTATTTAAAGTATATAATTCAAATACATTAACCGGAACTTTGTGTATTTGATGTAAGTTAAAACTATTTTTGATTGGATGATGACATAATCTGAAATATGTATATTAGATCTGTTGTAGTTATATTTGGGGGGATGACAGCCCATTCGGAAAATTGTGTACTCGATCCAGGCGACAAGTAATATGAACTTGAACATATTTACAAACAGATTTTAATAGTAAAATACTTAGTTACATTATTCAAATAATATGTTCACGGTATTGTAAAGATTCACAAATTATATTATAGAAGAAGTAAAATTATATAAAATTTGATAAAAATGAGTATTGATAGAAAGCCATCCTTCATAAGACCAAATGGTTATCCAAGGCCACATATCCTTGTCTGTATCAAAGGCCTATAATTGAGAAAGTCTTATGACTCATTCTCTAAAAAGATCTTTAACCAAAACATTTTAAGCTTTTTAATTTAATTATTTATTTTATTTGTCAGTTTTAAATTAATTAATACTTAGCAAACTAGGTGTATTTTTAATTTTTATATATAATAATTTTTTAAGATCAGGTTATAGTTTATAGGTATGTTAACTTAGTTAAAATAACTTATCCCAAAAAAAATTACCAATTTTCTGAAACTTGACTTTTAATAATTAAATATCTTAGCAAATATTATAAATGTTTTTTTGATTTTCAGATTGTTTATGGATAAAATGAAATTAATGCATAAGCATGAAAGATATTATAGCATTTAGTGTCACTGATTAGTTTTAGATCAAGGAAGTGTAATTTATTATTAATAAAATCAAATCAAGAATGCGTGTTTATTTTTATGGTTTTAGTTGTAGTTAAATAAATGTTAACACTAACGAAAATATGCTTAGCAGCTTACCATTTGTTCAAGCTACACTAATTTACACTAATAGTGTAAGGTTTTTTCCCCTCGTATGGCACATATGATCGGGAGAGATTATACATACAGGTTCGGTCGCCTTATGTGTAGACTATGGGCGGCTCTTGCGGCAAAGAACATTGACCAGTGTACACCATAGGAGATACTTTACATGTCATACACGCAATGAGATTATGTGATGATAGTGATTATGAAGTTGGGGATCTGGGGTGAGTATTAACCTAACTTAAAACCTAATTTACCAAATCCTGATGACCTTTGGGTACATTCCCCTTAAGGTAAAAATACCTAAATTACCCGAAACCAGGAACCCTAGGCTTGTAGCCAGGTGCAATGACCACTACACTAGTGTAAACTTGAACATATTATGAGAATGTAGAGAAAGTGTAATAACACCTTCATTAATAGAGTGAGAAAACCATTATTTAAAAACACTTTAAGTCGACTTTCGCGCCTCCCCTCACCACCACCTAACCGACCACTCTCTTATTCAATCGTCTTATTCCTCTTTATCGTCAGCATAAAACACTGCTTTATAATCCATTAAAACAGGTCTAGTGGTGTAAATTTTACGGAACTGCAATATCATATTTCTGGAGGAAATATTGAGGACCTCACCATGTTGGACTAATCCAAAATTCAGTCGACAAGGATCAAACTAAAGACCACCAAGTAAGACTCAAACGTTTCACAGGAAACAGCTATAACCCTACCAGTACTGTAGGTCAAGCTGATCTCTAAGACATACTTTGAGAAACTACCAATGTTTGAAAAGTAGCCGACATAAAATAAGCGCCTCTAGTTTGTTTAAATGTATGTCAATACTGTTTCCAAGAGATCTGGCTTGTACTCATTTATATTGTACCTCTCCGACAGTCGTGCCGTCAGAAGGACGAGGAATCTATGCACAGCACACACTCGCTTCTCCGGAAACAAAATATCTGATTTCATTAACTCGGCTCAAACGAAGTACTACATTTATATCTAGTAAAGAAGAGATCATTTTCAGAGCACTAGAGTAGCGTTCTTTTTTCGTTTTTGACATCACTTCACAATAAAAAAAGGGGGTTTGATTCTGATTCTATTTTTTAATTATATTTTCCTGTTGTCATTTCCTTGATATACACTAGCAAATAAACAAAAATACAGGAAATGTATGCTATGTTATAATTAAATCCCAGAAATTTATGTATTTTTAACATAGAAAATATATACATGAATATGAAGCCAAATCAGATAAAATATATAGTAAAATATGTATTAATGTGAAAACCTGTATTAAAATAATTATATCTCTCACGTTAATAATTCATACATATTGTACCGTGTCCATAACTAACCTGAGATAGAGTATGAGAGAGTTGATATTGAGAGGGTTATGTGCTGTGGGTCCGGGGTTCAATCCTCGGTCGTGGCACAGATGTATTTGACTGCCAAACCCTTCGTTCATTTCTGACAAGACGTATATTAATCATAACTTGTGAATGTGGGTAATGCCAGTCCTCCACAGTGGTTCGGACTCCACGTTATACTTTAAGTCCTCTATTATCTCTCACAATCACCCTACTTTACACATTAGCATGAGTACGTATAACCCGAACGGCTAGTAGGATGTGGTTCTAATAATAATAATAATAATAATAATAATAATAATAATAATAATAATAATAATAATAATAATAATAATAATAATAATAATAATAATTTGTTCATGGCGTTATACCTGCAAACTAGACATACTAAACAAACCAAACCAAGATAGGTTAGAAATAATTATATAATTTGATTTGTATGGATACTTTTCCTTCTTTATTTTGAATATTTATTTCTGATAGCAAAATGGCTGTTATAATAGCGGATCTTAGCACAATTATTACCTATATTTTTTAATCACTGAGGGAATTAATTCTCTTGACTGGGGAAACATTTATGGTCGTTGGAATGATATTACTAATTAGCATTTAAATCAGAAATATTAATATAGTTTGCCAATAAAAGGTTAAGTAGTTTATTTAGCGAAAATATTCTCTCACACTCTATTTCACGCACACAATCTCTCTCTCATACACACATTCTTTCACACACACACTCTCACTTTCTCTCTCACATTCTCTCTATCTCACACATACACATATCTTCTCTTTCACACTCTCACTTTCACATACTCTTTCTCACACTCACTCTCTCATACTCACTCACACACACATTCTCTCTCATTCTCACCCCCACATTCTCTCTGATAAGCCCATTTTCGGTAAACGAAATGATGAGAAAATTGTTGAGCCAATTTCGATAAACGATCACTCGTTTTAAAGGTTAATAATTCAGGATGTCGGCAAAATAAAAGCTTCCAAAGAAAACCCGATTTTCCTAGAATGTTTTTATAATTTCTTCTATGTAAGCAGTGACTCAGCTGTACAATCATTCTTTGCTTACTTCACCATGAAACCCTGATTTGGGTATAATTTATATCGGAAATAAAATATTTATCTTTGAATAAAATATTAACTCGATTCTTACTTAAGTGGTAAAGTACAACAAATAGGTAAACAAACTGGGAAAGGGGTCGTTTTAAAGTTCTAATCGTAGGGTGAAAGAGGCTTCATTCTATAAAACATTTCTAAGCAAACAAAGTTTTAATACATTTTAGCTTGATAATTTGCAGCCATCGCTGCAACGATCCACTAATATTTATTTAATCTTACATTTATATAGCTACATATTATTGGTAAAAATATAATTTTAATCTTAAATTTACATGGATACATATTATTCATATAAATAGATTACTTCTTCTACCCAGAAGTGGCGGCGCTGGAAAAAATACAATCCACACTTTATGTGATATGTTTAATATTCAAAATTTATTATAACTTGATGCCAACTTATTTAAGGGATACAATAAAAATAAATTCAGATATTCATAAACATGATATTAGGCAAAATAATATCTTATACCTTAATTATAAAAATAATATGTCCCCAAAAAATCTATATTTGATAGGGGATTAAGGGATTAATCTTCTGCCCCAAGAGGTGAAGAGCTCTACTACAATAAACATGTCCCAGGCGAGACAAAAAAAATACTTATCTAAGAAATGAGTGCAATCGATTTTTATGTTTTATTGACAGTATAAATTAATATAGTTTAAATTGACAGATATAGTTGTTTTGTTTTGTATGTTCCTGTTTTGTACGATAACCAAAGACTATTCAGGTATTCTATTTTTATATTTATGTAATATGTATAATGTAAGCAGGGTTTTTCTATTTATATGATAATAATAATAATAATAATAATAAAGCTTAGAATAGAACAGTGTGCCTAGCCTTACGATAGATTTTGAATACACAAAAGCGGTGATATTAACAATCATTAAATAAAGATAAAAAGTTTTGACAAAATTCCAAGACACCCTTGACAGATATTCAAGATCTGTAAATATTAGCATATGCAGAAAACTAAACTCTATGTTGCTACTGGAGAAATATTTGATTTGTTTTGGCCAAAAAATGTTCATTCTATAAAAACTGTAAAAATACTTGCGATCCCTTCAGCCGCACCTTAAAAGACGATAGACTGCCATTACACAAGTCGTCACTAGTTTAGAGGAACGTTAGGGAGGTAGATGGGTGAGAACAAAAGATCACTAGGGTTCGAGGCTTGAAGAGTGTGTAAGAAAGTGTGTGTGTATGATAATGTATGTTTATATGTGTATGTGATAGATTGTGTGTGTTAGAGTGTCAGTTAAAATGTATCAAGTTAAAGTTTGTTGAAGATAACAATAGGCCTATTCTCTCTAGAAGGGGTCGAGAAAACTTACTAAAAATTGACATGGATAAAAACACTACAATCATTTTAATTTGAGTGCAGGAAGACCAATATCAAGAAAACCAGACATCATGAACAATGCGATCTTTAATATAACATCAATACTAAAGAAGTCTAAAAGAAGTGTTTCAAGAAAATTAATAATAAAACGAAGAATCACAATTCTCATTTTGATTTATTATTAGTGTTAATTACAAGCCATTTCCTCAGAATAATTGGTGTTTTATCATAAATTATTATATTTTAATGTGTCTGTCTTTAACCAACAAGGGTTATTTAAACTAATGGTATTGTAACGTGCTAAGTGCAGTTTGCCCGTACATTCAAAATTATCGAAATTAATACACATGGCAGTACATACAAGACTTATATATGGCAGATTATTAACACAATGTGTAATTGTGTTCTTGAATACGGCCCGGTACATGTGAGTCTTGCCCAACTCTACGTCTTCTCGGTTGTTACAGTTGTTTCGAGAAGACCCTTTTTCAGCTCTGCTTCCTAGACCTCCCTTGTTTGCCTGTCTACCAGCTCTGAGTGTCAGAAGCGACCCTGAGAGAAGGTAGGTGGCTTGTTAATACCTAAGAGTACCGATCTGTAGTCACAGACCATGACCTCTTTTTGTGAAAGTTTTTAGTGGTTGTGGAGGGCAAATGAAGTCGGGATAAGGAGTTGTGAAGTGAAAAAAGTGTTGTGTTGTGGAGTATCTATATAGAGCCCTAGTACACTGTGATGGAAAACACAAGCGTAGTCAGGCCCTATGTGTAGGATTGTGTGTGTGAATTCTAGAAGGGCTGTAAGAGAAAGTAAACAAGATTAATTTATGCACTGGGTGAGGGATGGATAAGTGAATGTGGGTTTATGAGATGATTGTTGGGTGGGGGATTACTGCAGTCTAGGTTTTTTGTAAAGCCTAGGTTCTCGGGGGTTATACTGTCCTAGGTTTCTTATTATCTGGTTCTCCAGCAGGAGGTTTTTTTCGTAGAAACTAGCGTCTCGTATCAGGAATATGTCCCTTAGGGTCTTGGAGCCCGTCTCCGCGTGGATGCGCGCATTGCTTGTTCTGGTGTTCACCCCAAGAATGCCTCGGAGAACCCTGTTTTGGAGTACTTGGAGCTGATTTATCAAGGTGGGTGAGGCGTAGCTCCACGCCTCGCAAGCATACACGAGTACTGGGAGGACTAAGGCTCTGTATAGTAGCAGCTTTGTTTGGATGTTAAGGTGTTGGGACTTGAAGAGCGAGTAGTTCCGGATATAGATCCCCGTCGCCTTTTTCTTGGTCTTCTTCACGTGGGCTTCCCAGTTTAGGCGGGAGTCGATAGTGACGCCCAAGTACATGAGTTCCCTCGAGTAGGGGATAGGCTCACCCAGAACCCTGAAACGGTCTTGTGGTTGAGACCTCCTTTTTGTGATGTTGATGGCTGTAGATTTGGCGGGATTTACCTTTATCCTCCATTTCGTTAGCCAGTCACCGAACCGGTCCAGATATCTCTGCATGTGGTTGTATGCGTATTTGATGTTCTTGTGTGATGTGTAGAACAGCGTATCGTCGGCAAAAAGTCTTACCCTAACTTTCGGATCTGTAGGGACGTCGGCGACGTACACGCTGTACAAGAAGGGTGAGATTGCGGACCCCTGTGGGACTCCTGCTTTGATGTTGTGTGTTGACGATTTCTCGCCTTCCATTGTGACTCTAAAACTGCGTCCTCGTAGGAAGTTCTTTATTACATGTATGTAAGGTTTTGGGAAGTTGAAAGTTATCAACTTCCGAAGGAGGCCGGAGTGCCAAACCTTGTCAAAGGCCTTTTCTACGTCCATGAGGACCGCAAGTGTCGATTCCTTCTTGTTGAAGTTCCTCGTGGTTTCTTCTACGAGGCTTGTTATAGGGTGAACCGTGGAGTGGCCACTCCGGAAACCAAACTGTGTGTCGGGGAGTACATTTTGTTGGAGAGCGAAGTGTTTCAATCTCTCAAGTAAGATCTTTTCATAGATCTTACCGAGGCTGCTGAGGAGACTGATTGGCCTTCGGTTCTGCGGGAATTTGGCGTCTTTTCCCGGTTTCGGGATGGAAATCACATCCGCCAGTTTCCAACATGCCGGAAAGTATCCCCACCTCAATGCGGCTGAGAAAATGGCCGTCAAGATGGTGATCACTACAGCGGGGCGTGGCAGATCATTTCATTGGAGATCTTGTCCGCTCCTGGAGCTTTCTTCTTCCTCAGCTTTTTGATTGCTTGTAGCACTTCCAGTCTGGACACCGGGGGTGGTGGCAGTTCGAAAGGGTCTTCGAAAAACTGTTTCACCTCTTCCTTGACCGTTGCCGAGAAGTCATCGTCCTGGGGTTCGGTGTTTGGTGTGAACTGGTCCTCCAGCGACTCCGCAATCGCTTCTGCCTTGTCCTTGGCTGAGTATGTCATGCCCTGTCGTCCGTGGATTGCTGGTGTTTTGATTTTTTTGGCGCCCCCTTTCAGTTGCCTCGTGACCTTCCATATATCGTCCCCCCCCCGTTGATTGTTTCCGAGATGTACTCGTTCCAGTGGCTAATTTTGAGTTGTTTCGCTCTACGGCGGACTAGAGCCCTGAATCTGTTGTATATCGCCCGATGTCTTGGAGAGCGATATGCTTGCCATTCACGTCTAGCTTCCCTCTTCTGGGCAATTAGTAGGTTGAGGTCGGGGTGTTCCCTCTTGAGGTGGATTATTGGCGCCTCGTACTTCGTTGTTGCACGATGGGTTTCCAGGAGTGTCGACGTCAGGAGGGTGATAGAGTGGTCCACCTCTTCAGTAGACTCTACCTTCCAAGCTTGAGGTATATCTCTTTCCAAGGTGGCCTGGTATCTGGGCCAATCTGTAATTGGGGTATTCCTCATAAGGAAGGAGTTTCGGTGGTTGGTTTTTAATGGTAGCTTGCAGAAAACCGGAACATGATCCGAGTCCAATTCGTTAAGGGTATGCAACTCTTCTGGGTGCTGGTTGAGATCTGTGAGAATGACATCAAGCACGTCCGGGAGATTTCTATAGTTGGAGGGGTAGTATGTCGGTTCCTCCGGTGCCAATACCGTGTAGTTATTATGGTCCGAGTTTTCTGCCAGGATGCGGCCAGCTTGATTTGATGTGCGGCTGTGCCAGTTCGTGTGCTTACAGTTTAAGTCACCCGCGGTGAAGAATTCTCTCCTTGCTGTCAGTGAGTTTAGATCCTGGGCCGAAAAGGGGGCAGAAGGGCTCCTGTATACTGCGCTGAACATTATTTCCCTCCGTGGTACGGGAACTATCACTGCGGTGGTTTCTATGTCCCCCGTACCTGGTACGACAGTGTGGTAATGGTTTATGTTACTCTTGATTATTACAGCCGTCCCCCCGCCTCTTCCTGTAGGCCTATCGGTCCTGTATGTATCGTAACCTCGAAAGCTCAGGCGCTTAGTTTGCGTTAGTAGGGTCTCGCAAATGAGAGCTATATCAACTCCATATGTTTGTAGCAGCTGTTCCAGCTCGTGCGCCTGTTGGAGGATGCCGTTTGCGTTCCAGTACATCAAGTTTAAGTAGTCGTCTTGGTGACGTGCATGGTTAGTTGTCATCGCTGTAGCATTCAGTTACGGCTTCTAACAGAATTAGGGCCTTCGTAGTCTTGTCCGGGGCATTCCTCAGCCTACTGGTGAATTTTTTGAGGTGTGCAAGTAGTCCAGTGAAATTTATTTCTTTGAGAATTTGGAAGAGGGTCCTTAGGTCTGAAGTGTCGTTTGGATTTGTGTCGGTTTTGGTGGGCTCTTTGGGGAGGTTTACTACGGTTGCCGCGTATGTCCTCTGTTTGACCGCGGGAGAGTGCGTTGTGGTTGCTTCTGTGGTTGTCCTAAGTCTCTGTGAGATCAGACTAGGTGGAGCAGTTACCACCGCTGGTTTTTGCCCCCCTTGTGGAGTGTTTGATGTCTGCTTGTCACGTTTTTCTATCTCTCTAAGATGAGCGGGACAGTTCTTGTAATTAGCCGCATGCTCCCCTTTACAGTTGACGCAGCGTGCCGGGGTAGTCCTGTCCTTCTTCGTGCAATCGGTGGTCAGGTGCTCCCCGAGGCACTTGACGCATCTAGGCGATTGTGCACAATAGTTTTTAGAGTGTCCGAACCGCTGGCAGCGGTGACACTGGAGTATGATGTTTGGGGAATTTCGGTATTCCTCTATCTTTATAATCGTGTGATTAATGGCCCTGACTTTGTATATGTCTGTTGTTGACTGTGATTTCACCAGGGTGACCACAAATATGGGGAGTGGCCTCGGTTCCACTGATTGTGGGGTGGTTTTTGCATAGAGTTGCCTCACATTCGTGGGCTTAAACCCCATTTCGACTAGCTCAGAGGTTATAGCCTCGCAGGGCATGGTGGAGTGAAGGCCCTTTATTACTACCTTGTATGGTCTATCTCTCTGGAGCATGTACGTAAAGTGCTCGAGGTTCGCTTCCCTCAAGAGTTTTTGGAGTGTATTGTAGTCCCCCAGGGAGCTCGTATTTATTTTTATTCCCTGCGCCGTGCAGTAGAGTTTGAATTCGGCCTTCATGTTTGACTTGAGAAGTTTGATGACGTTGTTATATTCCGCCGAGTTCGGAACTATTATCGGCGGAGTCTTAACCTTTTTTGTCTTTTGTGTGTCGTCTTGATTGGTGGGGTCATCCGGCTCCATAGCGGTGATCTGTTGGGCTGTGGTGTCCTGCTCATTTGCTATTGGAGTGAATTTGTTAGTCACTTTTATTGTCTTTGGTGCCGGGAGGTCAACTCCTTGTTTGATCCTGTATTTACGTTTCAGCGTAGAGACTGGTTCAAAGGTTAGCGATTTTTTTTGTTGGTTACCTTTATCATTCTCTGAGTGGCCAGGTTGTTGGGAGTCTATTGTGCCTGGTCTCCTGGGTTGAGCGTCAGTGCTCCCATCTTGGGACACCTCTGACATGGTGTCGTCGTCCTCCTCCTCGGTCACGTCTACTTCGGATTCTGAAGACATTTTGCGAATTTGGTTGATAATATATGAACTTTCACGCGCTTTAAGCGTCCGACCGGCCGGCACACCGTTCACTAGCCGTTCGCCGCACACGCGAAAAAATTATAATAGGTTTTTAGCCCTAAATGGGCCGAAGATTTTAACACTTATTTTCAATGAAGTTTATGAAAAAATCAAACGGTATAAGCACAAATGTCGGGCTTAGAGCCCTGTAGCACTGGGTGAAAACACTTACCTAATACACTCGCTGGGGCCTTGAAGAGGCCATCGCAGCGCTTTTGAGGTGGTTCGATAATCCCTGTTGGCGCGATCCCTGCTTAAGCTCTAAGGGGGCCAAATTGATCCTCGTACAGTGAAGTCAACCTTCTAACTGTAACTGAAACCGTCCGTCGTCTCCGGTCTGTCCCGTCTCGTCACTGACTAAAAAAACTGATCGTGAGCTTCCTAGACTTCAGATTCAATTCGTATATAATGCATCACCCTCACTTAATTTTTGTATTTATAGCTAACTAATCGTCGCACGAGCATCAAGTAGGCTTCAAGCACCAATCGACTTTCAAGTGGTGGTCACAATGGTTGATACGTTGGTCTCACCTCGTCACAGATAATGTAATATCTGTTAGAATCTATAACTTTAGTTTTAAAGTTTGTACTATTTGATAGAGTTTGTACATTGTTTCGCTATGTCCATAAGACGTAGTATTAAAGTTTTACTCTTTGATAGAGGTAGTTTATTATAAACAGAGTTTAGTCCTTATTACCTCACTTGTGTATTGTGTTGCTATATCCATAGGACTAGTCATGAGTATTTGGGCCACAGTTTGTTGCCTTGCTCTATGTCACCATGTTTCTGATGGTTTAACCTTTTTGATTAGGATAAAGAGGAAATCAGTTTATTCCATGGCGTTCTGCATGACCTAGTTGGGTCTTTGACTGGTATCAGTATTTTGTTTACATACTGTTCTACCTTCGTACGGTTCTCACCTTGTGGGAATGTTTCTATTACAGAGGGGTGACCCGCGGGGTGTTGTTTATTTTGTCCAGCTCCCTTCAGGTATCACTTGACCCTTTTAATGTTTAACAGTTTACTATTGTTAGAGTATGTATTCAGAATAGGGTTGAGTATTATTATTATTATTATTATTAGCACCGCGTCTTACTACCCGTTCGGGTTATACGCACTTATGCCAATGTGTAATGGTAGGGTGATTGTGAGATGAAATGAAGGACCTAAAGTTTAACGTGGAATCCGAACCACGGTGGAGGCCTTGCATTCCCCACATTCACAAGATGTCTTGTGAGAGATGAAGGAAGGGTTTGGCAATCAGATAAATCTGTGCCGTGACCGAGGATTGAACCCCGGCCGCCAGCTCAGAAGTCTTACACCTTATCCCTAGACCACCAGGTCACCAGGGTTGAGTATTAACTATACTATAGTATGACCAGGCAGTACTAGTTAGGAATAGGCCTGCCATAGTTTCCTTAGAGTCTGGATTCCTGATAGCTCTCTTATAACTATTTGTAAGCCTTTCGTTCCAGCTCTTGGAACTCTACTTTTGTATCATGAACTCATTTTGAAACTAACACAGGCAAGCCAGCTCAGTTAACAACTATAACTGTAAGTATTTAAACAAGGACTGCCTCATTTTAGATATAGTTCAACTAAATTTCTTGTCCATGCTCATCAGGTTTGACTATCGTAGCCGTAAGGCTGGAGTAGAGTTATGTATTGTCGTTTATACGTAGTTTAAATTGATCCCCCCTACTTAAATTAATTTAGTAGTATGCTTAGCTCACTTTTATTCTAGAATGTGCACATTTTATTCTTTAAAAGAGTTACACCTTTGACAATTTTCGACCCATCCATAGTTGTCTTGATTGTAAGTCGGTTTTAGGCACTTCACACTTAACACGCCTTTTTGTGGAAAAAATGTCACTTGTTACTCTATTGGTGCCTAACTATAAACAATGGAAATATTTGACTGCAATCTTGTCTTTGTATTTGTAATAATTCCCTTTGTTTTTGATACTAATAAACACATTTGTTACACTTGAATATCTCTTATGTTTTGGGTGACCACCTCCTTTTCTCTTGTATTTCCATGTTACTGTAGTCGTCCCTTCTGCTGTCAAAAAAGTGCAGTGACACTACAGTATGTTCTATATTGTTATATTTATGAATTCATATTTTTGACTAATTGTTCAACAATGTATAAAATTCCATAAGCTTAATTGAATTTAACATTTATTATATTTGTATAATTTCTCATAAAATTATCTTGTAATACTCCTTACTAAAATTTAAATATGTTCTTTAAGAAGAATTTCTTTAAAAATACTTTTTATATTTTGATTATATGTGTATATTATATCATAGGCAAGCACACTTAGATTATATTCATTTAAATTAATTTGTCTTGTGTGTTTGTTAAAAGAACTTATTCAAACTGCTATGTATATATTCTAATATTTTTGAGACGGGCTACACTCTATCTCAAGTGTGAATACACACAGCTTTCCACATGAATTTGAATATCTTCCCATTGTAGTTATGTTTGGTGACATATTTGAACCATAACCAAATAAGACCCTGTGTGTTACATAAAAATAAAATTGAATCTGGCTACAGTTCCATTTATTTTTTTGCAATTCCTATGAGATCTCGATACTGTGGTGTTCCAAGAATATATTATAAAAAAAGACTCCCAACGAACGTGAGATGATTATATTTTATTGCCATGTACTCTACGTGTTTCGTTCAGTTTTACAGACAAGAGGGAATATTAAGTAATAGTGAATCTTGAAAATACAGTTTTCAAAGAGTGTTAAATAAAATAAACTTGGGCATTTGTGTCTTAAATATCCCCAAGACCTTAAAGTAATGTATATTTTGTATTAAAATATCCTATCTCTAATTACTAAACTAATTAATTGTATTGTGTAAATAAGGTATAATCCAATACAAATATGGTATAAAGGTAATAATTTATGAGTTAAGGCATACTAGAGTTCTATATAGTGAACTCATTTGAATAGAACTAGTTTGGCATGAATCGATTAAAAATCGCCTTGGACTTGAAAATCTGTATTATTATTATTATTATTATTATTATTATTATTATTATTATTATTATTATTATTATTATTATTATTATTATTACCCGTTCGGGTTCGGGGTATTATTAGCATTATATAAATAAAACATTTAGGTTTGAGTATTATTTGTAAAACTTAACTATAAAGTGATATTTTTTAATATTACTTACTGTCTGGTGTACCTGGTCTTCACATAGGGAATTAAAGCATCTCTCCTTTTTATTATATAAAACTAAACACAGGTAAAAGTAATCAAACCTCAATTAGGCCAATGTTTAAAAAATAATCCTTTATCAGTTTAAATGTTGTTACAAAAATAAAGGCTGACTAAAACACATCACAATGTCAAAACGGAGTTATAATATATACATGTGTGAAAAGCTGTAATTTCTTTTGAATGATAAGCTATAACTTCAGTATACAAAATATTTGAACTCTTTCTTGTTGGTGTAATAAAAAGAAGAAGGTCGATACAATATAAATATTTGTTTGTTAAAGAGTTAAATACGGGTTGGAAAATAAATTGTTCATGTTCAACGATTAGAGCCTAGTTCCATTCGGTATTTTAATCGGCCATATTACTTTGTTTCTACTTTTTTTTTTTTAGAGAGAAAGTTACCTAAAACCTATCAGCACGTCCAATTTTAGTTTTCTAGGATGTTTAGAAGTTTTCGAATAATTAATGTGGACAAACAGATATACAAACTATATCTAATTAGGATTCTTTACAGAGGTGTGGCGTCCGGGAAGACTATGAGACTAAGTCTCCCCAAACCTTTTATTTGATAGCTAAGAAAAATAATTACCAAGGGTTTGTATTCTTGTAAGTTAAAAACAAATCTCCCTAAGTGATACTTCTTCCACGAGGTAAATATTTATGTATTCATTTATTTCCATTCTCCTATTGAGACTCGACTCACTTTGTGGCATATTTATGTTTTATAGTTTTCAACCCTCCTTCCATACTCCAGGAGTATCACTAGAAGTTATTCCAAACAGATTTGTCACATTGTTTTTTGGTGTTTAGGTGTTTAGATGCTGGAAAACAAATTAGTAAATCGGTATTACTTGTAATTTTATGCATGCAACAATAATAAACTAAATATCAACTTCTAAATACTAGTTTTGTTTGTGCATTGTTTATTGTTAGATCAGTACCATTAGTCTCTACTTCATGTTTCTGTCCTCTATGCTATCTCTTTGGATAGTGCTTCCTTTATCTAGGTTCTCTATGCCTCGAAATGTAGCTGTTTGTGCATTGTTTATTGTTAGATCAGTACCATTAGTCTCTACTTCATGTTTCTGTCCTCTATGCTATCTCTTTGGATAGTGCTTCCTTTATCTAGGTTCTCTATGCCTCGAAATGTAGCTGTTTGTGCATTGTTTATTGTTAGATCAGTACTAGTAGTCTCTACTTAATGTTTCTGTCCTCTATGCTATCTCTTTGGATAGTGCTTCCTTTATCTAGGTTCTCTATGCCTTGAAATGTAGCTGTTTGTACATTGTTTATCGTTATATCAGTACCATTAGTCTCTACTTCATGTTTCTGTCCTCTATGCTATCTCTTTGGATAGTGCTTCCTTTATCTAGGTTCTCTATGCCTCGAAATGTAGCTGTTTGTGCATTGTTTATTGTTAGATCAGTACCATTAGTCTCTACTTCATGTTTCTGTCCTCTATGCTATCTCTTTGGATAGTGCTTCCTTTATCTAGGTTCTCTATGCCTCGAAATTAGTTAGTTTTTTGTTTTGTCTTGTGATCTGATTGCCTTTGTTGTGGTTTAGACGGTTTTTTGGTCTTTTCTTATATTTTATTGACTCCTTCCACCTTCATTCACCTTTCCTCACTCTTGGAGGCAACAAGAACATACCTGGACCCCTCTAGGTCTATTGTTTTCCCGCCAAGTGTCGCTGGCGCGGTTTTTCGTTCTGTCTATTTAGTGAGTCGTGTGCTGAGACTTGATCGACCCATAAGTGATGGTTATAGGTTCCGTGAACTTTCATCTGAAAGCGGTCCAATCTCAATTATTCGTGTGCGTGTGTTAATCAAACTGAATACTCCAAGACAACACCAATCAGACAACATAAAGTGAATGTGAGTTGCTTCTACCCATTCCCATTCCACCATACAGTCCATTTGTCCGTGCCCGTAACACTGGTCCTCCAGAGGTTTTTAGTTTTCATTTCTTGTGATTTATACTACAAGTTTATTAAATTTATTAGTAATATTTTGTGAACAATTTTGACTATTATTCATGCTTAGCAACGTTGCGCTTTTAACTCTTGTAAAGAGGCGCAGCATGAAGAGGGCTTTGGAAAGCTTCAAACGGAAAGTGAGGGGGTAGGTGCCGTAGGAGTTTGGTATTCTAGAAAATATTTCTACGAAAGGCATGTAACTTCACTAC
>JBCFYV010001001.1:42821103-42891178 GCA_039000515.1 Timema cristinae
GAATATTTTTATGGCACAAATTCATCACTAAATATTAGCCTAGGTCTCATAATTGGTGCCGCGATGATTGCTGCCAACTTCACGGACCTATAATTTTGCTATCAATATTACTATTATTAATAAAGCAACATTCTTGTATGAATTTCCCCTTATTCTAGATTGGTCAAATTTTACTTTTATTTAAAAGAAAAACCAATCCAAGGGAGTTATTTAAGGAACTCTCTTTTTATTAATTTACTCGGAACATGTTCCACATAAAAATTAAGCTTTCAATATTCTGCTTACTTTTTTTTTTAGATTTATTTAAAAATTATATCAATGCTTAAAGATTTTAATAATTTTTTCATCAATATAACTATTTTCCTCTTTTTTATAATTGTTAATAACTCTTAATTTGTGTGCATCATTATTTAGCTATTGTTTATTTAATTTATGTATTTATACTTACATGTCAGGTACTTGTGTACTTCTCAGTGCTGAATTGCTATGTAGATCTTGTGACTGTTGACCTGTAACAAAATAAAATAGATTGGAAATTAATATTAATATCACAGAGAATGGCATACCTGTAATTTATTTTCAAGTGATTCTTGTTAGATTGTGTATGACGCTATCAATGTAAATTCATTGGACATAATATTTAATTAAGATATGGTTTGTGTCTAAACGTATCAACTGCGGTGGAAGGTCACATTTTAAATGTTCAATATAATAAAAACAGTTTCTAAGAGTCTGTTTTACTTAATCTTATAATAGTGTGTGTATTTACTCCAACGCATCCCTTCGGAGAGAGGTAATAATGCGATCGACAAGAAATCAGAATTTGATATTTTGATGCTTGTCCATATTTCATGAGCCCTTTTAAAAAAAAGAGTGGTTTTCACAATCGACTCTATCATTCTGTCCATCTGTATTTTACTCGGACTAGAGCAAAAACCATTTTACCAATCGGGCCAAAACTTGGTATAAAGTCCTTTCATAAAGTTCCCTAGAGGTTTTTTAGAATTGCATATTTGACCCTAAAATTAAGAATAATTTACTTGAGGGAATCAAACTGTTATTTATTACAATCGTAGTTTAAGGCAAATGTCTTCTTTTATCTTTTCATCAGTTGTAAATAATCAATTTCCTGTATGGCACAGCCTTCAAGCTATAAGCAAATACCTCCACTTTAAGGCAAAGGAGTGAAAAAGTATTTGCAGTGCTCTGTATCATTTATTTTTATAGCAATTTTTTAATTTAAATTATCCAAACAATTCAAATAAACATTTATATTTCTCAAATAAAAAAAATACTTTACTTAAGATGAAAATTTATTCATATGATAAGTATCATACATTTGTCAGAAATATTACAATTTTATATTATTAGATTCAGTTTTCCCCAAATGTATTATATTTGAGTACATGACGTCCCGACCAGGCAATACAACTCTTAGATGTTTCCATCCAGAGGAAAAGAGTGAAACTTCCTCTGGCAAACTTTTAGTCCCTCTTACTCTCGATCTCCAGTTCAAGATTTTCTATGTTACCTCCGGGAAATTCTGGTTGTTCTGATTGAGGATGTGATATAGAGAACCATTAAAAGTAGCAAAAGATTGTATCTGCTTTCTTAGACTTATTTTATTTGGTTTTCTTATTAACTTTATAGTATATACCACTAATGTCTCGATGTAATATTCAGGTCCTATTTACAAAAAATTGTCATGTTTGCTCTTGCAAAGTAATTACATCTAATGGGACTATTTTGATATACAAAAACACTATGTGAACTAAAGTTGGCTGTTAGAAGTTGTTTATTTATCAACATAAAAAAATGTTGGTAGCTAACATTTTAATTAATTCAAACTTTTTTAGATACTTATTCTTAATTTCCAAATAAACAATAAATAAATCCTGGCCGTGGTCAAATTACTTGAAAGTGTGTCTCAAGGGTGTCTTACAAGAATAATATTTTGTCTCGTTAGCTCAGATTAGTTTATCTTAGCACCGGTTTGCCCCCTTAAAACTCCTTTTACATGTTGCCTTCAGCAGCCCATTCCATTCACAAAATGGTGGAACTCTTCTACCATCAACTTAGTGAGGATATTTACCAAATACTCCACCCTTAGACATCCATACTATTTTTTTTAAGGAAGATCCTAGACTACCAACTCATCCAACCGCCATTAAGTTCTTAGACGTGTTAGTTGGTTAAAGTCGCAGGACAGTCGTGATCTACACGGACAGTTATAAGGTTGACTTCACTGTACGAGGATCAATTGGACACTCATTGTGTGATTTATCCGTGCCGACTGAAGTCGGGTAGTGTGAGTGAGTAAAATGGCAACAAAATAACACAACAGTGCTTGATACACAACGCGTAAGTGTAGTGTTTAAGTTGCCAACGAGTGTATTTTTGTGTTGTTTTTTTTTTTGTTTATTTCGAGATACACTACGTGCCGACTGAGTTCGGGTAGTGATAGTGTGTTGAACGACAATAGCTTAACACAACAGTGATAGAACACAAATTATAAGTGCAGTGCTAAGTCATCAACGGTTGTAATTTTGTACTATATTATTAGCGTTTTTTGTTTATTTTAGTGACCTATTACATGCCGACTGAAGTTGGGTAGGGTGGTATACCGCAAGGTACAAGACAAGAAGGGGAAATGGCCTCAGACTCGGATGTAGAAATCAACGTTGAAGGAACGGACGATGATGATGACATGGAAGAACAAGGCCAGGAAGGGGCCCCAGCCAACACGGAAATAGAAAAAAACTTTGAGCCAGTTTCTGGACTCAAGCGAAAACTCAGGACCAGACCAGGACAGGAAGTTCTACAATCGAAGGCCATAAAAGTCAACAACAAGTTTGCAAGCTTGTCTAGCCTACGGGATGGACCATTGACTAGTCAAACGGGGCAGCCGAGTGGAGGTACGAAAGAAAGTTCCACCCCACGGCGCATAAAGACCCCTCCAGTGATTGTAACAAATGCAACACAATATAACAAAGTCATAAAACTCCTAAACAGCGGGCTGCAAGATGACTACAAAGTGTATTGCATTGCACAGGGTATTAAGGTGGTCACGACCTCCTTCAGAGATTACTCCGCTCTGTTAAAACTGCTAAAACAGAACACCTTGGAACACTTCACTTATGTCCTTCCCAAGGACAAGCCCTTCAAGGCAGTAATCAAGGGCCTGCATGCAAGTATGCCCTGCGCAGAAATAAAGGAGGAACTGGAGAACAGGGGATTCACGCCAACCGATGTGAGGCAACTATACTCGAAATCTGCTCCACAGGCAGTGACACCGAGACCCCTACCAATATTTGTCTGCACCCTTGCGAGGACAGAAGAAGTGGGCGAGATATACAAGGTAAGAGTCATCAACCACACGGTAGTGAAGATCGAGGAATACCGGGCTTCCCAGAGCACAATTCTACAGTGCCATCGTTGCCAACGTTTCGGCCACTCCAAGAACTACTGTGCCCAAAAACCACGCTGCGTCAAGTGTATAGGAGAGCACCTGACAGTAGAGTGCCAGAAAAAGGACAAAACAACACCAGCACAATGTGTAAACTGCAAGGGACCGCACGCAGCTAACTATCGCAATTGCCCTAAATTTATACGTGAGCTGGAAAAGAAAAACCAAGGGTCAGGAAAGACAAAGGAAGGGGAAAGCAAAGTGGCTAACCCTTCTCCATGCGTGGTGGGGTACCTTAAACCATCAACAGGACAGCAAATTTCGGTTAGCCAACCAACACCACCAACAAACATGGGATTGAGCAAACCATCTTATAGTGGAGTTGTCAAGAGGATGACCAAAAAGGACAAAAAAGAGGACCGTGACACGGATGAATCCTTGGACTTAAAGGACCTCCTACAAATCATCAAAGATATTAACGTCGCAGGCTTACTCCAACTCCTGAGGAAGTATGTAGTAAGGCTGAAGAACGCGCCAGACAAAACAACCAAAGTGATGATACTTCTTGAAGCCGCTACTGAGTTCTTCTGCGATGGATACTGAGCAGGGAAGAGGCACAGAAGACTCACTGAACATTCTGTTCTGGAATGCTAATGGACTGGTACTACAAGAACACGAGTTCCGAAAACTTCTGGAGACGTATGGAGTCGACATTGCTCTGATCTGTGAGACCCACCTATCAGAACAAAAGAAGATGAGGTTCTTCGGATACGAGATGTACCGCAACGATAGACCAGTTGGCAGGGGAGGGGGCACAGCCGTGTTGGTGCGTAGCAACCTCGCTCACTACCAAACGAATTTACCGGCTATGGATTATATCGAATCCACTTCAATAGCCATTCCCACAGGGCGGACGCAGATAGTATTTACAGCTGTTTACAGAAGCCCTGCTGTCCCCTTCACCATCGAGGACCTAGACAGACTCACGTCGAGAAAGGACTTCCTCATAGCGGGAGATCTCAACTGTAAACACACGAGCTGGAACAGCCGCGTGTCAAATCAGGCAGGCCGGACACTGGCTGGCCAGGCATCAACCAAAAACTTTACAGTCCTGGCGACCAACGAGCCGACGTACTATCCTTCAAACTACAGGCATCTCCCCGACGTACTGGATGTAGTCCTGACGGATCTCGACACGCTACCGGAAGATCTCGAAGCCCTGAATGAACTCGACTCCGACCATCTCCCGGTCTTCGGGAGAATATCACTAAAGACAAATCCAAGACTGGCTTACCACAGGAGGAAGATACCCAGAAGTGACTGGGAAGAGTATCGATGGGTACTGACAGAGGCTATTCCATTGAACATGGAGGTAAATTCCCCTGAAGAAGTGGACAGCTCCATTACCCTTCTGACGGCTACAATACTAGAAGCGTACCGTGGAACAACTGTTTTCGAGACGCCACCAGTGACGTTGAAGAGGGACGACCCTGAGCTGAGCTTCATGATAGCCCTTAAGAGGGAAGCGCGCAGTGAATGGCAGCAGCACCGAGATCCGAGGCATCGGGCTGAATACAACAGGCTGAGAGCCCTGGTGCGCAGGAAGGCCAAAGCTCTTAAGATCTCCAACTGGAATGAATTCGTAACGAACACTTTAGCTGTGGACGGCAACGTGTGGAAGGCGTCGAGACAGCTCAAAGGCACGAAAGGAAAGACGGGGACCACGGTCATTCACGGAAGAAGAGGGTTGGTTTACCGGGGAGAGGCCAAGGCAGAGGCCATAGCTGAATCACTGGAAGATCAGTTCAAGGCAAACTCAGAGCCCCAAGACGAAGAGTTTACCAGGACTGTAAGAAGAACGGTTGGGGTATATTAAGCAGAGCCGGTTATAGAACTACCACCCCCCATCACCAGGAATGAAGTCTCCTACCAGGTGGAAAAATTGAAGCCACGAAAAGCGGCAGGCCAAGACAGGACATCAAACGAGATGCTGCGTCACGCACCGGAAGGGGTAATCCAACTATTAACAAAAATGTTTTCAAAGGCAGTGTTGGCAGGCTACTTCCCGGAGGCATGGAAAGTTGCCGACGTAATCTCATTGCCTAAACCAGGCAAGGACCGCAAGTTCCCGCAGAACAGGCGGCCCATCAGTCTTCTTAGCAATATAGGGAAACTATTTGAGAAAATAATTTTGCAGCGGCTGAAAGCCTTCAGCAGGGAGCACAGGATTATTCCCGATGCCCAGTTCGGATTTCGGACCCGGCACTCAACGATACACCCGGTCCTGAGCCTAGTGGAGGATGTGACAGAAAGTTTCAATATCGGGGAAGTCACGCTAGCAGTACTTATGGATGTAGAGAAGGCATTTGATAAGGTCTGGCACGCCGGCCTTATCTACAAATTAATTCAAGCCAATTTCCCAAAAGTATATGTGCAGATAATCAACAGCTTTCTAACTGGGCGACAATTCCAGGTCAAGATGGAAGGGAAAAGGTCGCTTCTTCATAGGGTCGGAGCGGGGGTGCCACAGGGGTCGGCACTCTCCCCATTCCTTTACACTATTTACGTCGCAGACATCCCCACCGACCCGATGATAAAGACCAGGCTCTTCGCAGACGATACATTGTTCTACACCGCCAACAGGAACGTGAAATACGCCCATCGCCGTCTGCAACGATACCTGGTCGAGTTCAGCAGCTGGCTGGAAAAATGGAGAATTAGAGTAAATGCAGAAAAATCGTCAGCCATGTTGATTACTAGGAGGAGACCCCAAACACCGGACCAGTTTGTAGTATTGGAGGAGGATATCCCCTACAAAAACGCTATGAAATACCTTGGGGTGATGATCGACTCTAGACTCGCATGGAAGGAGCATGTAAACTATACGAGAAAAAAGGCAATGGGGGCATTCATCGCAAACTACGGCCTGCTCAAGACCCCAGTGCTAAGGATCAACAACAAGATGCTACTATACAAGAGTTTAGTACAACCAATACTGCTGTACGGATGTGAGGCGTGGGGGTATGCCCCAGAGTCAGTGCTAGGTACACTACAAACAGTACAGAACAAGGTGATTAGGAGTATCCTAGGTGTCAACACCCGATCCAGCAACGAGTTCATTCACGCTACCACTGGCTGTGTGACATTACAGGAAATCTTCCGGCAGCGAGGTGACAAGTTCTATAAACGAGCCCGCGAGGTAGAGGATAACGCCATAATTAGAAGACTCGGCCAATACGACCCCCATGAGACAAGGAGATACAAGAAGCCCCGACTCAAATAAGAAATACATCTGCACACCTTCCCAATCAGCCCCTTCCTATTAACCACTCCTCTTCTAAGCATAGCCAATCCCTGGGTCCCCATCCTCTCACGACCCACAATTATGAACTAGAATCATGCTATTTCACACTTTCACTTTCATCAACGCCATCTTCGCTTAGTGACTAATAATAATCCATGTATTTTCTTTCAGCTCGTCAAGAACTTACTTACACACTACACCACTCACATCGGTCCTAACTGCGCTTGTGGCTTCCATCACAGTGTATTAGGGCTCGATCTAGTTACTACACACAAACACTGCTGCTCCCAACATACAAACCTTCACCCACCAACTCCATTTTCCCTTCACAATCAAATTAAACACTCACACATAAAGGTTATGATCTGTGACTACAGATCGGTACTTTAGGCAAAAAATAGCCGCCTACTTCCTCTGAAAGTCGCTTCTGACATTCAGAGTTAGTAGTTTAAGGCAAACAAGGGAGCTGCAGCTGCTGGTTAAAGTCATTGAACCTTTTAATTCTAATAAATCTTAAGTTAAATTTATTTAACTGTTTAATGAATTTTAGCTCTGGTATAACTGGGTACAAACACCCGTCAAATTAAATAAGACGCAAACCTCATCATTATTCCTGCATGTGCCCTCCATCAGACTTAAAATAATAGTAAAATGTTGGCACCACATGAGATGGTACACAAAATACACACATATTTTAAAAATAAACATTTAGTTACATCAGAGTGAACAGATACAGATTTAAATATAACAAGTCCAGCGAACAACGTTCTATTCTCTTGGCCTTGGTCATGCTTTGATCCACCCAGGTTATAAGAGTAAAACATGACATTTCTATTCAAGAACATAGTAACTAGTCCAGTGTTGCTACAAAACAGAATCTAACCCCTGGTCACTACCAAATATCTCGTACGCAACCATTCGTGCTCGAACAAGACTCCGCACGGCGGGTTGCCTGAGCTATGCCCGTGAGGTCAGCCACGTACGCAACTCTTAGAGGAGTTACAATAGTCGTTCACAAACATGACTCCCCTGCTTATCGATATAATGATATTCAATGTATTGTTGATAAGATCGGAGTATTCCCTCCTTCATCTGTGAATATGGAACTGTGTGTTTATATTATAAACAATTTGGTTTGAAAATCATGTAAAGATATATTATTATTTAGTTCATAAAGTTCACATAAAATGCGTCTAAAAACGTTACAAGGAAGAATTTTAAGACTTTGGTAGTTGAGGATCAAATATAATTTTAAATTTTAAACCATGAAATTATGACGAATTTGTACATTTTATGTAACACTATATTTTGCGATCCTGTTTGTCCCCATTTCAGTCTGTCTATCTATCTGTTTGTTCGTCTCTTCCTGTAGCTAGAGATAAAACTGTTATATGACTTCAGTTCAAAATTTATATTCAAATGTATTATTGTCATACCTTGGGACTTGTTTTGGTTTAGAATCAATACCTCAAATTATAGGTTGTTTACTAATTAATTATTTTTGAATATTCTATATATTCTAAAAGTGGCCTCAAATATTTTTTTAAATGGAAATCTTGGGAATGTTTTACATAGTACATACAATAAACCATTACAAGATCCAGAATTTAGTAAAAACACAACACGTGCTATCAGGAGTTAACGAATAAGATTCTATGAAACACGTGTGGAATTAATTACAATAGACAAACACAAAATATTAACAAAGACCTACCCCAAGGCATGAACATCTGTCAAATGAAATAATTCAACATCTACCATTAGGAGTAATACAGGCAATAATTAACGCATTATTTCTAGTCTACTACTTCCTGGACGACTGGAAACTGATGAGAGTTATAGCAATCCCCAAACCAGGAAGTGCACCGATGTTTCCTCAAAACAGAAAGTCAATATGTCTTGTAACTCAACTAAGTATAATCTATGAAACAACTATACCAAGCAGACGTGGAAACTTCATTGAAATACAGGAAATAACTCAAAAACACCACAGCAACTAGCAATCCTCCCCCTTACCCCACAACAATAGGCATAAAATAGGACGATACTACAGATATACTACATACTACAGATACTCAGTCTATCGTAGCATGTTGTTGAGGCCGGGCGCGTTATTTGTGGCTGGGAGTGTATTGTCCGTAGCTGGCTCAACTGGGGTCAACATCCGTGCAATGGGGTAAGTCTATGTTTTATGACTTAGATGTTTGTACTTGTAGCAAATGCTACAAACAGTTACACACTAGGCAATGAATAATTTATTTTACTACTAGCACACTACCACAATCTACAGGCAGCTAACTTTAGCACCACGTTTTACAAACCGTTTGAGTTCTACACGTATTAACTAATTACGCCACTGTTTATGAGAGGAGTAAGGTTTCATGTAGATTAAGTGTATGCGCATTTGCGTGGTGGGAAAGTGGAAAACAATATACGAAAAACCTTCCTCACAACATCCAACCAGGATTCAAACTCTGAGCTCCCCCTCATGTCCAGTCCAGTCATTGTCAGAGTGACGCCTTACACCATTCGATAACCGAGGCTGCCTCACAGGCAATTCTGATTGATGTTAACCACAAGATTTTTTCAAGATTTTCAATAGCAGGCATGTAAATGGCATGTAAGTAGAGTCAACAGTCAACGCTCAACGCGGAAGTCTCTGTTAGTGTATTATTATAGATGAGCGAGAAATTGCTACATACCTACAGTCCATGAACCCCAAGATGGAATGCGTTTGTGTAGTGAAATAAGTGTACAGCTTTATGGAACGAGCACAAGTCTCATTCATTTTACAATCTTTTTGAGGCTAGTCGTTATGTAGTCTTGTTACAGTCATCTTAGAGGCTAGTCGTGATCTAGTCTTGTTAATGTCTTGTTACAGTCTTGTTGATAGACTTATTGAAAGTTACCAGGAAACATACCCGGGCTGTTTTCCAGGACTACTTTTGTTGGTAAATATCGTGTTTAGGGTTCTTAGCTTCCACTTATAAAGGACTGAAGGGCATAACATGCCCGGGAAAGGGCTGATGGGATTGAAGGATGAGACGAATCTGAAAGGATCCTTGGGAAGAAAGAGGTGAACAAATTAGGTTGCCGGAGTAAAAGCCACGCATTATGTTTTATGTGTATTTATTTAATATCCCTTGAATGTGAGGAATGCCAGGTCTCCACCGTGGTTCGGATTCCACGTTAAACTGTAAGTCCTTCATTTCATCTCACAATCACCCTACCATTACACATTAGCGTAAGTGCGTATAATCCGAATGGGTAGTAAGACGCGGTGCTAATAATAATAATATTTAATATCATCTACCACTTCACTCTCCCACTCAATACCGATATTGTACAAAATTAAATAATTTATTTTCTAGCTCTTAGCGTACGATAGGGTAAACACATTATGACACAATTTCTAAAAAAATATTTTATTATTTATTCCAACATAGGCCTATAGTAGGAATTATTTCACGTAGAAAGAACACTTCATAGTAGAATTGATTGGAACACTACAGCTTTTATTTTTTCAACTGAGGTATTTTCCTAAGGAATCTGGACTTTAGACGCCAGAACAATATCTTTTAGAAAGTTATAGAAATTACTTTTGGTTTTGACTCCGAAAAAACTATTTTATGTACTGCTTGCAATCAATTTTAAATATTATATTTAGTTTCAGTCAAGTTTTAAAATGTCATAAGAACTGATGAGAATTCTTTGATAATTTTTTTCGTGCTGAATGACCCAATCTAAGTGATTAATAGTAGGCGGATTTATAGGCAATAAAAATTTCAAAAATAGGCACATAAATAGGCATTTTAAAGGAAAAAAGGCAGTTAATAGGCAATAAAAAGAAAAAATAGGCATATAAATAGGCATATTAATGCAAAAATCAACACCACCAAAACACTCAAAATTTTTATTATTCATTCTTAAAATCCAGCATACACTTTCCATAAACACAAATTAATCACTATTAGAGTTAATTATCAAATACTTCTCTAGATTTTCAGGTTTAAATTTTGTTCTGTTGTTTGATAAAATATTTTTATACTGTGAGAAACTTCTCTTGACTTCACATGAAGTTATTATTATTATTAGCACCGCGTCTTACTACCCGTTCGGGTTATACGCACTTACGCTAATGTGTAATGGTAGGGTGATTGTGAGATGAAATGAAGGACCTACAGTTTAACGTGGAATCCGAACCACGGTGGAGGCTTGGCATTCCCCACATTCACAAAATGTATTGTCAGAGGTGAAGGAAAGGTTTGGAAATCAGATAAATCTGTGCCGGGACCGAGGATTGAACCCCGGCCACCAGCACAGAAGTCTGACACCTTACCCCTAGACCACCAGGTCACCGACTTCACATGAAGTAATTGGGCAAAACTTTAGACAGGCTATTTCAGCCGGGCTAAGCTTGACATATGGGAGTGATGTGGTTTGTCCTTTTAAGATGCCCGCAATACTTGCCATCAATTTCCACCCAGGATTTCACAGCAATACTCTGTTAAATCTGTCTACGATGGCTGTGCCAACTGAGACAGAAGCCTGATTCAGGTTTTCTTCTATTACCTAGATTTTCTGCATATTTTTCATAAGAGGCAAATCCCTCGCCTCTAAAACTGTAATTGCTCCAGGAAGATATCCAAAATTACTCTTTACATATGCCAGTGGTTTCATCAACAGAAGCCTAGAAGTATGATTCTCTAATATCTTCTCAACAGTCTTTACCGAAATAAAAAGAATGTTTATTGTAAATAGTTTAAATCAATAAATTTCAATTAATGTTATTAATGTAAGAAAGAAAAAACTGCTATTGTAAAAACTTAAGGATAAATAGGTTGAATGCAAGTAGTGTTTCCTCAGAGTTGATTCATCTGGTATCTCTTCATGTTGGTATATTCGTTGAGAAAAGCATTGTAATCTGGATTCTCCAGCTTCTTCCAAGGAATACTTGCAGCTACCATCGCAGAGCAGAAGTCAGCAGAAAATTGCACTTGGGTTTTATTTGCATCGTTAACTTTAGGAAAAAAAATGTTTCGATCCTGTTTTCTTTCTTCAATTCTTCATATGTATTGCACTATTTTTGTGTTTTAGATGATACTTCATCTAACATTTTACCTAAGTATTATATATGGAAATTTTCATCCAATAATATATGTGAATTCTACAAATTAACAAAGCATCACCTAACAAGAAAACTAAGATTTTTTTTTGTAACGTAGTTATGCTACGCTTTGGTAAATATTTCCACTTTGTTGTTGAAATTCTTCAATAAGAACTTAAACCTAGTTTGAACGATAGAAAATAATTTACACCGAGTTCAATACAAAGAAATATTAATGAACAGATATGCACATCTAACAACAATGTAATATACCCAACCACTTAATGAACTGACACTGTTGTGCGCTAGAAGAAATTCTTCGTCGCCAGTCTGACCAGTCTGAACCTATCAGACCACTGGACACATGGGTTTTTCCTACCTATCATGAGTATCCCCGTGGAGTGATCTAAGGAATGAGGAGGGGGGGAGGTGTTAAGGGGGGAGCCGCAAATATCTAGAAAGAAAAAAAGAGGGTGTGAGGAAGAGAGTGATTGAAAAAAAGGCACTTTAAGGCTCCAATTTGTAAAATAGGCACTAAACACCGAAATAGGCATTTATAGGCACTATAAAAGTTATCACACTATCTATATTCCCAATTATCGAAACTAAACTTATACATCAAAAGCCTACTTTTCAAAGTATAGGAATAAAAATGGTATTTAAGGCAAAATCCGCCCCCCAGTGATTAATATATATTATTTTTCAAATGGTAGCCAGAGCTGATTCATAAGTGGTCTAAGGTGATGTCTCCTTTTCTTCATATCGACACGCCAATGGCTGAATTTGTCCAATAGGCTTTCAGAGAACTATACCTACAATATTTATAGTGTTTATATTTTTCTATGCGTAGACACAAGTATTATAGACACAAATATCTCAAGCCCTTACCGAAGGGCTAAGACGAGGAATCAGCCATTTTGTAACAGCTCTCCCTACAAATGCTAGTACAAGAACTAGAGTACCATTGTTGTGGCTAGTACACAACACTTCCTTGACGTGTAAATAATTATTGAGAGGCTATTAGTAAAACTGTTGTGGACTCAACCTCATGTTTACTACCTCAAAGTTTCAGCTAGAATATTCTGTTATATTGTAATGGTATGGAATTATACATCTCAATAATATATTATTCTCATCTTTATTCAAAATTATGATATTTTAAATGAGAGCGGGTAGTAATATTTATTTGTGTTAAGGTATTAAGTTGCAAGGTATGGCGACATCCTTCTACGTCTCTGTTTAAAAAGACAACGCAGTTTTGTGGACAGAAACGAACCTGAATGACCGCACCTTTTTTCTTTTGGGAAGCTTCGAGAAGGAAATGTCGCTTGATATACCCCTTCAGGGTATGCATCTCTTCACTTTCTTCCCGACGAGGAGCCGTGTAGGTGGATCTATGACATCTTAATCTGTGTTATAAATCTCACGTGTCGGGAATTATCATACATATAACGTAATAGTCGGGATTTTATTAAAATCTACTACGTGTGAAATATCTAGCAAAAAACTGTCTATCTACTTAAAATAAAATAACTATAAAACACCAGAACTTTTAATCTATAAAATAAGACATCGTCCCTTTTTAATTATTATAATACAGAACAGCAAACTTGGACCCAATTCAATCATTATATCAAATGTCGCTCTAATGGTGGTGAACAAACAATATATCAGGCTAGCTCTTTGAAACGTTACAATATTTTATTCATTGCTACAAAGCTGGTTTACCTAATTGATTGATGGTTTTGTTTTTTCTCTAAGTAGCCTATTATAAATGGTTTATTGTTTGTGTAGATATTTTAATTTTTGATTTAGAGGTATCTAAAAGAGACCTTGAAGCAAGCTACTAAATTTGATAAGATTTGGTTTTATTTAGATGATATGGTATGATATATCGTATATTAGTATATATAATTTGTTCAAGATGTTTTTTTGCGTGCTGGAATGAATATTCACTTAACGTGGCCCATTCTAAAGTTATTTACTGACACTAGACCTAAAAAGTAAAATTAAGATAGTAATTTAAAATCAATATTAACATTGCAGAATATCCCAACATTGGCTTCGTTCATGTGGGCTACTTAACTCATTCCAAATGGTAGTCTAAACGTATTTTGGCAGAGAAATTAGTAAGTAATAATTATAGCTATATTTTTTGAAGCTATTAAAACATTCCTGGCAACCTTTGCTATACCCAATAAAAATATTAGAGGTATAATTATCATTTTTTACCATTCAATAAAAAAAGCTGGCAATTAAAACTCAAGGTCTTGTGTTTTTTACTTAGAAAAAGTGTACTATAAACTTATTCATTCCATAATGATAGGACTTGACTGCATCTGATCTAACAGCTCCTTAATTGCTTGTGATTGTAATTGTTTGATCTTAAGGAGTACATATAAAATGCTAATTCCAATCATTTACCACCTAATCAAAAAATTTAACTATTTTAAGATAAATTACAAGAAAAAATAAACTATAAAATAATAATGAAATGATTATCAAAAATATAAATAAAATATTGTGATATTTTAAAAACATATATTTCTCTCACTAAGTAGGAAATATTCGTTCATGAAGTGGTCATATATCATTTAATGTTAATATGTGAATACAACATAAATTATTAATTAAATTGAATAAGTAAGAAAAACATGATTAAAAAACCACATTATATTGGATTAATTTCAACTAAGAGGAATCTCTAGAACTGCAGCCATTGTCCTAACCACGGATAGTGAGAGTGGTCGTTTGGGAAGCAAAAATATTTACTATACGTACGTCAAACAGTAAAAATAGAAACAGTTAAAGAGTTATTATATAATTGAAGGATATCTTTAGCGTCAATATGGAGATATTTATTTTTTTCGCTCCAAAGTTATTAAAAACTTGGAAATTATAAAATGTAATAACTTGACAAATTGCTGTAAACAAAAATAATTCGTGATTTAATGGGATATTTGAAACTAGATAACCAAAAATTTGGTACAGTTTTAATAATTTTACTTAAATAAACAATATTTAGGCCCAATATTCTGATAGTGAACTACCAATTTTTAAACATGAGTAAGTATTTATTAACGAAATACGGTTTCTTGTTAAAAAATCCATCCACGTAATGACAGCGTGAAGTGACCCCTTGAAGAAAACTTTTCCTGTTCTATGTTTTACGAGATTAATTAGCTAGTTTATAGAAAACTATCAAATATTTTAAATCAAATAAAATATTAAAATAGTCAATGGATGTTTAGTTATAGCTTTTGAATCATATTATAATTAAAACAAATTAATCATATTATATACCTATATAAATATGTAAGATAGTTTTTAAGTCTTATCTCGTTTTTAAGGATGTCACAGCTAATAAAACCCAATATAATGGCTCAGTTTTCTTACTAATTAACTATATTTGATTCGTTGAGGAGTTTATACACAGTGAATATTCTATTTTATAATAAACTTAATTTTTTTTAAGATATTTGGTCTGTGAACTTCCAAATTATTTTGTGAAAATTAAAATAGATTTAGTCAAGCCTACAATACAAGCTAAGACAATAACCCCCCAACCCCCACATCACCAAGAGAATGCAAGCATATTTATTTTAACCCACCCTACCAATAGCAACCTTTTAGAATATTTAATCATTATATTTTGGTGTCGAATGAAATAATTTAAAAAAATATTCTACTAATATGAAATATTTAACATCACTTACCAAATTATTAGTTAAAGATAAGTCTAAACAATTCTTATATATTAATAGAGGTCATTACTGTGTTCCAACTATTTCCGAACAATAGGCTTTCAGAAATCTCTAAGATGGTGCGTTATCGACGTAACAATACAAACATAAAGAAATACACTCTCTTGCATGGCATCTTCTTGGTGATGGAGTAAAAAGGATTAAATGATGGTTTAATTTATCTTCTCCTTCATGTCCAGCTAGGTCTTTTTCGTAATAGGGTCCCCATTCCCTCTGTCCTCCCACTTGTAAGCTAATATATTGATTTATTTATATCATGTCGGTGTAGATAAGATAAATATTTTATATCAGTTGGATGTTTCTTTATTATTATTTCGTTCGAAACCAAAATATAGTGATTAAATATTCCAAAAGGGTGGTATTGGTACCCCTCACTCCCAACCGCAAAGCATAACAAATAATGAATGTATATTACAATAATTCCCAACGTTAGTACCGATAATTAAAGTAAATTCTAATTCAGGTAAGTAGGCCTACTCCTTGGTAAATAAACGAAAGATAACACAGGCCTGCGATGAAAAAAATACAAGTGAATTGATAGCTGAACTTTATGTATTGTTTGGTTCTGATTTCAAAAAGAATAATGACAAATTTCTATCACGTCAGGTTTTCTTGAAAAATTCCATTTTACTTGGATTTTTATGAACATTTACCATAAAAGAAATTTCTGTGTTGAATTTCTTCCCTCCCTGCCTGACCATCATTCTACCGTGCTGAAACATACAGAATACCTCACTGTGACACCTCCGCGTCACAACCTCTCTCTACCAATACGAATTATGAATCCTTATATCAGTTCTTTATCTTGGTTCGCTGACCTCGCAGGAACGCTCGCTAAGCGAGCATAATCGGCAGTCACCTTCTATTTTTTCGAGCTTTTCTGGATTGATCCTGAACGTGTTATCTTTCTTAAGACTGAATTCTCTCGACTTTTTGAAGTCATCAGAAATATATAAAGAGATGTCCTCATGAGGGACTCAGTTTATCTCTCTTTAACCCAGACGATCGTGTACTTACCGTGCTCGTAAGACGTGAAATTTTTTTAGTTCGTCTCAATTTTTCTTTCATATGTAGTGTCGTACGTGCACTGATACAGTGACAATTGGAAACTTCATCACAGAAACCATTTTAACGGTTACTTTTCTCTGCGCGTTTCGTGAAACATGGCTTCGAGTTCGAGAAGTTGTGAAAATTTGCCAGATGCTTTGTTACATATGTGGCGAATATAGTGTTGTTAAAAATTGCATGAAGAGCATTACAGTCTATGTAAGACAACTTTATTTTGCGTATTTTGACATGAAACTTGGAGACCGGGACAAATCGTGGGCTCCTCATAAAGTTTGTATGCAGTGTGTCAATGATCTACGCTTATGGCTCAAAGGAAAGAGGACTGCTTTACTATTTGGAACTCCTATGACATGGAGGTAGCCGAAAAACCACTATGATTGTTAATTTTGTTCCTGCCATGTCCGTGGGTATAACAGCAAAAATCAAAAGCTAATCTCTTATCCTTATAACATTCCATCATGGTCATGGACCTGATGTGCCAGTGCCTTTGCCTCCAACTGAATGGCCAGTCATCTCTTCAGAGTATTCAGACTCGGAACATCCAGAAGTTCAAGGCTCCGATACTGAATATAAAACCTCTGAAGGTGATTCACCTCAGCCCTTCTCTCAAGTAGAACTTAATGATCTGACTAGAGATCCGAGCCTTTAAAGAGGCAGCTGAATTTTTTAGCACCAGATTGAAAGAAAAAACTTATTGGCAAAAGGAACTTCTCTTTATTGGTACAGGAATCGAGAAAATGAATTTGTTAAGTACTTTGAGGAAGAGGAGAACCTGGTCTATTGTTCTGATGTTCCTGGATTGATGAGAAAATTTAATATCACACACGATAAAGATGAATGGAGGCTGTTTATAGATTCATTGAAAAGGAGCCTTAAAGCTGTCCTTCTTCATTACGGAAGCCAGTATGCAACTGTATCAGTTGGACATCGGTACATTTAAAAGAACGCTATTTAACCAAGGCTCTCGTCCTCAACAAAATAAAATATGCCGACCACGGTTGGGCCATTTTCGGTGATTTGAATGTTATCTCCATGCTTCTTGGTCAACAAGGCTGATATACAAAGTTCCCATATTTCATTTGTGGGTGGGACACCCGTGATAAGACTCAACATTGGTTCAAAAAAGAATGACCGTAAAGACAAAATCTTGAACAAGGCACCAATAATGTGATTCGGAACAGCTTAGTTGATCCAAAAAAAGTATTTTTGCTCCTCTGCATTTAAATTAGGTGAAATGAAGCAGTGTGTCAAGGCTATTCTAAAATATGGCAATTGTTTCAAATATCTGTGCAAAAAGTTTCCAGGTTTATCTGAAGCCAAGTTGAAAGAGGGAATCTTTATTGGTCCAGATATCAGTAAGCTTATGAAGGATAAATAATTTGAGATTAGCATGACAACAAAGAAAAAAAAATCTTGGGTTGCCTTCAAAGATGTCGTCAGTAAATTTCTGGGTAATTAGAAGGATCCTGACTATAAAGCAATTGTTATGAATATGTTGACAAATTTCAAGCGTTGGGTTGCTCCATGAGTGTCAAAATACGTTTCATTCACTCACATGTGAACTTTTTCCCCGAAACTTTAGGACCAGTCAGCGAAGAACAGGGTGAAAGACATCAAGACATCAAAGATATGGAGCACAAATATCAAGGAAGATGGGACAAGAACATGCTCGCCGACTACTGTTGGGTGTTAACATGAGATAGGCCTGAGATTGAACATAAAAGAAGAACGTCAAAGAGAAGTTTCAAACGAAAAAGAGTACGTACTTAAACAGAAACATTTTTTTCGTTTTGTTTTTTGCTCAGTTTAAAATGTGTTTCAAACTTTTATGTGCACATACATAATATTTGATCCTCTTGGTCAATCGTCTATTTTATGTAAGTTACCTTAATAAAAACAAATTAAAATAGTATGTTGGTGATTTTCTTCTAGAAACTGCACCATAATTTGATGTAAAAAGTTTAAACTCAAGGGAACTTTATGTCTTTCTCTCGACTAGAGGCGGCTCGTGCGATCTGGCAACAGTGGTTTTCATCCATTAAAACCTATAAAAATTAATCGATTGCTAGAAAATCAATTTGCCTCACCAAGAATCGATTATTTAACATATATTTAAATGGATAAAAACCACTGTTGCCAGATCGTACATGCAAAATTGTTCTAGAGAATTCCTTTTCAAATAGGATTTTATCAAAAATACCGATATTAGTTTTACAAAAAATTCAGACATGAAGGAAAAAAATGGAGGTCATTTTTGAAATCAGCACACCAAATTACAGAAAACTCAGCGAAAACTTCTCTTTTATTTTTCAAAAACTTAAATTTCACAGGCCTCTGTAAAATTTTAATCAAATGTAATATTTATTTAGCTGAGGTATTTAACGTGCACTTTCTGAACCGAATGATTATAACAACCCACTTTAGATTTAATAAAGTGTTTCTGTTTTGATGTTATTATGGTTTGAACATACAATAAACATACCAGCCCTCTCATATCCTCCAATAACCCCATCACCAGCAAATATTGCCTGGTCAGAGATCACCAGCCACGATAGTATTATAATTAATAATGTTGGACATAGATATTTATTTTATCTTGATCCACAGCTCTGTGCCCATCTGGAATATTCGATTTATATACCCACGGGGTAAGGAAAGAAATTGTAGAGTTAAGAGAAAGTGTATCTTCATTTTCTTGTTATAATATTGGGAAACCATTTAGAAAAATACCTCTCAATACTCTCAGCCAAGATTTTAACCCTGACCTCCACATAAACTGTAAACCTTACAATACTAGACTGCCAGTTTTGTACAAACCCTCTCCGGTGAGGGTATTAGTCAACATAGCAACATTAAGGATATTAAACAGAACTAGACTTACATTTCTCGGACACATTTGGACAGCCATTTGGACAGCCATTTGATCTCAACATCTTTCTATGTACACTAACATTCCTTTATCCTCAACGTTCGCTGCCGGTGTAGTCCACAGTAACTGACAATCTGTTTCAATTTAAGAACTATAAAGGGTAATACCCCATCTAGGTCACTTCTATTTAACAAGTCCCGTTTGCCCCTTTCAAATGTGACTGTCCGTGTGATAAGCCCCTGGCAGAGCTTTGTACTCTCGTAAACTGTGTGAGAACCCACTCCATCACGGTTTGGAACACAATCCTCTGCGCCATTTTCTGAGACGGAAATACGGGATGTGTGGACACTTTGAAAACTACACATTAAAAAGTAGAAAGTGATACTTCCAATATTTAATTGCTGCCAACGATGAAAACCATCTTGGGATCAATTGCAGTGAAACTTTTATGTATCTCGTTATTTATCTAGAATAAATCGTTTGACTCCACGCAAAGGTGGTCATGTGGTCTAAAATGTTTAGTTCCTCATTATATATTAATAGTTCCGGAGTGTGAGGGTTGAGGTTCAAATCCAATTAGGGAACACTTTGTGTGGTTTTACATAAGCTCTTTTCCATGGTGATTATCTAATCACCATTATCCGTTAAGATGGGTGCACGTGTTCTAAATGCCCTTCTCTTCCCTTCACAAAAGATCAAACCATTAATTAACTTTGGTCTTAAAAGTATCAACAAAAATCCTAATCACGCTAATATATAAACATTTAATGTTGTTTTCTGACTGTTTATTTGTTGCTTAATCACGCACAAACCAATGTACCGATTGAGCTGGAATATCGCATGGCCATATCTTGAACGGCAGTTTGACACATATAATATATATTAAACAAATAAGACTAGAGTGTTCTAATATATTTTGTCTCAATTCATACAATCAATTGTTTTATCATCTTATTTAATGTAGAATTAGTTCATTTATCTCTTGATTTATCGTCAAATTAACTCCAAATACAAAGAGTAATTATAGATCACATTTCAATCTTAGATCGAAAGAGAAACTTTATTTTATTCTGGTTTTTGTATCTACGTGAGTAGGAAGATTGAGTTTTTCTTAACAAATAAAACTCATAGATAGCATTAAACAAATTTATTGTTTTTATCTTATATTTATATGATAAATATGCACAAAAATATATGTATTCTCTTATTAAAAGTGTGTTGAGGCTCCAAGGTAGAACAGGAAATACTCACATACAATCTTATGTATGTACAGTACATTTGTGAGATAATGTACTTATTCTATTTTACACGTCCCTTTGGACTAATTAATATAACTAATCAGATCCTATCTAATATAATAATAATAATAATTATTAAATTTTATTTAGCTTACATTATATTTCGCAGTAAATATCTACGGGGTGCAACATCCTTCTGTTTCTCTATATTTGCCACCCAGGCAAAATCTTCTCGAAGGACAAGGTAGGAGAGACGAGGGACAAATTCATCCTGTTACTAGAAGATTCTAGAAGACAAGTCTTCGAAAACAAGCCTATTGACAGGTCGAGCAAACTACACCCACGTAGTAGTCGACGAGCAGACAGAACCTGTGTCCGTCAAGAAAAAAAAATTGTGTCTTCTATACTGACTCTCAAACGGGACCGTAATTACTCCATGCCAGTCACTAGATTGGTTCAATCCTGATCCAATCCTATTTAAATCCTCCCAGTTCCCTGAGAAGTGAAATAGTAGCACATGTGATATCGGATCGCATAGTCGCCCTGTTCAGCACAGCAATAACGCTGAATAAATAAGTACTTCATTTAAAATAATAAGTGATTCCAATCATAGCCTGATAGATCAGATCAACACAATCCGTTTTATATAAACACTCAAGAAAGAGAAAGATTTTCATAACGAACTATTCCCGCATGTAGGGAGTCCATGCCATTACAAATATGGCGTCAACAACGAGTGGGCAGGAACTGTGGACCATGGCACTACACCACAGAGGTGGCCAACTAAGTGGGCTATGATTGTTCTACGTCCCGTAAGAAGAAGTACTTTACAAATAAGCCACAGTTTGAGTCCCATATTCCAAATCTACGGGGAGAATATTCTACTGAGACGCGAACGAGGATTACAGACCAGGGTCTGAGTCCTCTACTGAGACTCTGAAACGACAGAGTCTGATTCCAGGACCAGCCACCAGAGGTAATCATTAAACAACGCTTCATCTACGTTTCGTGTTGGTAAGATCCGTTCCCGAGATTGCAGGCGGCAGCTCAATAATTTCTAGAAAACAGCTCAACAATCTTTGTGCCAGGTATGAACAACAAGGTGAACCATAAGTAAGTGGATATCTACGAACTAAATCAAACAATATTGCTTGCACTAAAAATTATTTTAAATTCAAGCCTAATTATTTTTTAAATAAATAATAATTTTATATTTAGTTAACTGATTAGTTTGCGAATGTGGGAATTTATTTAAGTACCCAACGTGGAGCGAGATTATACGATAGCTGATGCAGAGTCAGAGAGCTACATACACGCACGTCCTGACAGCTTGTGTATTTAGATACAAAGTTGTTCAGCTAGTTTTATTGACAAGGGCTACGTCTTTGGAGACATATGGTGATGGATGTGCTATTTAGAAGGGCAGAAATTGGAATCACAACAACACACATATCAATGTGGTTGAAAGAAAAGATGCTCTCCAATCAAATTGATGACGTCATACGTGTGTCACTCACCGATCCGAGTAAGGGCCCAACAACGTATTAAATTATCAATAAAAAGCTAATACATGGCTTATATGGTCAATTAATTCCTCTTCTTGATTGAAAGATGAAATGCACAAAAATATCCAAAATCTTTCCTAGCTGAGAAACAGTCAATTTTTAAATGGATAACCGTTGCACAAAAGTGCGCAATTAATGATGGATTCACGACTTAAATTCATGTTCGCGGGGTCTCGGAGGTCATGGTCGACAACACCTGAGCTGTGACGTACCAACAATATTGTTACTTGGCGCAGTCTAGTAAGCACATCTGCCAATATGTAAATAAGGGCAGTGTCCAAGAGTAAAGTTTGCCCTCTCATACCTCTGACTACCCCCTCGAGATAAAGAGGCTGCAGTTTCCTCTGAAAGAGTACCTTGCAATTATCATTAATTTGTCTTAGGAGTATTCGTTGAATGTATCTGGGATTGACTCGGGGGAGGACTAATTCTCTCACGGATGGCTAGTTCTGTCGCAGCACCAGAGATGTATCTGGATTGACTCGGAGGATTATCTCACACCGATGCTATTCTGTCGCCACACCAGAGATTATCGATTGACTCGGGGAGGACTAATTCTCACACGATGGCTAGTTCTGTCGCCAGCACCAGAGATGTATCTGGGATTGACTCGGGGGAGGATTAATTCTCACACGATGGCTAGTTCTGTCGCCAGCACCAGAGATGGCACACCCACCAGCCTGGTATGGTCTACAAGTAAGTCTTCACAAATACAGAGTGTCTGATTACATCTGTAATATAAAATTGTTCCCATTTCACCATACCTATATTTAGACATGTTTACACTTTTCATATGTGGAGCAGAAATTTAAATAATAAAACAGAAGTAAAACTCATTTTCGGAGCAACTAAGTTTAACGAACGCGTTGAATCAATGAGATTTGACACTATCATTGTTTAGCATGAGCAAAACGCTGTCATTCCAAGCCCCACCAAGCCGAAGCCGAGTGCAACAGATAGTTTAATACACAAATTTATTATGAGTCGAATTTCAAAAACATAAAGCTACTTTATTTTTCAACAATTAAAGCATGTCACCTGTAAGCAAACTAAACGTAAAGATCGGCTGATCTGGTATGACGATGATTGAGAATTCAATGTTCGATTCATGGTCATATTTATTTAGGAGTTTTTTATTGCCTACCAATCTCCCGATCTTAAATTGTGGGCACATTTTATTCTTCTATATACCATTAGCACGATTAAATGCTGATAGCCGAGGTGTCTAGTTATACACGGGGCTATTATTTACTTATACAGGGTGTATTTTAATTAGTGTCAAATATTATCAGGGCATCTTCCCATCGACCAAACATTTATAAAAGTTTTTTTAAAAATTCGTCTAAAAACAATTAGGCTTAAAGTTTTAAAGTTTTGCTCAAAATTGGAATGTTCGGAATGTCCTGCTCGATAACTACATTTGAACCGAATGAATTTTAACCCTGGGGATATTTAAAGCCCATTGTTTACTCAACTTGTGTGCCTATGTTGAGGTTTAAGAGGATGTATCGTAAATGTATGTGAGCAAATACGTATTACTTGAGGTGATCAACAGAGCACGACAAAACACGAACGCAGCTCAGAGGATGCATCGAGAAGTAGGAACCATTTTGAAAGTTTTGGTAACAAAGTGTTAAGTCTTGTGTTTTTGTTTGTTTCTGTTAAATTTGTCATGTTTAGTTTAATTACCTCTTCTGTGGATTGATTATAAATTGTACAGGATAATTCCTCTTAACTCAGAAAATAAGTGTTTCTAGACTAATTTTTATATTAACTTTTCTTAATATTTGTGGATAGGAATAAGCCCATATAATATTTGACACCCTGTATACATCTAAAACACAACTAGAGTAAAAACACGTATCTAAAGTTTGTTTCCCGTGGTCAATGAGTCATTCCTAACTCGTACCTCCTAATACGACACGCACTCCTAAGTGGGGATTCTACTACAGTCTGTCATGACAGATAGCGTCAAGGAAGTCTTACTTGCATCAAGAGGATATTATCCATGAGAGTATTAGTCGGGTTAGTATTTATACAGTGATAGTTAATACTTTTACATGAAAATAACCTTTGTTATACAGTTTTGATACGGTTTTTCATAGGTTTACTTTAATTTATTTTATTTCACATAGTAAAATTAATTTACCATCTTCAGTGGCCGCATTGTCTAAGGCATCACACTCGCAGTGAACTAGACAGACTGCCAATGATGGAGAGATCCAAGTTCTAATCTTGGTCAGGTGTATTGAAGAATTTAAAAAAAACCGTTTTCTACTCTCCTCCACGCAAATATTGCCACTTTTACCATAAATTTAACCTTCCTCATCCCTAAAACAATTATATTGATTAGTATAAGCGTATAGCTCGATCTCATAGCAAGACACGGTGCTAGAAAAAATATTTATTTTTTAAATATGTTACAAATAATAGAAACATTTGAAATAATATGTTTTGCACGTTTAGACGCATGGTCGGATTAAGATGAAAAGTTTGATCAATTTTATCAAGTATTATTATTATTGTGTCTGAAGAAAAGATAAATTATATTTTCAATATTCTGTTAGTCCAACAAATGTAAAATGTATCAACAAAGGCAAACTAAATCAACCCGCCATGTTTTGGTAAGGTGGTAGGTAGCACATTTATTACTCATACACCCATGTAATAGAATAGGTTGACAGTTCTACACGTCAATGTGAAAATAGCTTAAGTTCACTTTTGATAGATTTGTATTTGAATGTTTGACACTTGCTTTAAATAGCAACATACTTAAACCTATATGATGCTAAAAGTGTATTTATCTATTTTATAAAAGACATATTGTGTTTGTTTGTTTGTATAGAGTTTTTACAAACTTACCAATAAACTTAAACTTCGAACACTAATTACAACACAATTACGAGAACGTTGTTATATACACACAAAAATATATATGTAGTTATATATATATCCTATGGTGCTTGCCATATTTATGATAAAAATCCGAAACTTTATAATAAAGATCCAGATAATCATTCAATGTCTATAATGGTATATTTAAGGGAGATTTTGGACTGTAACTATGATCTTTTACTTTATATCCATTACTGTATGTCTTAGTTTTATATGACCTATAATCTAACTTAAGACTAGGACAGGCCAAACATCCAGTCCCCGAGATTTCACCGATGATACAATTTAGGCCATGCCGGAAATCAAATCTGGGACCCAGAGCTCTGTAGACAGACACGCTACAGATTGATCTAAGGCATCGGACTGCCATTAAACTTAATTATATTAATTTTAGTGAAACATTAAATTATAAAGTTTAATTTTACACGTGATGTATCCATAACAAAAAAAAAGTTAAAACTAGGAGCTATTTAAAAAATATTCTACTTTATTATGCATTAAAAAAACTAGGTATTAAACAGAAGTTAAATTATTTGTCATGGTTAAAATGTATTTTTTAAAATTTAGTAATCATTGTCTTAGACCCATAAAAATCAACAATACCAATCTTCTAGCTATGCTTAGCTATTAGCTAACCCATATAAGCTGATTATTATAAATTATGTATAGCATTGTAACTCATATGCTTGGTGTAGCTCTAGGTTAACATGGCTTTTAATCGCTTGAGGGAATCCATTCAAAGTTCACAATATACCCTATTTAACATACCTTTTTCTCTACTGCTAATTGAATTGGAAGGATGAATATAATTCCAGTGATTACATTCTCTTGATCGAATACCTTTAAACCCAGATTATTATAGGTATAATCCTTTCTTTTCACGCCTAGTCTTACCTTATAAAATGGGGTGAGCAAATACAAAAGATACATTCAAGTATAGGCCCTTCACCTAATCTTTGCCGAATCTAATAAAAAAAAAAGGCAGTAACAAAACTATTTTTAGATCATACAATCTGATTTGAAACAATGTGTGCCTGCAACCCATAATGCTCATTTAAATAATATTTAAAATCCAGGGAAAATAGCTATGAACCCTATGACTTGTTTAACATTAATTAACATACATATTTACATTAAATTTTTGTTAATAAACTTAAAATGCTTGAGACAGTTTTAAAACGCATTATTATAACCAACCTAAACACCACTGTGGGATTTTCAATATTTATTTAAATATCTATTTATTCAAAATAAACTAAAACAAAAAGATTACTCGGGAATGTTTTGGAATTATGTAAATATGAATTAAATTTAATATTATTATTATTATTATTATTAATTATTATTATTAGCACCGCGTCTGACTAACCGTTCGGGTTATACGTACTTACGCTAATGTGTAATGGTAGGGTGATTGTGAGATGAAATGAAGGACCTACAGTCTAACGTGGAATCCGAACCACGGTGGAGGCCTGGAATTCCCCACATTCACAAGATGTATTGCCAGAGGTGAAGGAAGGGTTTGGAAATCAGATAAATCTGTGCCGTGACCGAGGATTGAACCCCGACCGCCAGCACAGAAGTCTGACACTTTACCCCTAGACCACCAGGTCACCTAAAAATAATAAAACTCAATCAAAATAATGTAATCTATAGCATAGGTATATTATTTTTCTAGTACAATTCATTGTTCATAAGCCTTGGTCATTTTACACATGTGAAGATGTTGACTCTTGACATTTTGGTGAAGTCTACAATTGTAGTTTTAGTCTTGAGTGGACTTGTGACGTTTAACTTCAAAGACATGACTCTCAGACGTCATGTTAGCATGTCCAACATGACAATGGCGTCAAGTAATCCAAGCTACTGTGATAGAAAACATTTCCACTATACATAAATCTCTATAATTAGTTTCAATTTTGATGTTCCCGTGGGATTTGTCTTTTCATATCAATCACGCGTTTGTTCTGAGAGACTGAGAGAGAGAGAACCGTTTGAAATATTATATATATTAATAAACGTCTAATGGTGTGGTGTGTGTGTGTGTGTGTGTGTGTGTGTGTGTGTGTGTGTGTGTGTGTGTGTGTGTGTGTATGTATGTATGTATGTATGTATGTATGTATGTATGTATGTATGTATGCATGTATGCATGTATGCATGTATGCATGTATGCATGTATGCATGTATGCATGTATGCCTGTATGCATGTATGCCTGTATGCCTGTATGCATGTATGCCTGTATGCATGTATGTATGTATGTATGTATGTATGTATGTATGTATGTATGTATGTTTTTTTTCTTTTTTTTTACACTTGAGGAGGAAAAATCTTTCAAAGACACCGCTCATTTGAAAGTGTGATGGTCGGTAGTGTGGGATTTCCACCCACTAAAAAACCTCCTCTGCTCTTTCCCCGCACATAATTGCAGGGAAGACTGGGTCGGAACCGCGTTAGCATTACTTCAACCCAGTCCGTGTTGCGTCATATGACGTCCGCTCCTGTTTCACTGGTCCCTTTCTGAGATCTTTTCTTTAAGGAGGCGCTGCGCATACGCAGCGATTTCCTTCCAATTTTCTTCCCGCTGTAGCATATGGATCACTAGGCTCGCAGGATCGAGGGTCTTGCCTATGTTTGTTTCGGTTTTGGCTCTGCAGTTCTTCCAGCGCTCGCACTCAAAAAACGTGTGCTCAGCGTCGTCGATTCTGTCCGGGTAGTACTTGCACCTCGGGGTGTGGTGTAAGCCCATTTTATATAGATATGCATTAAACGAGCCATGTCCCGTCAGCAGTTGGGTTAGGAAGAAGTCTGATTCACCATGGTTTCGAGTGATCCAATCTTTGATGTTCGGGATCAGGCGAGCGGTCCATCTGCCCTTGTTGCAGGCCCTCCATCTATCTTCCCATTCCTTCTGCGTTTCCGCCTTCACTCTTGCTCTGGCCTCGGCCACGTTGACGCCTCTAGTTTTGGAGTCATAGAGTTTTACTCTCTCAAATGCTAGTAGGTCGATAGGTGGTGCCCCCGCTATAACCAGAACAGCTGCCTCGGAGACCATGCGGTAGGCACAGGTCACCCTGAGGGCCCCTCGCCTTTGTACTGCCGCAATCTTTCGCCGATAGGTCTTTTGCTTCAGGATATCTCCCCATATTTCCGCACCGTAGAGCAGGTTTGAGTTGAGTAATTCCAAAAGAACTCTTCTCTTTTTAGATCGCGGGCCCATTGTGTTGACCATGATTCTCGATAGGCTGGATACCGTCTTACTGGCTTTTATGCATGCCCTTTCTAAGTGTTCACGAAAGGACAGCTTTTCGTCTATCGTCACTCCCAGATAGCGCAGTGTCCTTGTAGACGACAATGTTGTCACGCCAATGTCTACGTTAAAGGGTTTAGGAAACCATCTCTGACGCGTCAGCACAACCATCTCAGTTTTATGTTTGGCTAGTTTTAGCTGATGTTCTTCAAGCCAGGTTTCGACGGCGTCAATGGTCGACCGGACCAGGAGTTAAGCCTCCTCAACGCTGTCCGCCACTACTGTGGCCACGACGTCATCAGCGAAACCCGTTAGCTGTACTTGCTTCGGCGAAGGAATCTCCAGTAGTTCGTCGTAATTTGCGTTCAATAGGTCGGGGCCCATGACCGAACCCTGTGGTACACCAGCCATTATCGGGTATTCTTGGGGGCCTTCTGTGGTTTTGACAATTAACGTTCTTGCGTCAAGATAATCCTCAACTATGGCCAAGTTTTAATTTTTTATGTTGAACCGATGCTCCAGTGCCTTCAGGATGTCATCCCATCTCGCGCTGTTGAAAGCGTTTCTTACGTCAAGCGTGAGGAGGATGCAGACTTTGCGCGATTTAAGGCTATAATCCCCATGAACGTCTTAATCGCTCCGATCGTCGATCGGCCCTTTGGAAATCCGTGTTGAATTTCGGCGAAGCCACCGGCGTGGTCATTGTCGTTTCGAAGTCTCGTCCGTATCAGCTTTTCGAGCAATTTACCGGCGATGTCTAGCATGCATAGTGGCCTATAAGACGAAGGTGTTAAGGGGTGTCCCTTCCCTTTATCCAGGAGGACCAGTCTCTGGCGCTTCTAGACGGTAGCAAACGTGCACGTTGCAAGGCACGCGTTATATGCATTCAGCAGTAGATCCGGGAATTCCTGAGCTATGATCTTAATCACCGACGTTGGAATGCCGTCGGGGCCGGGTGCCTTCCCTATTTTGAGGGTCCTAGCTGCATCTTGCAGCTCCTTGGCTGTGAAAGATGTAACTTCACCACTGTGTGAATAGTGCCTTTTTACTCGTGTCGGGTGTTTTGGAAACAACTCCGCTACAATGTTGTTCATTATGGACGGGGGTTTTGGCGCTTCTGGTGAAGCCTTTGCGAGTTTTTTTAACTACAATTTGGTAGGCTTTGCCCCAGATATCCCGTTCAAGATCGTTGCAGATTTCTTTCCACAGTGTCACTTTGCTCTCCTTGATGGTATGATTCAGCTCCTTTTTGGCCTTTTTGTACTCGCTAGAATACAAGGCATAGTCAAGAGTGAGTTTTGCGACTCTCGTTGCTCTACGACGAAGTTTAAGACATTTCTTTCGGAGCGCCGTGATTTCTGATGTCCACCAATATACCGGCCTGTGAGAGAACTGGTTTTTCAGACGCGGCATGGAGGCGTCACAAAAGGTGGTAATAGCCTTCATCGTTATCAGCACCAATTTCTCCGTCTCGCTACTAGCATTCGGAGTCGGCTGGAATTTAAGAGTTGACCATCTTCGCGAAAGGGACGCTCGTAGAGCTTCTGGGTCAAGCTTTTTAGCGTTCCACCTCCGTTCTTCAGGGCCTTTTTGCGTTTCTGGAGTGCAAGGCACTTCAACACTGAATGTGATGTGTTGATGATCGCTACCACTGTATTCTTCCGAGACTCTCCAGTTCTTGATCATGCTGACCATTCTTGGGGTCCCCAGTGAGATGTCGAGAATAATGTCGAGGTACCCCGGTCTTATGAAGGTCGATGTGTTTCCAGTATTCAGGACTGTAAGGTCAAACCTTGCAGCAAAGTCTGCGACTTCGTTTCCTCTGTTGTCTGAGAATTATCCTCCCCATTCGGCAGATTTAGCGTTGAAGTCGCCAGCTACAATGACTTCGCCATTGAAATCGCTAATAGCGTCTTCGATGCTAGCCAGCTTTTGGCGGAACACACAAATCTCTTCATTAGGTGAAAGGTAGACGCTCATGATGTAAGTCGTGGAGGTCTTTATCCAGACAAAACCTTCCCCGCAACCGCTTTTGCTAGTGATTACCTTGTTTGGATCTACAGTCCAAATCGCCGCAGTGTTGGATTTATCCGTGAAACATGTCCTATCTCGAAGGTTTGAGTGTTGCTCGCAGATGATGCAGACGTCAATCTTGTCTTCGAAGACACGCTGATGTAGTAGGTTCTGCGCAAGCACGCACCTGTTCAAATTTCCTTGGAGTACGCGCGTCATTTCTGCGATCTTATAGCTTCAGCTAGAGCAACACGGAATGCCTTACAGGCCCCCGAGCCAGATATGTGGCACAGGCCGTCTTTAGCATCTACGCCCGGTGTGCACAAAAAGCATTTTGGCTGCTCAACACAGTCAGCGGACTTGTGGCTCTCTCCGCCACATTTGTAACATGATTTACTTCTGTCTGGGCCCTTGCAGTTGCGCGCATGGTGCCCGTATCCAAGACATTTGAAGCACCGCCTCACACTTACAACTGGGCGGATGCGACAGTTTACCCAGCCGACTTTAATGCGAGCCGTTTCTAAAATTTTATTAGCGCTTGTTTCGTCTATTTCACAAAATACTGCTCGTTGTCCTCGTGGAGTAATCTTTGTAAGATTGATGCGTCTTATCTCGATACTCTGTTTGAGGTCGCGAAGAAGGGCTTCACGGATGTCATCTACAGTGGTAACTCCATCGAAGTCACGGATTTCGATTGTCGTCGTTGGTATAAGCGCTCTGACGGTACCGATGTTCGCAATAGCTGATTTGACTGCCTCAGTAAAAAAGGAACTATTACCAGTCTTGTGGCCCATTTCTAGTAGTACGCCACCGTTCTTTGTTTGTTTGATAGACTTTATGTCCACACCCGTCGTTGTGGGGTTCACTTTGGTTTTGATCTCCTTGAGGAGGTCCGCATATGTTTGCCCTTCGACTGGTTGGACAAGGACAGCCTTTGTTCGTGGTTTCTTCTTCTTCGTTTCTCTGTGGCTGCTTTTGGGATTGGAGCCATCATTCGCTTGTGGCTTTCGGGCTTCACTTGGTGTAGCCGCTGCGTCGTGAGTTGTTTGCTTCATCTTATGTCTCCGAGACACTTCCATCCAAGTATCTTCCTTGGCTGGTTTTTTCAGTGGAGGCGGGTTAGAAGCTGCAGTTAGGCTAGGCGTGGATAGCTGCCTTTTCTTTGGGTTTGTTATTTCCTGCGATGTTGTTTTGGTGTGCTTGGGAGTAGACTGTGCCTCAGCCATAGGTCGGGGCCCATGACCGAACCCTGTGGTACACCAGCCGTTATCGGGTATTCTTGGGGGCCTTCTGTGGTTTTGACAATTAACGTTCTTGCGTCAAGATAATCCTCAACTATGGCCAAGTTTTAATTTTTTATGTTGAACCGATGCTCCAGTGCCTCCAGGATGTCATCCCATCTCGCGCTGTTGAAAGCGTTTCTTACGTCAAGCGTGAGGAGGATGCAGACTTTGCGCGATTTAAGGTTACCAGACCACGCTTCGGCTATAATCCCCATGAACGTCTTAATCGCTCCGATCGTCGATCGGCCCTTTCGAAATCCGTGTTGATTTTCGGCGAGGCTACCGGCGTGGTCATTGTCGTTTCGAAGTCTCGTCCGTATCAGCTTTTCGAGCAATTTACCGGCGATGTCTATCATGCATAGTGGCCTATAAGACGAAGGTGTTAAGGGGTGTCCCTTCCCTTTATCCAGGAGGACCAGTCTCTGGCGCTTCCAGACGGTAGCAAACGTGCACGTTGCAAGGCACGCGTTATATGCATTCAGCAGTAGATCCGGGAATTCCTGAGCTATGATCTTAATCACCGACGTTGGAATGCCGTCGGGGCTGGGTGCCTTCCCTATTTTGAGGGTCCTAGCTGCATCTTGCAGCTCCTTGGCTGTGAAAGATGTAACTTCACCACTGTGTGAATAGTGCCTTTTTACTCGTGTCGGGTGTTTTGGAAACAACTCCGCTCCAATGTTGCTCATTATGGACGGGGGTTTTGGCGCTTCTGGTGAAGCCTTTGCGAGTTTTTTTAACTACAATTTGGTAGGCTTTGCCCCAGATATCCCGTTCAAGATCGTTGCAGATTTCTTTCCACAGTGTCACTTTGCTCTCCTTGATGGTATGATTCAGCTCCTTTTTGGCCTCTTTGTACTCGCTAGAATACAAGGCATAGTCAAGAGTGAGTTTTGCGACTCTCGTTGCTCTACGACGAAGTTTAAGACATTTCTTACGGAGCGCCGCGATTTCTGATGTCCACCAATATACCGGCCTGTGAGAGAACTGGTTTTTCAGACGCGGCATGGAGGCGTCACAAGAGGTGGTAATAGCCTTCATCGTTATCAGCACCAATTTCTCCGTCTCGCTACTAGCATTCGGAGTCGGGTGGAATTTAAGAGTTGACCAGCTTCGCGAAAGGGACGCTCGTAGAGCTTCTGGGTCAAGCCTTTTAGCGTTCCACCTCCGTTCTTCAGGGCCTTTTTGCGTTGCTGGAGTGGAAGGCACTTCAACACTGAATGTGATGTGTTGATGATCGCTACCACTGTATTCTTCCGAGACTCTCCAGTTCTTGATCATGCTGGCCATTCTTGGGGTCCCCAGTGAGATGTCGAGAATAGATTCGAGGTACCCCGGTCTTCTGAAGGTCGATGTGTTTCCAGTGTTCAGGACTGTAAGGTCAAGCCTTGCAGCAAACTCTGCGACTTATGTATGTATGTATGTATGTATGTATGTATGTATGTATGTATGTATGTATTTATGTATTTATGTATTTATGTATGCATGCATGTATGTATGTATGTATGTATGTATGTATGTATGTATGTATGTATGTATGTATGTATGTATGTATGCATGTATGCATGTATGCATGTATGTATGTATGTATATATGTATGTATGTATGTATGTATGTATGTATGTATATTTATGTATGTATGTATGTATGTATGTATGTATGTATGTATGTATGTATGTATGTATGATAGAGTGACCTAAATAAGCTATATTATTGAAAATGCCATTTTCTCTTAGATTGCTTTTAGCCTTTATTTGTGTATTTGGTTCATCGGCAAAGCCTAAGAATCTGTGAGAAGGTTTCTCTAATATCTCCACAGAAGACCTATCCAGGAAACGAGAGAATCATATTTTATGATATTTATATTGTGAAAATTCTTTTTTCCTGGATGAAAAAACATACTGATTTTACAAGACAGACAGTCGGAAGACTTTAATTAGACAAAACTTCTCCAGCACCTTCTGTAACATATCCAAGATATGTATGTTGAGATGTGTATGTATGTTAAATATGAACAAGGAAGAAATAAATCTTAGCTGCATGTATTTTACATAGAACGTAGAACAAAAACTTGGTTTAAAATGACATGTATAATTCAGCCGTCATTTGAGGTCAAAATGCTAATATTGTATGCGTAACAATTGCTACGAGCCATACACTCAATGAAGTCTGTCGTTTATTGCTAAATAGGCTAGAAGGAATAATCATTTCTTATTTGGAAGAAATGTCTTACTGTTGGAGAATGACTTCAAATAATATTTAACAATTCTCCTGTTTGCTCTTAGGACATTATTGTACAAACAAGTTTTAAAAATACTATCAGCTCTGAAAGTGGTTTAACATTATGAAGTTAAGCATTTATGTATGGGATATTGACGGTAGCTTATGCTATTGGATAGTGAAATATCGTAATGGAAGACTGAAAATTACATTTTGAAAGAATATATGATAGAATGGCTAGAAGAAATATGAAAAACAGCTTGGTAGCTTACGAAATATTTTGAAATATACTAAGCCCAACTGAAATTTTGAATGACAATTTTGTATCTGCGAAGTGTCGAAGCTGCGCAAATAAAATATTAGTTATTTAGTAGTTAAGAAGGCTAGGTCTATTGATCACATTTATACTATTCAGAAAATGTTAGAAAAAAAAAGGAATATAACATGACATCAATTTATTGTACATAGATCTCAAAAAGGTCTACGATTCAGGAAAGTAAATAAATTAGATGGTATTTTAGCTACATTTAGGATACCCAAAACACTTGTCAGGCTAATTATTGAGAGAGAAAGTATTGTGACTATGAAAAAATCAATCTTGGAATTATGACGAATTTATACGTTTTATGTGAAGACGAAACAAAAATGGAATTTTACTATTCTGTCAGTCCCATGTATATCTCTGTCTTTCTGTCCCGAGTATATCTCTGTCTGTCTGTCCCGAGTATATCTCTGTCTGTCGGTCCCTGGCCGCGGATCCAAAACAGTTCGACGGAATTGGTTCAAAGTTGGCATTTAGATTTTATAGAGGTATACGACCAAAATGTTTTTCCGCCTTTTCCCTTCCATTAATGGTGGTTACCGGCGAGTAATTTTTTTTAGAATTACTCATTTTTCGAAAATTATGACCCTAACTATTTTGTTTAAAATACATATCTAGGATTTGTTTGACATGAAAAATGGCACTATATAATTTGTGTATGGATAAAAATTCGTTAAAGGGTAGTTTACTAAAGACTGATATTACAAAACTTGGAATATTTTACTATTGTCTTTAACGATTTGGCTCCAAATGGCCGGAAATATTTTTAAACTACCTATTACAATTTGGTTCCAAATCGACATCTTGGGAGTGTTTTATATGAAAATTAGCCGTGTATACTTGATTTTGTTAAACAATTCGATAAAGGGCCGTTAATTTAGAAATATTTTTTGAAAATTTGAATTATTTAAAAGTTCTATAACGATCTTGCTTGAAATATATATCTGCGGGGTGTTTGACATTAACATGACAAATAAGTTTGTATTCCTGATTGGGGGTAAAATTTCCTAATGAATATTTTATTCATGACTGTTTATAATAATAATAATATTTAGCACCGCGTCTTACTACCCGTTCGGTTTATACGCTTTAAGTACTAATTACACTAATGGATTAGGAATTGGGAAGGTTTAATTAGAGGAAGTGAACCCGCATTTGCGTGGAGGGAGAGTGGAAAACCATTTAGGAAAAAACACTACCTGTTCACCCGACCGAGATTCGAACCTCGATCTCCCCGTCCTCAGCAGTCGAGCTCAACACGACAAGCGCGTTATCCAACTACGCCACCGAGGCGGGTATGACTGTTTAGTTTTGTAATTTGAATACTTTTAAAAAATGACTTTATCAATTTGTTTCGAAATTCGTATAGGGGGATAATTTTACATATCAATAATAACGTTTCTTTATTTATCTAAAATAAATTAGTACCCGGGATGAAAAAAATAAATATACACAATTATAACATGGCAATAACCTATTTCCTATCAACTGAAGCAAAACCAAAAATATAATGAGTCCTTTAAATTTTTAAATAAAAACAATGTTTTTAAAATCTCACCTGTTAATAAACAAATATAAATTATTAATATTGTTTAAAAATTTCAGCCAGGTTCTATTTTGACATCCATTACTGTTTACTGCGTCAGTTTTTTGAAGTTATACTTCTTTAGGCGCGTTATGAAAAAATGATGAGAGTGAAATTTTAAGATGCGCGCGCATCACTGTAACACAAAATTAACAGGTTGAAGCTAAACCGCTGATTAAGTCTCGAAAAACAAGCTACCAACAAAATAGAAATAGAACCTCTGTTGGTCGCGCATGTTGGTAAGCTCGTCGCCTCTGATCACCGTTTTCATATATATAATATTTATCCACATGTTTCTAGTTACTACATTCACAACACGTGTTTTAGTTTCATACAAATGCGAATTATATATGTGCTAATAAATTATATTCAGTAGTGATTTAAATTGAATATTTTGATTAATATTATTTACTATTCATAAATATTAGTGAAAAAAATTGTGCTTATAGACATTTCAAGTGCTACAATAAAATTGAGGTTAACTATCCGTATGTATTATTTATTGATAAAAATTAAAATATTATTATTTAACATAATTAATACTAAATATTGTTAAATTATTATTGTTAAATATTTATTATTAATTATTTAATATTTACAAATTAAAGAAATAAAATTAATTAAACATTTAATACAAAGCTTGTGATAAAAATTTTAATCCAACATCATATTAAAATATTTATTATTAAATTGAATAAATAATAAATATTTATATTTAATTATGCCAAAGAAGTATAACTTCTCACGCGCGTACATAAGTACACACACCCATTTTTGTTTTTATTCAAGCCATATATTTTACATTACTGTCTTGATAGGCCTGTCGTAGCTTCCTATGCCTTATAATAGAACTTAATGCAGGGATCACGCTCAACTTAACGTTGACTTGCAGTTAACTTAACTTAAGAAATGTCCTGGTAGGTCTTTTACTTTAAGTGAACGTTACTTGAAGGGTATCACGTGATTTAGCCAGCCAATCACTATGCGAGTGACTTCAACAGGGCTATTTATTAATTCATTGGTTGGTTTTAAAACCAAGGAATACTTTTTGCTTTAGTTCTAGTGATCAGACACTGAAACAAAATAATTAAACTAAAATATAAAAGCTAAATTTATCAAAAAAGTTTAATAATAGATATTTATTTATATCGATTGCAAACATATCTTCACTGTACAACTAGTACTCATCACAGATCATCACTGTACAACTAGTACTCTCACAGATCATCACTGTACAACTATATCATCACAGATCATCACTGTACAGTAGTACTCATCACAGATCATCACTGTACAACTAGTATCAACAGATACACACTGTACAATAGTATCATCACAGATCATCACTGTACAATAGTACTCATCACAGATCATCACTGTACAACTAGTACTCATCACAGATCATCACTGTACAACTAGTACTCATCACAGATCATCACTGTACAGATATACTCATCACAGATCTCACTGTACAACTAGTACTACAAATCAAAGTACTCATCACAATGAATATCATCACAGACATACTGTACAATAGTACTCATCACAGATCATCACTGTACAACTAGTACTCATCACAGATATCACTGTACAACTAGTTACTCATCACAGATCATCACTGTACAAATAGTACTCATCACAGATCATCACTGTAAACTAGTACTCATCACAGATCATCACTGTACAGATAGTACTCATCACAGATCATCACTTACAATAGTACTCATCACAGTTCATCACTGTACAATAGTACCATCACAGATCATCACTGTACAACTAGTACTCATCACAGATCATCACTGTACAATTACGACTACTTACAATTCATCACAGATCATCACTGTACAGATAGTACTCATCACAGATCATCACTGTACAAAATATACTCATCACAGATCATCACTGTACAACTAGTACTCATCACAGATCATCACTGTACAACTAGTACTCATACAGATCATCACTGTACAATAGTACTCATCACAGATCATCACTGTACAACTAGTACTCATCACAGATCATCACTGTAAAACTAGTACTCATCACAGATCATCACTGTACAACTAGTACTCATCACAGATCATCACTGTACAACTAGTACTCATCACAGATCATCACTGTACAACTAGTACTCATCACAGATCATCACTGTACAATGTACTCATCACAGATCATCACTGTACAACTAGTACTCATCACAGATCATCACTGTACAATAGTACTCATCACAGATCATCACTGTACAACTAGTACTCATCACAGATCATCACTGTACAACTAGTACTCATCACAGATCATCACTGTACAATAGTACTCATCACAGATCATCACTGTACAACTAGTACTCATCACAGATCATCACTGTACAACTAGTACTCATCACAGATCATCACTGTACAATAGTACTCATCACAGAATCACTGTAATGTACTCATCACAGTCATGAAATAATCATACAGTCACTTAACTTACTCACAAGATATCATGTAAACTATACTTCACAGATTCATGTATGTACATACGACTCACTACAATTCTATCACACTACGGTATCACGTCACACGAAATAGTATCATCAAGACATCACTGTACAATAGATCATCACAGATCATCCTTACAATAGTACTCTACAGATATCATGTACAATAGTACTCATCACATCTCATTCTGTACAAGCATCATGTAATGATATCACAGATCACATGTACACTATATCATCACAGATCATCATGTAATATATATCACAGATCATCACTGCAACTAGTACTCATCACAGATCATCATGTACAATGTACTCATCAAGATCATCATGTAAATAGTACCATCACAGATCTCACTACATATACTATACAGATATCACTGTACAATAGTATCATCACAGATATCACTGTACAACTAGTACCATCACAGATCATCACGTACAAAATCATCAAATCATCAGTACAATAGTACTCATCACAGATCATCACTGTACAATAGTACTCATCACAGATCATCACTGTACAACTAGTACTCATCAGAATCACTGTAACTAAACTAGACTCATCACAGACATCATAGTATCAATATCATCCAGTACACTGTACAATATACTCATCACAGATCATCACTGTCAATAGATCATACATCATCACTTACATACTATCACATCACTGTACAATAGTACTCATCACAGATCATCACTGTACAACTAGTACTCATCACAGATCATCACTGTACAACTAGTACTCATCACAGATCATCACTGTACAATAGTACTCATCACAGATCATCACTGTACAACTAGTACTAATACAGATCATCACTGTACAACTAGTACTCATCACAGATCATCACTGTACAACTAGTACTCATCACAGATATCACTGTACGATAGTACTCATCACAGATCATCACTGTACACATATATATACAGATCATCACTGTACAATATATCATCACAGATCATCACTGTACAATAGTACTCATCACAGATCATCACTGTACAATAGTACTCATCACAGATCTCATGTACAATAGTACTCATCACAGATCATCATGTACAATATACTCATCACAGATCATCACTGTACAATAGTACTCATCACAGATCATCACTGTACAACTAGTACTCATCACAGATCATCACTGACAACTATACTCATCACAGATCATCACTGTACAATAGTACTCATCACAGATCTCATGTACAATAGTATCATCACAGTCATCACTGTACAATAGTACTCATCACAGATCATCACTGTACAATAGTATCATCACAGATCATCACTGTACACTAGTACTCATCACAGATCATCACTGTACAACTAGTACTCATCACAGATCATCACTGTACAATATACTCATCACAGATCATCACTGTACAATAGTACTCATCACAGATCATCATGTACAATAGTACTCATCACAGATCATCACTGTACAACTAGAACTCATCACAATCATCACTGTACAACTATACTCATCACAGATCATCACTGTACAATATACTCATCACAGATCATCACTGTACAATAGTACTCATCACAGATCATCACTGTACAACTAGTACTCATCACAGATCATCACTGTACAACTAGTACTCATCACAGATCATCATGTACAATAGTACTCATCACAGATCATCACTGTACAACTAGTACTCATCACAGATCATCACTGTACAACTAGTACTCATCACAGATCAATCACTGTACAACTATACTCATCACAGATCATCACTGTACAATAGTACTCATCACAGATCATCACTGTACAACTAGTACTCATCACAGATCATCACTGTACAACTAGTACTCATCACAGATCATCACTGTACAACTTAGTACTCATCACAGATCATCACTGTACAGATAGTACTCATCACAGATCATCACTGTACAACTAGTACTCATCACAATCATCACTGTACAACTATACTCATCACAGATCATCACTGTACATAGTACTCATCACAGATCAATCACTGTACAACTAGTATCATCACAGATCATCACTGTACAACTAGTACTCATCACAGATCATCACTGTACAACTAGTACTCATCACAGATCATCACGTACATAGTACAACATATCACGTAAAAGTACTCATCACAGATCATCACTGTACAACTAGTACTCATCACAGATCATCACTGTACAACTAGTACTCATCACAGATCATCACTTACAATAGATATGTCATCTGTACCTCACGTCATCATTAATTACACAGATCGTACATAGTTATAGACTATGAAAGTCATATATATGTTGATATCACATCATAATATCACAAGTTAACATGTCTCACGTCTCATTAATAGATATCCGTCTACTAATTATATCTACTGAAATATCTAAATTCATAAATGTCTACACATGTCAATTATATCAGCTACGATATATCATAGTCATTAAATATCCAGATACTTAAATATCTCACATTCTGTAATGTACATCCCCAATAGTTATACACCAGTATAGTATCCAAGTATCATGTACAATAGTAATAATCACTGTCATATATTCAGATGATGTCTATCAGCACTGTAATAGTATATCAGTCTAAATATATCTCAAGATATCATGTACAATAGTATCATACAGATCATCACGTACATAGTATATCACAGATCATCCTTACATTACTCACACAGTCAAGATAGATATCACAGATCATCACTGTACATATATTACAGTATCATTACACTATACTCATCACAGACATCTGTACATATATAATCATCATTCATTATCTATCATCACGTCAATAGTATCATCACGATCATCCGTACATAGTATATCAAGTCATATTACAATAGTATATACAGATATCACTGTACAATAGATATACGAATCACTTACAATAGTACTCAAGATATCACTGTCAATAGTACTCATCACAATCATCATGTACATTATCATCACAGATCATCATGTACAATAGTTATCACAGATCATCATGTACAATATACTCATCACAGATCATCATGTAAATAGTATCATACAGATATCACTGTACATAGTACTATCACAGATCATCACTGTAACTAGTACTCATCACAGATCATCACTGTACAATATACTCATCAAGATCATACATGTACTACAACAGTACTGCTACACATATCATCACAGACTACTGTACATATACTCATCAATTCATGTACACTATACTCTCACAGATCTCATGTCAATAGTATCATCACAGTTCACTGTACAATAGTATTAAGATATCATGACATGTATATACAGATCATCATGACAATATACATCACAGATATCAATAAGTCTCGATTTTAGTTAATTAATGAATCTGATCACACATCTTTTTCTTAATAAATTAACTTTAAGTGAACGTTATGTAATTTTGTTAAGCATGATCAGGGTCCCGACATAAGACTGGAAAAGTACAACATCCGTCCGCAGGGCTATTCGCCCGGACGGGAACAGTACGACGTCTTTTTTGGCTCGACCCCGTAGATTTTTGGACATGTGGTTCTGCCAGTCGTATTTGGCGACACGACTGCATCGTCGCGAACTCTGCGTTTATTTACGAAAATGCCCTACCCCCTTGTTAACTTCCCGACTTAAATGGCGTTCTTATTTATTTTTGGTTTTTAAATATTTGATTGTTATATTTTCCCAAATTTTTAATTAATAAGGTTTTTTTTTAAATGTTTTTTAGCGTTTAGTAATTTTCAAGGGGATTTTTATTTGTTTTGTTTTATAGATTTTAAAACCGTTTTTTTAGTGTTAGGAAAAGGGACAGAAATTTAAACAAGTGTAAATTTTTTAAGGTTCTTGTGGTTGAAATATTTTTTTACGTTTTTTCTTTTAAATACTTAGCCAAAATTAAGCCCAGCCAAATGAAATTTGCAAATTCCCCAGTGCTTGCAAACCAAAAAGAAATCAAATTAAATATTTTTGTTATTTGTAATAAAAAAAAAATTTATAATGTTTTTTTTTTTTTATGTAATTTTTAATTTTTTTTATTTAAAAATTTTTAAATTTTCCTTTAAAAAAAGTAGGTTTTGGGGGTAATTTTAATTAATTTTTAATTGTAAAGGGCCAAATATTTAAATCTTAATTTAAATTTTCTTCGATTTTAACCATTTCCATCTAGGCCTAACTTATAATTTATTTTACATTTATTTAAAAAATTTTTTTACCCAATTTTGAAACCATTCTAAAGCCTAACTTTTAATGGGGATTGTAAGTTTCAAATTTAAAACAACAAAATTTACAAAGAAAATTTGGCCCTTTCAAGGTTTTTTTTTTTATTTAAAAAACAAAATCAACAAAACATTCTGGCCTTTCTTGGGGGAGTAAATTTTATTTAAACAAATTTATTTAACCCAAATTAGAAAATTTAAAAATTAAAAGGTGAAATTTTAATTTCAGTTTTATTCAAAAAATTAAAACTTAAAAATTTAGGCCAACCAAAATTAAATTTTACATTTCTATTTAAAAAAAAAAACCATTCAAAAAATAAATAGGTATGTCCATACAGTTTTTTTTATGAAAACAAAACTAAATCAAAAAACTCATTTTTCCTATTTTATTTATTCTGTAAAAAAATTTTTATAAAAAACCAACATCCTTAATAATGGATTTTAAAAAAGATAGGTGGAAAAAATTTTGAAGAAATGCCCCAAATTGCATGGAAGAATTGAAAAAATATTTTTAAAATTGTTAATTAAAACCCCTTCTATTTAAAAAAAACAAATACAAAAAATTTTGAAAAAACTAAAATTAAAAATTTTTTAAAACAAAAATTTTAACCAACAAAGGGTAAATTTAAAATTAAACTAAAAATTTAAAATTTTTTAAAAATTAAAATTTTTTTAAAGAAAAACCCTCCTTTTAATTCTTTTAAATTTCAAATTTAAAAAATTTTCCAAAAAAGGTAATTTTTAAAAAAATTTTAATTTTTTTTAAAAATTTCCACAAACCAAGGATTTTTTAAAAAAAAATTTTTAAAATAAAAAAGGAAAAAGTTTTTCGCAAAAAATTTTTTCAAAAACAAAAATTTTAATAAATTTTAACAACCCTTTTTGGGGTTTTGGGGGTTTTCACCCAAAAATTAAATAATAAATAGTTTTAAAAAAATAAAACCTTACGGCAAACGGGAACAAAAGATACTAAAATTATAATTTTGGACATTTTATTTTTTCACTTTTTTCAAAAATTAATCAACGCACCCAAAACATCAAAGAAATTTACATTGAGAAAAAAATGTGTTTTTTCATGTACGGCTTTGGGGGTTTTCAAATGATCCTTAACATTATCATCTCTATATTATTTCTTTGATTACTACCGTTCAAAATTGTTATTTTTGTAGGCCTATACATGAAAGGTTAGGTCAATTTATTGGTTAATACTCCAATAATAAAGTATTAAAAAGGGATTGGTTTTTCTTATCATTATAAACTAACCCAAAATAACAAAATCCAACCTTCCAATCATAAAAAACATGACTTTGGTGTTTGGTTTAAGAGTTCTTAATCAAATGTTTCAATGATAGGCCTAACAAATATATTTAATAATTATTGTAAGTTTACCATAATTTGATTTTCCGTATCCTTTGAATAGAGTGATGGGTGTTAAAATTATTTATTTATTTTCTATTTATATAGAAAACAGATCCTATATCTACCTGTTATTGTGCGCTTTCCCCGAAAAAAGAAATACTAACCTGACCCTATGAGATTAGGTTAAACATCTTGAAATAAACAAAAAAAATAATTGGACGAGTCTTACATTATCTTACAGTCACATTAATCTTTGTTTCTTTTAGTAAATACTTAATAAAATCTTTCACACAGTTTTTTAGGCCTAAGCTCCACTAAGCATTCCCTTACCAAAATAAAATGTATTTGTTTTGTGGCACTTTATTATTGGTAAACATTGATAAATTACCATTTATATATAACTAATATTAACTTAGAACCGGATGACAAATAATCTAGGATAAATATTCAATTTTGGCAACCTATTTCAATATATTTGTGTATAGTATAAATGCAGCCCACTTTTGTCAATAATAAAAAGGGTAATACATTATAAGCTAACCTAAATAGTCCTACAAGAACTCGTAGCTTAGGTGTACTTTTAAGTTAAAACATCTTAATATAGATTAGCAGTATTTTAAAGTTTAGTTTTTTGTTTCAAAAACTAGCGCTTAATTGACAACAACCACATTATAAGACTATGCACAATGATATAGGACTAGTTTAAATTTGTTGAATATAATTATATTGGTCTACTCACGTTTCTTTATTTCTGGCCACCCACTTGCACACAATGTATAATAATAAAAACTTTTCCCTCCAATAAAGTTTAAAACAAACTACAGTAATGCACTTAATAAGCATCGCATTCTGTTTGTAAGCTAGGTATAGTTATAAAATAATGATACTGAAAATTACACCAAACTTGAAATTATACACAAGATTAGACCTACATAAAATATGAAAAACCCCAATAAATACCAATTTAATAGTAAACTGAATTAAAGAAATAGTAACTAATAGATTATGGAGCAAGACTATCGAAGAATGTGATGACTAATATAAAAAAATACTAGCCTAATCATTAATAAAAACCGTGTCGTCTGCTAACTTCGAAATTGCAAATACAACCAAAAGTAAACAAAAGCAATGAACTCTGGGTAAAATATGTCGCCAACCTAAATAAATAGGGTTGAAAACCAAATACTTGTTGTTTACCTGTTGCCATGACAACCATAGTCTTCCCGACACGAAGCCACGACCGGACAAAAATCGCTGTTTCGGTAACTTTTCACGACAACTCGTTGCGAAGCGTATTTTGACGACACTCGAGCCGACAAATGTTCCCGAGCGGTCAGAATAACCCTGCAGGCCTTTAATCCATTCCTGTGAAAGGGTAAACCCACAATTTCATCATATAAATTGTTCGACCATGCTAGGAATTGAAACCAGGACCCTTACTTCTGTAGACACGCCCACTGACTGAGCTAAAGTGTTAGATCAGTCAATCAGGCTCTATAATATAGGTACTTTTGTTGTTGTGTAATTTTTAAATTTATCAACAATACTTGTTCCTGGGTTACTTCGGTAAGTTAAGTTTGAATGGATCACTGTAACTTATTTTTTAATTATCGTCAATTGAGTATCATGGATTCACCGCATTTTTTTAAATGAATAATAGTATACATTTGTGATTTTCAAGGTTTTAGGGAAATAAATTCACCTAAAATGTAGAGTTCTTAGGTTTTGTCCCTGTCTAGGCTTGTATACGCTTAGGAGACAGTATGTGTGGGGCAGTTGAATCATACATCGTTAACTAATATTGTGTAGCCTAGTTAAACTCGGGATACAAATTAAAATGTTATCTAGGATTTTTTTAAAGTTAGTTCATTTTTTACTGTTTTCTTTTATGATTCCATCGTTTTGATACATGCTTAGTTGAGAAGATATTCCCGGGGGGGCATGTTCCCCCCCAAAGGCGAATTTTTTCCAACGATCAATTTCATATCGAATGCCTGTATGGCCCGAAGAATTTTTAGTGAAGAAATCACTTCACCACCATTTTTAGTTCAAGAGCTGCGTTCAAGGGGGCAAAAGCCCCCCCGAAATAAATTCGCCGAAACTACTATTATGACACACAGCTGCATGTAGGCCTAAAAATAGTTCTAAATCTTCTCCCACACTAAGAAATTTTAACAAACTGCCAAAAAGAAATCTTTCACAATTGTTAATTGTTTATTAAATGATCGGTATAACCTTAATAACCTTAAAAAGAAACACCATTGAGTGTAGGTCTAGCCATAAGGTTATGATTTAATTACAATTCATCAAGTTAAATCGTAACTAAAAACAATTATTTGAGTAATTATTATTTAGTACAACACTAATGCTCTGACTTTTCATTTGTACAAACGTAAATCAAAATAATTAAGAGTTTAATCAAATAAACAGTCACTAGAAAAAAAAAAGGATAAACTATTACAGAGCTGAAACGGGCCAACATGTACACCTCAGTAATTAACTGATAAATTAATACAAATACGTTAGGTAATATATTGATAAAGCACTGTTATTGTTACTTATCGATTGCATGAACGTAAAATATATTAATTTTCAGTTTGAAACCCACAGCACTCACTAATTATTTATAAAATATCTTTTGCTATGAGATGGTAAGACGGGCCCTCCCGAGTGCGAGTGTGAGTTATGACATAATTGACGGGAAAAATGGCGGCGTCATCGATCTTATGACGCCGTTAAGATCGATTCCGCATATCAGCCATACGACGTGCTACGGATGACATTTCATAGCGGTGACGCGTCGTATAGAGATCCGTGCTCGCAGCGCAGGTGTCATTTTTCAATCTTTAGAATATTAATCTATATGGAGAATTCACACTAAAAAGTATAAATAATAGCTTCGGCTATTTGATTCTTAGGGTTAGTGAGTTTAAAATATTTATGAACAATTTTAACTGAAAATAACGACATTATATTGTAAATCAGGTAACGAAACCCATCGGGAAATACACGTTATGACTCGGTCCGTAAGTTTTCATTTCACCACATTAAAGATATGTTAAACTCAAAATATACCAAAAACTAATTTTACCGGTTTGATCTCTACGGGTGTGAGTAGTGGTCTCTTACCTTGCATGACGAATCAAATTTAGGAAGATATTTGTTCTAAAAATGGATGAATTAGGCTACATGGGAAGGGGGTGATATTACACAGTGATGATTTTAATAACTTTTAACTCATCGCAAGACATTGTTAGGATAATCAAATTCTCGTAGATTCCAGTGGGATGGACATGTAGCGGGAATGATAGTATTTTAAACCTGGTTCAGGTATTATTAAATGTAAAACCCAATGGGAATAGACCCTGGGAACACCTAGACGGAGATGGGAGAATATCATTAGAATGGGCCTGAAATAGATAGGGTATAATGAGGTGGACTGGATAAAACTAGCTCAAGATGGGGATAGGGTGTAATGAGGTGGACTGGATAAAACTAGCTCAAGATAGGGATAAGGGTGTAATGAGGTGGACTGGATAAAACTAGCTCAAGATAGGGATAGGGTTAATGAGGTGGACTGATAAAACTAGCTCAAGATATGGATAGGGTGTAATGAGGTGGACTGGATAAAACACTATCAAGATAGGGATAGGGTGTAATGAGTTGCACTGGATAGAACTAAGCTCAAGATAGGGATAGGGTGTAATCAGGTGGACTGGATAAAACTAGCTCAGGATAGGGATAGGGTGTAATGGGTTGGACTGGAAAAAAACTAGCTCAAGATAGGGATGGGGTATAATGAGGTGTACTGATAGAACTAGCTCAAGATAGGATAGGTTTTAATGAGTTGCACTGGATAAAACTAGCTCAAAATAGGGATAGGGTGTAATGAGGTGGACTGGATAAAACTACTCAAGTTTAGGGATAGGTTTAATGAGTTGGACTGGATAAAACTAGCTCAAGATAGGGATAGTTTGTAATAAGGTGCACTGGATATAACTATCTCATGATGGGGTAGGTTGTAATGAGTTGACTGTATAAAATTAGGTCCATATAGGTATAGATGTCGTGAAGGGACTGGATAGCACTACTAAAGATAGAATAGGTTGCGTCATTTTGTAATTGGGGGCGATGAACTCTCAAATTCCTGTTGTCATAGGGTACGTATAAGAGGTTTATAAATACATTATTGTGAATTCAATCAATGTAAGGAGGAGCGGGGAAAATGCAACACCAGTATCGTTTTTAAATACTATGATGCCCTCATAGATACCAACACAACCATCTTAATGCTCCCTGGGCACTTGAATACTAAACGTTTGGGCCCATATGGTGAAACTTTTTTTGCAATGAAAAAAACTAGATATGACACTATAATCCACACGACAATTATAACAGAATTATTTCAAGAGAATGTATTCTCCCTAAACCTGCAGACGCTGGCGTCCCCTTTATTTGAGACGAGTATGTTCTCATTATTACCAACTGGCGACAAACCCGCGTGGTCTAACACGCTACCTTCAAGGTAACTAGACTGCTGAATCAGGAGAGATCTAGGTTCGAATCTTGGTCGGGTGTACTGAGGGTGATTTTTCCAAAACGGTTTTCTTCTCTCCCTCCACGAAAAAGCGGATACACTTCCTCTAAATATCAGCTTTCTATCTCTAAAAATATTAGCGGAATGCGTATATTCGAAACGGGTATAAAAACACGTGCTAGAAAAAACAAAACTTAGCTCGCCTTCACTTTGATTCACCCTTGTTTTGAGAAAGATACTGTTTTTACAAAGCCTAGCTTTACATTCGCTTATAAAGCCTTGGCTTTGTTAGTTGGTACATCCTAATCCTCTGAAACCAACTTGCCCTTCATTTTAGTTGATTGGAAGAAAGGGGGAGCAAAGGGAGGGAAGCCACACACGTGTATTGTGTTTCGATGTCAGTTCACAACATCGGGATTTGCAAAATAATATATATGTATATACGTTAGACCAAAAAAAAAATGACTCAGACCCTCTTTTGTGGTGCGTTGAGCAGAAACTCGTTGAATTGTGGCACGTGTTGAGCAGGAACTCAGTGGATTGTGTCACGTTTTTTTGAGCATAACTCAGTGGATTGTGGCACGTGTTGAGCAGAAGTCAGTGGATTGTGTCACGTGTTGAGCATAGCTAAGTGGATTGTATCACGTGTTGAGCATAACTCAGTGGATTGTGGCACGTGTTGAGAAAACTCAGTGATTGTGTCACGTGTTTGAGCAGAAACTCAGTGGATTGTGGCACGTGTTGAGCAGAACTCAGTGGATTGTGGCACGTGTTGAGCAGAACTCAGTGGATTGTGTCACGTGTTGAGCAGAATTCAGTGGATTGTGGCACGTGTGAGCAGAAGTCAGTGGATTGTGGCACGTGTTGAGCAGAAGTCAGTGGATTGGGTCACGTGTTGAGCATAGCTCAGTGGATTTGTATCACGTGTTGAGCATAACTCAGTGGATTGTGGCACGTGGTTGAGCAGAAGTCAGTAGATTGTGTCGCGTGTTGAGCATAACTCAGTGGATTGTATCACTTGTTGAGCATAACTCAGTGGATTGTGGCACGTGTTGAGCAGAACTCAGTGGATTGTATCACGTGTTGAGCAGAAGTCAGTGGATTGTGGCACGTGTTGAGCAGAAGTCAGTGGATTGTGTCACGTGTGAGCATAACTCAGTTAATTGTGGCACGTGTTTGAGCAGAAGTCACTGGATTGTGTCACGTGTTGCGCATAGCTCAGTGGATTGTGTGTGGTATTAAAGTTTAATCATTTATAACAATTCCTTGTAAACTTTAAACCTGTTTATAATGATTTACAAACACAATTCTGATATTTGACCTTAAATAATAAATGATTATTCCCCCTTCTATGATTGAGATGCACGTAACCATGGGGCCTTTTTTTTGTCACCAGGTCATACTACCCTTTGGGCTACAGAAACTTGTAGAACAATAGCACTAATGAGATAGGGATGAGAACTACTTAATATTAATTTACGCACTTGTGAGGAAAAATAATGTAAAACCCTAAAGTAAAAAAAAATTAGTACACCAGTAGTGGGTGAAATGACAGTTCCAGCGCACTTTCTCACATAAGGTTTAACATTGATCCTCACCGCAGCCCGTGAAGTGATCCTCACCGCACCCCGTGTAAAGGGAATTACTTTCTCTTGGATGTCCGATGTTAGTATCTCCTGGTGGTGAGTCTTGGGAACGCAGTCACTAAGATTTTTGACGTTTGGATGTGTGAGGCCGGTGGTGTTGGGTGTGTTGTGTAGTCGGTCAAATAGAGCGACCATGGTGGCTAGATAACTTTGCTATGTAGCTTATTCCTTTGGGTCACGGAACGATGGAGCATGAGGAATAAATGTGAGATAAATATTGTTGGTGTGTAGATACATTTAATTTACAATATCCGTCCCACTCTCGGCTATATATTTCTTATCGTGTCTGAAATTGTGTTTTTGGTAGTTTAGATCAGGCTTTCTCAGCCCCATCCCCCAGTGTAAGGAGGATCACTTTCTCCCTGTAGACACTTGACGAGGTGGGTCAACCTGTGGTTCCTTTTCCGAAGTGCTGATTAACGTCCTCCCCTACCCCCCCTCCCCACCGTAGTTAGTAGCTAGATGGCCCTGTCATCCCCGCATTTCTATTGGCCGAGACACGTGACCCCTCCTCTGTTCTGCGATTGGGTGTTTTTTCCCCTCCTTGCTCTCTGATTGGCTGCTTCCTTCCCCCACCCCCTTACCTACTTTCTCCCCTCCTCCCCCCTCATTTCCCTCTCACCTAAATCAACAAACCCTTGACATGTTGGTTCTTGATTATTAATGATTGTTAATTAATTATCGTTAATTGATTATTGTTAATTAGTTAATTGGTAGGATAGAGACGTTGGAGTTTTTATTGGTTGGATAGAGGTGTTTTTATTCATTGATTAGGGCGCTGTAGTTTATTTGATGAAGCATAAAGCCACCCACGGCTTGCACTTCACGATTTTAGAGTCTTTCTCCCCCGGCTGCCGGCTAGCAAATGACGTAACCATCTCCATAAGGGGCACCCTACCTTCTGATGACCAACTCACCCTTTCACTTTCCTGAGGTAATGAGCACGGGAATTCTCCCTCTCCTCCCCTCCCCCCAGAGCCGGTGTGGTTCATACTGGGGACGATGAACCTCAAGGAGTCGTTGCCTTCGCCAGTGTGTCCACATCACCCCCTCAGTGAAAATACCGTTGCAAGTCACTCAAGCTCGGACACTATCTGAAAGTGAACGTGTTTCAATTACAACGCTCAATTGGCCCTTTAAAAACTTACTACCGTTCGGTTCTAATAACAGTTTATTATCTACATTTATGTTCACGAGCAATGCTCAAACTGGCCCCTTTTAAAAATCTATCACAGAGTCTTACTACGCTTATTTTATTTCAGATAAATAATGTAAAAGAACAGTGAGTTTCTAATATTTATAATAAACTGTATGTAAAAGCGAAAGACCAAATGGAAACTCAATCGTAATTACCTAGTGTCACACGCACACGTGCACAGATTGTCAAACTCCATTCCTTCACCTCTGACAAGACTAGCCAGTTAAAATAAACTACGTGCCTTACTACCCGTTCGGTTGAATCAACGGCACGATTAGTTAGTTACCCCTTAATAGACGATAACACCGCACAACTTCGGAGTGCTCAATGTTAATAAGTCTCTCGTCCGATGCAAGAGCGGACTAAGTACAAATAAATTAAATGGCTAATCCTCGGTAATTGTATCTATATAACGAATATGAAAACAGGTTAACATTTCACGTAACAGCAAGTTCTTAACATAAAGAATGACCACACGGTTTAAGGCGCTACTCTACCAATAGACGATACTACTAAAGATGGGAGGAATTCGGATTTTGTAATTAGCGTTTTAAGCGGCTGCTATACTAATTACGCTAATAGATCAGGAATTGGGAAGTGCGCGTAATTAGCGTTTTAAGTGGATGCTATACTAATTACGCTAATAGATTAGGAATTGGGAAGTGCGCCTGCATTTGCATACAGGGAGAGTGGAAAATACCGCAGGTCCCTGCTATATCTTTATATGTTGTAATAAGCAAGTAGCGTACTTGTACCCGCAGCGTTGTGAGGTGATACACACATTTATCCCAGCGTCTTACGTAAGATGATAATGGCGGTATCCGGACCGCTGTAGAGGTCAGGCATTCCTCACAATACACTTCTTGTTTGAGGTGAAGGATGGGTTTGAAAAATCTGTGCCATGACCGATGATTTAACTCTTGACGCAAGCATAGAAGGCTTTCGCCTAAAGGACAATTTCTGTGAAAATTGGTCTGTATAGTAAAGAACTACCCTTGGTACCATCTAATACTTTTATTCTTCATAGAGTGAGAGAGAGAGAGAGAGAGAGAAATATAACAATATTTTACAAGAATGGGGCCTATTTGGCTGGTCACTCATCTGACAGTGCCACGTTGGCGTCCCCCTCCCAGACGGTGCCACCAAGTTCACTACCAGGGGGAATGTTGACCCCAAAGTGCTGCTAACTTTGTTTTTTGGGTGTGTCCCAGAAAGTAACGTTATCCTATCAGTTTGTGTTTGAAAGCTCGATGAAGCAGGCACTCGATTGCTTACCAGAGGGAATGTATCTCGGCGTGAGGGATCAAATGTATTAGATCCTGGAATAATTTAGTAGTCTCCCTTGCGTGATTTAAAAAAACTATGTACCTTCATCTGCGTGGAGGGAAGATGAACGTTATTGTTCAGCACTCGGGTTATTTATCTGACCATAACATAAAAGCTAGGAAAGTGGACATGTATGTTCAAGAGCAATGCTCAACTGACCCCTTTTAAAATCAAAATATCTAGTCTTACCACGCTTATTTTATTTCAGCTAAATAATGTAAAAGAACAGTGAGTTTCTAATATTTATAATAAACTGTATGTAAAAAGCGAAAGAACCTGGAATATTTACACCCACACATACACACCCTGCCACAGCACTCCCGCAATATGAGCACATGGACTAAACGTCAGACTCACTTATTATGGTTTGTTAGGGGGGTGGAGAGGTCAGGGCTTGAAATCCGGTAGGACGCACTGAGGTTTATTTTTAGCTTCACTCATAATGTTGATTCATTTAATATATTTTTCTTCCTTATTCTTATATTATTGGCGTACTTAATTAATGCGGATAGGCTAGATGGTTAGTAAGACGTGATTCAAAGAAAATAATGTTTGAGTACTTTTAAGAGGACCACCTCAATGCACCCAACATTTGCGAGAGTGAGAAACAAGTCCATGTGATACCCGCGTTTTCCTAGATATTTTTACTTATAAACTTATGTAAGAGTTATTATTTATGTTATCAATATATAATATATAGCCGCCATGATTTTTTCACTAGGTATTTAACTTAGGAATACATGTAAAGGTAATACATTATTTAATAAAATGTAGTCGTCGTGATTGTTCCTTATGATATTTAAAATAAATTCAAGATCCTCGTAGCTGTATTCAAGTACAAGTAACGAAACGGGGCTCGTCTGGTATGGTTAATTGACGAGGTTGGAGTTCGAACACTATCCTATTAAACTGAGGATATTTCCAACTCTCCCTCCATTCAACTCCCTTATAAATACTTTCATTATTCCTGTCTCACTAGCGTATTTAAATTATTGTATAAGTAGTATTAATACCTTTAATTAAATATAGATAGCTCGTGCTAACACAAGATGCCGAAAAAAGTCATAATTACTAATTTTATTCGTTATATAATTTTCAATGTTAGTTAGTAGTTCCAACTCAACATTGGTCATCTTTAAAAAGTCTCACGTGCTTGTCCAGGGCTTGTGCAAAAAAATGTAGACAGCCTAATTTATAGTACTCAAAAACACAAAGAGCTGAAGTATTCGAAGACAATTGCTAAAAGTAGAACATCGTTTAAAACATATAAATTTTGATAATATTACATAGTGTTGATTTCAAACTGACGAAGAGAAAAAATGTACCTTCATCTGCGTGGAGGGAGGGTTTGCAGGGAGGGAGAATGGAAAATCTATTAGAAAAAACTTCCCAAAGTGCACCAGTATTTTGCAAGGAGGGAGAACGGAAAATCTATTAGACTCGGTAATTGTATCTATATAACGAATATGAAAACAGTTACTTAGCTTAACATTGCACGTAACAGCAAGTTCTTAACATAAAGAATGACCACATGGTTTAAGGCGCTACTCTAGCAATAGACTATACTACTAAAAATGGGAGGAAGTCGGATTTTGTAATTAGCGTTTTAAGCGTCTGCTATACTAATTACGCTAATAGATCAGGAATTGGGAAGTGCGCCTGCATTTGCATAGAGGGAGAGTGGAAAATACCACAAGTCCCTGATATATCTTTATATGTTGTAATAAGCAAGTAGCGTACTTGTACCCGCAGCGTTGTGAGGTGATACACAGATTTATCACCGCGTCTTACGTGAGATGAAAATGGTGAAATCCAGACTGCTGTAGAGGTCAGGCATTCCTCACAATACACTTCTTGTTAGAGTTGAAGGATGGGTCTGAAAAATCTGTGCCGTGACCGATGATTTAACTGTTGACGCAAGCATAGAAGGCTGTCACCTAGTAACCTCGTTGTCTTCTGGAGGTGAATAGCGGTAGTATTCACCCCCACAAAGACAATATTTAATTTATCTACTGGTCGGTGTGATTTGTTGACGAGTTCTTGCAAACATCGAAAGTCTGAGAACCTTTTTTGAAATGTCATACAAAGACAAATATAGAGATATGACCCGCTTCAGTGGCCGCATGGTTTAAGGTTTCATTATCGAAGTATAAGTTACTACACTGTTGATGACTAAGAGATCAAGGTTTGAATCTTGGTCGGGTGTACTGAGGTTGGTTTCTACAGTCCCTCTACGTAAATGCGAGTACACTTACTCTAAATGTAGTCTTCCTAATTCTTAAAACCATTAGCGTAATAAGGGCAAAAGCGTATAGCCCAAATGGGTAGTAAAAAGCAGTGCTAAAATAAAAATTAAGAAATATTGTAATAAGAAGTAAAGTAGGAATTACATTTGGCCTAAAAGCGTAAAGAAACTATACTTACTAAGAATGAAAATGTGACAGCACTCACGGAAGAACGATATGACCAATAAATATAGAATAAACGTAACGGAAAGAGGTAGATGCAAGAGATTTAAAAGAGGAGTGAGATATATAGATAAATTTAAAAGATAACTAAATAAGTCAATGAAGAGATTGATAAAACAAATAAAGAGTGTAAAATGAAACAAAAATAGAGAAAATTTAGTTAACCTGAGGTGAAAGAGATAGAGATATATTCGAGAGAAAACATTCTAAAATAAATGTTGAACGGTCAAAAATATTTTAGTAATTGTTATAAACTACAAGCGCCTATAGAAACGTGATTAAAATATCACCCTCGTTTAGTTTAGTTAGACAGTACTAGCAGGGTTGTGAATAAAATCCCGGCTGGATTATTGAAGTTAGGTTTTTTACTAAATATTTTACCACTCTAGCTCCCCTTTAATAAGGGTACATTTCTTATCAACTATACATTCCATATCCTGGCCCCAATAAAGTAATTAATATAATTATATGCGTACAAACTGGATAGCTAGTTAAATAATGAACGTTCAACAATTTGTATTAAAGGAAACTAACACTACAATGTATGAATCACATTATGTCGTCTCCTGGCAACAAATACCAATCATATTTACTTCATTGTGAATGACGATTAAGGTTTACTGAAAGTAGCTGAGATTTAAGAGAGATATAAGAGAAAGTATTACGCACGATAATTTTAGATAAGATTATCCGTGCCATTACGAGAAACCATCACCAAATATATCAGGAGGAAAAGGTGACCCACAAACTTACGGGAAACCATCACCAAATATATCAGGAGAATAGGTGACCCACAAACTTACGGGAGAACATCACTAAAAACACTCTACCACCTGGTCAAGGTATTCAGTTAATAAGCATAAGTATTTTCTGTAAAAATCTCACAAACCAATATATTTTTTGTTTATTGATAATTTATAGTTAAGACGAGTATGATTAAATGAAACAACAATTTCCTGGAAGTCCCAATTGATAAAACCTTGTAATAACAATAGTCATCATTTCAATTTTAGATCTTAGTGTACTTACCGTCCATTATTAGTACTAATTAATAGTTTGGGAATTTGAGGATGATCAAAGAAATGACACAAATAACGATGTAGCGATATTTTAACTGGTACAATATTTATTCGTTTTTAAGTCATGTCATAAAAAAGGATTTGAAACCAAACCTCACGGTCCATTATAATCAAATAATACAATTTTAAGTGATCTGCATTGAACTTTTTCCTTGGAATATCAAAGTTCCCGGCTTTTAATCCATGTCTGTTTGGATTGTTTTAATAGCAAAGTTATTAATTCTAAGCTCTGATATTGTGTTATTCAGGGCAGGAAATGGCCGTGGCCGAGAGTCCACGAAAGGAGTTGGCCAAGAACATCATGGCAACGACTCAACACACACAAAAACAAACAGTTGTTCAGGCACATCAATTCAAAAACCTTGCCGACAAGTCAAAATTGAAAACCTTACATTTGGCAGAGGATCCAGAAATAATAATGACATTTGAAAACTATTTGAAAACAGGTCTCAACAAAATTAATACAATCATGAACCCTCATCTTTATGATAGAAAAACAAATCAAGCTATTAAAGATGCTACTATCCATCAAAGGAAAAATATCAAGGAATATAAATTGTTGGTCCACAAAATCCCAAGCTATGAGGAGCTGATTTCAAAAATGACCACTTGGAGAAGTGGATAGTAAAAATTAATGCTTTTCCCTCAGATGAGGAGGTCTGCAAGTATGAAACTTATGTTGCCCCACCAGTTGTACAGAGGTCTAAAGTCAACAAATTATCTAATTATTTCAAAATTTAAAACCTTCCATTTAACAGAAGATATAAACATGATCATAACATTTAAGAAATATTTGGAAACTGGTCTCAACAAAAGTAATAAATTCATGAACCCGCACCTTTTCGATAGAACAAAAATTCAAGCTCATGAATATAAAACCAATCATCCAAGGAATAGTATCAAAGAAAATAAATTGTTGGTCCGCGAAATGCCAAGCAATGAGAAGCAGATTTCAAAAAATGACTACTTGGAGTGATGGTTTGGAGAAATGAGTGCTTTTTCCTCTACTGAAAATATTAGTAAAATAGAAACTACGTCATGTACGGAAGATTTTGCGTTCGCATTAGAAATTTGATTCGGAAACTTAATATTTTCAAAACATTTAACAAATAGAATATTTTAATGACAAATAGACTATTTTTATTTGACTTTAAACTGTTTTTTAAAATAAAACCCTAGATTGTAAAATTGTGTTGATATTTTATTAAATTTCTTAGTAAAACTATACATGAATTACTATGCAATTAAAATTTTTCTATAAAAGTTCAAACTTGTTTTAAATTATCGTATCAATGGTACATTTTGTTAAAACACTTGTTAAATTATTGGGAAATTGTGTTTTTATCTTTGTGCAAACATCCAATCTAACTCTTTGTAAAATGCTCAATATATTTTTATTAAAACTGATAATAGTTTATTTAATATATTTTAATGTTTTTTATTTAATATTTTAGAAAATAATTGAGTTCAAAATCATTAAAATTAAATGTCCATTCATAATCATAATAAACAACGATTTAGATATTTCAAATTTAAAACTTTTATCTCTTGTGTTTAGAATATTTAGATTGGTATACTTTATGTTATGGACAAGATATTGAATTAAGTTTACTAAACTAAATTATTGTATATTTATATAAACTAAATTATAGTGTATATATGTATATATATAAACACTATAATTTAGTTTATATATACATATATATATACATATATACACTATTATTTAGTTTATGTATACATATATATATAATGTTTATATATATGTATATATGTATATATATGTATATATATATGTATATATACATATATATATGTTTTTATATATATGTATATATACATATATATATATATGTATATATACATATATATATATGTTTATATATATACATATACATATATGTATATATACTTATATATACTTATATATATATATGTATATATACTTATATATACTTATATATATACTATAATAAATATATATATTTACTATAATAAATATATATACTATAATTTAGTTTATATATACATTTATACATATATATATATATATATATATATATGCATATATATGTATATACATACATATGCAGATATATGTATATATGCATATATGTATATATACATATATAGATTTATATATATATAAAAACTAAACTATAGTGTGTATATGTATATACTAAATATAGTTTGTATATACTTACAATAAATTATAGTATATTTATATATAAACAAAACTATAGTGTATATATTTGTAGAAAATTAGGAAAGAGAACGAATTTTCTACCAAAGAGGTTTTACTTCCTCAAATTAAATACCTGTAAAGCATTTGGGTTATTCCTTTAGTAACATTTAAAACCAAATGATGCGACTATAAACTCACTTTAATTTATATAAATATAAAATAAACAGGTAGATTTTTAATAATCGCTGATTTTTTACAGTAAACCTTATTTAACTTCGATGGATATATATATTGTAAATTTTCACAGTATACTTTACACTATGTGTATATTTTTTTACGATTTAAATAAATATTGTAAAACTGTTATGTCTGTGTTTTAAAGGCTACACCCAAACCTCCATTCTATCCTATAAATACAAGCTAATATAGGTTATAAGCTCAATCTGCACACCCTGATCACTCATCAACTATAAAAATGGCGAAGCATACGCCATCAGGATTTGCATTATGTAATAGTCGATTCCGAAGGTAAATGTGTGAAACCTCCTGTCGTCTATAGCGGTGAAAATGTGGTGGATACCTTTCTTCATAAACTTGTTGAAGAAGAAGCCATGAACATCGAGTGGAAAACCACGCTTAGTTCACCCGACCGAGATTCGAACCTCGATCTCCCCAGTCCTCAGCAGCCAAGCTCAATACACTAAGCGCGTTAACCAACTACGCCACTGAGGTGGGTTTTTGTATATGTTAAATATATTATATTAAAATATTTTTTTGCGAAGTGGAAAATTTGTTTAGCGTAAATGTTATATATATATATATTATGCCAGCATATATAGTTTCATATTTAAAACTTAACATAATTTCAAGATCCTCATAAGTGTATTACTTGTGATTTTTTTGTAAAAGTTAAATTTTTTGCAGATATTAAATTTCTCTTTTTAAGTGTAGTAGGAATAAATATTATAAAACTTATGTTTTGCGTTTTAACGTCTACACCCGGATTACGTTGCCCTTGATTGTGCATGTGTCAGATAGAGTTGCGACATAACAAGCAATGATTACGTCATATGAAAAAACCCAGGTTGCTGAGGTCACGGTCTATTCTTGTCTCAGCTTGTGTTGACGACCCTCCAACCTGGCGCCAGGGTTGCGACATAACACGCGATGATTACGTCATTGGGAAAACCCACACGATCTATTCTTGTCCTGACTTGTCGACCCGGTAACCTGGTGCCAGGGTTGGAGGAAGTGAAAGGTAGGGGAAACATTTATCACACTCTACCACGAACGCTCGTCAGGAGAGGTTCGGGCTGGACAGAGCCTTGTGCCGGAGGAACCAATGTTCATTTTACCTCCGACAACCATAGTGTGAGGTTCGTGCCGAGGCTTCATGCTCCCCCAAAATACAGCGCCCTAAAACTCCAACACCTCAATCCTACCATGGAGCGCGAGCCGCAGGTGGCTTTATGCTTAATCAAATAAACTACAGCACCCTAATTGATGAATAAAAACACCTCTATCCCACCAATAAGAACTCCAACGCCTTTATCCTACCAATTAATTAATTAACAATAATCTATTAACGATAATTAATTAACAATAATTAATAATTAATAATCAAGAACCAACATGTCCGGGGTTGGTAGGGGAGGGGAAATGAGGGGGAAAAGTAGGTCAGGGAGTGGGGGAAGGAAGCAGCAAATCAGAGAGCCAGGAGGGGGAAAAACAACAACCAATCACAGAACAGGAGGAGGGGTCACGTGACCTGTCTCGGCCAATAGAAATCGGGATGAATGGGCCATCTAGCTACTACCTACGAGGGGGATGGGGGGTGGTAGGGAGGACGTAATCAGCACTTGGGAAAAGGAACCCACAGGTTGACCCACCTCGTCAAGCGTCTACAGGGAGAAAGTGATCCTCCTTACACTGGGGCGTGGGACTGAGAAAGCCTGACCTAAACTACCAAAAACACAATTTCAGACACGATAAGAAATATATAGCCGAGAGTGGGACGGATATTGTAAATTAAATGTATCTACACACCAACAATGTTTATCTCACATTTATTCCTCATGCTCCATCGTTCCGTGACCCAAAGGAATAAACTACATAGCAAAGTTATCTAGACACCATGGTTGCTCTATTTGACCAACTACACAAAACACCCAGCACCACCGGCCCCACACATCCAAACGTCAACAACCTGAGCGATTGCGTTCCCAAGACTCACCACCAGGAGATACTAACATCGGACATCTAGGAGAAAGTAATTCTCCTTACACGGGGTGCGGTGAGGATCACTTCACGGGGTGCGGTGAGGATCAATGTTAAACCTTATGGGAGAAAGTGCGCTGGAACTGTCATTTCACCCACTACTTACACCCAATGGGGATTTGATTTTATCATTATCACCCGCTAATTATATTAAGAGAGTAACTCCATAGACTATTTGACCACCTAGGCGGGTGTGATCATCTTTTTAGTCAAAGTTTGGTCCCTTATTTATAGCACTCGTTAAATAGGACCATTTTAAAATCAGATAATTGACTAAAGTAAAACCATCTTGTAATATATTGATATGGAAGGTTTTTGTATCTCTTACTGATGTTTCACCGATATTGAACCTCTTTGTTACTGTGCAGTTTGTAAATATATATTTCCTCTAAGGCACCTCACCTCAACTCCTTTTTCCAGTCCTTGGGTTACTATGAATCTATCTAGTTCAATTTCCACAGTTTAGAACGTGATCCAGCCTCCGCTGAGACGGGATTTATCCGAAACAACATTTCAAGCGAGACGGGGATTGCACAGTGATGAACTCCATTATCTGCGCATTTGGGGAAATTTGACACTAAGGTCGTGCTACTCTTTTCCTTCTTTTACGGTTATTTTGTTTTTTACACATCTTGGATAAAGATACACATATTTCTACCAGAATCCACTGAAGAAGGTTGAGAGAGGGGTCTGTACACTTCTCGATATGATTGAATGAAGTCGAGATGCTAGTAAGAACATATGAGTGAAATACTTTTAAAAGCAGACAAAGCTGTTTCATTTTAATGAAATATGGAACGTGATTTAAATGAGAAAATATTTGATGTTAAAATTTTTAATTTTGGAATGATTTATTTAAATATCCTTTTATAAAAGGTATTATATTTTATTTGGCTCTAATGATTCTTGCTAGTATTTTAAAATAGTATCAATCTTAATGTGAAAATAAAGTTACTAAGCTTAAAATTATTCCTAATATTTTATCTAGAAATATATATTAAAACTACAATAAAATATCAACATACTATTTGTAGCTTTAAGTTTGATTAAATTAGTCAATATACATATATAATCAGTTACTATAAAATGTTATAGACTATTTTGCATCTGACGATATTTGTAAAATTCGTCAAATATCTTAAGGGTATTAAGCTATTGGTCAAATCCCTATACTTCATGGACTAAGCAAACGTATTAATTACAAAATAATAAATGATTGTATAACAAAATAGCTACCACTCCTCACTCCCATGTTATTTATTTCGACAACGTGGGCAGTGAGCTCGGGGCGTGATGATATATTCCCCGTTGTTATGAAAGAGCTCACAATAAAGGAAGGAAATGAATTGGTTTCGTCAGACAATCATAAATTGATGTTCCTTAATGCTTCGTGTGTATTGTATATCTGAATGTGTATTGTTGGTATACAAACAAGAACATGTTTTTGTTTAAACCAAAATAGTGGTTATTAGGTTAGCTTACAGTAACAGTGTCATTAGTTCCTAATGACATAGACTTAGTAACAATTTATATTATTTCATCCATAATCCTTGGTTTAATGTTTCTACAACACTGTGTGGAACTATTATTTCGTTTCAAAAATCCTACATGTATATTTTAAGATAAAAGCGAGAGAAAGTATGTGCGGTGCGCCGTAATACTTTTTTTTTACAATAGTGTTTGATTTTAGATGGAATCACTGTCAATGTGACCAAAATTATACCATGATGATGGTGATACAACGCTAATTTTAGTGATGTTTAAATTTTATTACACTCTAAGATTACTCTTAGTGAATTACAATATATACTTTTTGAAAAGTTATTTTAACAAATATTGTATCCGAATGCACAGTAAAGTGCATACGGGGGGCAAATGCTTCCAATGATTGAACGAGCTAGTAAAGGAGCATCACTAATATTTCAGGCTGAATATCATGACCTCCTACAAGGACAGGAACTAGCGTAGTGGTGACCTGGTGGTCTTGGGGTAAGGTGTCAGACCTCTGTGCTGGCGGCCGGGGTTCAATCCTCGGTCCGGCACAAATTTATCTGATTTCCAAACCCTTCCTTCACCTCTGACAAGATATCTTGTGAATGTGGGGAATGCCAGGCCTCCACCGTGGTTCGGATTCCACGTTAAACTGTAGGTCCTTCATTTCATCTCACAATCACTCTACCATTACACATTAGCGTAGGTGCGTATAACCCGAACGGGTAGTAAGACGTGGTGCTAATAATAACTAGCGTAGTATCTGCCAAATAAACTAGGTCAATATCTGTGCTACTTAGCCCCTGGGGCAATTTATTTATTTTTATAATCAGATGAACATTCAATAAATATTAATAATGTAAATGTGGTTAAACATCTCACTATCCGAGTGGGTTGTAGACATATTAACGAATTTTTATAGTGGGTTAGGGATAGTAAGGTTGAATTTAAATTAAATGTTTCCACATTTGCACTAAGGGAGATGGAAAATGTTGTAAAGTAGCCCTCAGTACAACCAACCAATATTCGAACACCAATCTCCCCATCATCGTCAGTCTAGCCTATTGCTAGAGCTACGCTTTACACCATTTGTCCATTGAAACAGATAAATATTAACATATGTTGTAGAGTATAATTAAAATTGGTATTAATGATTGAAGATCCACATGTGTAGATTTATCGTATTATCCTTTCGGAACCAATATAAACACAAAATAATTGAATCGCTGTTAGTATTCCCAATATGAAAGTGTTTACTGATTTTAATAATATCGAATCAATATTTGAGAACGCTGAAACTACGTATTTGTAGCATGTTAAATGATATTTAAACAACTAGAGTTAACATAACCATTTTACAAGCTATTTGTATAATACAACTTTTATAATTACCTTAGTTATACATAGAAAAGCTTATAAACAAAAAGCTTCAAAACATTTCATACAACATTTCAAACTTTGAATGTAGCTTTCCCCGGACGAAGCTCAATATTGTGATTATGGATTACATTCAATTAATGATTTATAAATGCAGTGTTTGTTTTTAGCTACTGGCACATTAAAAACAGACCATTAAAAGTTTTAGTTTTTAATGGTATGGAATGAGGAAAGGAGTCTCCTAGGAAATGCACCCCCATTAGCGTGAAGATGTGTTGGAGAAAAAACAATAATAAGATGACTCATAGAAAACTATCCCTAGGGTACCCTGCTTAGATTCGAACACCAAACTCCTTGCCGCCAGCGCTCCCATCTCTTTAGAGACGGTTAACTTGTACCTTCGCTCGGTGATGCGACTAAAGCGCTGCTTCAATGTAAGCATGCTATTTATTTATTTAATTTACATTAACTAGTTAGCGAAACCTGTACTTTAGGGAAACATGAATAAACAAGACTTGAAATCACAGAAATGTGGTTTTGGAGAAGGCTAACAAGAACTAACCGACAGACAGGAAGAGGAATTAACAAATTGTAAAATAAACTAGAAAAGAGAATTACTGAATAAAAGGAAAAAGGAAAACGAAGCTCCTTGAACACATATTGAAACATACTGACATGAACACGATCAGTGGGATGGGATGTATTTCATGTACTGACATGAACATGACCGCAGAGGACTGGAAAGTCTTGGACTTTAGAAGATGATGATGATGATATTAGCTAAGAAATACACATTTTTAAACGAAATATAGTGAAAAACAAACAAAATTATTAAACTTAAAGATCATACATAAATTACAATATTGTATCTTGATACTTGAATCATTATTATTCCAATACAATTTATTAAATATTCATATTTTGCACAAACACACGTCATGAATTAATGTAAATAGTTTTTATATAAAATACACCTAAATAAGTTATTATGCCTTTCTGTTGAAACGCGTTCGTGAGTTGGAGTTATAATTATAAGTCTTAAAGATAGTAGCTAGATATAGTTTACATTCATCTTGTCTTAGTCATTAGTGTGTCTGGCTCTTTAAATATTTGCTAGTAATAATTTGGATCGATTAAAAGAATTGCCAAAAATGGGTAACTTTATGAAAGTTGGTTTACAACCATGAACATTTAATTTTAAAATTGGTAAACTGACGTAAAGTTTGAAACTAACCACTAACACACATTAAGGCGCCTACAGAAAGAAAGTAGGCTTCCTGCTCGCCAGCTACAGCGCTGATCACGCTGACCTGTGTTATCAGTGTATTACAGATGGACCGTTCATAGGGAGTACAGGTTTGCGCCTATTAGCGTTGGTAGCTGGCACCGACAAGTTTATTGGAATTAAATTTCCTTCTTTTTAAGTTGTCGACGCCGACCAATGTGTTCTTCAAGAGAAATGGTAGATATTACAAGTGTAATTACGTGTGTGTTAACCAGATGCCTATGTATGTAAACTGTATATATACATGTATGTATAAAGTTATATGTATAATGTATAGTGTTTATATATTATATATGTGTACTGATTTATATGTGTTTACTTTATATCTACATGATTGTATAATGTGTATTTGTATTGTATATATTGTACTTTTATATACTTTAAATAATATATCTACTGTATATATTATTATATGTTATTTTATATATAGTATATATGTACTCTTTATATGTATGTACTATATAATATATATCATATTATGTATAGTGTTTATATATTCATTATATATGTTTATATATTATATTTTATATATATATATTTATATATTATATATATATTATATATATTTATATATATTTATTATTGATAATATTTATACTGTATATATATGTTTATATATTTATATATTATATATATGTTTATATATGTATATATTTATATATATGTTTATATATTTATATATTATATATATGTTTATATATTATATATATGTTTATATATTATATATATGTTTATATATTATATGTTTATATATTATATGTTTATATATTATATATATGTTTATATATTATATATATGTTTATATATTATATATGTTTATATATTATATATATGCACTGTATATATATGTTATATATACATATATATGCACTGTATATGTATGTATACTATATACATATCTACTGTATGTATATTGTATATATATATATATATATATATATATTTAGGATAGAACTCGATTAACTGTAATTTGAAATTTGTGAAACTAAACTGTCTCCCCACCAAACTTTACGTATTCTACCTCTTAGTCCAAATTTTTGCTAATGAAACATATGCTGTAAATAATATTTAATTCTTAGGCTAAATTTAAATTGTCTGGTCTTTACGTAGGCTGCCTTTGATCCTTTGATTAAATTCAACATCCACTTCAATTTGATATTACTCAAAGACTTCTTTATCTAAAATGTAGTTTTGTTTATTGAAAACCTTTGTTTGATTTGCTTCAGGTCATTAAACAAATGATGATATTGACCATAATTATTCCTACTACGGTTTATTGGATGTATACTAGTTTTATTTTTTCTCAATTTTGAATGAACACTGTCAAGAAGTAAAATATATCCATCAGATGATGAACTGGACATATTGACGGCAGTAACATGTTTCAACTGGTAGGTTTTTAGGCTTTCGTTTTGCGTCCTCTATTACATCAACACGTGCTGGACTTCAACGTCGATAGTTCTGGAAACTGGTAAGCAGGCAGCCTGCTTTCTTTATTTACGCACTATTACATTGGTTCTAAGCTGATATATAGCTATTAATTTCATATACTCTTACATATATTATTTTCATATATAAATAAATATATTGGTTTTATATAAATAATATACAAACAAATATATTTTATTTATAAAATATAGGTATAGTTTCACCAACGTGAGAGAAAATATCCCCAGTGATTTGGTGAAGGACTCGAACCCAAAACTTCCAGTCAATTGTGAACAAAAAATGTAATGTTAGCTCAACGGCATTATGCCTTATTTACTTCACGGAGCGCAGTTTGTAGTGTTATAAAAAATGTTAGGAATGAACACTACCCAAAGTGCTCACTTTTCAAATAGTTATTGTAATGTTTATAAATTATACCTGTTACATATGATACAGTTTTCTTCACACATAATTATTATATGTAACGTTTTTCATTTTTGCGATCTATATAAGAGGGGCCAAGTGTGCTCAAAATATTGTATTTAATATTTGGTAATATGAAAGGATTAAAGAGAAACAAAAGTGAAGTAATTGTATTACAATACAAGTAAGGAAAATATAAATACGTTACAAATAATTGTTTTAATTAAAATACTATCCGTAAAAATTACCAAGAGCAAAATAACCAACTAATATTTATTATCATAATAAAATAGATTAAATACGTGTTCATACCCTAAGGTTTGTTGTTGTTATTGTAAGTAAATTCCTCCATTTTTGGGTAAAGAATCAAGAAAATCTCTGCGGTGCACCAGGCCATTTATTTATTTTGTCTCCTAATCCTTAAATTAGGGTAGTTAACTGATAAATTATATTTGAAAACTAAAAATTATTCAAAAATGGCTTTAACGATTTTTTTTTAATATTTGGGGAGTGTTTTATATACTAAATAAAAATTGTTAATAATATTATTTTTTGTGTAAAAATACGTTTAAGGGTGACAAGTTTACAAATAATTGATCGTTATAAATTTATAAAATAACTTTAACGATTTGTTTTAAACTGGTGTTTGGTTGATTTTTTTATATTAATGACTTATGTAAGCTACATTTATAAATCACTTAATAATTGTTTGATAGGTAATCTATGATTTTGGAATATTTACAAATTTTGGGGGGAAAAAACCTTAACGATTTGGTAGTTGGTAAAATTTTAGAGAGTAAATAAGTACAGGAGTATTTTTTGAAAATAAATTAACTTAATAGAAGGGTGCTTCGAAAAACCATATAAAATTTTAAATTATTGAAAATGGATGCTAAGATTTATTTTAAAATATAGTTATCTGAGAATTATTTCCATGAAAAATAAGAATATATTTATATTTTTACAAAGCTATATAATTTTATGATAGTTTATAATTAACTTATTTTTTGTAAATTTGAATCGTTTTAAAATCTGTTTAAACCAATATATGTAGAATTAATTTAACGGATAGATTTTTTGGGAGGATTAACAAAATATTACATTATTTTTCTGATGAAAACTTATTCAAGTGTAGCTTACACAAAACCTAATTTTGAAAAGTTTTTACGAGCTATAAAACAGTATATGAGAAAGTTTGTATTATAATGTCGCACCATTTATCTTTACATACAATTTTATAAAATCATTTCCTGTAATTAAACTACAATAACAAAGATAAACGGATTTTTATAAATCAACACTCATTTTAAAGGCTAAATGTCCTGTGTGTCAAAAGAATAGTAATGTTCAACGGAAACCTTAATTTTGGTGGTGATATTCCAGCTCAATCTGTGATCACGATGATAATATCTTCCTGCTGTGTGTGAAGAGATCATCTCCACAATCCCTCCTTGTTTGCATCACTATATAACTACTGATTGTTTTATCATTGAATATCACTAAGTAAAATATTTACCTTTGCTACAAAAAATAACTCCATTATTACTTAAGTTTACAAAACAAATATAAAACTAGTAGAAGGGTTGTTTTAATTTATTCATCGTGTTATAAAGGGGAATCATACATGTTTTTATTAAAAATAAACACTGAAAGATCAATATTTATTGAAATATGATAGCACTCTGACCGGTAAATCTTTTAATGGAAAGTCGATTAAAGCCTCATTTAATACAACTTTTATCGATAGTCTTAAATACATTTTAAATCGCTAATCTGCAGCTATTGCTGCAAAGATTCAATAGCTAGTAAAAGTTTTACTAAGATACGATGAACATATTTTAAATGATAACATTTTAAGAAACTATGCAAATTTGCTTATGCATTTATATTGTGATACAATAATTAAAATATAGGATGGAACCTATATTATTTTAAGGAACATTTAATTTACTAACTATAACTTTGTAATTGGTCCTCTATATATTGTATTAATGTTATCTCATTGTTTTATATTCGCCTCAACAAATGTATTTTGTGTATTTAAAAATATATTTGATTAGATCAATCTCAAAATGTATGTCTTCAGTTCTAGCTTTGATGTTCATAATATTACATACACTTATACAAACAGAAAAATGCCAACATTATTTTAAGAATTTGGTTCATTAGTGAAGAACATTTTTGGTGAAATATAAAGTTAAATATTTTGGACAATGCATCTTCATTACGTGTATACTACAAGGAAGTACGACTTGGCAAATCTTCTGTTGGGTGTTCCAACATTTATCACGTTCTCCTGTGATTATGTCTAAGGCCAGACGGAAGAATAAAAACTGGCCCCACAACCATTTGACTTATCAAGCTTCTGTTCGTGAGATCTTCGTTGCGAGAGTAAGAGAGAGAACACACGCACACGCACACACACACACACCACACACACGTACTCTCCGTGCAGCCTCGGTGAGTTTCTGGCTGTGGACAACGGATAACTGGTCCATGTCCAACAAGGGTCTAGAGCTGGAATATCTTCAAGTAGATACCTGGAGACGGTAGAACAATTTGAACCATTTGATTTGTTGTGTTGAAAGGTTCTAACTATGTATATTATGATTATTTTAAAAAGAAGGGCAAGAACAAATTAAGATCATGTTTCATACTGATATACATGATGCTGGTTGTAACAACAGTTTTGGAAATTAAAATATTTTTGCCAATAATAGTAACATTCTACCATATTATTTGTGTTATTTTTTAAGATATTGATAACATATATAAAAAATGATAGCTACAGATAACATGACTTGATTTATGAATAAACCAAAAACGCTTTTAGTAACTTTACTAACTATTTGATATCGTTCCTCCTACCAAAATTAGGGTAAGCTGTCATGCCTTGAAATATTATGACCTACTATACAATAGGGCGGAGCGTAAAAACCTTTTTTTCGAAATTATTTTCCCGCTAGTGTGGAAAAGTTGTGGATATGTTTCAGAAACATATGTAGACAAAAGATTTTTTCTTCCCGCTAGCACGGAAAAGTTGGAAGAATGTATTGGATACTTAAGTGCAAAATTTTAGAGTAATCAATAAATATCTTCCAGTTCCACTTTGAGGTATAAATATACGAATTTGGGCAAAAATGTAGGAAAATTAGGGGTCATAATTTAGGTATAAATAAAAAACTTAAGCATAAACATTTATTTTTGGAAGCTTTAAACATTTATTTTACTAAAATTAGATATTCGTAAATGATAGTTATAGCATTAAACAAAAAATCTTACTACCCATGCAATACACATAATTTGTAGAAATGAGTGTGTTTAGAGTTCCAGAATAAAAGTTGCAAATGTACATTAAGCGAATTTCATTCACTGGTTTCCATATTTTTCACTCTATATTGGTTTTTTGTTTCAAACGATGGCATGACACGTCTTGATTCCATTCTGGATC
>JBCFYV010001001.1:42891278-42961141 GCA_039000515.1 Timema cristinae
GCAAGTAAAAGACAAGAAGGGAAAGGGCCTCAGACTCGGATGAAAATCAACGTTAAAGGGAAAGGGGACATGATGATGACATGGAAGAACAAGGCCAGGAAGGGGCCCACCCCAACAGGGAAATAGAAAAAAACTTTGAGCCAGTTTCTGGACTCAAGCGAAAACTCGGGACCAGACCAGGACAGGAAGTTCTACAATCGAAGGCCATAAAGTCAACAACAAGTTTGCAAGCTTGTCTAGCCTACGGGATGGACCATTGACTAGTCAAACGGGCAGCCGAGTGGAGGTACGAAAGAAAGTTCCACCCCACGGCGCATAAAGACCCCTCCAGTGATTTGTACAAATGCAACACAATATAACAAAGTCATAAAACTCCTAAACAGCGGGCTGCAAGATGACTACAAAGTGTATTGCATTGCACAGGGTATTAAGGTGGTCACGACCTCCTTCAGAGATTACTCCGCTCTGTTAAAACTGCTAAAACAGAACACCTTGGAACACTTCACTTATGTCCTTCCCCAAGGACAAGCCCTTCAAGGCAGTAATCAAGGGCCTGCATGCAAGTATGCCCTGCGCAGAAATAAGGAGGAACTGGAGAACAGGGATTCACGCCAACCGATGTGAGGCAACTATACTCGAAATCTGCTCCACAGGCAGTGACACCGAGACCCCTACCAATATTTGTCTGCACCCTTGCGAGGACAGAAGAAGTGGGCGAGATATACAAGGTAAGAGTCATCAACCACACGGTAGTGAAGATCGAGGAATACCGGGCTTCCCAGAGCACAATTCTACAGTGCCATCGTTGCCAACGTTTCGGCCACTCCAAGAACTACTGTGCCCAAAAACCACGCTGCGTCAAGTGTATAGGAGAGCACCTGACAGTAGAGTGCCAGAAAAAGGACAAAACAACACCAGCACAATGTGTAAACTGCAAGGGACCGCACGCAGCTAACTATCGCAATTGCCCTAAATTTATACGTGAGCTGGAAAAGAAAAACCAAGGGTCAGGAAAGACAAAGGAAGGGGAAGCAAAGTGGCTAACCCTTCTCCAATGCGTGGTGGGGTACCTTAAACCATCAACAGGACAGCAAATTTCGGTTAGCCAACCAACACCACCAACAAACATGGGATTGAGCAAACCATCTTATAGTGGAGTTGTCAAAGGATGACCAAAAGACAAAAAAGAGGACCGTGACACGGATGAATCCTTGGACTTAAAGGACCTCCTACAAATCATCAAAGATATTAACGTCGCAGGCTTACTCCAACTCCTGAGGAAGTATGTAGTAAGGCTGAAGAACGCGCCAGACAAAACAACCAAAGTGATGATACTTCTTGAAGCCGCTACTGAGTTTCTTCTGCGATGGATACTGAGCAGGGAAGAGGCACAGAAGACTCACTGAACATTCTGTTCTGGAATGCTAATGGACTGGTACTACAAGAACACGAGTTCCGAAAACTTCTGGAGACGTATGGAGTCGACATTGCTCTGATCTGTGAGACCCACCTATCAGAACAAAAGAAGATGAGGTTCTTCGGATACGAGATGTACCGCAACGATAGACCATTTGGCAGGGGAGGGGGCACAGCCGTGTTGTGCGTAGCAACCTCGCTCACTACCAAACGAATTTACCGGCTATGGATTATATCGAATCCACTTCAATAGCCATTCCCACAGGGCGGACGCAGATAGTATTACAGCTGTTTACAGAAGCCCTGCTGTCCCCTTCACCATCGAGGACCTAGACAGACTCACGTCGAGAAAGGACTTCCTCATAGCGGGAGATCTCAACTGTAAACACACGAGCTGGAACAGCCGCGTGTCAAATCAGGCAGGCCGGACACTGGCTGGCCAGGCATCAACCAAAAACTTTACAGTCCTGGCGACCAACGAGCCGACGTACTATCCTTCAAACTACAGGCATCTCCCCGACGTACTGGATGTAGTCCGGACGGATCTCGACACGCTACCGGAAGATCTCGAAGCCCTGAATGAACTCGACTCCGACCATCTCCCGGTCTTCGGGAGAATATCACTAAAGACAAATCCAAGACTGGCTTACCACAGGAGGAAGATACCCAGAAGTGACTGGGAAGAGTATCGATGGGTACTGACAGAGGCTATTCCATTGAACATGGAGGTAAATTCCCTGAAGAAGTGGACAGCTCCATTACCCTTCTGACGGCTACAATACTAGAAGCGTACCGTGGAACAACTGTTTTCGAGACGCCACCAGTGACGTTGAAGAGGGACGACCCTGAGCTGAGCTTCATGATAGCCCTTAAGAGGGAAGCGCGCAGTGAATGGCAGCAGCACCGAGATCCGAGGCATCGGGCTGAATACAACAGGCTGAGAGCCCTGGTGCGCAGGAAGGCCAAAGCTCTTAAGATCTCCAACTGGAATGAATTCGTAACGAACACTTTAGCTGTGGACGGCAACGTGTGGAAGGCGTCGAGACAGCTCAAAGGCACGAAAGGAAAGACGGGGACCACGGTCATTCACGGAAGAAGAGGGTTGGTTTACCGGGGAGAGGCCAAGGCAGAGGCCATAGCTGAATCACTGGAAGATCAGTTCAAGGCAAACTCAGAGCCCCAAGACGAAGAGTTTACCAGGACTGTAAGAAGAACGGTTGGGGTATATTAAGCAGAGCCGGTTATAGAACTACCACCCCCCATCACCAGGAATGAAGTCTCCTACCAGGTGGAAAAATTGAAGCCACGAAAAGCGGCAGGCCAAGACAGGACATCAAACGAGATGCTGCGTCACGCACCGGAAGGGGTAATCCAACTATTAACAAAAATGTTTTCAAAGGCAGTGTTGGCAGGCTACTTCCCGGAGGCATGGAAAGTTGCCGACGTAATCTCATTGCCTAAACCAGGCAAGGACCGCAAGTTCCCGCAGAACAGGCGGCCCATCAGTCTTCTTAGCAATATAGGAAACTATTTGAGAAAATAATTTGCAGCGGCTGAAAGCCTTCAGCAGGGAGCACAGGATTATTCCCGATGCCCAGTCGGATTTCGGACCCGGCACTCAACGATACACCCGGTCCTGAGCCTAGTGGAGGATGTGACAGAAAGTTTCAATATCGGGGAAGTCACGCTAGCAGTACTTATGGATGTAGAGAAGGCATTTGATAAGGTCTGGCACGCCGGCCTTATCTACAAATTAATTCAAGCCAATTTCCCAAAGTATATGTGCAGATAATCAACAGCTTTCTAACTGGGCGACAATTCCAGGTCAAGATGGAAGGGAAAAGGTCGCTTCTTCATAGGGTCGGAGCGGGGGTGCCACAGGGGTCGGCACTCTCCCCATTCCTTTACACTATTTACGTCGCAGACATCCCCACCGACCCGATGATAAAGACCAGGCTCTTCGCAGACGATACATTGTTCTACACCGCCAACAGGAACGTGAAATACGCCCATCGCCGTCTGCAACGATACCTGGTCGAGTTCAGCAGCTGGCTGGAAAAATGGAGAATTAGAGTAAATGCAGAAAAATCGTCAGCCATGTTGATTACTAGGAGGAGACCCCAAACACCGGACCAGTTTGTAGTATTGGAGGAGGATATCCCCTACAAAAACGCTATGAAATACCTTGGGGTGATGATCGACTCTAGACTCGCATGGAAGGAGCATGTAAACTATACGAGAAAAAGGCAATGGGGGGATTCATCGCAAACTACGGCCTGCTCAAGACCCCAGTGCTAAGGATCAACAACAAGATGCTACTATACAAGAGTTTAGTACAACCAATACTGCTGTACGGATGTGAGGCGTGGGGTATGCCCCAGAGTCAGTGCTAGGTACACTACAAACAGTACAGAACAAGGTGATTAGGAGTATCCTAGGTGTCAACACCCGATCCAGCAACGAGTTCATTCACGCTACCACTGGCTGTGTGACATTACAGGAAATCTTCCGGCAGCGAGGTGACAAGTTCTATAAACGAGCCCGCGAGGTAGAGGATAACGCCATAATTAGAAGACTCGGCCAATACGACCCCCATGAGACAAGGAGATACAAGAAGCCCCGACTCAAATAAGAAAATACATCTGCACACCTTCCCAATCAGCCCCTTCCTATTAACCACTCCTCTTCTAAGCATAGCCAATCCCTGGGTCCCATCCTCTCACGACCCCACAATTATGAACTAGAATCATGCTATTTCACACTTTCACTTTCATCAACGCCATCTTCGCTTAGTGACTAATAATAATCCATGTATTTTCTTTCAGCTCGTCAAGAACTTACTTACACACTACACCACTCACATCGGTCCTAACTGCGCTTGTGGCTTCCATCACAGTGTATTAGGGCTCGATCTAGTTACTACACACAAACACTGCTGCTCCCAACATACAAACCTTCACCCACCAACTCCATTTTCCCTTCACAATCAAATTAAACACTCACACATAAAGGTTATGATCTGTGACTACAGATCGGTACTTTAGGCAAAAAATAGCCGCCTACTTCCTCTGAAAGTCGCTTCTGACATTCAGAGTTAGTAGTTTAAGGCAAACAAGGGAGCTGCAGCTGCTGGTTAAAGTCATTGAACCTTTTAATTCTAATAAATCTTAAGTTAAATTTATTTAACTGTTTAATGAATTTTAGCTCTGGTATAACTGGGTACAAACACCCGTCAAATTAAATAAGACGCAAACCTCATCATTATTCCTGCATGTGCCCTCCATCAGACTTAAAATAATAGTAAAATGTTGGCACCACATGAGATGGTACACAAAATACACACATATTTTAAAAATAAACATTTAGTTACATCAGAGTGAACAGATACAGATTTAAATATAACAAGTCCAGCGAACAACGTTCTATTCTCTTGGCCTTGGTCATGCTTTGATCCACCCAGGTTATAAGAGTAAAACATGACATTTCTATTCAAGAACATAGTTAACTAGTCCAGTGTTGCTACAAAACAGAATCTAACCCCTGGTCACTACCAAATATCTCGTACGCAACCATTCGTGCTCGAACAAGACTCCGCACGGCGGGTTGCCTGAGCTATGCCCGTGAGGTCAGCCACGTACGCAACTCTTAGAGGAGTTACAATAGTCGTTCACAAACATGACTCCCCTGCTTATCGATATAATGATATTCAATGTATTGTTGATAAGATCGGAGTATTCCCTCCTTCATCTGTGAATATGGAACTGTGTGTTTATATTATAAACAATTTGGTTTGAAAATCATGTAAAGATATATTATTATTTAGTTCATAAAGTTCACATAAAATGCGTCTAAAAACGTTACAAGGAAGAATTTTAAGACTTTGGTAGTTGAGGATCAAATATAATTTTAAATTTTAAACCATGAAATTATGACGAATTTGTACATTTTATGTAACACTATATTTTGCGATCCTGTTTGTCCCCATTTCAGTCTGTCTATCTATCTGTTTGTTCGTCTCTTCCTGTAGCTAGAGATAAAACTGTTATATGACTTCAGTTCAAAATTTATATTCAAATGTATTATTGTCATACCTTGGGACTTGTTTTGGTTTAGAATCAATACCTCAAATTATAGGTTGTTTACTAATTAATTATTTTTGAATATTCTATATATTCTAAAAGTGGCCTCAAATATTTTTTTAAATGGAAATCTTGGGAATGTTTTACATAGTACATACAATAAACCATTACAAGATCCAGAATTTAGTAAAAAACACAACACGTGCTATCAGGAGTTAACGAATAAGATTCTATGAAACACGTGTGGAATTAATTACAATAGACAAACACAAAATATTAACAAAGACCTACCCCAAGGCATGAACATCTGTCAAATGAAATAATTCAACATCTACCATTAGGAGTAATACAGGCAATAATTAACGCATTATTTCTAGTCTACTACTTCCTGGACGACTGGAAACTGATGAGAGTTATAGCAATCCCCAAACCAGGAAGTGCACCGATGTTTCCTCAAAACAGAAAGTCAATATGTCTTGTAACTCAACTAAGTATAATCTATGAAACAACTATACCAAGCAGACGTGGAAACTTCATTGAAATACAGGAAATAACTCAAAAACACCACAGCAACTAGCAATCCTCCCCTTACCCCACAACAATAGGCATAAAATAGGACGATACTACAGATATACTACATACTACAGATACTCAGTCTATCGTAGCATGTTGTTGAGGCCGGGCGCGTTATTTGTGGCTGGGGGTGTATTGTCCGTAGCTGGCTCAACTGGGGTCAACATCCGTGCAATGGGGTAAGTCTATGTTTTATGACTTAGATGTTTGTACTTGTAGCAAATGCTACAAACAGTTACACACTAGGCAATGAATAATTTATTTTACTACTAGCACACTACCACAATCTACAGGCAGCTAACTTTAGCACCACGTTTTACAAACCGTTTGAGTTCTACACGTATTAACTAATTACGCCACTGTTTATGAGAGGAGTAAGGTTTCATGTAGATTAAGTGTATGCGCATTTGCGTGGTGGGAAAGTGGAAAACAATATACGAAAAACCTTCCTCACAACATCCAACCAGGATTCAAACTCTGAGCTCCCCCTCATGTCCAGTCCAGTCATTGTCAGAGTGACGCCTTACACCATTCGATAACCGAGGCTGCCTCACAGGCAATTCTGATTGATGTTAACCACAAGATTTTTTCAAGATTTTCATAGCAGGCATGTAAATGGCATGTAAGTAGAGTCAACAGTCAACGCTCAACGCGGAAGTCTCTGTTAGTGTATTATTATAGATGAGCGAGAAAATTGCTACATACCTACAGTCCATGAACCCCAAGATGGAATGCGTTTGTGTAGTGAAATAAGTGTACAGCTTTATGGAACGAGCACAAGTCTCATTCATTTTACAATCTTTTTGAGGCTAGTCGTTATGTAGTCTTGTTACAGTCATCTTAGAGGCTAGTCGTGATCTAGTCTTGTTAATGTCTTGTTACAGTCTTGTTGATAGACTTATTGAAAGTTACCAGGAAACATACCCGGGCTGTTTTCCAGGACTACTTTTGTTGGTAAATATCGTGTTTAGGGTTCTTAGCTTCCACTTATAAAGGACTGAAGGGCTAACATGCCCGGGAAAGGGCTGATGGGATTGAAGGATGAGACGAATCTGAAAGGATCCTTGGGAAGAAAGAGGTGAACAAATTAGGTTGCCGGAGTAAAAGCCACGCATTATGTTTTATGTGTATTTATTTAATATCCCTTGAATGTGAGGAATGCCAGGTCTCCACCGTGGTTCGGATTCCACGTTAAACTGTAAGTCCTTCATTTCATCTCACAATCACCCTACCATTACACATTAGCGTAAGTGCGTATAATCCGAATGGGTAGTAAGACGCGGTGCTAATAATAATAATATTTAATATCATCTACCACTTCACTCTCCCACTCAATACCGATATTGTACAAAATTAAATAATTTATTTTCTAGCTCTTAGCGTACGATAGGGTAAACACATTATGACACAATTTCTAAAAAATATTTTATTATTTATTCCAACATAGGCCTATAGTAGGAATTATTTCACGTAGGAAAGAACACTTCATAGTAGAATTGATTGGAACACTACAGCTTTTATTTTTTCAACTGAGGTATTTTCCTAAGGAATCTGGACTTTAGACGCCAGAACAATATCTTTTAGAAAGTTATAGAAATTACTTTTGGTTTTGACTCCGAAAAAAACTATTTTATGTACTGCTTGCAATCAATTTTAAATATTATATTTAGTTTCAGTCAAGTTTTAAAATGTCATAAGAACTGATGAGAATTCTTTGATAATTTTTTTCGTGCTGAATGACCCAATCTAAGTGATTAATAGTAGGCGGATTTATAGGCAATAAAAATTTCAAAAATAGGCACATAAATAGGCATTTTAAAGGAAAAAAGGCAGTTAATAGGCAATAAAAAGAAAAAATAGGCATATAAATAGCAATATTAATGCAAAAATCAACACCACCAAAACACTCAAAATTTTTATTATTCATTCTTAAAATCCAGCATACACTTTCCATAAACACAAATTAATCACTATTAGAGTTAATTATCAAATACTTCTCTAGATTTTCAGGTTTAAATTTTGTTCTGTTGTTTGATAAAATATTTTTATACTGTGAGAAACTTCTCTTGACTTCACATGAAGTTATTATTATTATTAGCACCGCGTTACTACCCTTCGGGTTATACGCACTTACGCTAATGTGAAGGGTAGGGTGATTGTGAATGAAATGAAGGACCTACAGTTTTAACGGGGAATCCGAACCACGGGGGAGGTTTGGGCTTTCCCCCAATTCAAAAAATGTATTGTCAGAGGTGGGGGAAGGGTTTTGGAAAATCAAAAAATCTTCCCCCCCCGGGACCGAGGAGAACCCCGGCCACCAGCACAGAAGTCTGACACCTCCCCTAGACCACCATCACCGACTTCACATGAAAAATTTGGGGCAAACTTTAGACAGGTATTTACCCGGGGCTAAGCTTGACATAGGGGAGTGATGGGGTTTTGCCCTTTAAGATGCCCGCAATACTCCCATCAATTTCCCCCCGGGATTTCACGCAAATCGAAAATCTGTTACGATGGCTGTGCAACTGAGCAAAGCCTGATTCGGTTTTTTCTTTCCCTTAATTTCTGCAATTTTTTTAAAAGAGGCAAACCCCTCCCCTCTAAAACTGTAATTGCTCCGGAAGATATCCAAAATTACTCTTTACTTGCCTTTTTCATAACAGAAGCCTAAAGTAGATTCTCTAATATTTTCTCAACATCTTTACCGAAAAAAAAAAATTTTTATGAAAATATTTAAAATCAATAATTTAAATTAATGTTATTAATGTAAGAAAGAAAAACTGCTATTGTAAAAATTTAAGGGAAAAATAGTTGAATCAATAGGGTTTCCCAGATTTGATTCATCTGGTATTTTTCTTTGGTATATTCGTTAAAAAAAGCATTGTAACTGGTTTTCCCCACTTTTCCCAAGGAAACTTGGCTACCACGCAAGCAAAGCACAGAAAATTCATTGGGTTTTTTGCATGTTAATTTGGGAAAAAAAATGTTTTCGACCGTTTTCTTTCTTCTTCTTAAAATTGTATTCACTATTTTGTGTTTAGTGAACTTCATCTAACTTTTACCTAAGTTTTATATAGGGAAAATTTTTCCCCAATAATAAGTAATTCTAAAATTTTAAAAAAAAGATCCCCTAACAAGAAAACTAAGTTTTTTTTTGAAACGTGTTATGCACCTTGAAAATATTTCCACTTTTTTTTTGAAATTCTTAAATAAGAATTAAACCATTTTGAAGATAAAAAAATTTTTACACCGATTCAATAAAAAAGAAATTTTAAATGAACAGATATGTTCACCAACAATGTATATACCCAACCATTAATGAACTGACATGTTGTCCTAGAAAAAATTTCTTCGTCCCCAGTCTGACCACTGAACCTTCGACCACTAAAACCAGGGGTTTTCCCCTACCTATCATGATATCCCCGGGATATCTAAGGGGAATGGGGAGGGGGGGGGGTGTTAAGGGGGGACCCGAAAATATCTAAAAAGAAAAAAAGGGGTGGGGAAAGAGAGTGATTGAAAAAAAGGCACTTTAAGGCTCCAATTTGAAAATGGGACAAACACCGAAATGGCATTTATAGGCACTATAAAAGTTATCACAAAAACTATTTCCCAATTACGAAAAAAAACTTATACATCAAAACCCTACTTTTCAAAGTATGGAATAAAAAGGTATTTAAGGGAAAAATCCGCCCCCCATGATTAAATATATTATTTTTCAAATGGTAGCCAAAGGCTGATTCTTAATGGTCAAAGGTGATGTCTCCTTTTCTTCATATCGACAGCCAATGGCTGAATTTGTCCAATAGGCTTTCAGAGAACTATACCTACAATATTTATAGTGTTTATATTTTTTTCATGCTAGAACAATATTATGAAAATATCAAAAGCCTTCCCAAAGGGGCTAAGAAGGAATCCCCCATTTTGTAACACTCCCCCAAAAAATGTAGTACAAGAAAAAGTCCCATTGTTTGGCTAACACAACACTTCCTTGAGTGTAAAAAATTATTGAGAGGCTATTAGTAAAACGTGGGACTAAACCCTCATTTTACTACCTCAAAGTTTCAGCTAAAATATTTGTTATATTGTAATGGTATGGAATTATACACTCATAATATTTTTTTCTCTCTTTATTAAAAATTTATGATTTTTAATGAGAGCGGTATAATTTTTATTTGGTTAAGGTTTTAAAGTTGCAAGGATGGCGACCCCTTTCTATTCTTTTTTAAAAAGACACGCAGTTTTTGGACAGAAACAACCTGATGCCCGAAACCCTTTTTTTTTGGGGAGCTTCGAAAAGGAAATGTCGCTTGTAACCCCCTTCAGGTTGCTTCTTCACTTTTTTTCCCCGAGGAGCCGGTAGGGGGAATCTATGACATTTTAAATCTGTGTTATAAATCTCAGTGGGGGTTTTCATACAAAAAACGAAATAGGGGGATTTATTAAAATCACTACGGTGAAAATCTAGCAAAAAACTGTTATCTATTTAAAAATTAAAATAACTAAAAACACCAGAATTTAATTATAAAATAAAAATCGTCCCTTTTTAAATTATTATAATACAGAACAGAAAATTTGGGACCCAATTAAATCATAATCAAATTCGCCTAATGGTGGTGAAAAAAACAATATATCGGCTATCTTTGAAACGTTACAATATTTATTCTTTGTAAAAAGTGGTTTCCCAAATTTGATTGATGGTTTTGTTTTTTTTTAAATAGCCTTTTATAAATTTTATTGTTTTGTAATATTTTAATTTGATTTAGAGGTATCAAAAAAACCCTTTGAAGCAAGCTACTAAATTTGATAAGTTTGGTTTTTTTTAATGAATTAGATATTTGTATTTTAATATTAATTTGTTCAAGATTTTTTTTTGCGTGCGGAATAATTTTCCCACTTAACGGGGCCCATTCTAAATTATTTATGACACTAACCTAAAAAGAAAAATTAAGATAGTAATTTAAAAATCAATATTAACATTGCAAAAATACCCCCAACTTTGGGCTTCGTTCATGTGGGCTATTTTAACTATTCCAAAGGGTATCAAACTATTTTGGCAGAGAAATTAGTAAGTAATAATTTAGCTATTTTTTTTTGAAGCTTTTAAAAAAATTTGGGCAATTTTTGCTTACCCAAAAAAAATTTGGGGTAAAATTTATCTTTTTTTTTACCATTCAAAAAAAAAAAGTGGCAATTAAAACTAATCTTGTTTTTTTTTACTTAAAAAAGTGTACTATAAACTTATTCATTCCATAATATAACTTGACTGCCATCTAAACACTCCTTAATTGCTTGTGATTGTAATTGTTTATCAAAGGATACTATAAAAGAAATTTCCAATCTTTTTACCACCTAATCAAAAATTTAACATTTTAAGATAAATTACAAAAAAAAATAACTTAAAATAATAATAAAAGATATCAAAAATATAAATAAAATATTTGATATTTAAAAAATATTTTCTACTAGTAGGAAATTTCTTCATAAGGGAAAATATCATTTAATTTTAATATGTGAAACAACATAAATTTTTAAATTAAATTTGAATAAGTAAAAAACATGATTAAAAAACCACATTATAGGGGATTAATTTCAAAAAAGAAAATCTCAGAACTGCAGCCATTGTCCTAACCACGGATAGGGGGGGTCTTGGGGAACAAAAATTTACAACTAGTCAAAAGTAAAAATAAAACATTAAAGATTTAAATTAATAATTGAAGGATACTTTAGCGTCAATATGAGATATTTTTTTTTCGCCCCAAATTATTAAAAACTTGGAAATTTAAAATGTAAAAATTTGACAAATTGCTGTAAACAAAAATAATTCGGATTAAGGGGGAATTTGAAATAGATCCCAAAAAAAGGAAACAGTTTTAATAATTTTACTTAAATAAAAAAATATTTAGGCCCCAATATTCTGTAGTAAACTAATTTTTTTTAAAACTTTAAGTATTTTTTAAACGAAATAGGGTTTTCTTTTTAAAAAACCCATCCACAAATGAAGCGTAAAGTGACCCCCTTAAAGAAAATTTTCCGTTCTTTTTACGGATTTAATTTAGCTAGTTTTTTGAAAACTATCAAAATTTTAAATAAAATAAAATTTAAAAAGCAAGGGATGTTTAGTTTATAGCTTTTGATCATATTTTAATTTAAAAACAAATTAATCAATTAAACCTTATAAATATGTAAGATATTTTTTTTAAGCTTATCTGTTTTTAGGATTCCAGAAAATAAAACCCAATATAAGGCCAGTTTTCTTACTAATTAACTTTTTTTTTGATTCGTTGAGGATTTATACACATGAATTTCTTTTTTATAAAAAATTTAATTTTTTTTAAGATATTTGGCTGTGAACTCCAAATATTTTTGAAAATTAAAAAGTTTTAGTCAACCAATACAAGCTAAACAAAACCCCCCAACCCCCACATCCCAAAGAAATGCAACAATTTTTTTAACCCCCCTACCAATAGAACCTTTTAGAATTTTTAATCATTATATTTTGGTGTCGAAGAAATAATTTTAAAAAAAATTTCTACTATTATGAAAATTTTTAAACATCATTTTCCCAAATTATTATTTAAAAGTTAAGTTAAAAAAATTCTTATATATTAATAGAGGTCATCGTGTTCCAACTTTTTCCCCGAACAATAGGCTTTCAAAAATCTCTAAGATGTGCGTTATCGACGTAAAAATACAAACAAAAAGAAATACACTCTCTTGCAGGGCATCTTTTTGGTGATGGAGAAAAAAGGATTAAATGAGGTTTTTTTTATCTTCTCCTTCATGCCCCAGCTAGGTCTTTTCGTAATGGGGCCCCCTTTCCCTCGCCCCCCACTTGTAAGCAATATTTTGATTTTTTTTTATCATGTCGGGTAGATAAGAAAATATTTTAATCGTTGGATTTTCTTTATTAATTTCTTTCGAAACCAAAATATATGAAAAAAAATTTTCCAAAAAGGTGGTTTTGGGTACCCCTCACTCCAACCGAAAAGCTAACAAATAATAATTTATATTACAAAATTCCCAAACGTTAGTACCGAAAATTTAAAAGAAAATTCAAAATTCGGGAAAGTAGGCCTCCCTTGTAAAATAACAAAGTAAACACCCCGATGAAAAAAATACAAGTGTTTATACTGAACTTTAGTAATTTTTGGTTTGATTTCAAAAAGAAAAATGACAATTTCTTCACGTCAGTTTTTTTTGAAAAATTCCATTTATTTGGTTTTTTATGAACATTCCCATAAAAAAAAATTTCTGTGTTAAATTTTTTCTTCCCTCCCGCCTGACCCCCATTCTACCGTGTGAAACAACAAAATCCCTCACTGTGACACCTCGCGCACAACCTCCTCCCCAAATACGAATTATGAATCCTTAACAGTTCTTTATTTGGGTTCGCTGCCCTCGCGGAACGTCGCAAAGCGGCATAATGGGCAGCCCCTTCTATTTTTTCGAGCTTTTCTGGATTGACCCCGAACGTGTTATTTTTTCTAAGCTGAATTTCTCGACTTTTTGAAGTAATAAAAAATATATAAAGAGATGCCCTCATGAGGACCAGTTTATCCTTTTTAACCGACATCGGTTTTCCCGGCTCGTAAGACGTAAATTTTTTTTTAGTTCGTCTAAAATTTTTCTTTCATATTAGGTCGTACGTGCACTGATACAGGACAAGGGAAACTTCATCACAGAAACCTTTTTAACGGTTCTTTTCTCTGCGCGTTTCGGAAACAGGGCTTAAATTCGAGAATTGTAAAAATTTCCCAGATGGCTTTGTTACATAGGGGCAATATAGTTTTTGAAAAAATCGTAAGACATTACAGTCTATGAAAAGACAATTTATTTTGCGTTTTTTTGACATGAAATTTGGAGCCCGGGACAAATCGGGGGCTCCCATAAAGTTTGTATGAGGTGTAAATGACACGTTTAGGGCCAAAAAGGGAAAAAACTGCTTTACATTTGGAACTCCAGCATGGAGGTAGCCGAAAAAAATATGTTTGTTAATTTTTTTCCTGCCATTCCGGGGGATAACAGAAAAAATCAAAAGCTAACTTTTATCCTATAACATTCCATCAGGGTCGGGCCCTGATGTCCATCTTTGCCTCCAACTGAAGGGCCCCCCCCAAACTCTTCAGAGTTTTTCAGATGGGAACACCCAAAATTCAAGGGCTCCGAACTGATATAAAACCTCTGAAGGGATTCACCTCCCCCTTCTCTCAATAAACTTAATGCTGACTAAAAGGATCCGAGCCTTTAAAAGGCAGTAATTTTTTTACACAGATTAAAAGAAAAAACTTATTGGCAAAAGGAACTTCTCTTTATTGGTACAGAATCGAGAAAATGATTTGTTAATCTTTGAGGAAGGGGAAACCGGGTCGTTCGTTTTCCCGGTTTGATAAAAAATTTATTTACACACGAAAAGATGAAGGAGGCGTTTATAGATTCATTGAAAAGGACCCTTTAAAAAGCGTCCTCTTCATTACGGAACCAGTATGCAATTATCTTTTGGACATCGTACATTTAAAAGAACCTATTTAACCATGGCTCTCCCCCCAAAAAAATAAAATTTTCCCGACCAGGGTTTGGGCCATTTTGGGTGATTTGAATGTTTCTCCGCTCTTGGTCAAAAAGGTGAAAAAAAAATTCCCTTTTTCTTTTGGGTGGGACCCCCGTGATAAGACTCAACTTGGTTAAAAAAAGAAATGACCAAAAAGAAAAAATTGAACAAGGCACCAATAATGGATTGGGAACAGCTTATTGACCCAAAAAAAAGTATTTTTGACTCCCGCTTTAAATTGGGTTGAAATGAAGCATTTTGGTAAAGGCTTTTCTAAAATATGGCAATTGTTTCAAATACCTGGCAAAAAGTTTCCAGGTTTATCGAACCAAGTAAAGAGGAATCTTTATTGGGTCCAATTCATAAGAAATAAAGGGATTTTTAATTTGAGATTAGGCAGACAACAAAAAAAAAAAAATTTTTGGTTGCTAAAAGATGTTTCAGAAAATTTTGGGTAATTAGAAGGATCCTGACTAAAAGAAATTTTTTTAAAAATATGTTAACAAATTTCAAGCTTTTGGGTTGCCCATGATGTCAAAATACTTTTTCCTTCAAACATGGAACTTTTTCCCCGAAAACTTTAGATCAGTCACGAAGAACAGGGTGAAAGACATAAAACATAAAGAATGGACACAAATATAAGGGAAAGAGGGGACAAGAACTGCTCCCCGACACTGGGGGGTGTTAAATGAGATAGGCCGAGTTTTGGAAAAAAAGAAAACTCAAAAAAAATTTTTCAAACAAAAAAGAGTAGTATTAAAAACAGAAACATTTTTTTTGTTTTGTTTTTTGCTCATTTAAAATGTTTTCAAACTTTTTTGCACATACATAATATTTGATCATCTTGGTCAATGTTTTTTTATGTAAGTTCCCTTTAATAAAAACAAATTAAAATGATTTGGGATTTTCTTCTAAAAACTCCCCCATAATTTGATGTAAAAATTTTTAACTCAAGGGAATTTTATTCTTTCTCTCGACTAAGGCGGTTTTGTGCGATCGGGCAACAGGGGTTTTTTCATCCATTAAAACTATAAAAAATTAATCGTTGTGGAAAAAAATTTTTGCCTCACAAGAATGATTATTTAACAATATTTAATGGAAAAAAAACCACTGTTGCAGTCTACATGCAAAATTTGTTCTAGAGAATTTTTTTTCAAATGGGTTTTATAAAAAATCCCGAATTTTTAAAAAAAATTCGAATAAAGAAAAAAAGGGAGTCATTTTTGAAATCAGCACACCAAAAATACAAAAAAACCAGCGAAAATTCCTTTTATTTTTAAAAAAACTTCAATTTCACAGGCCCTTTAAATTTTAAATCAATTAAAATATTTATTTAGCGGGGTATTTAACGTGCACTTCTGAACGAATGATTAAACCCCCCACTTTAGTTTAATAAATGTTTTCTGTTTTGATGTTATTATGTTTGAAAAAACAAAAACAACAGCTTTTCCCATATCCTCCAAAAACCCCCACCCAAAAAATTTTCCGGGTCAGAGATCACCACCACGATGTATTATTATTAATAATTTTGGGACATAGATATTTTTTTTTATTTTGATCCCAGTCTGTGCCCATCGGAATATTGGGTTATATACCAGGGGTAAAAAAAAAATTTTAAATTAAAGAGAAAGGATCTTCATTTTTTTGTTATAATAGGGGGAAACCATTTAGAAAAATACCCCCAAATACCTCACCCAAGTTTTTAAACCCCTGACCTCCACAAAAACTGAAACCTTACAATACAGAGCCATTTTGACAACCCTCCCCGGTGAGGGTTTTATAAACATGCAACATTGGAATTAAACAGAATAGATTACTTTCCGGAACATTTGGACCCTTTTGGGCCCATTTGATCTAAACACCAGGGGTACACTAACTTCTTTATCCTCCTTTTCGCGCCGGTAGTCACAGTAACGACAATTTTTTAAAAAATTTAAGCTAAAAAGGGAATACCCCCTCTAGTCACTTCTATTTAACAAGCCCCCTTTTGGGCCCTTTAAAGTGACTGTCCTGTAAAAAGCCCCCGGCGAGCTTTGTCCCGTAAACTTGTGAGAAAACCCACTCCTCACGGTTTTGGAAACAATCCTCTCGTTTTTGAGAAGGAAAACGGGTGTGGGGACACTTTGAAAACTACACATTAAAAGTAAAAAATGATACTTCCCAAAATATTTAAAAATTGCCCCCAAAAACGTGAAACCAATTTGGGGATCAATTCGTGAAACTTTTTATGTATTCTTTTATTTATTAGAATAAATTGGTTGACTCCAGCAAAGGGGGTCAGTGGTCTAAAATGTTTAGTTCCTCATTATAATTAAAAGTTGGGATGTGAGGTTTTTGGGTTCAAATCCAATTAGGAAATTTTCGGGGGTTTTTTTTAAAAAAGCTTTTTTCCATGGTGATTATCAATCACCATTATCCTTAAGTGGGTGCACGTTTCTAAATCCCCTTCCTTCCCCCACAAAAGATAAAAAATTAATAATTTTTGGTCTTAAAATATAAACAAAAATCCAAATCACGCTAATATATAAACATTTAATGTTGTTTGTCTGACTGTTTATTTGTTGCTTAATCAGCACAAACCAATGTACCGTTTGGCTGGAATACCCGCAGGCCATAATCTTAACGGCATTTTGACACATATAATAAAATTTTTAAACAAAAAAGACTAGGGTTCTAATTTTTTTAAAATTCATACAATCAATTTTTTATCATCTTATTTAATGAAAATTTAGTTCTTTTATCTTTGATTTATCGCAAAAAACCCCAAATAAAAGATAATTATAATCAATTCAATCTTAACGAAAGAGAAACTTTTTTATTCGGGTTTTTTGTATTACTGGTGGGGAAGTTTTGGTTTTTCTTAAAAAAAAAAAACTCATGAAGCATTAAAAAAATTTATTTTTTTTTATCTTATATTTATATGTAAATATGCACAAAAATTTGTATTCTTTAAAAAAAGTGGTTGGGGCCCCAAAGGTAAACGGAAATACTCACATACAACTTTTTTGTACATACTTTGTGAATAATGTACTTATTCTATTTTACACGTCCCTTTGGACTAATTAATAAAAAAACAGACCACTAATATTAATAAAATTTATTTTTTAAATTTATTTACTTACTTTTTTTTCGCAGTAAATATCTAGGGGTGCAACAAACCTTTTGTTTTCTATATTTTCCACCCAGGCAAAATCTTCTCGAAGGGACAAGGGAGGAGAGACGAGGGACAAATTCATCCCGTTAAGAAATTCTAGAAGACAATCTTTGAAACAAGCCCATTTACGGTCGAGTAACTACACCCACGTAGTATCGACGAGCAGACAGAACCCTTTCCCTCAAAAAAAAAAAATTTTGTCTTTTATTACGCTCTCAAAAGGGACCGTATTACTCCCCTGCCCGCACTAGTTGGTTTAAACCTGATCCCAAACCCATTTTAAAACCCCCCATTTTCCCGAAAGTGAAATTAGCCAGTGATTCGGGTCGCATAGTCGCCCGTTCCACAGCAAAAACCTGAATAAATAATACTTCATTTTAAAATAATAAGTGATTTTCCCAAACAAGCCCAAGATAATCAACACAACCGTTTTTTTAAAAAATAAGAAAAAAAAGATTTTCATAAGAAATATTTCCCCATGTAGGGGGTCCAGCCCTTTCAAAATATGGCGTCAAAACGAGGGGCAGGGAATGTGGACCCTGGCACTACCACGAGGTCCAATAGGGGGCATATTGTTCACGTCCCGTATAAGAAATCTTTTAAAAAATAAGCCACAGTTTGAGTCCCCCTATTCCAAATCACGGGGGAGAAATTCTATGAGACGCCGAACGACAGGTCCCGAGTCCCCTTTCTGAACCTAGACAACAGGGGCTGAGTCCTCTATGAGACTCTGAGACGACAGAGTCTGATTCCCGGGCCAGCCACCGAGGGAACAAAAACAAGCTTTTATCTTTTCGTGTTGTAAAATCCCACCCGAGATTGCAGGCGGCAGCTCAAAATTTTAAAAACAGTCAACAATCTTTGTGCCCGGATGAACAACAAGGTGAACCCTAAGTAATTGGGTATTACAATAAATCAAAAAATTTCTTTCACTAAAAATTATTTTAAAATTTAAGCCTAATTAAATTTTTTTAAATAAATAATAAATTTTTTTTTTAGTTACTGATTATTTGCGAATGGGGAATTTTTTAATACCCAACGGGGGCGAGATTTTAAAGTAGTGATGCGAGTCAGAGAGCAATACACGCACGCCGACAGTTTTGTATTTAATACAAAATTGTTCACTAGTTTTATTTTTAAAGGGGTCGTCTTTTGGGGACATATGGTGATGTGTGCTATTTAAAGGGCAAATTTGGGAAACACAACAACACACATTTTAATGTGGTTTAAGGAAAAGATGCCTCCAAAAAAATTATGACGTATACGGTTCACTCACCCATCCGAGAAGGGGCCCCAAAAACGTATTAAAAAATAATAAAAAGCTAATACATGGTATTGGTCAAATTAATTCCCTTTTTGATTTAAAGAATGAAAACACAAAAACATCCAAAAAACTTCCTTGAAAACATCAATTTTTAAATGGTAACCGTTGCACAAAAGGCGCAATTAATGAGGATTCACGACTTAAATTCATTTTCGCGGGTCTCGGAGGTAGGGGCGACAAAACCTGGCTGTGACTTTCCAACAATATGTTACTTGGCGCAGCAGAACAATCTGCAAGTCTGTAAATAAGGCGTGTCCAAAGTAAAGTTTGCCCTTCATACCCCCTTTAGTACCCCCCGAGATAAAAGGCGCAGTTCCCCCTTTAAAATTTCCTTGCAATTTTCATTAAATTTTTCTTAGGAGTATTGTTGAATGTATCTGGGATGACTCGGGGGGGGACTAATTCTTCACGGTGGTAGTTCTGCGCCAGCCCCATAGAGGCACACCCAACAGCCGGGTAGGGTTTCAATAAGTCTTCACAAATACAGAGTGTCTGATTAAATCGTAATATACAAATTTTTTCCATTTCACCCTACCTATATTTAGACAGTTTAACTTTCATATGTGGAGCAGAAATTTAAAATAAAACAAAGTAAAACTCATTTTCGGAGCAACTAATTTAACGAAAGCGTTGAATCAATGAGATTTTAACTTTATGTTTAGCATAGCAAAACCTGTCATTCCAAACCCCACCAACTGAACCGAGTGCAAAATAGTTTAAAACACAAACTTTATTTTGATCGATATTTCAAAAAAAAAAATACTTTATTTTTACAAAAAAAGCATGCACCTGTAACAAACAAAAAAGTAAAGATCGGGTGATCTGGTATGACGAGATTGAGAATTATTTTTTCATTCATGGCATATTTTTTTTAGGACGTTTTTTTTTTGCCTACCAAACCCCGATCTTAAATTGTTTGGGCACATTTTTTTCTTTTAAACCAAGCACGTTAAAAGCTGAAGCCCAGGTGTCTAGTTTTAAAACGGGGGATTATTTTTTATAAGGGGGTATTTTAATAGTTCAAAATTATCAGGGCTCTTCCCTCGACCAAACTTTTTTAAAAGTTATTTTTTAAAAATTTTTTTTTGCTAAAACAATTAGGCTTTAAATTTTAAAATTTTGCTCAAAATTGGGAAAGTTTTGGAATGTCCCGTCGATAAATACATTTGAACCGAATGAAATTTTTAACCCGGGGGGATTTAAAGCCCATTGTTTACCAATTTTTTTTGCCTTTTGGGTTTAAGAGGGTGTACGTAAATGTAGGAGAAAACGTATTTCTTGAGGAACATTTGAAAAGTTTTTGGTAAAAAGTGTTAAGTCTTTTTTTTTGTTTGTTTCTGTTAAAATTTTTTTGTTATTTAATTTCCCCCTTCTGTGGGTTGTTTTTCAATTTTACAAATAATTCCTCTTAACTCAGAAAAAAAGTGTTTAGACTAATTTTTTTTTTAACTTTTCTTAATTTTGTGGGTAGGGGAAAAACCCAAAAATATTTGACCCCCTTTAAACATCAAAACACAACTAAAAAAACCGTAAAAAAAGGGGTTTTTTCCCGGAAATTTATTTCTTTTCCCCAACTCGACCTCCTAAGGGGGTTCTACAAAATCTGTAAATGACAGTAGGTCAAGGAATTTTTTTTCCATAAAGGGATATTTCCAAGATTTGTGGGGTTTGTTTTTAAACGGGGATATTTTAATTTTTTTAAACAAAAAAAAACCCTTTTGTTTTACATTTTTATATTTTTTTTATGGGTTTACTTTAATTTATTTTTTTTCAATAAAAAAAAAAATTTCCATCTTCATGGCCGCATTGTCTAAGGCATCACACTCGCAGGGAACTAAACAATGCCCAAAGAGGAGAGATCCAGTTCTAATCGGGGCGGGGGTTTGAAAAAATTTTTAAAAAAAAAAGTTTTCTACTTCCTCCCCCAAAAATTGCCATTTTTTAAACCCTTAAATTTTAAACCCTTTCCCACCCCCTAAAACAATGTTTATTGATTTTTAAAAAACCTATAGCCATCTCAAGAAAACGGCTAGAAAAAATATTTTTTTTTTTTAAAATTTTACAAAAAATAAAACATTGAAATAATATTTTTTGCACTTTTTAAACGCTTTGGGGGGTTAAAAGAAAAATTTTTATAAATTTTTTTCAAGTATTTTTTATTTTGCCCGAAAAAAAGAAAATTAATTTTCAATATTCTTTTTCCCCAAAAAAAAAAAGTAAAAAAAGGCAAAAAACAACCCCCATTTTTTTTTAAGGGGGGTAGGGGGGCACATTTATTACTCAAACCCCCTTAATAAAATTTTTACATTCCCCGTAAATTTGTAAAATAGTTTAATTTCCCTTTTTGATAGATTTGTATTTGAATTTTTTGACAGTTATTTTTAAATAGCAACATACTTAAAACCCATAGAGCTAAAAGTGTTTTTTCTTTTTTATAAAAGACTTTTTTGTGTTTGTTTGTTTGTAAAAGGTTTTTAAAAAATTTTCCAAAAAACTTAAGTCGAACACAAAATTTCAACAAAATTTACGAGAAGTTTTATTACACACAAAAAAAAAATAGTATTATAAAAAACCAGGGGGCTTCCCCAATTTATGAAAAAAAAACCGAAACTTTATAATAAAGATCCCAAAAATCATTCAATGTCTATAATGGTATATTTTTAAAGGGGAAATTTTTTGGGGGGAACTATGATTTTTTAATTTTTTCCATTACTGTTTTCCCAAATTTTATATACCCATAATCAATTAAGACAACAGGCCAAACTTTCCCGTTCCCCCCAGATTTTACCCATGTCAATTTAGGGGGTCCCAAAACAAAACGGGGGGCCCGAGCTCGTAACGAAAACCCACAGATTGAAACTAAGGCATCGGGCTGGGCCCTTTAAATTAATTTTTTTTTAATTTTTGTAAAATTTAAAAAAAAATTTTTAATTTTTTCCTATGTACCAAAAAAAAAAAAAGTTTTTAAAATAGGAGCTATTTTAAAAAAAATTTTCTTTTTTTTATGCATTAAAAAAAAAAGGTATTTTTAAAAGTTAAATTATTTTCCCTGGTTTTAAAAAGTAATTTTTTTTAAAATTTTTTTTTAAACATTGTCTTTGACCCAAAAAATCAACAAAACCAAACTTCTGCTAGCTTAGTATTACTAACCCATATAAACTGAAAATTTTTAAATTAAAAATTTCATTGTAAATCAAATGCTTGGGGTAACTCTAGGGGTTTAAAAGGGTTTTAATCCTTGAGGGGGTCCTTCAAAATTCACAATAACCCTATTAAAATACCTTTTTCCCCTACTGCAATTGAAAGGAAGGATTAATATAAATTTCCCTTTATTTCATTCTCCCTTTTTTGAATACCTTTAAAACCCAAATTTTTTTAGGGAAATCCTTTTTTTTTCAAAGCCCTCTTCCTTTTAAAAAGGGGGGAGGGAAAACAAAAATACATTCAAGTTAGGGGGCCCCTTACCTAATCCCTTTTCCGAATCTAAAAAAAAAAAAAGGGGTAAAAAAATTTTTTTTGTCATACAATCTGATTTTAAAAATGTGGGCCCCAACCCATAAGCTTCATTTAAATAATATTTAAAAAAACCCGGAAAAAAAGCTAGAAAACCCCCCGACTTGTTTTAAAATTAATTAACATAATATTTACATTAAAAAATTTTTTTTTAAAAAACTTTAAAAACTTGAACAGTTTTTTAAAACGCATTATTAAACCAACCTAAAAAACCCTTGGGATTTTTTAAAAAATTTTTTTAAAACTATTTATTCAAAAAAAACTAAAACAAAAAATTTCTTTGGAATGTTTTGGGGAAATTTTTTTTTTTTTTTTTTTTTTTTTTTTAAAAATGAAATTTTAAAAATTTTTTATTATTTTATTATTATTTTTATTATTTATTTTAGCACCCCCCCTTTATAACCCCTTCGGGGGTTTTCGTACTTTCCTAAAGTGTAATGGGGGGGGGGATTGTGGGGAAAAAAGAAGGGCCTTCATCAACGTGGGAAACCCAACCACGGTGGGGGCCTGGGGAAATTCCCCACATTCACAAAAAGTTTGCCCGGGTAAGGGGAAAAGGGGTTTAAAACAATAAATCGTGGGCCCGGGCCCAGGAATTTAACCCCCCCCGCCGCCGAATCTGACACTTTCCCCCCCCACCACCCGGGCACCTAAAAATAAAAAACTCAAAAAAATAATTAAACTAACAAGGTTTTTAAAATTTTTTTTTTATACAATTCATTGTTAAAAACCTTTTTCATTTTACAATTTTAAATTTTGCTCCCTTTAAAATTTTGGGGGAAACTAAATTTTTTTTAGTCTTTAGTGGAAATTGGACTTTAAATTCCCAAAAAAACCCAACGCAGTTAATGTCCAACATACAATGGGTCAATAACCCCAAACACTTTTGGTTTAAAAAAATTTTTCCCCCATACATAAATTTTCCCATAATTAGTTTCAATTTTTTTTTTCCCGGGATTTTTTTTTTCAACAAACACGCGTTTGTTTTGAAGACTGAGAGAGAGAGAACCGTTTTTTAAAAATTTAATATTAAAAAAAAAAACGTTAATGGTGTGGTTTTTGTTTTGGTGTTTGTGTGTGTTGTGTGGGGTGTGTGTGTTTGTTGGGGTTTTGTATTGTATTATGTATTTTTAGAATTTTGTATGTAAAGCATGTATGCATTTTGCATGTACTTAGCATGATCTGTAAGCATGTAGGGCCCGTATCATTATGCCGTATGCCTTTGATTTAAAGCCGTACATTTTAAAAATTTTGTAGTATGTATGTATGTATTATGTAGTTTTTTTTTTTCTTTTTTTTTTCATTGAGGAGGAAAAAAAAATTTTAAAAACCGCTATTTTAAAGTGTATGGGCGGGAGTTTTGGATTTCCACCCACAAAAAAAACCCCCCCTTTCCTTTCCCCCCCAATAATTGCAGGGAAGACTGGGGGGGGGGCCCCCTTTGCATTTTCAACCCGTCCGTGTTCGTCATATAAATCCCTCCGGGTTTTACTGGCCCTTTCCCGAGATCTTTTTTTTAAGGAGGGGCCCGCGCTACGCAGCGATTTTTCCCTTTCCAAAATTTTTTTTCCCGCTTACATATGGGTACTAGGCCGCAGGGCGAGGGTCTTGCCATGTTTGTTTCGGGTTTTGGGGGTTTCAGTTCTTCCACGCCCCCTCAAAAAATGTGGGTCAGCGTCGTCGATTTTGTTTCCCGGGGAGTATTGCAAACCCCGGGGGGTGGGAACCCTTTTTTTAGATATGCATTAAAAAGAGCCAGTCCCCTCAGCATTGGGTTGGAAAAATTGATTCACCATGGTTTTTTTGTGATCCAACTTTGATGTTCGGGTTTAGCGACGGGCCCCTCTCCCTTTTTGCCCGGGGCCCCCCCTTACTTCCCATTTTCCCTTTTCGTTTCCCCTTCATCTTTCTCTGGGCCCCGGCCCCGGTTGAAAGCCCCTATTTTTGGGGCAAAAGTTTTTTTTTTTCTCAAAATAAGGTCCCAAAGGGGGGGCCCCCCCTAAACCCGAAAAACTGCCCCCGGGGAACCAAAGCGGTGGACAGGTCACCCCGAGGGCCCCCCCCTTTTAAATGCCGCAATCTTTTGCCGATAGGTCTTTTGCTTCAGGGTATTCCCCATATTTCCCCCCCCTAAGCAGGTTTTGGGGTTTATAATTCCAAAAAACCTTTTTTTTTTTAAAACGCGGGCCCCTTGTGTTTACCATGATTCTCGATAGGCCGGGTACCCCCTTTTGGGTTTTTTTTCATGCCCCTTTTTAAGTGTTCCGAAAGGACAGCTTTTCGTTAAACGCACTCCCCCCAAACGCAGTGTCCTTTAAAACGACAATGGGTTTTCCCCAATGTCTCGTTAAAAGGGGGTTTGGAAAAACCCTTTTCCCGACGCGTACACAACCATCTCGTTTTTTGTTTGGCTTTTTACTGATTTTTTTCAAGCCAGGGGTTTTTTCGGCGTCAAAGTCGCCGGACCAGGGGTTTAAACCCCTCAACGCTGTCCCCCATACGTGGGACACTCACACGAAAAACCCCCCAACTGTACTTTCTTCGGGGAAGGGTCTCCGTATTTTCGTAAAATTTTTTTCAAAAGGTCGGGGGCCCCCCACCCAAAACCCTTTGGGCACCCCCATTTTCGGGGGTTCTTGGGGGGCCCTTCTGTGGGGTTTTTTTAAATTTAAAGTTTTGCGTCAAAAAATCCCCAAAAATGGCCCAAGGGTTTTTTTTTTTTATGTTGAACCATGCTCCCTGCCCTTTAGGATGTCATCCCATCTCCCCGGGTGTTAAAACGTTTTTTACGTCCCAACTGAGGAGGATGCAGACTTTTCGCGATTTTAAGGTTTTAATCCCCCGAAAAATTAATCGCTCCCCATTCATCGGCCCCCTTTGGGGAAAAAAGTGTTGAAATTTTGGGGAAACCCCGGGGTGGCATTGTCGTTTCAAGTCCGTTCCCTACAGCTTTTTTGAGCAATTTACCGGCATGTTACAGCAAAATTGGGCCCATAAACGAAGGGGTTTTAAAGGGGGTCCCTTCCTTTACCCGGGGGACCCGCCCCTGGCGCTTCCCAGACGGAGCAAAAGTGACGTTGCAAGGGACGCGTTATATGCCCTTTAGCAGTAATCCGGGGGAAACCCGAGGGTAAAATCTTAATCCCGACGGTTTGGAAACCCTCGGGGCCCGGGGGGCCCTTCCCCCTTTTGAGGGGGCCCACTGATCTTGCAGTCCTTGGTGTGAAAGATTTTTAAAATTCACCCCCGTGTAATAGTGCCTTTTTTTTCGTTCGGGGGTTTTTGGGGAAAAACTCCGCTCCAATGTTGCTCAATTAAGGCCCCGGGGGTTTTTTGGGGGGGTTTGGGGAAACCTTTGCGGTTTTTTTAAATACAAAAATTTGGGGGCCCCTTTCCCCCAAAAACCCCTTTAAAAAACGTTGCAGATTTCTTTTTCCCATGTCACTTTTTTTCTCCTTATTTTGGAAAAAAATTACTCCTTTTTTCCCCCTTTTTACTCGCTAAATACCCCAAAGGTATAAAAGTGAGTTTTTGCGACTTTTTTTTCCCCTCGCGAAGTTTAAAAAATTTCTTACGGGGGGCCGCGATTTTGATGTCCCCAATATACCGGCCTGTGAGAGAACTGGTTTTTCAGACGCGGCATGGGGCCCACAAGAGGTGGTAATAGCCTTCACCCTTATCAGCACCTTTCTCCGTCTCGTATTTGCATTCGGGGGGTGGGTGGAATTTAAAGTTGACCACTTCCGAAAGGGGACGCTCGTAGAGCTTCTGGGTCAAGCCTTTTAGCGTTCCCCTCGTTCTTCAGGGCCCTTTTTGCGTTGCTGGGTGGAAAGGAAATTTCAACACTGAATGTGATTGTTGATGATCGCTACCACTGTATTTTCCCGGGACTCCCCCATTCTTGATCATGCTGGCCATTCTTGGGGTCCCCAGTAGATGTCGAGAATAGATTCGGGGGTACCCCCCGGTCTTCTAAGGTCGATGTGTTTTCCATTTTTCCCGGACTGTAAGGTCAAGGCCTTGCACAAACCCTGCGTTATGTTTTATGTATGTATGTATGTATGTATGTATTATGTATGTATGTATTTATTATTTATGTATTTATGTATGCATGCCTTATTATGTAGTATTATGTATTTTTTGTATGTATTAGGGATGTATGTATGTATGAAAGCATGTATCAGAATAAATTATGTATTTGATATATGTATGTATTATTATGTATGTATGTATGTATATTTTTGTATTTTGGGTTGTTGTATGTATGTATTATGAATTTTATGTATGTATGTATGTAAGTGACCTAATAAGCTAAATTTATTGAAAAATCCAAATTTTCTCTTAGATTGTTTTTTAGCCTTTTTTGTGTATTTTTCATCGGCAAAGCCTAAGAACTGTGAGAAGGTTTCTCTAATATCTCCACAAAGACCTATCAGGAAACGAGAAAACATATTATGATATTTATATTGTGAAAATTTTTTTCTGGATAAAAAACATACTGATTTTACAAGACAGACGTCGGAAAAACTTTAATTAGACAAAACTTCTCCACACCTTCTGTAACAAATCCAAGATATTATTTTAGATTGTATTGTATGTTAAATAGAACAGAAGAAATAAAATCTTACTGCATGTATTTTTCTGAACGTAGAACAAAAACTGGTTTAAAATGACATTAAAATTCAGCCGTCATTTGAGGCCCAAAATGCTAATATTGTATGCGAAACCCAATTGCTACGACCATACACTCAAATGAAGTCTGCGTTTATTGCTAATAGGTAGAAGGAATAAATCATTTTTATTGGAAAAGAAATGTCTTACTGTTGGAGAATACTTCAAAAAAATATTTAACAATTTCCTTTTGCTCTTAGGACATTATTGTAAAACAAGTTTTAAAAATACTATCAGCTCTGAAAGTGGTTTAAATTATGAAGTTAAGCATTTATGTATGGGATATTGACGGTAGCTTATGCTATTGGATAGTGAAATATTCGTAATGGAAGACTGAAAATTACATTTTGAAAGAATATATGATAGAATGGCTAGAAGAAATATGAAAAACAGCTTGGTAGCTTACGAAATATTTTGAAATATACTAAGCCCAACTGAAATTTTGAATGACAATTTTGTATCTGCGAAGTGTCGAAGCTGCGCAAATAAAATATTAGTTATTTAGTAGTTAAGAAGGCTAGGTCTATTGATCACATTTATACTATTCAGAAAATGTTAAAAAAAAAAGGAATATAACATGACATCAATTTATTGTACATAGATCTCAAAAAGGTCTACGATTCAGGAAAGTAAATAAATTAGATGGTATTTTAGCTACATTTAGGATACCCAAAAACACTTGTCAGGCTAATTATTGAGAGAGAAAGTATTGTGACTATGAAAAAATCAATCTTGGAATTATGACGAATTTATACGTTTTATGTGAAGACGAAACAAAAATGGAATTTTACTATTCTGTCAGTCCATGTATATCTCTGTCTTTCTGTCCCGAGTATATCTCTGTCTGTCTGTCCCGAGTATATCTCTGTCTGTCGGTCCCTGGCCGCGGATCCAAAACAGTTCGACGGAATTGGTTCAAAGTTGGCATTTAGATTTTATAGAGGTATACGACCAAAATGTTTTTCCGCCTTTTCCCTTCCATTTAATGGTGGTTACCGGCGAGTAATTTTTTTTAGAATTACTCATTTTTCGAAAATTATGACCCTAACTATTTTGTTTAAAATACATATCTAGGATTTGTTTGACATGAAAAATGGCACTATTTAATTTGTGTATGGATAAAAATTCGTTAAAGGGTAGTTTACTAAAGACTGATATTACAAAACTTGGAATATTTTACTATTGTCTTTAACGATTTGGCTCCAAATGGCCGGAAATATTTTTAAACTACCTATTACAATTTGGTTCCAAATCGACATCTTGGGAGTGTTTTATATGAAAATTAGCCGTGTATACTTGATTTTGTTAAACAATTCGATAAAGGGCCGTTAATTTAGAAATATTTTTTGAAAATTTGAATTATTTAAAAGTTCTATAACGATCTTGCTTGAAATATATATCTGCGGGGTGTTTGACATTAACATGACAAATAAGTTTGTATTCCTGATTGGGGGTAAAATTTTCCTAATGAATATTTTATTCATGACTGTTTATAATAATAATAATATTTAGCACCGCGTCTTACTACCCGTTCGGTTTATACGCTTTAAGTACTAATTACACTAATGGATTAGGAATTGGGAAGGTTTAATTAGAGGAAGTGAACCCGCATTTGCGTGGAGGGAGAGTGGAAAACCATTTAGGAAAAAACACTACCTGTTCACCCGACCGAGATTCGAACCTCGATCTCCCCGTCCTCAGCAGTCGAGCTCAACCGACAAGCGCGTTATCCAACTAACGCCACCGAGGCGGGTATGACTGTTTAGTTTTGTAATTTGAATACTTTTAAAAAATGACTTTATCAATTTGTTTCGAAATTCGTATAGGGGGATAATTTTACATATCAATAATAACGTTTCTTTATTTATCTAAAATAAATTAGTACCCGGGATGAAAAAAATAAATATACACAATTATAACATGGCAATAACCTATTTCCTATCAACTGAAGCAAAACCAAAAATATAATGAGTCCTTTAAATTTTTAAATAAAAACAATGTTTTTAAAATCTCACCTGTTAATAAACAAATATAAATTATTAATATTGTTTAAAAATTTCAGCCAGGTTCTATTTTGACATCCATTACTGTTTACTGCGTCAGTTTTTTGAAGTTATACTTCTTTAGGCGCGTTATGAAAAAATGATGAGAGTGAATTTTAAGATGCGCGCGCATCACTGTAACACAAAATTAACAGGTTGAAGCTAAACCGCTGATTAAGTCTCGAAAAACAAGCTACCAACAAAATAGAAATAGAACCTCTGTTGGTCGCGCATGTTGGTAAGCTCGTCGCCTCTGATCACCGTTTTCATATATATAATATTTATCCACATGTTTCTAGTTACTACATTCACAACACGTGTTTTAGTTTCATACAAATGCGAATTATATATGTGCTAATAAATTATATTCAGTAGTGATTTAAATTGAATATTTTGATTAATATTATTTACTATTCATAAATATTAGTGAAAAAAATTGTGCTTATAGACATTTCAAGTGCTACAATAAAATTGAGGTTAACTATCCGTATGTATTATTTATTGATAAAAATTAAAATATTATTATTTAACATAATTAATACTAAATATTGTTAAATTATTATTGTTAAATATTTATTATTAATTATTTAATATTTACAAATTAAAGAAATAAAATTAATTAAACATTTAATACAAAGCTTGTGATAAAAATTTTAATCCAACATCATATTAAAATATTTATTATTAAATTGAATAAATAATAAATATTTATATTTAATTATGCCAAAGAAGTATAACTTCTCACGCGCGTACATAAGTACACACACCCATTTTTGTTTTTATTCAAGCCATATATTTTACATTACTGTCTTGATAGGCCTGTCGTAGCTTCCTATGCCTTATAATAGAACTTAATGCAGGGATCACGCTCAACTTAACGTTGACTTGCAGTTAACTTAACTTAAGAAATGTCCTGGTAGGTCTTTTACTTTAAGTGAACGTTACTTGAAGGGTATCACGTGATTTAGCCAGCCAATCACTATGCGAGTGACTTCAACAGGGCTATTTATTAATTCATTGGTTGGTTTTAAAACCAAGGAATACTTTTTGCTTTAGTTCTAGTGATCAGACACTGAAACAAAATAATTAAACTAAAATATAAAAGCTAAATTTATCAAAAAAGTTTAATAATAGATATTTATTATATCGATTGCAAACATATCTTCACTGTACAACTAGTACTCATCACAGATCATCACTGTACAACTAGTACTCTTCACAGATCATCACTGTACAATTAGTACTCATCACAGATCATCACTGTACAGATATTACTCATCACAGATCATCACTGTACAACTAGTACTCACCACAGATCATCACTGTACAACTAGTACTCATCACAGATCATCACTGTACAATTAGTACTCATCACAGAACATCACTGTACAGATATTACTCATCACAGATCATCACTGTACAACTAGTACTCATCACAGATAATCACTGTACAACTATTACTCATGACAGATCATCACTGTACAACTAGTACTCATCACAGATCATCACTGTAAAACTAGTACTCATCACAGATCATCACTGTACAGATAGTACTCATCACAGATCATCACTCTACAACTAGTACTCATCACATATCATCACTGTACAACTAGTACTCATCACAGATCATCACTGTACAACTAGTACTCATCACAGATCATCACTGTACAACTAGAACTCATCACAGATCATCACTGTACAACTAGTACTCATCACAGATCATCACTGTACAGATAGTACTCATCACAGACCATCACTGTACAGATAAAACTCATCACAGATCATCACTGTACAACTAGTACTCATCACAGACCATCACTGAACAACTAATACTCATTACAGATCATCACTGTACAGATAGTACTCATCACAGATCATCACTGTACAACTAGTAATCATCACAGATCATCACTGTAAAAATAGTACTCATCACAGATCATCACTGTACAGATAGTACTAATCACAGATCATCACTGTACAACTAGTACTCATCACAGATCATCACTGTACAACTAGTACTCATCACAGATCATCGCTATACAACTAGTACTCATCACAGATCATTACTGTACAACTAGTACTCATCACAGATCATCACTCTACAACTAGTACTCATCACAGATCATCACTGTACGGATAGTACTCATCACAGATCATCACTTTACAACTAATACTCATCACAGATCATCACTGTACAACTAGTACTCATCACAAATCATCACTGTACAACTAGTACTCATCACAGATCATCACTATACAACTAGTACTCATCACAGATCATTACTGTACAACTAGTACTCATCACAGATCATCACTCTACAAATAGTAATCATCACAGATTATCACTGTACAGATAGTACTCATCACAGATCATCACTGTACAACTAGTACTCATCACAGATCATCACTGTACAACTAGTACTCATCACAGATCATCACTGTACCACTAGTACTCATCACAGATCATCACTGTACAACTAGTACTCATCACAGATCATCATTGTACAGATAGTACTCATCACAGATCATCACTGTACAACTAGTACTCATCACAGATCATCACTGTACAACTAGAACTCATCACCATATCATCACTGTACAACTAGTACTCATCACAGATCATCACTGTACAACTAGTACTCATCACAGATCATCACTGTAAAGATAGTACACATCACAGATCATCAAGATAGTACTCATCACAGATCATCACTGTACAGATAGTACTAATCACAGATCATCACTGTACAATAGTACTCATCACAGATTATCACTGTACAACTAGTACTCATCACAGATCATCACTGTACAACTAATACTCATCACAGATCATCACTGTACAACTAATACTCATCACAGATCATCACTGTACAGATAGTACTCATCACAGATCATCACTGTACAACTAGTACTCATCACAGATCATCACTGTACAACTAGTACTCATCACAGATCATCACTGTACAACTAATACTCATCACAGATCATCACTGTACATATAGTACTCATCACAGATCATCACTGTACAACTAGTACTCATCACAGATCATCACTGTACAACTAGAACTCATCACATATCATCACTGTACAACTAGAGCTCATCACATATCATCACTGTACATATAGTACTCATCACAGATCATCACTGTACAACTAGTACTCATCACAGATCATCACTGTACAACTAGTACTCATCACAGATCATCACTGTATGAATAGTACTCATCACAGATCATCACTGTACAACTAGTACTAATAACAGATCATCACTTTACAACTAGTACTCATCACAGATCATCACTGTACAACTAGTACTCATCACAGATCATCACTGTACGGATAGTACTCATCACAGATCATCACTTTACAACTATTACTCATCACAGATCATCACTGTACAACTAGTACTCATCACAGATCATCACTGTACAACTAGTACTCATCACAGATCATCACTGTACAGATAGTACTCATCACAGATCATCACTGTACATATAGTACTCATCACAGATCATCACTGTACAGATAGTACTCATCACAGATCATCACTGTACAACTAGTACTCATCACAGATCATCACTGTACAGATAGTACTCATCACAGATCATCACTGTACAGTTAGTACTCATCACAGATCATCACTGTACAACTAATACTCATCACAGATCATCACTGTACAGATAGTACTCATCACAGATCATCACTGTACAACTAGTACTCATCACAGATCATCACTGTACAACTAGTACTCATCACAGATCATCACTGTAGATAGTACTCATCACAGATCATACTGTACAACTAGTACTAATCACAGATCATCACTTACAACTAGTACTCATCACAGATCATCACTGTACAACTAGTACTCATCACAGATCATCATGTACAATAGTACTCATCACAGATCATCACTGTACAACTAGTACTCATCACAGATCATCACTGTACAACTAGTACTCATCACAGATCATCACTTACAACTAGTTCTCATCACAGATCATACTGTACAACTAGTACTCATCAAGATCATTACTGTACAATAGTACTCATCACAGATCATCACTGTACAACTAAGTACTCATCACAGATCATCACTGTACAGATAGTACTCATCACAGATCATCACTGTACAACTAGTACATCACAGATCATCACTGTACAACTAGTACTCATCACAGATCATCACTGTACACTAGTACTCATCACAGATCATCACTGTACAACTAGTACTCATCACAGATCATCACTGTACAATAGTACTCATCACAGATCATACTGTACAACTAGTACTCATCACAGATCATCACTGTACAACTAATACTCATCACAATCCTCACTGTACAATAGTACTCATCACAGATCATCACTGTACAACTAGTACTCATCACAGATCATCACTGTACGATAGTACTCATCACAGATCAACACTGTACAACTAGTACTATCACAGATCATCACTGTACAACTAGTACTCATCAAGATCATCACTGTACAACTAGTACTCATCACAGATCATCACTGTACAACTAGTACTCATCACAGATCATCACTGAACAGATAGTACTCATCACAGATCATCACTGTACAATAGTACTCATCACAGATCATCACTGTACAACTAGTACTCATCACAGATCATAACTCATCACATATCATCACTGTACAACTAGACTCATCACATATCATCACTGTACATATAGTACTCATCACAGATCATCACTGTACAACTAGTACTCATCACAGATCATCACTGTACAACTAGTACTCATCACAGATCATCACTGTATGAATAGTACTCATCACAGATCATCACTGTACAACTAGTACTAATAACAGATCATCACTTTACAACTAGTACTCATCACAGATCATCACTGTACAACTAGTACTCATCACAGATCATCACTGTACGGATAGTACTCATCACAGATCATCACTTTACAACTATTATATCAATCATCACTGTACAACTAGTACTCATCACAGATCATCACTGTACAATAGTACTCATCACAGATCATCATGTACAATAGTACTCATCACAGATCATCACTGTACAATAGTACTCATCACAGATCATCACTGTACAGATAGTACTCATCACAGATCATCACTGTACAACTAGTACTCATCACAGATCATCACTGTACAGATAGTACTCATCACAGATCATCACTTACAGTTGTACTCATCACAATCATCACTGTACAACTAATACTCATCACAGATCATCACTGTACAGATAGTACTCATCACAATCATCACTGTACAACTAGTACTCATCACATATCATCACTGTACAACTAGTACTCATCACAGATCATCACTGTATGAATAGTACTCATCACAGATCATCACTGTACAACTAGTACTAATACAGATCATCACTTACAACTAGTACTCATCACAGATCATCACTGTACAATCTAAACTCATCACATATCATCACCGTACAATAGTACTCATCACATACATCACCGTACATATAGTACTCATCACAGACAATCACTGTACAACTAGTACTCATCACAGATCATCACTGTACAACTAGTACTCATCACAGATCATCACTTATGAATATTACTCATCACAGATCATCACTGTACAACTAGTACTAATAACAGATCACACTTTACAACTAGTACTCATCACAGATCATCACTGTACAGATAGTACTCATCACAGATCATCACTGTACAACTAGTACTGATCACAGTATCATCACTGTACAATAGTACTCATCACGATCATCACTGTACAATAGTACTCATCACAGATCATCACTGTACAGATAGTACTCATCACAGATCATCACTGTACAACTAGTACTCATCACAGATCATCACTGTACAACTAGTACTCATCACAGATCATCACTGTACAACTATACTCATCACAGATCATCACTGTACAATAGTATACTCACACGATCATCACTGTACAACTAATAACTCATCACAGATCATCACTGTACAGATAGTACTCATCACAGATCATCACTGTAAACTAGTACTCATCACAGATCATCACTGTACAACTAGTACTCATACAGATCATCACTTACAATAGTACTCATCACAGATCATTACTGTACAACTAGTACTCATCAAGATCATCATACAACTAGTACTCATCACAGATCATCACTTTACAACTATACTCATCACAGATCATCACTGTACAACTAGTACTCATCACAGATCATCACTGTACAACTATACTCATACAGATCATCACTTACAACTAGTCTCATCAAGATCATACGTACAATAGTACTCATCACAGATCATACTGTACAACTAGTACTCATCACAGTTCATCACTGTACAATATACTCATCACAGATCATCACTGTACAACTAGTACTCATCACAGATCATCATGTACAACTAGTATCATCACAGATCATCATGTACAACTAGTACTCATCACAGATCATCACTTACAACTATACTCATCACAGATCATCATGTACAACTATACTCATCACAGTCATCATGTACAATAGTACTCATCACAGACATCACTGACACTATACTCATCACAGATCATCACTGTACAATAGACTCATCACAATCTCACTGTAAACTAACTCATCCAGATCATCACTGTACAACTAGTACTCATCACAGATCATCACTGTACAATAGTACTCATCACAGATCACACTGTACAACTAGTACTATCACAACATCATGACAACTAGTACTCATCACAGACATCACTGACAACTATACTCATCACAATCACACTGTACAATAGTACTATCACAGACATCACTGACACTATACTCATACAGATCATCACTGTACAATAGTACTCATACAGATATCACGTACAACTAGTACTCATCACAGATCATACTGTACAATACTCATCACAGATCATCACTGTACAATATACTCATCACAGTCATCACTGTACAATATACTCATCACAGATCATCACTGACAACTATACTCATCACAGATCATCACTGTACAATAGTATCATCACAGATCATCACTGTACAACTAGTACTCATCACAGATCTCACTGTACAAATACTCACACAGATCATCACTGTACAACTATACTCATCACAGATCATCACTGTACAAAACTCATCACAGATCACACTGTACAGATAGTATCATCACAGATCATCACTGTACAACTAGTACTCATCAAGATCATCACTGTACAACTAGAACTCATCACATATCATCACTGTACAATAGTACTCACCAATCATCACTGTACAGATATATCATACAATCATCATGTACAATATACTCATCACAATCATCACTGTACAACGTACTCATCACAGTCATCACTGTAATAGTACCATCACAGATCACATGTACAATAGTATAATACAGATCATACTTACAACTATACTATCACAGATCATCACTTACAAAGTATCACACGATCATCACTGTACAGATAGTACTCATCACAGATATCATTCACAACATCTAATATCATCACAGATCATCACTGTACAACTATATCATCACAGACATCACTACAACATACTCATACAGATCATACTGTACAATAGTACTCATCAGATCATCATGTACAATAGTAATCATCACAGATCATCACTGTACAATATACTCCACAGTTCATCACTGTACAGATAGTATATCACAGATCATCCTGTACAACTATATATCACAGATCATCACTGTACAACTAGTACTCATTACAATCATCGTAAACTAGTACTCATCACAGATATACTGTACAACTAGTACTCATCACAGATCATCATGTACATAGTACTCATCACAGTCATCATGACAACTAACTCATCACAGACATCATGACAATATACTCATCACAGATCATCATGTACAATAGTACTCATCACAGATCATCACTGTAAACTAGTACTCATCACAGATCATCACTGTACAATAGTACTATCACAGATCATACTGTACAACTATACTCATCACAGATCATCACTTACAACTAGTACTCATCAAGATCATCACTGTACAATAGTACTCATCACAGATCATCCGTACAACTATACTCATCACAGACATCACTGACAATATACTCATCACAGATCACACTGTACACTAGTACTCATCACAGATATCACGTACAACTAGTCTCATACAGATCATACTGTACAACTATACTCATCACAGATCATTACTGTACAATAGTACTCACACAGATCATCACTGTACAATATACTCATCACAGTCATCACTGTACAATAGTACTCATCACAGTCATCACTGTAAACATATCTCACAGACATCACTGTACATATATCATCACAGTCATCACTGTACAACTAGTACTCATCACAGATCATCACTGTCAATATACTCATCACAGATCATCACTGTAATAATCATCACGATCATCACTGTACAACTAGTACTCATCACAGTCTCACTGTACAATGACTCATCACATCTCATGTACAACTAGTACTCATCACAGTCACACTGTACAACTAACTCCACACATTTCATCTCACTGTACAACTAGTACTATCACAATCATACGTACAATAGTACTCATACAGATCATCCTGTAAACTGTACTCATCACAATCATCACTGTACAACTAGTACTCATCACAGACCACACTGACTAATACTCATCACAGATCACACTGTCAATAGTACTATCACATTTCACGGTACAACTAGTACTCATCACAGATATCACTGTACAATATACATCACATCATCATGTACAGTAGTACTCTCACAGATCATCACTGTACAGATAGTACTCATCACATCATACTGTAGTAACTCATCCAGATCATCACTGTCAACTGTACTCATCAAACATCACTGACAACTAATATCATACAGATCACACGTACGATTATCATAGATCTCACGTACAATATATCATCACAGATATCATGTACAACAACTAGTACTCATCACAGATCATCACTGTACAACTAGTATCATCACAGATCATCACTGTACAACTAGTACTCATCACAGATCATCACTGTACGGATAGTACTCATCACAGATCATCACTGTACAACTAGTACTCATCACAGATCATCACTGTACAACTAGTACTCATCACAGATCATCACTGTACAGATAATACTCATCACTGATCATCACTGTACAGATAGTACTCATCACAGATCATCACTGTACAATAGTACTCATCACAGACCATCACTGTACAGATAAATCTCATCACAGATCATCACTGTACAACTAGTACTCATCACAGACATCACTGAACAACTAATACTCATTACAGATCATCACTGTACAGATAGTATCATCACAGATCATCACTATACAACTAGTAATCATCACAGATCATCACTGTACAAATAGTACTCATCACAGTTCATCACTGTACAGATAGTACTAATTTACAGATCATCACTGTACAACTAGTACTCATCAAGATCATCACTGTACAACTAGTATCATTACAGATCATCGCTATACAACTAGTACTCATCACAGATCATTACTGTACAATAGTACTCATCACAGATCATCACTCTACAACTAGTACTCATCACAGATCATCACTGTACAACTAGTACTCATCACAGATCATCACTGTACAACTAATACTCATCACAGATTATCACTGTACATATAGTACTCATCACAGATCATCACTGTACAACTAGTATCATCACAGAACATCACTGTACAACTATTACTCATCACAGATCATCACTGTACAACTAGTACTCATCACAGATCATCACTGTACAACTAGTACTCATCACAGACCATCACTGAACAACTAATACTCATCACAGATCATCACTGTACAGATAGTACTCATCACAGATCATCACTGTACAACTAGTACTCATCACAGATCATCACTGTACAACTAGTACTCATCACAGATCATCACTGTACAGATAGTACTAATCACAGATCATCACTGTACAACTAGTACTCATCACAGATCATCATTGTACAACTAGTACTCATCACAGATCATCACTGTACAACTAGTACTCATCACAGATCATCACTGTACAGATAGTACTCATCACAGATCATCACTGTACAACTAGTACTCATCACAGATCATCACTGTACAACTAGTACTCATCACAGATCATCACTGTATGAATAGTACTCATCACAGATCATCACTGTACAACTAGTACTAATAACAGATCATCACTTTACAACTAGTACTCATCACAGATCATCACTGTACAACTAGTACTCATCACAGATTATCACTGTACGGATAGTACTCATCACAGATCATCACTTTACAACTATTACTCATCACAGATCATCACTGTACAACTAATACTCATCACAGATCATCACTGTACAGATAGTACTCATCACATATCATCACTGTACAATTAGTACTCATCACAGACCATCACTGTACAACTAGTACTCATCACAGATCATCACTGTACAGATAGTACTCATCACAGATCATCACTGTACAACTAGTACTCATCACAGACCATCACTGTACAACTAGTACTCATCACAGATCATCACTGTACAACTAGTACTCATCACAGATCATCACTGTACAACTAGAACTCATCACATATCATCACTGTACAACTAGTTCTCATCACATATCATCACTGTACAGATAGTACTCATCACAGATCATCACTGTATAGATAGTACTCATCACAGATCATCACTGTACAACTAGTACTCATCACAGATCATCACTGTACAACTAGTACTCATCACAGATCATCACTGTACATCTAGTACTCATCACAGATCATCACTGTACGGATAGTACTCATCACAGATCATCACTCTACAACTAGTACTCATCACAGATCATCACTGTAAAAGTAGTACTCATCACAGATCATCACTGTACAACTAATACTCATCACAGATCATCACTGTACAGATAGTACTTATCACAGACCATCACTGTACAACTAGTACTCATCACAGATCATCACTGTACAACTAGTACTCATCACAGATCATCACTGTACAACTAGTACTCATCACAGATCATCACTGTACAACTAGTACTCATCACAGATCATCACTGTACAACTAGAACTCATCACATATCATCACTGTACAACTAGTACTCATCACATATCATCACTGTACAGATAGTACTCATCACAGATCATCACTGTACAGATAGTACTCATCACAGATCATCACTGTACAACTAGTACTCATCACAGATCATCACTGTACAACTAATACTCATCACAGATCATCACTGTACAGATAGTACTCATCACAGATCATCACTGTACAACTAGTACTCATCACAGATCATCACTGTACAACTAGAACTCATCACAGATCATCACTGTACCACTAGTACTCATCACAGATCATCACTGTACAGATAGTACTCATCACAGATCATCACTGTACAGATAGTACTCATCACATATCATCACTGTACAACTAGTACTCATCACAGATCATCACTGTACGGATAGTACTCATCACAGATCATCACTTTACAACTATTACTCATCACAGATCATCACTGTACAATTAGTACTTATCACAGACCATCACTGTACAACTAGTACTCATCACAGATCATCACTGTACAGATAGTATTCATCACAGATCATCACAGTACAACTAGTACTCATCACAGATCATCACTGTATAGATAGTACTCATCACAGATCATCACTGTACAACTAGTACTCATCACAGATCATACTCAATAATGGAGATGTTTGGCTCGAGTTGTTAGTTAAGTTAAGTGAATCGTGATCACACATCTGTTTTCTTATATTAAATTAACTTTAAGTGAACGTTATGTTAAGTTTTGTTAAGCTGATCATGGTCCCGACATAAGACTAGGACAAGTACAACATCCAGTCCCAGCAGGGCTATTCTGACCGGACGGGAACTAGTTGACGACGTCGTGTTGGCTCGATCCGGTAGAGATGCCGACATGTGTGTATCTGTCCAGTCGGCTAGTTGGCGACACGACTGCATCGTCGCGAACTCTTGTCGCTTATTTACGAGACTGTCTACCCCCTCTGTTAACTTCCCGACTTAAATGGCGTTCGTTACTTACTTTTGGTTTTTAAATATTTGATTGTTTATATTATCCAATTTAATTAGATAAGGGTTTATTTTAGTGTGTTTCAGCGTTTAGTAATTTTCAAGTGGGATTTTTATTTGTATTTGCATCATAGATGTTTAAAACCGTTGTTTTAGTGTTAGGTTAAGGCTGAGCAGTAATTTAAACAAAGTGTGAAGTTTTAATGGCCCGTCTACAACCAAACGCACCCGCTTGTCGGACTCGCAACTACGCAATAACGTAATTTTGTCTGTTTACAATAGCTTACGCAAACACAATCTTATGTCGGAACTGTCGGACCAGCTTGTCGGGAGGAGATGAACATTGTCCATCTCTTCCGTTTATGTAGTTGCGTTGGCTTGCGTTCAGCCAATCAAAAAACAAATATGGATGGACTACTAAATTCAAATAATTTGAAGTTATTTGGTCTATTACAAAAACGATTGGAAATGTATAGTAATGAATACAGGATTTCCAATTAAAATCATGTGTATTTATCCAGTTAAATATTTTTTAAATATTTATTTCTTATTTGAAAACATTAATATAAATTTGACTTTTATAGTCATCATTGATGTTTGTTCCTATTGGTTGAAATTACGTTTTACGACTTTTTATTGTAGACAGTCTATTTTATATTTAATAAAAGCGTAATTACGAGTGCATTTGCGATTGCGTAGTTGCGAGTCCGACAAGCGGGTATGTTGGTTGTAGACGGGCCTTAAATGGTTTCTTGTGGTCGATATATATTTTATTTATTTCGTAGTTTTTCATCTTAATAAATACCTTATGCCATAAATTAAGCCCAAGCCCAAATGTTATTTGACAAAATGTCCCCAGTGCCTTGCAAACCAAAAAGCAACATCAAATTAACATAGGTTTTTGTTATGTATGTGAATAAAAAATAAAAAGTTTATCAATGTTTTAGTTGCTATAGCATTATGTGAATTTTTACAGGTTTTTGGATATGATGCTGAAACATGGAATTTCATCTTAAAATAAAAGTAGGTAACTTAGTATGGGTAATTAATTAATTGTGCAATAGGCCTACCTACTAGTTTCATCTTAATTTGAATTTTTCTTACAGATTTAGCTCTCATACTAGTCACTCTACACAAATTGTAAAATTAATTATAAATTGTACCATTTGATTTATAAATGTTTATTTATACCAACTTAGAAACCATTCTAGGCCTAACCTACTAATGGTGATTGTACAGTTTCTAGTTTAATCAACATAAAGCCATTACAAAAAAGTACAATATTATGTCCCATACAGTTTATTTTATTAAAAGAAAACAAAACTACAATCAAAAAACTTCACTTGTCCTTCCTCATCTGCGGTAGTTCAATATCATCTGAAACAAAACTGTTTGATAAAAACCAACATCCTTAGATACATGGATTTTAATATAATATGATAGGCATGAATAAGATATTTAAGAAGAAATGCACCTGAATTAGCATGGAAAGAAGGTTGAAAAAATACTCTATAGACTTGTGTAGGATTCAAACATCTATTCATAAACTGCAACAAAATACAATAAATTTGTAAAAATAACAAACAACATAGCAAAAAGTATTAATATTTACAGTAAGATAGTGGTGATCCAATCCAACTGAATATTGGGAGTGCCTAAAATTGGAGGTTTCTACACTAGATCTAATAAGATTGTGGACTCCATTTTTCATAATATTTATAAATGTTTATGTCTGTTTAAGTATTAAATATTTTTTATGCACCGAGCCTTATTACCTCTCAAATATATTGGGATATTTACAGTGATGACATTAGAATGAGGGAAGTAAACATGAGAAGAAATGTGCCTACATTTGCATGGAGGGAGAATGGAAGTACCATAATTACACTTGGTTTCAAATTGAACCCTCTCTATTTCACTGACAAACCTGACTATGTTGATGCTTTAGAATTTGTACCCCACAATTTACCTAACAGTGAAAGTTTATTTGTAACTAACAGTTTAATCTCATCAAAGCAACTTCTTATAATTCCTTATCAAATCAATTTCAAAGGTATTTTAATAATTTTAATCAATCACAAACAAGGATATATAAAAAATCAGGGATGTAGCGCAAAATACAGTGTATATAACACCCTTTTTTGTTACAAAATATAAAATAATAAATAGTTTATAACAATAATCCTACTCACGAGCAAACGGTGAATCAAATGATACTAAAATTATAATTATGGACATTTGTATTTTTTCACTTTTGCAAAACTTAATCAACGCACCCAAAACATCAAAGATATGTAGCAATTGATGAACATATTGTGTTTTTACATGTACGGCTTTGGGTTTATTCAAATGATCCTTAACATTATCATCTCTATATTATTTCTTTGATTACTACCATTCAAAATTGTTATTTTTGTAGGCCTATACATGAAAGGTTAGGCCAATTTATTGGTTAATACTCCAATAATAAAGTATTAAAATAGGGATTGGTTTTTCTTATCATTATAAGCTAACCCCAAATAGCAAAATCCAACCTTCCAATCATAAAAAACATGACTTTGGTGTTTGGTTTAAGAGTTCTTAATCAAATGTTTCAATGATAGGCCTAACAAATATATTTAATAATTATTGTAAGTTTACTATAATTGGATTTTCCGTATCCTTCTGAATAGAGTGATGGTGTTAAATTATTTATTATTTTCTATTTTATATAGAAAACAGAGTCCTATATCAACCTGTTATTGTGCGCTTTCCCCGAAAAAAGAACTACTAACCTGACCCTTATGAGATTAGGTTAAACATCTTGAAATAAACAAAATAAATAATTGGACGAGTCTTACATTATCTTACAGTCACATTAATCTTTGTTTCTTTTAGTAAATACTTAATAAAATCTTTCACACAGTTTTGTAGGCCTAAGCTCCACTAGTATTCCCTTACTAAAATAAAATGTATTGGTTTTGTGGCACTTTATTATTGGTAAAACATTGATAAATAACCATTTATATATAACTAGTATTAACTTAGAACCGGATGACAAATAATCTAGGATAAATATTCAATTTTGGCAACCTATTCAATATATTTGTGTATAGTATAAATGCAGCCCACTTTTGTCAATAATAAAAAGGGTAATACATTATAAGCTAACCTAACTAGTCCTACAAGAACTCGTAGCTTAGGTGTACTTTTAAGTTAAAACATCTTAATAGAGATTAGCAGTATTTTAAAGATAGTTTTTGTTTCAAAAACTAGCGCTTAATTGACAACACCACATTATAAGACTATGCACAATGATATAGCACTAGTTTAAATTTGTTGAATATAATAATATTGGGTCTACTCGCGTTTCTTTATTTCCGGCCACCACACTGGCACACAATGTATAATAATAAAAACTTTTCCGCCAATAAAGATAAAATAAACGTACAGTAATGCACTTAATAAGCATCGCATTCTGTTTGTAATCCTAGGTATAGTTATAAATAATGATACTGAAAATTACACCAAACTTGAAATTATACACAAGATTAGACCTACATAAAATATGAAAACACCCAATAAATACCAATTTAATAGTAACTGAATTAAAGAAATAGTAACTAATAAATTGATGGAGCAAGACTTTCGAAGACTGTGATGACTAATATAAAAATAAATACTAATCATTAATAAAAACCGTGTCGTCTGCTAACTTCGAAATTGCAAATACAACCAAAAGTAAACAAGAAGCAATGAACTCTGGGTAAAATATGTCGCCAACCTAAATAAATAGTGTTGAAAACCAAATACTGTTGATTACCTGTTGCCATGGCAACCATAGTCTTCCCGACACGAAGCCACGACCGGACAGAATCGCTGTTTCGGTAACTTTTCACGACAACTCGTTGCGAAGCGTAGTTGACGACACTCTAGCCGACAAATGTTCCCGAGCGGTCAGAATAACCCTGCAGGCCTTTAATCCATTCCTGTGAAAGGGTAAACCCACATTTCATCAATGATAAATTGTTCGACCATGCTAGGAATTGAAACCAGGACCCTTACTTCTGTAGACACGCTACTGACTGAGCTAAAGTGTTAGATCAATCAATCAGGCTCTATAATATAGGTATTTTTGTTGTTGTGTAATTTTTAAATTTATCAACAATACTTGTTCCTGGGTTACTTCGGTAAGTTTAAGTTTGAATAGATCACTGTAACTTATTTTTTAATATCGTCAATTGAGTATCATTGGATTCACCGCATTTTTTTTAAATGTAATAATAGTATACATTTTGTGATTTTCAAGGTTTTAGGGAAATAAAATTCACCTAAAATGTAGAGTTCTTAGGTTTTGTCCCTGTCTAGGCTTGTATACGCTTAGGAAGATAGTATGTGTGGGTCAGTTGAATCATACATCGTTAACTAATATTGTGTAGGCCTAGTTAAACACGGGATACAAATTAAAATGTTATCTAGGATTTTTTTAAAGTTAGTTCATTTTACTGTTTTCTTTTATGATTCCATCGTTTTGATACATGCTTAGTTGAGAAGATATGACCGGGGGGGGCATGTTCCCCCCGAAAGGCGAATTTTTCCAACGATCAATTTCAAATCGAATGCCTGTATGGCCTAAGGAATTTTAGTGAAGAAATCACTTCACCACCATTTTTAGTTCAAGAGCTGCGTTCAAGGGGGCAAAAGCCCCCTGAAATAAATTCGCCGAAACTACTATTATGACACACAGCTGCTATGTAGGCCTAAAAATAGTTCTAAATCTTCTCCCACACTAAGAAATGTTTAACAAACTGCCAAAAAGAAATCTTTCACAATTGTTAATTGTTTATTAAATGATCGGTATAACCTTAAAAAGAAACACCATTGAGTGTAGGTCTAGCCAAAAGGTTATGATTAATTACAATTCATCAAGTTAAATCGTAACTAGAAAACAAATTATTTGAGTAATTATTATTTAGTACAACACTAATGCTCTGACTTTTCATTTGTACAAACGTAAATCAAAATAATTAAGAGTTTAATCAAATATAACAGTCACTAGAATAAAATAAAAGGATAAACTATTACAGAGCTGAAACGGGCCAACATGTACACCTCAGTAAGTTAACTGATAAATAAATACAAATACGTTAGGTAATTATATTGATAAAGCGCTGTTATTGTTACTTACCGATTGCATGAACGTAAAATATATTAATTGTTCAGTTTGAAAACCCACAGCACTCACTAAATTATTTATAAAATATCTTTGCTATGATGATGGGTAAGACGGCCCTCTGAGTGCGACTGTGAGTTATGACATGAATGACGGGAAAATGGCGGCGTCATCGATCTTATGACGCCGTTAAGATCGATTCTCGCATATCAGCCATACGACGTGCTACGGATGACATTTCATAGCGGTGACGCGTCGTATAGAGATCCGTGCTCGCAGCGCAGGTGTCATTTTTCAATCTTTAGAATAATATATCTATATGGAGAATTCATCACTAAAAAGTATAAATAATAGCTTCGGCTATTTGATTCTTAGGGTTAGTGAGTTTAAATATTTATGAACAATTTTAACTGAAAATAACGACATCATATTGTAAATCAGGTAACGAAACCAGTCGGGAAATACACGTTATGACTCGGTCCGTAAGTTTTCATTTCACCAGCATTAAAGATATGTTAAACTCAAAATATACAAAACACTAATTTTACCGGTTGTTCTCTACGGGTGTGAGTAGTGGTCTCTTACCTTGCATGACGAGATCAAATTTAGGAAGATATTTGTTCTAAAAATGGATGAATTAGGCTACATGGGAATGGGTGATATTACACAGTGATGATTTTAATAACTTTTACTCATCGCAAGACATTGTTAGGATAATCAATTCTCGTAGATTCCAGTGGGATGGACATGTAGCGGGAATGATAGTATCTAGAACCTGGTTCAGGGTATTATTAAATGTAAAACCCAATGGGAATAGACCACTGGGAACACCTAGACGGAGATGGGAGAATATCATTAGAATGGGCCTGAAATAGATAGGGTATAATGAGGTGGACTGGATAAAACTAGCTCAAGATAGGGATAGGGTGTAATGAGGTGGACTGGATAAAACTAGCTCAAGATAGGGATAGGGTGTAATGAGGTGGACTGGATAAAACTAGCTCAAGATAGGGATAGGGTTTAATGAGGTGGACTGGATAAAACTAGCTCAAGATATGGATAGGGTGTAATGAGGTGGATCTGGATAAAAACTAGCTCAAGATAGGGATAGGGTGTAATGAGTTGCACTGGATAGAACTAGCTCAAGATAGGGATAGGGTGTAATCAGGTGGACTGGATAAAACTAGCTCAGGATAGGGATAGGGTGTAATGGGTTGGACTGGATAAAACTAGCTCAAGATAGGGATAGGGTATAATGAGGTGTACTGGATAGAACTAGCTCAAGATAGGGATAGGGTGTAATGAGTTGCACTGGATAAAACTAGCTCAAAATAGGGATAGGGTGTAATGAGGTGGACTGGATAAAACTAGCTCAAGATAGGGATAGGGTTTAATGAGTTGGACTGGATAAAACTAGCTCAAGATAGGGATAGTTTGTAATAAGGTGCACTGGATATAACTATCTCATGATAGGGTAGGGTGTAATGAGTTGGACTGTATAAAATTAGGTCCATATAGGTATAGGATGTCGTGAGATGGACTGGATAGCACTACTAAAGATAGGAATAGGTTGCGTCATTTTGTAATTGCGGCGATGAACTCTCAAATTCCTGTTGTCATAGGGTACGTATAAGAGGTTTATAAATACATTATTGTGAATTCAATCAACTGTAAGGAGGAGCGGGGAAAATGCAACTACCAGTATCGTTTTTAAATACTATGATGCCCTCAGAGATACCAGCACACCATCTTAATGCTCCTGGGCACTTGAATACTAAACGTGGCCGATATGGTGAAACTTTTTTTGCAATGACAAAACTAGATATGACACTATAATCCACACGACAATTATAACAGAATTATTTCAAGAGAATGTATTCTCCCTACCTGCAGACGCTGGCGTCCCCTTTATTTGAGACGAGTATGTTCTCAGTTATTACCAACTGGCGACAAACCCGCGTGGTCTAACACGCTACCTTCAAGGTAGACTAGACTGCTGATCATGGAGAGATCTAGGTTCGAATCTTGGTCGGGTGTACTGAGGGTGATTTTTCCAAAACGGTTTTCTTCTCTCCCCCCACGAAAAAGCGGATACACTTCTCTAAATATCAGCTTTCTATCTCTAAAAATATTAGCGGAATGCGTATATTCGAAACGGGTAGTAAGACACGGTGCTAGAAAAAACAAAACTTTAGCTCGCCTTCACTTGATTCACCCTTGTCTGAGAAAGATACTGTTTTTACAAAGCCTAGCTTTACATTCGCTTATAAAGCCTTGGCTTTGTTAGGTTGGTACATCCTAATCCTCTGAAACCAACTTGCCATTCATTTTAGTTGATTGGGAAGAAAGGGGGAGCAAAGGGAGGGAAGCCACACACGTGTATTTGTTGTTTCGATGTCAGTTCACAACATCGGGATTTGCAAATAGAATATATATGTATATACGTTAGACCAAAATAAAATGACTCCAGACCCTCTTTTGTGGTGCGTGTTGAGCAGAACTCGTTGAATTGTGGCACGTGTTGAGCAGAACTCAGTGGATTGTGTCACGTGTTGAGCATAACTCAGTGGATTGTGGCACGTGTTGGAAGCAGAAGTCAGTGGATTGTGTCACGTGTTGAGCATAGCTAAGTGGATTGTATCACGTGTTGAGCATAACTCAGTGGATTGTGGCACGTGTTGAGAAGAACTCAGTGGATTGTGTCACGTGTTGAGCAGAACTCAGTGGATTGTGGCACGTGTTGAGCAGAACTCAGTGGATTGTGGCACGTGTTGAGCAGAACTCAGTGGATTGTGTTTACGTGTTGAGCAGAATTCAGTGGATTGTGGCACGTGTTGAGCAGAAGTCAGTGGATTGTGGCACGTGTTGAGCAGAAGTCAGTGGATTGGGTCACGTGTTGAGCATAGCTCAGTGGATTGTATCACGTGTTGAGCATAACTCAGTGGATTGTGGCACGTGTTGAGCAGAAGTCAGTAGATTGTGTCGCGTGTTGAGCATAACTCAGTGGATTGTATCACTTGTTGAGCATAACTCAGTGGATTGTGGCACGTGTTGAGCAGAACTCAGTGGATTGTATCACGTGTTGAGCAGAAGTCAGTGGATTGTGGCACGTGTTGAGCAGAAGTCAGTGGATTGTGTCACGTGTGAGCATAACTCAGTAATTGTGGCACGTGTTGAGCAGAAGTCACTGGATTGTGTCACGTGTTGCGCATAGCTCAGTGGATTGTGTGTGGTATTAGAAGTTTAATTCATTTATAACAATTCCTTGTAAACTTTAAACCTGTTTATAATGATTTACAAACACAATTCTGATATTTGACCTTAAATAATAAATGATTATTCCCCCTTCTATGATTGAGATGCACGTAACCATGGGGCTTTTTTTTGTCACCAGGTCATACTACCCGTTTGGGCTACAGAAACTTGTAGAACAATAGCACTAATGAGATAGGGATGAGAACTACTTAATTTAATTTACGCACTTGTGAGGAAAAATAATGTAAAACCCTAAAGTAAAAAAAAATTAGTACACCAGTAGTGGGTGAAATGACAGTTCCAGCGCACTTTCTCACATAAGGTTTAACATTGATCCTCACCGCAGCCGTGAAGTGATCCTCACCGCACCGTGTAAAGGAATTACTTTCTCTTGGATGTCCGATGTTAGTATCTCCTGGTGGTGAGTCTTGGGAACGCAGTCACTAAGATTTTTTGACGTTTGGATGTGTGAGGCCGGTGGTGTTGGGTGTGTTGTGTAGTCGGTCAAATAGAGCGACCATGGTGGCTAGATAACTTTGCTATGTAGCTTATTCCTTTGGGTCACGGAACGATGGAGCATGAGGAATAAATGTGAGATAAATATTGTTGGTGTGTAGATACATTTAATTTACAATATCCGTCCCACTCTCGGCTATATATTTCTTATCGTGTCTGAAATTGTGTTTTTGGTAGTTTAGATCAGGCTTTCTCAGTCCCATGCCCCAGTGTAAGGAGGATCACTTTCTCCCTGTAGACACTTGACGAGGTGGGTCAACCTGTGGGTTCCTTTTCCGAAGTGCTGATTACGTCTCCCCTACCCCCCCTCCCCACCGTAGTTAGTAGCTAGATGGCCCTGTCATCCCCGATTTCTATTGGCCGAGAATCACGTGACCCTCCTCCTGTTCTGCGATTGGGTGTTTTTTTCCCCTCCTTGCTCTCTGATTGGCTGCTTCCTTTCCCCCCACCCCCTTACCTACTTTCTCCCCTCCTCCCCCCTCATTTCCCTCTCACCTATAATCAACAAACCCTTGACATGTTGGTTCTTGATTATTAATGATTGTTAATTAATTATCGTTAATTGATTATTGTTAATTAGTTAATTGGTAGGATAGAGACGTTGGAGTTTTTATTGGTTGGATAGAGGTGTTTTTATTCATTGATTAGGGCGCTGTAGTTTATTTGATGAAGCATAAAGCCACCCACGGCTTGCACTTCACGATTTTAGAGTCTTTCTCCCCGGCTGCCGGCTAGCAAATGACGTAACCATCTCCATAAGGGGCACCCTACCTTCTGATGACCAACTCACCCTTTCACTTTCCTGAGGTAATGAGCACGGGAATTCTCCCTCTCCCCCCTCCCCCAGAGCCGTGTGGTTCATACTGGGGACGATGAACCTCAAGGAGTCGTTGCCTTCGCCAGTGTGTCACATACCCCCTCAGTGAAAATACCGTTGCAAGTCACTCAAGCTCGGACACTATCTGAAAGTGAACGTGTTTCAATTACAACGCTCAATTGGCCCTTTTAAAAACTTACTACCCGTTCGGTTCTAATAACAGTTTATTATCTACATTTATGTTCACGAGCAATGCTCAACTGGCCCCTTTTAAAAATCTATCACAGAGTCTTTACTACGCTTATTTTATTTCAGATAAATAATGTAAAAGAACAGTGAGTTTCTAATATTTATAATAAACTGTATGTAAAAGCGAAAGACCAAATGGAAACTCAATCGTAATTACCTAGTGTCACACGCACACGTGCACAGATTGTCAAACTCCATTCCTTCACCTCTGACAAGACTAGCCAGTTAAAATAAACTACGTGCCTTACTACCCGTTCGGTTGAATCAACGGCACGATTAGTTAGTTACCCCTTAATAGACGATAACACCGCACAACTTCGGAGTGCTCAATGTTAATAAGTCTCTCGTCCGATGCAAGAGCGGACTAAGTACAAATAAATTAAATGGCTAATCCTCGGTAATTGTATCTATATAACGAATATGAAAACAGGTTAACATTTCACGTAACAGCAAGTTCTTAACATAAAGAATGACCACACGGTTTAAGGCGCTACTCTACCAATAGACGATACTACTAAAGATGGGAGGAATTCGGATTTTGTAATTAGCGTTTTAAGCGGCTGCTATACTAATTACGCTAATAGATCAGGAATTGGGAAGTGCGCGTAATTAGCGTTTTAAGTGGATGCTATACTAATTACGCTAATAGATTAGGAATTGGGAAGTGCGCCTGCATTTGCATACAGGGAGAGTGGAAAATACCGCAGGTCCCTGCTATATCTTTATATGTTGTAATAAGCAAGTAGCGTACTTGTACCCGCAGCGTTGTGAGGTGATACACACATTTATCCCAGCGTCTTACGTAAGATGAAATGGCGGTATCCGGACCGCTGTAGAGGTCAGGCATTCCTCACAATACACTTCTTGTTGAGGTGAAGGATGGGTTTGAAAAATCTGTGCCATGACCGATGATTTAACTCTTGACGCAAGCATAGAAGGCTTTCGCCTAAAGGACAATTTCTGTGAAAATTGGTCTGTATAGTAAAGAACAACCCTTGGTACCATCTAATACTTTTATTCTTCATAGAGGAGAGAGAGAGAGAGAGAAAATATAACAATATTTTACAAGAATGGGGCCTATTTGGCTGGTCACTCATCTGACAGTGCCACGTTGGCGTCCCCCTCCCAGACGGTGCCACCAAGTTCACTACCAGGGGGAATGTTGACCCCAAAGTGCTGCTAACTTTGTTTTTTGGGTGTGTCCAGAAAGTAACGTTATCCTATCAGTTGTGTTTGAAAGCTCGATGAAGCAGGCACTCGATTGCTTACCAGAGGGAATGTATCTCGGCCGTGAGGGATCAAATGTATTAGATCCTGGAATAATTTAGTAGTCTCCCTTGCGTGATTTAAAAAAACTATGTACCTTCATCTGCGTGGAGGGAAGATGAACGTTATTGTTCAGCACTCGGGTTATTTATCTGACCATAACATAAAAGCTAGGAAAGTGGACATGTATGTTCAAGAGCAATGCTCAACTGACCCCTTTTAAAATCAAAATATCTAGTCTTACCACGCTTATTTTATTTCAGCTAAATAATGTAAAAGAACAGTGAGTTTCTAATATTTATAATAAACTGTATGTAAAAAGCGAAAGAACCTGGAATATTTACACCCACACATACACACCCTGCCACAGCACTCCCCCAATATGAGCACATGGACTAAACGTCAGACTCACTTATTATGGTTTGTTAGGGGGGTGGAGAGGTCAGGGCTTGAAATCCGGTAGGACGCACTGAGGTTTATTTTTAGCTTCACTCATAATGTTGATTCATTTAATATATTTTTCTTCCTTATTCTTATATTATTGGCGTACTTAATTAATGCGGATAGGCTAGATGGTTAGTAAGACGTGATTCAAAGAAAATAATGTTTGAGTACTTTTAAGAGGACCACCTCAATGCACCCAACATTTGCGAGAGTGAGAAACAAGTCCATGTGATACCCGCGTTTTCCTAGATATTTTACTTATAAACTTATGTAAGAGTTATTATTTATGTTATCAATTATAATATATATAGCCGCCATGATTTTTTCACTAGGTATTTAACTTAGGAATACATGTAAAGGTAATACATTATTTAATAAAATGTAGTCGTCGTGATTGTTCCTTATGATATTTAAAATAAATTCAAGATCCTCGTAGCTGTATTCAAGTACAAGTAACGAAACGGGGCTCGTCTGGTATGGTTAATTGACGAGGTTGGAGTTCGAACACTATCCTATTAAACTGAGGATATTTCCAACTCTCCCTCCATTCAACTCCCTTATAAATACTTTCATTATTCCTGTCTCACTAGCGTATTTAAATTATTGTATAAGTAGTATTAATACCTTTAATTAAATATAGATATGCTCGTGCTAACACAAGATGCCGAAAAAAGTCATAATTACTAATTTTATTCGTTATATAATTTTCAATGTTAGTTAGTAGTTCCAACTCAACATTGGTCATCTTTAAAAAGTCTCACGTGCTTGTCCAGGGCTTGTGCAAAAAAATGTAGACAGCCTAATTTATAGTACTCAAAAACACAAAGAGCTGAAGTATTCGAAGACAATTGCTAAAAGTAGAACATCGTTTAAAACATATAAATTTTGATAATATTACATAGTGTTGATTTCAAACTGACGAAGAGAAAAATGTACCTTCATCTGCGTGGAGGGAGGGTTTGCAGGGAGGGAGAATGGAAAATCTATTAGAAAAAACTTCCCAAAGTGCACCAGTATTTTGCAAGGAGGGAGAACGGAAAATCTATTAGACTCGGTAATTGTATCTATATAACGAATATGAAAACAGTTACTTAGCTTAACATTGCACGTAACAGCAAGTTCTTAACATAAAGAATGACCACATGGTTTAAGGCGCTACTCTAGCAATAGACTATACTACTAAAAATGGGAGGAAGTCGGATTTTGTAATTAGCGTTTTAAGCGTCTGCTATACTAATTACGCTAATAGATCAGGAATTGGGAAGTGCGCCTGCATTTGCATAGAGGGAGAGTGGAAAATACCACAAGTCCCTGATATATCTTTATATGTTGTAATAAGCAAGTAGCGTACTTGTACCCGCAGCGTTGTGAGGTGATACACAGATTTATCACCGCGTCTTACGTGAGATGAAAATGGTGAAATCCAGACTGCTGTAGAGGTCAGGCATTCCTCACAATACACTTCTTGTTAGAGTTGAAGGATGGGTCTGAAAAATCTGTGCCGTGACCGATGATTTAACTGTTGACGCAAGCATAGAAGGCTGTCACCTAGTAACCTCGTTGTCTTCTGGAGGTGAATAGCGGTAGTATTCACCCCCACAAAGACAATATTTAATTTATCTACTGGTCGGTGTGATTTGTTGACGAGTTCTTGCAAACATCGAAAGTCTGAGAACCTTTTTTGAAATGTCATACAAAGACAAATATAGAGATATGACCCGCTTCAGTGGCCGCATGGTTTAAGGTTTCATTATCGAAGTATAAGTTACTACACTGTTGATGACTAAGAGATCAAGGTTTGAATCTTGGTCGGGTGTACTGAGGTTGGTTTCTACAGTCCCTCTACGTAAATGCGAGTACACTTACTCTAAATGTAGTCTTCCTAATTCTTAAAACCATTAGCGTAATAAGGGCAAAAGCGTATAGCCCAAATGGGTAGTAAAAAGCAGTGCTAAAATAAAAATTAAGAAATATTGTAATAAGAAGTAAAGTAGGAATTACATTTGGCCTAAAAGCGTAAAGAAACTATACTTACTAAGAATGAAAATGTGACAGCACTCACGGAAGAACGATATGACCAATAAATATAGAATAAACGTAACGGAAAGAGGTAGATGCAAGAGATTTAAAAGAGGAGTGAGATATATAGATAAATTTAAAAGATAACTAAATAAGTCAATGAAGAGATTGATAAAACAAATAAAGAGTGTAAAATGAAACAAAAATAGAGAAAATTTAGTTAACCTGAGGTGAAAGAGATAGAGATATATTCGAGAGAAAACATTCTAAAATAAATGTTGAACGGTCAAAAATATTTTAGTAATTGTTATAAACTACAAGCGCCTATAGAAACGTGATTAAAATATCACCCTCGTTTAGTTTAGTTAGACAGTACTAGCAGGGTTGTGAATAAAATCCCGGCTGGATTATTGAAGTTAGGTTTTTACTAAATATTTTACCACTCTAGCTCCCTTTAATAAGGGTACATTTCTTATCAACTATACATTCCATATCCTGGCCCCAATAAAGTAATTAATATAATTATATGCGTACAAACTGGATAGCTAGTTAAATAATGAACGGTTCAACAATTTGTATTAAAGGAAACTAACACTACAATGTATGAATCACATTATGTCGTCTCCTGGCAACAAATACCAATCATATTTACTTCATTGTGAATGACGATTAAGGTTTACTGAAAGTAGCTGAGATTTAAGAGAGATATAAGAGAAAGTATTACGCACGATAATTTTAGATAAGATTATCCGTGCCATTACGAGAAACCATCACCAAATATATCAGGAGGAAAAGGTGACCCACAAACTTACGGGAAACCATCACCAATAACAGAAATAGGTGACACAAACTACGGAGAACATCACTAAAACACTCTACCGGTCAAGGTATTCAGTTAATAAGCATAAGTATTTTCTGTAAAAATCTCACAAACCAATATATTTTTTGTTTATTGATAATTTATAGTTAAGACGAGTATGATTAAATGAAACAACAATTTCCTGGAAGTCCCAATTGATAAAACCTTGTAATAACAATAGTCATCATTTCAATTTTAGATCTTAGTGTGACTCTACCGTCCATTATTAGTACTAATTAATAGTTTGGGAATTTGAGGATGATCAAAGAAATGACACAAATAACGATGTAGCGATATTTTAACTGGTACAATATTTATTCGTTTTTAAGTCATGTCATAAAAAAGGATTTGAAACCAAACCTCACGGTCCATTATAATCAAATAATACAATTTTAAGTGATCTGCATTGAACTTTTTCCTTGGAATATCAAAGTTCCCGGCTTTTAATCCATGTCTGTTTGGATTGTTTTAATAGCAAAGTTATTAATTCTAAGCTCTGATATTGTGTTATTCAGGGCAGGAAATGGCCGTGGCCGAGAGTCCACGAAAGGAGTTGGCCAAGAACATCATGGCAACGACTCAACACACACAAAAACAAACAGTTGTTCAGGCACATCAATTCAAAAACCTTGCCGACAAGTCAAAATTGAAAACCTTACATTTGGCAGAGGATCCAGAAATAATAATGACATTTGAAAACTATTTGAAAACAGGTCTCAACAAAATTAATACAATCATGAACCCTCATCTTTATGATAGAAAAACAAATCAAGCTATTAAAGATGCTACTATCCATCAAAGGAAAAATATCAAGGAATATAAATTGTTGGTCCACAAAATCCCAAGCTATGAGGAGCTGATTTCAAAAAATGACCACTTGGAGAAGTGGAAGTAAAAATTAATGCTTTTCCCTCAGATGAGGAGGTCTGCAAGTATGAAACTTATGTTGCCCCACCAGTTGTACAGAGGTCTAAAGTCAACAAATTATCTAATATTTCAAAATTTAAAACCTTCCATTTAACAGAAGATATAAACATGATCATAACATTTAAGAAATATTTGGAAACTGGTCTCAACAAAAGTAATAAATTCATGAACCCGCACCTTTTCGATAGAACAAAAATTCAAGCTCATGAATATAAAACCAATCATCCAAGGAATAGTATCAAAGAAAATAAATTGTTGGTCCGCGAAATGCCAAGCAATGAGAAGACAGATTTCAAAAAATGACTACTTGGAGTGATGGTTTGGAGAAATGAGTGCTTTTTCCTCTACTGAAAATATTAGTAAAATAGAAACTACGTCATGTACGGGAAATTTTGCGTTCGCATTAGAAATTTGATTCGGAAACTTAATATTTTCAAAACATTTAACAATAGAATATTTTAATGACAAATAGACTATTTTTATTTGACTTTAAACTGTTTTTTAAAATAAAACCCTAGATTGTAAAATTGTGTTGATATTTTATTAAATTTCTTAGTAAAACTATACATGAATTACTAGGCAATTAAAATTTTTCTATAAAAGTTCAAACTTGTTTTAAATTATCGTATCAATGGTACATTTTTATTAAAACACTTGTTAAATTATTGGGAAATTGTGTTTTTATCTTTGTGCAAACATCCAATCTAACTCTTTGTAAAATGCTCAATATATTTTTATTAAAACTGATAATAGTTTATTTAATATATTTTAATGTTTTTTATTTAATATTTTAGAAAATAATTGAGTTCAAAATCATTAAAATTAAATGTCCATTCATAATCATAATAAACAACGATTTAGATATTTCAAATTTAAAACTTTTATCTCTTGTGTTTAGAATATTTTAGATTGGTATACTTTATGTTATGGACAAGATATTGAATTAAGTTTACTAAACTAAATTATTGTATATTTATATAAACTAAATTATAGTATATGTATATATATGTATATATATAAAACACTATAATTTAGTTTATATATACATATATTATATACATATATAACATATATATTTAGTTTATGTATACATATATATATATGTTTATATAATATATGTATATATGTATATATATAGTATATATAATATAGTATATATATACATATATATATTTTATATAATATATATATATAATATACATATATTATATATGTATATATACTATTATATATATGTTTATATATATATACATATACATATATTGTATATATACTTATATATACTATATAATATATGTATATATACTTATATATATTATATATACCATATATAATATATATATTTACTATATATATAATATATATATAATATTATTTATATATACATAATATATATATATATATATATATATATATATATATGTATATAATACATATGAGTATATATGTATATATGCATATATGTATATATAATATATAGATTATATATATATATAAAAAACTAAATATAGTGTGTATATGTATATATACTAAATATATTTATATACTTACATATAAATTATAGTATATTATATATAAACAAAACTATAGTGTATATATTATGTAGAAAATTAGGATAAAGAAACATTTTTACAAGAGGTTTATACTTCCTCAAATTAAATACTGTAAAGCATTTGGGGTTATTCCTTTATAACATTTTAAAACCAAATGATGCGACTTTAAACTCACTTTTAATTTATTATATAAATATAAAATAAACAGGTAGATTTTTAATAATCGCTGATTTTTTACAGTAAACCTTATTTAACTTCGATGGATATATATATTGTAAATTTCACAGTATACTTTACACTATGTGTATATTTTTTTACGATTTAAATAAATATTGTAAAACTGTTATGTCTGTGTTTTAAAGGCTACACCCAAACCTCCATTCTATCCTATAAATACAAGCTAATATAGGTTATAAGCTCAATCTGCACACCCTGATCACTCATCAACTATAAAAATGGCGAAGCATACGCCATCAGGATTTGTATTATGTAATAGTCGATTCCGAAGGTAAATGTGTGAAACCTCCTGTCGTCTATAGCGGTGAAAATGTGGTGGATACCTTTCTTCATAAACTTGTTGAAGAAGAAATCATGAACATCGAGTGGAAAACCACGCTTAGTTCACCCGACCGAGATTCGAACCTCGATCTCCCCAGTCCTCAGCAGCCGAGCTCAATACACTAAGCGCGTTAACCAACTACGCCACTGAGGTTGGTTTTTGTATATGTTAAATATATTATATTAAAATATTTTTTTGCGAAGCGGAAATTTTTTTTAGCATAAATGTTATATATATATATATATATATATTTATTATGCCAGTATATATAGTTTCATATTTAAAACTTACAACATAATTTCAAGATCCTCATAAGTGTATTACTTGTGATTTTTTTGTAAAAGTTAAATATTTTTGCAAATATTAAATTTCTCTTTTTAAGTGTAGTGGAATAAATATTATAAAACTTATGCTTTGCGTTTTAACGTCTACACCCGGATTCCGTTGCCCTTGATTGTGCATGTGTCAGATAGAGTTGCGACATACAAGCAATGATTACGTCATATGAAAAAACCAAGGTTGCTGAGGTCACGGTCTATTCTTGTCTCAACTTGTGTTGACGACCCTCCAACCTGGCGCCAGGGTTGCGACATAACACGCGATGATTACGTCATTGGGAAAACCCACACGATCTATTCTTGTCCTGACTTGTCGACCCGGTAACCTGGCGCCAGGGTTGGAGGAAGTGAAAGGTAGGGAAAACATTTATCACACTCTACAACGAACGCTAGTCAGGAGAGGTTCGGGCCGGACAGAGCCTTGTGCCGGAGGAACCAATGTTCATTTTACCTCCGACAACCATAGTGCGAGGTTCGTGCCGAGGCTCATGCTCCCCCAAAATACAGCGCCCTAAAACTCCAACACCTCAATCCTACCATGTAGCGCGAGCCGCGGGTGGCTTTATGCTTAATCAAATAAACTACAGCGCCCTAATTTATGAATAAAAACACCTCTATCCCACCAATAAGAACTCCAACGCCTTTATCCTACCAATTAATTAATTAAAATAATCTATTAACGATAATTAATTAACAATAATTAATAATTAATAATCAAGAACCAACATGTCCGGGGTTGGTAGGGGAGGTGAAATGAGGGGGAAAAGTAGGTCAGGGAGTGGGGAAGGAAGCAGCAAATCAGAGAGCCAGGAGGGGGAAAAACAACAACCAATCACAGAACAGGAGGAGGGGTCACGTGACCTGTCTCGGCCAATAGAAATCGGGGATGAATGGGCCATCTAGCACTACCTACGAGAGGGATGGGGGGTGGTAGGGAGGACGTAATCAGCACTTAGGAAAAGGAACCCACAGGTTGACCCACCTCGTCAAGCGTCTACAGGGAGAAAGTGATCCTCCTTACACTGGGGCGTGGGACTGAGAAAGCCTGATCTAAACTACCAAAAACACAATTTCAGACACGATAAGAAATATACTGCCGAGAGTGGGACGGATATTGTAAATTAAATGTATCTACACACCAACAATATTTATCTCACATTTATTCCTCATGCTCCATCGTTCCGTGACCCAAAGGAATAAGCTACATAGCAAAGTTATCTAGTCACCATGGTCGCTCTATTTGACCGACTACACAACACACCCAACACCACCGGCCTCACACATCCAAACGTCAAAAATCTTAGTGACTGCGTTTCCAAGACTCACCACCAGGAGATACTAACATCGCACATCAGGAGAAAGTAATTCTCCTTACACGGGTTGCGGTGAGGATCACTTCACGGGGTGCGGTGAGGATCAATGTTAAACCTTATGGGAGAAAGTGCGCTGGAACTGTCATTTCACCCACTACTTACACCCAACGGGGATTTGATTTTATCATTATCACCCGCTAATTATATTAAGAGAGTAACTCCATAGACTATTCAACCACCTAATTGATGTGATCATCTTTTTCAGTCAAAGTTTGGCCCGTATTTCAGCACTCGTTAAATGGACAATTTTAAAATAAGATAATTGACTAAAGTAAAACCATCTTGTAATATATTGATATGGAAGGTTTTTGTATCTCTTACTGATGTTTCACCGATATTGAACCTCTTTGCTACTGTGCAGTTTGTAAATATATATTTCCTCTAAGGCACCTCACCTCAACTCCTTTTTCCAGTCCTTGGGTTACTATGAATCTATCTAGTTCAATTTCCACAGTTTAGAACGTGATCCAGCCTCCGCTGAGACGGATTTATCCGAAACAACATTTCAAACGAGACGGGGATTGCACAGTGATGGACTCCATTATCTGCGCATTTGGGGAAATTTGACAAAGGTCGTTCTACTCTTTTCCTTCCTTTACGGTTATTTTGTTTTTTACACATCTTGGATAAAGATACAAATATTTCTACCAGAATCCACTGAAGAAGATTGAGAGAGGGGTCTGTACACTTCTCGATATGATTGAATGAAGTCGAGATGCCAGTAAGAACATATGAGTGAAATACTTTTAAAAGCAGACAAAGCTGTTTCATTTTAAGGAAATATGGAACGTGATTTAAATGAGAAAATATTTGATGTTAAAATTTTTAATTTTGGAATAATTTATTTAAATATCCTTTTATAAAAGGTATTATATTTTATTTGGCTCTAATGATTCTTGCTAGTATTTTAAAATAGTATCAATCTTAATGTGAAAATAAAGTTACTAAGCTTAAAATTATTCCTAATATTTTATCTAGAAATATATATTAAAACTACAATAAAATATCAACATACTATTTGTAGCTTTAAGTTTGATTAAATTAGTCATTATAAATATATATTCTGTTACTATAAAATGTTAGAGGCTATTTTTCATCTGCTGATATTTGTAAAATTCGTCAAATATCTTAAGGGTATTAAGCTATTGGTCAAATCCATATACTTCATGGACTAAACAAACGTATTAATTACAAAATAATAAATGATTGTATAGCAAAAATAGCTATCTACTCCTCACTCCCATGTTATTTATTTCGACAACGTGGGCAGTGAGCTCGGGGCGTGATGATATATTCTCCGTTGTTATGAAAGAGCTCACAATAAAGGAAGGAAATGAATTGGTTTCATCAAACATTTTAAATTGATGTTCCTTAATGTTTCGTGTGTATTGTATATCTGAATGTGTATTGTTGGTATCCATACAAGAACATGTTTTTGTTTAAACCAAAATAGTGGTTATTAGGTTAGCTTACAGTAACAGTGTCATTAGTTCCTAATGACATAGACATAGTAACAATTTATATTATTTCATCCATTATCCTTGGTGTAATGTTTCTAGAACACTGTGAAGACCTATTATTTCGTTTCACAAATTCTACGAGTATTTTGTAAAAGTATATTTTAAAATAAAAGCGCGAGGATGTCCATGCGGTGCGCCGTAATATTATTTTTTATAATGGCGTTTGATTTAAGATGTGGGGAATGCCAGGCCTTTACCGTGGTTCGGATTCCACGTTAAACTGTAGAGCCTCCATTTCATCTCACAATCACCCTATCATTACACATTAGCGTAAGTGCGTATAACCCGAACGGGTAGTAAGACGCTGTGCTAATAATAATAATAATGGTTTTAAGATGGAATCACTGTCAATGTGACCAAAAATATACCATGATGGTGGTGATACAACGCTAATTTTAGTGATGTTTAAATTTTATTACACTCTAAGATTACTCTTATTGAATTACATAATATATTTTTGAAAAGTTATTTTAACAAATATTGTATCCGAATGAACAGTAAAATGTATACGGAGGGCAAATGCTTCCAATGATTGAACGAGCTAGTAAAGGAGCATCACTAATATTTCAGGCTGAATATCATGACCTCCTACAAGGACAGGAACTAGTGTAGTGGTGACCTGGTGGTCTTGGGGTAAGGTGTCAGACCTCTGTGCTGGCGGCCGGGGTTCAATCCTCGGTTCCGGCACAAACTTATCTGATTTCCAAACCCTTCCTTCACCTCTGACAAGACATCTTGTGAATGTGGGGAGTGCCAGGCCTCCACCGTGGTTCGGATTCCACGTTAAACTGTAGGTCCTTCATTTCATCTCACAATCACCCTACCATTACACATTAGCGTAAGCGCGTATAACCCGAACGGGTAGTAAGACACGGTGCTAATAATAACTAGCGTAGTATCTGCCAAATAAACTAGGTCAACATCTGTGCTACTTAGCCACTGGGGCTATTTATTTATTTTTATAATCAGATGAACATTCAATAAATATTAATAAAATAAATGTGGTTATTATTATTATTATTAATATTATTATTATTATTAGCACCGCGTCTTACTACCCGTTCGGGTTATACGCACTTACACTAATGTGTAATGGTAGGGTGATTGTGAGATGAAATGAAGGACCTACAGTTTAACGTGGAATCCGAACCACGGTGGAGGCCTGGCATTCCCCACATTCACAAGATGTCTTGTCAGAGGTGAAGGAAGGGTTTGGTAATCAGATAAATCTGTGCCGGGACCGAGGATTGAACCCCGACTGCCAGCACAGAAGACTGACACCTTAACCCTAGACCACCAGGTCACCAAAAATGTGGTTAAACATCTCACTATCCGAGTGGGTTGTTCACATATTAACTAATTTTTATAGTGAGTTAGGGATAATAAGGTGAAATTTAGATCAAATGTTTCCACATTAATATGAAGGGAGAGTGGAAAAGGATGTCGAGTAGCCCTCAGTACAACCAACCAATATTTGAACACCAATCTCCCAATCATCGTCAGTCTAACCTATTGCTAGAGTTACACCTTACACCATTTGGCCATTAAACACAGATAAATATTAACATATGTTGTAGAGTATAATTAAAATTGGTACTAATGATTGAAGATCAACATGTGTAGATCTATCGTATTATTCTTTTGAAACCAATATAAACACAAAATAATTGAATCGCTGTTAGTATTCCCAATATGAAAGTGTTTACTGATTTTATTAATATCGAATCAATATTTGAGAACGCTGAAACTACGTATTTTGTAGCATGTTAAATGATATTTAAATAACTAGAGTTAACATAACCATTTTACAAGCTATTTGTATAATACAACTTTTATAATTACCTTATTTATACATAGAAAAGCTTATAACCAAAGAGGTTCAAAACATTTGCATACAACATTTTAAACTTTGAATGTAGCTTTCCCCGGATGAAGCTCAATATTGTGATTAGGTATTACATTCAATTAATGATTAATAAATGCAGCGTTTCTTTTAGCTACTGGCACATTAAAAACAGACCATTAAAAGTTTTAGTTTATAATGGTTTGGATATAATATTTAGCACCACGTCTTACTACCCGTTCGGTTATACGCTTTAAGTACTAATTATGCTAATGGATTAGGAATTGGGAAGGTTGAATTAGAAGAAGTGAACCCGCATTTGCTTGGAGGGAGAGTGGAAAACAATATAGGAAAAAAAACCAGGTCACCCGACCGAGATTTGAACCTCGATCTCCCCGTCTTCAGCAGTCGAGCTCAACACGACAAGCGCGTTAGCCAACTACGCCACCGAGGTGGGTATAATGGTTTGGAATGAGGAAAGGAGTCTCTTAGGAAAAGCACCCCCATTAGTTTGAAGATGTGTTGGAGAAACCACAATAATAAGTGACACATAGAAAACTATCCCTGGGTACCCTGCTTAGATTCGAACACCAAACTCCTCGTCGCCAGCGATCTCGTCTCTTTAGAGACGGTTAACTTGTACCTTCGCTCGGTGATGCGACTAAAGCGCTGCTTCAATGTAAGCATGCTATTTATTTATTTCAGTTTACATTAACTAGTTAGCGAAACCTGTACTTTAGGGAAACATGAATAAACAAGACTTGAACTCACAGAAATGTGGTTTTGGAGAAGGCTAACAAGAACTAACCGACAGACAGGAAGAGGAATTAACAAATTGTAAAATAAACTAGAAAAGAGAATTACTGAATAAAAGGAAAAAGTAAAACGAAGCTCCTTGAACACATATTGAAACATACTGACATGAACACGATCAGTGGGATGGGATGTATTTCATGTACTGACATGAACATGACCACATAGGACTGGAAAGTCTTGGACTTTAGAAGATGATGATGATGATATTAGCTAATGAAATACACATTTTAAACAAATATAGTGAAAAAAAACAAAATTATTAAATTTAAAGATCATACAGAAATTACAATATTGTATCTTGATACTTGAATCATATATTATTCCAATACAATTTATTAAATATTCATATTTTGCACAAACACACGTCATGAGATTAATGTAAATAGTTTTTAATAAAAATACACCTAAATAAGTTATTATGCCTTTCTGTTGAAACGCGTTCGTGAGTTGGAGTTATAATTATAAGTCTTAAAGATAGTAGCTAGATATAGTTTACATTCATCTTTGTCTTAGTCATTAGTGTGTCTGGCTCTTTAAATATTTGCTAGTAATAATTTGGATCGATTAAAAGATATGCCAAAAATGGGTAACTTTATGAAAGTTGGTTTACAACCATGAACATTTAATTTTAAAATTGTTAAACTGACGTAAAGTTTGAAACTAACCACTAACACACATTAAGGCGCCTACAGAAAGAAAGTAGGCTTCCTGCTCGCCAGCTACTAGCGCCGATCATCGCTGACCTGCGTTATCAATGAGGGTGTGATTACAGATGGGACCGTTCATAGGGAATGCAGGTTTGCGCCTATCAGCGTTGGTAGCTCGTACCGACAAGTTTATTGGAATTGAAATTTCCTTCTTTTTAAGTTGTCGACGCCGACCAATGTGTTCTTCAAGAGAAATGGTAGATATTAAAAGTGTAATTACGTGTGTGTTAACCAGATGCCCTATGTATGTAAACTGTATATATACATGTATGTATGTATGTATAATGCATATGTATACTATATACATGTTTATATATTATATATGTGTACTGTTTATATGTGTTTACTTTATATCTACTGTATGATTATGTATACTGTGTATTTGTATGTATAGTATATATGTACTCTTATATATGTACGTGCTATATAATATATATCTCTGTATGTATATATGTTTATATATAAAACATATATTATATATAATATGTATATATGTAATATATATATAATGTATTATATATACATATTATATATAATATATGTAATATATATTATATATATGCACTGTATATATGTTTATATATTCATATATATATATATGCACTGTATATGTATGTATACTAGATACATATCTACTGCATGTATATTGTATATATATTTATCTAGGATAGAACTCGTTCAACTGTAATTTAAAATTTGTGAAACTAAATTGTCTCCCCACCAAACTTTACGTATTCTACCTCTTAGTCCAAATTTTTGCAAATGAAACATATGCTGTGAAATAATATTTAATTCTCTAGGCTAAATTTAAATTATCTGGTCTTTACGTAGGCTGCCTTTGATCCTTTGATTAAATTCAACATCCACTTCAATTTGATATTACTCAAAGAATTCTTTATCTAAAATGTAGTTTAGTTTATTGAAAACCTTTGTTTGATTTGCTTCAGGTCATTAAACAAATGATGATATTGACCATAATTATTCCTACTACGGTTTATTGGATGTATACTAGTTTTATTTTTTCTCAATTTTGAATGAACACTGTCAAGAAGTAAAATATATCCATCAGATGATGGATGAACTGGACATATTGACGGCAGTAACAACATGTTTCAACTGGTAGGTTTTTAGGCTTTCGTCTGCGTCCTCTGTTACATCAACACGTGCTGGACTTCAGCGTCGATAGTTCTGGAAACTGGTAAGCAGGCAGCCTGCTTTCTTTATTTACGCACTATTACATTGGTTCTAAGCTGATATATAGGCTATTAATTTCATATACTCTTACATATATTATTTTCATATATAAATAAATATATTGGTTTTATATAAATAATATACAAACAAATATATTGTATTTATAAAATATAGGTATAGTTTCACCAACGTGAGAGAAAATATCCCCAGTGATTTGGTGAAGGACTCGAACCCAAAACTTCCAGTCAATTGTGAACAAAAAATGTAATGTTAGCTCAACGGCTATTATGCCTTATTTACTTCACGGAGCGCAGTTTGTAGTGTTATAAAAAATGTTAGGAATGAACACTACCCAAAGTGCTCACTTTTCAAATAGTTATTGTAATGTTTATAAATTACATATGATGTTACATATGATACAGTTTTCTTCACACATAATTATTATATGTAACGTTTTTCATTTTTGCGATCTATATAAGAGGGGCAAAGTGTGCTCAAAATATTGTATTTAATATTTGGTAATATGAAAGGATTAAAGAGAAACAAAAGTGAAGTAATTGTATTACAATACAAGTAATTTACTAAGGAAAATATAAATACGTTACAAATAATTGTTTTAATTAAAATACTATCCGTAAAAATTACCAAGAGCAAAATAACCAACTAATATTTATTATCATAATAAAATAGATTTAATTACGTGTTCATACCCTAAGGTTTGTTGTTGTTATTGTAAGTAAATTCCTCCATTTTTGGGTAAAGAATCAAGAAAATCTCTGCGGTGCACCAGCCATTTATTTATTTTGTCTCCTAATCCTTAAATTAGGGTAGTTAACTGATAAATTATATTTGAAAACTAAAAATTATTCAAAAATGGCTTTAACGATTTTTTTTTAATATTTGGGGAGTGTTTTATATACTAAATAAAAATTGTTAATAATATTATTTTTGTGTAAAAATACGTTTAAGGGTGACAAGTTTACAAATAATTGATCGTTATAAATTTATAAAATAACTTTAACGATTTGTTTTAAACTGGTGTTTGGTTGATTTTTTATATTAATGACTTATGTAAGCTACATTTATAAATCACTTAATAATTGTTTAATAGGTAATCTATGATTTTGGAATATTTACAAATTTTTGGGGGAAAAAAACCTTAACGATTTGGTAGTTGGTTAAAATTTTAGAGAGTAAATAAGTACAGGAGTATTTTTTGAAAATAAATTAACTTAATAGAAGGGTGCTTCGAAAAACCATATAAAATTTTAAATTATTGAAAATGGATGCTAAGATTTATTTTAAAATAGTTATCTGAGAATTATTTCCATGAAAAATAAGAATATATTTATATTTTTACAAAGCTATATAATTTTATGATAGTTTATAATTAACTTATTTTTTGTAAATTTGAATCGTTTTAAAATCTGTTTGAACCAATATATGTAGAATTAATTTAACGGATAGATTTTTTGGGAGGATTAACAAAATATTACATTATTTTTCTGATGAAAACTTATTCAAGTGTAGCTTACACAAAACCTAATTTTGAAAAGTTTTTACGAGCTTTAAAACAGTATATGAGAAAGTTTGTATTATAATGTCGCACCATTTATCTTTACATACAATTTGATAAAATCATTTCCTGTAATTAAACTACAATAACAAAGATAAACGGATTTTTATAAATCAACACTCATTTTAAAGGCTAAATGTCCTGTGTGTCAAAAGAATAGTAATGTTCAACGGAAACCTTATTTTGGTGGTGATTATATCCAGCTCAATCTGTGATCACGATGATAATATCTTCCTGCTGTGTGTGAAGAGATCATCTCCACAATCCCTCCTTGTTTGCATCACTATATAACTACTGATTGTTTTATCATTGAATATCACTAAGTAAAATATTTACCTTTGCTACAAAAAATAACTCCATTATTACTTAAGTTTACAAAACAAATATAAAACTAGTAGAAGGGTTGTTTTAATTTATTCATCGTGTTATAAAGGGGAATCATACATGTTTTTATTAAAAATAAACACTGAAAGATCAATATTTATTGAAATATGATAGCACTCTGACCGGTAAATCTTTTAATGGAAAGTCGATTAAAGCCTCATTTATACAACTTTTATCGATAGTCTTAAATACATTTTAAATCGCTAATCTGCAGCTATTGCTGCAAAGATTCAATAGTTAGTAAAAGTTTTACTAAGATACGATGAACATATTTTAAATGATAACATTTTAAGAAACTATGCAAATTTGCTTATGCATTTATATTGTGATACAATAATTAAAATATAGGATGGAACCTATATTATTTTAAGGAACATTTAATTTACTAACTATAACTTTGTAATTGGTCCTCTATATATTGTATTAATGTTATCTCATTGTTTTATATTCGCCTCAACAAATGTATTTTGTGTATTTAAAAATATATTTGATTAGATCAATCTCAAAATTATGTCTTCAGTTCTAGCTTTGATGTTCATAATATTACATACACTTATACAAACAGAAAAATGCCAACATTATTTTAAGAATTTGGTTCATTAGTGAAGAACATTTTTGATGAAATATAAAGTTAAATATTTTGGACAATGCATCTTCATTACGTGTATACTACAAGGAAGTACGACTTGGCAAATCTTCTGTTGGGTGTTCCAACATTTATCACGTTCTCCTGTGATTATGTCTAAGGCCAGACGGAAGAATAAAAACTGGCCCCACAACCATTTGACTTATCAAGCTTCTGTTCGTGAGATCTTCGTTGCGAGAGTAAGAGAGAGAACACACGCACACGCACACACACACACACACACACACGTACTCTCCGTGCAGCCTCGGTGAGTTTCTGGCTGTGGACACGGATAACTGGTCCATGTCCAACAAGGGTCTAGAGCTGGAATATCTTCAAGTAGATACCTGGAGACGGTAGAACAATTTGAACCATTTGATTTGTTGTGTTGAAAGGTTCTAACTATGTATATTATGATTATTTTAAAAAGAAGGGCAAGAACAAATTAAGATCATGTTTCATACTGATATACCATGATGCTGGTTGTAACAACGTTTTGGAAATTAAAATATTTTT
>JBCFYV010001001.1:42961241-43011720 GCA_039000515.1 Timema cristinae
CATGTATCCATCACGCTTGGTCTCTCCGAGGACAGCAAGGGAAGCTTCTGTTGTCAGTTTTACTCCTCTTTCAACACATTGAGTGTGTCACGGGAAGTTTATGTTTCCCAAGGTCAACACTGGACATTCACCAGACATTATCAGTTGCACTATGTCTTCGTTCGACAAGTGAGTGGTAATCGGAGGTTCCGTTAGTTGGCAATTCTGCCCGTCTATGAGATCAATGTAAGATTTAGCTTAAAGTTAAGTCCAGGAATTTGGAACACACGAACTCCTGGTCCCGTTTCGTTCCTTGCTTTCAAAATCCTGCGGAGGGAAAGTTCTCGCGCATTCTGGTCTGGGTCAACAACATTGCAAGGATTATTGCTTCAGGATGACCAAAGTAGCCATTTCTTTGGATGACGCGATCCACAACTAGCTTCAGATTGTCTGTAAGATAACGTGAAGCTTGAATTGTTTTCCAAAGATTTCGTGGTCCATCTGTACAATTGGGATGCGATTTGACTCTGAACCACGCAGGTGCGTAAACCTTCATTATAAACTCAGCCAAAGCGTGTAGTTCTTTGGAGGGATCCTGTGTACCAATATAAACACGCAAGATTCGATTAGCAGTTGTCAACAAACGGGCATGGGAAAGATTTCCTGGATTTTTGTGTGACAAATTCTTAGGACACACACCATTTGTCACTGCAGTGCAGATCTCCCTCAAATATCTCTAGTCTGTGCTCAGATCAATATTTTCTTCAGAAGGAACTGCGGTCTCAATTTTCTTTTAAAGTCCACAACAGATAAAAGTTCACAATTCTGAAGTTGTTTTCCAATTGGACCACAATACGTTTTAGGGCCAGTTGTATCGCCATCCAAGTGCTGCATTAGATGCCTGAGCAGTAGCTCATTACCATGAACCTGGCACACGAACCAATGTAAGGATGTCTTACAAAATAGTTCTATACGGCGGAAAACCCAACCTTATTTCCCGTGTTTACTGAGGTTCCATCACCTAATGCTAACAGTGTAGTGAAATCAATATGATGTTATTTGCAAAATGTCGTTATACTTTCAGTAATGTATTTAGCAGAAGAGGTTATTGGTGACACGTGCCCTACATATTTGCAGCCAGGTTCTTCTATTAGTGTCACATGTTCTTCAAGCACTCTTTGCTGATGCAGCGTCCCCTCAACGTTCCTCTGAGTTAAAGTTTGATCTTTTCGACCGTCAAAATACAGTCCTTTTAAGTTATTGGTGCCAAATAAATTGAAATCTTGGACTTGGCGTTCCAGGCGATATTTCTTTCTTTCCCTTCTTATCTTATGCCTGTCTATAACATGTCGTCATGTGTCACAACTCCTAAGTCTTCAAAAGTGCACTTGCTACTGTTGCCGCAGCTCTGTAGGACACTCCCATTCTGTCACACGCACTAGCTAGGGCTGGAAGGCGGGTTGTTCGTGATATACTTTTACCCCTTACATTCGATTGCGATGAGGTTGAAGGTATATCAGTACGATCTGACACTGTTGCTCATCAACAAGATCAGAAGAATGAGATAACTTCAAATCTTCACATGAAAAATCTGTGGTTGTGTTTTCAATTTTCTTCTGTTTTATGAACCTTTCCTGTTCCTTTTCAAAACTATACGTTCGTTTCCTATGTTTCTGTGTTGTCACCATATCAACTGGGCCTATCACCATTTTCCTTAAAGTCCTCTGATCCTCAAGAAACAGTCTTTCTAAGTCTGGAACTTTCCTTTCACGTGGGCATTTACATCTGTTGAGTGATGCACACTTGTAAGAACAAATATCAAACAAACGCTGTTTCGATTGAGATTGAAAAATTAGTAATTTGGACTTCATCTTTTCCGTCTGTTTCTTAGCGACAAATCTCTTCATGCTCTTGTATTTATCATACATGACCTAATCATTTTGATTATTCTTTCCCTAGAAACGGTTGGGATTGAGGCAGCCTGCCAAATTGTTTCAACCTCTACAGCAACATAAACCACTATCGCCCCTACAGGTGGGTCCGATTTTGTATTATTTTTCAATTCATTTCTCACCAACAAAAAGTACTTCATAATATCTTCGTATGTTGGTAGAACGCGAGTACTTAATTCTGGTGGATACCCAAAAACGGGACAAAAAACATCACCTATACTGTGCCTTTTTATCTTCAGCTTCTTCACATTTTCCGACGATTGCGACATTTCTCCGTTATATATTTTAGGTACACAACTAGTTCAACACAATATTAAAAATCCGATAACACTTTCACATGTACTATTTTGCAATAAAATGTATACACTACAAATTTATACCTGAATACAAACGTGCCACGAGAAGAACATTCGACCAACGGTCAAACTACAATGATCGAACATGAGAAAACTTAACTTAATGGGGAATTCCCGCAGATGGCCTTGATTTCGCTTGTGCAATGTGCAATCTTTTTAGTGGAGGGTAGTGCCATCTATTGTCTCTAGCGTGGGCGTTGATCAACGTCTATGGCTGTCCGAACGTTCCCTGGCATTAATTGCAATAATTTACTATAATGCCATGTATCAATGAACCATTCAACTTTTAGCAAGTCTGAATATTTTATATCTAAGCTGATAGATAGTGCTAGCAGTGCAATGCAATACAAAGAACTTAGACTGAAGTATATAATTGTTAGAATAAATGAATAGCGAAAACATTTGGCGCGTAACCATGGCTGCTGAGTGCCGGGCCAATGCAGGTTACTATGATAAACGCGCGCCAGAGAATGGGTTAAGACGCAAAAGTCTAACCGGAAGATATTTATTGATTACTCTAAAATTTTGCACTTATGTTTCTTAAATATTCTTTCAACTCTTCCGCGCTAGTGGGAATAAAAAATTTGGAATTAAAAAAGTCACTAAAATGTGAAAATTTACATCATTTTCGGCTAATTTCGCATATTTAGACCCCAAAGTGAAACCGGAAGATATTTATTGATTAATCTGAAATTTTCTACATATGTTTCTGAAACATATCAACAACTTTTCAGCACTAGCGAGAAAATAATTTCGAAAAAAAAGTTTTTACGCTCCGCCCTAATATACAATCAATAATATCTAGATAATAGTCAAGCACGTTGGTTTGAGGTGAGTGCAACACCGGGGTATTGGTTAAGTGTACCCCAAGGGACACTCGTATTCAGTGTCTTCCTCATCCGCATAAAGCTCTGGGAAGCTAGTGGTCAATCATCTCTGAACACTGTGTACTAAAAACCACCATGCGTACTAATGTGGCTAAGTACAGTAGTACTACCAGCACCTCCTTACAGCGATAGCTTTAGAATACTGAGCTATATTGAAACAGATAACAAATTTAATATGTCATCCTGCTCAACTGATTTTATAGAATAACACACATTTAAGGAGGTGATGTATCTTAGCTCAGTTTGTAGAGGTTGTTGGAATGCAGAGATGAAATATAACATATAGTTCATGTAAACTTTAGCGGGGTTCATGAGGTTTAGTGAAGGACTTAAGTTACTGAAGTGACACTTGGTTCCACATTCTAAAACAAGGCTACAATATATAGTGTTTTGCTGTATTTACTAAACTTAAAATTAAACATTAGGGAACAGGACCAATTGTAATAGATCACCCATAAACGGGTTGCAATTTTTAAAATTACAGTGAAAGTCAATCTCTTTTTAAGCAAGGATATTGTCCAGGGGGAGGCACTGAGAGTTGCAAGATGCCCTCGTGGGGTCCATTGGAAAAACATCTATGATAGTACCACTAATCAGAGTAGACGTGTGTTAAACACTCGTGATAACACCTGCAATCAGAGTGTACGTGTGTTAAACACTCGTGATAGCACCAGAAATCAGAGTAGACGTGTGTCAAACACTCGTGATAACACCTGCAATCAGAGTAGACGTGTGTTAAACACTCGTGATAACACCTGCAATCAGAGTGGACGTGTGTTAAACACTCGTGATAACACCAGCAATCAGAGTAGACGTGTGTTAAACACTCGTGATAACACCTGCAATTAGAGTAGACGTGTGTTAAACACTCGTGATAACACCTGCAATCAGAGTAGACATGTGTTAAACACTCGTGATAACACCTGCAATCAGAGTGGACGTGTGTTAAACACTCGTGATAACACCAGCAATCAGAGTAGACATGTGTTAAACACTCGTGATAACACCTGCAATCAGAGTGGTCGTGTTTTAAACACTCAGGCAGTCAAAGAGCTGTAGATGAACTAGTTATTCCAACTAAACTATTATTTATGTAGTAGATAAATTATTTAGTAACCAGAACTAAAGTGTGGAACAAATTAATCCTAATATTAAATTTCTGATTTTCATTTTATATTATCTCCCATTTAAATCAAACCCAGTCTAATCGTTGGTAGGGAACGCGAGACTAACTAGCACATAAACACAAGATACTTGAATATGTATAACTAGCAACGAGATATAAACTGATATACCTGAATCCAGGGGGATCAGGTCTTATACTAACCAGGTCAGGATCCGAACCAAGGACTTTGGGACAGATAGAGCACATGCCGTCAAAAATCAAGGTTTAAATCCCTTTTCGCATGTCATTTCTTTATAATTATTTACTCAATCGATCTACTGGAGTATTAACTGAAATTCGTTTTTAATTTGTTATCAGATCTTTTTGCGGCACATTTTCCGCTTGGTTTGGGCTTTTTCCATTATTTTCATTAAATACTAAGTGTAATTAACTTATTTATTATTAAAAATTTTCAGTGTTCTTATTCTGAAATATAATCAAGAATTCAAGAAAAGATGTATGTATATATATATACATTTATACATATATACGTATATACACATATATATATATACATATATATACATATATATATACAATTTTCCAAAGCTGATACACAACCATTAAAATTTATGTTAAAGGTAAAAGTAGACCAAAATTTTAAATCATATTTGAATGACCAATGGTTTTAGTTCGGAAGAAAATTGGTATTCAATACTGTAAAACGTATCTAGTTTTTACATTTTATATACTGTACCTTAATCGATATGCAATTTGTGGACCGGCAATTTGTGAAAGCCAGACGTTATATAAAATGCTTAGGCTTTCTATAAAATGCCTAAGATTTCTATATAATGCCAGAGTTGTTCTGCCAAAGTATGAAATAAACAAGTTTTGATGCTATATTTCATACTTATTTTCAATATTTTTGTCATTTTGAAGTCTCGAAATGTATTATCAATTCTTTTATCTAGTTCTATGTAATTTTTGTGCAGGTTCACATAATTACTAGAATTTAAGTTGGTCAGGTTAGGTTATTTTATAATAGGATAGCTAGGTTAGGTTGGGTTAGGTTAGCTATTGTTCTCGGTAATATATTGACTGGTTATTCTATAAATTTCCTATACATAGTATTAAATGCAACAGTAAAACTAATTTATTTCATAATTTTCTAAAACCGCTTTGGAATTTGATAGAAAGCCTAGGCATTTTATAGAATGCCTGGCTTTCACACATTGCCGTTAACAAATACATTACTAAACAACACTTGACCAAGATATATTATATTTTAAGATGAGATGGAGTGATGTATTTAGGTTAGGATTGAAATAATAAAATGTTTAATTTTGTGATCGGGATATTTGTAATGAATTAAAAAAAAGGGTTAGTTTAAATAGAACAAATATATTGGAATAGTGAGATTTTTTAAAAAAATTTGTCTGCTAGTTTAAATAGTAAACACATTTTAAGAGTGTTGTCTACTATCTTTTTTTTTTCATAAACCGTATATTTAGAGAAAAATCAAAAATAATTTCGGTATTAAAAGTGTTTGAAATAAATAAATTTATCCTATGAATTACATTTGAATGTCTGTATGCTCATAAATACATGCAAATAGGTACAAATTTTATCATTACGAATATTAATCTTATCATTAAATGGATCACCGATAGCCGAAAACCCAGGGAGTATTTTGTAAATATATGTCTAATAATTCTTTATTAATATTTATTTACTTTTTATTTACTATATGTTGAAAGGAAATATGTCAGAAATAACCTTACATAACTACAATATACATGCATGGATGTATATTTATTATATTGTCGATTAACGGAATGATCAAATTGTTAATTTAATACAACAAGATGAATATTCAACCTTGCAATGAAATGGATCCATATTAATAACGAATATATATTATTCAAAAATCAATAAACCAAACCAACTTTTCCCAATCATGTCGCATAATATTAACCTATTAACCAATTATTTACAATTTTACTAAAATTAATTTAAAATAAACTTTGAGGAGTTACTTTGAGTCCAGCCTTGTATAAACTATGTCAAAGGCAAGCCCTTCCACCTTTCCTTTAGACCACAAGACAAGTATAATGAGCAATTATCTCGTATCATCTCAACTTCGTAAACCCCTTTATTAAAACAAGCTATACTACCTGTTAAACAGCTACGTACGGCAGTTTGCCCACTCATCCGTTCGACGGTTCAGTCAGATAAGAGAATACACTGGTTATTTGTCGTGTTGGCGGAGGGCGGGAGGGAGGAGGTAGGGAGGAAGGTAAGGGGGGCTCTGCGCATGGAAACAGTACAAGTCAACATTTTCGTTTGTGAATTAGTGAACTATTAGTTTTAAAAGCGCTCAACGCCAATGCAGCTATTTGATTCTGGTGGCGCACTTTTGACCATCCTCGAATAATTAGTACTTTTTCCCACCCATGAAAACCAAAATTCTACAAGACTAAGATTTGAACTACAATTTCTGTTGTAGCACGACAAACATAATTTGGAGACGATACCAAAATTCTGAGTTACAATGTCAGATAAATAATTAAATCACTAATTTATTATATTTGTTAGTTACTGTTATAGCCACATATAACTATAATATTCTTTAAACTGAAAATTACACCTCTACACGGGGAGCGATCCCAGGTCTTTGGCTTAGTAAATCATTGCTCTAACCACTGAGCTATCCAGGGGTCATGTCATGCCAATTCAAAGGCTATGATATTTAGATGCGACTACAACAATAATTAACAACTATAATAGTTTGTCTATTTAATCCATCAATTATGTTCATTAGTACAGTTGTCAATGTACCATTATCATCAAAAGGCAAGATCTATTTAAAACTTAAAAAACAACGTAACCAATGTCCAACGGATTTAAAAATTAAAATAAAACAATATTACCAATGTTTTTGGATTTAAAAGTTAAAAAAAGGCATAATAATTCTATAAAAGTAGACCTTGAATTTGCATAGGCTATATGTAAACAATATTGTAAAAACTCGGGAAGCTTGACTAATATTTCAAGTTTAAAATGATTTGGAGCAATCCAGCCATACATTGTATTAGTAATATTTTGTTTGTCTGTAACGGTGTAGCTCTCTGAGCAATTGTAATTCTCATTCTAGCTGGATTCTTAAAGTAATGTTGTGAAACAGGACGATTGGCTAAAGGTTCTCATTGCTACTAACACAGCACAGTATGGTGACTAAAGTCTACTACATCAATAGGAAATATACGACAAGTTATTAAATTTGAATTTTTATGGCCATACTTGTAACATAAACTTTAATATCTAAAACTATGATTTAAAGATGTTTCGGAAAATTTGTAGTAATTAGATCAGCATTTCGTTGAATAAAATTACAGATTGTGGTTTTTTTTTCATATCTTAATTAATCATTACTATCGTCTACCACTGCCTTGCTATCCAAGTTAGTATACATGTTTTAATTTATACTAAAATCAATTTGGGTGCATCGTAGTAGATGGGATATCTTTTAAATATAATTTGAACAAACAATTATCTGTAGAGAATTATATAAAACAGATCTTGAACGTTAGGTTAAATGGATTTTATGAGTCCAATACATGGATTGTTTATAATAAATTAATACGATTAATAATGTTATGGAGCACAGACTTTCTCCTCTATTATTAAGTTATACTTATAGCTTGTGTGAAATTAATTAATATACATTGTTATAAGAACACTGTGGGGAAAAGAAGCATCGTATTTCTACAAAAACACTAAGGTTTTTTTCTTTACTTTCTCATAAACTAATCAATATAATTTATAAAATAACTTAGTTATAAAAATGAATTCAACAAATTTTGGGGAGACCTTTTTTAATGTAGTGGACGTAATATAATATTCATATAGACTATAGTAAAGAACGGAGCATTACAACTGGGCCACGAAGCCGATTAGATCTTAATCACACAGGGTAATTGGGCCACGTTCACTGACTATGAGGATTATAAAAGATATAGATCTCTTAAAAGCTTAATAGCTTATTTGGAACACGCCCATAGGTGAATTGCGCCACGTTCACTTTCCAAAACATAGACATATATTAATTTTATCTACCCCACCTTACTCTGCTTACAAGTAATTAATATTACACCGCGTCTTACTACCCATTCGGGTTATACGCACTTACGCTAATGTGTAATGGTATGGTGATTGTGAGATGAAATGAAGGACCTACAGTTTAACGTGGAATCCGAACCACGGTCGAGGCCTGGCATTCTCCACTTACAAGTAATACAAGACATAATTTTATATATAAATTTTACTTGCTTTATTCAAGTTCGTCGTTGTTGGTAAACATTTGTAGGAATTTTAAACCATGTTAAGTCTCTTATAGATTTGTTGTCGGTAAAAATATGTAAGAAACTGGTTAGGTTAAGTTAGGTTAGGTTAAGTTCTATAGAAAGGTTTTTGGAATTATCCCTCTACCCCTAAAATTGAAGGGTAGTTTACTGAAGGAATAAAACAACAATAAATAGAGAGGTGACCTAGCGGTCTAGGGTAAAGTATCGGACTTCTGTGCTTGGGTCCGGGTTCAATCGTTGGTCCCGGCATAGATTTATCTGATTACCAAACCCTTCCTTCACCTCTGACAAGACATCTTGTGAATTTGGGGAATGCCAGGCCTCCACCGTGGTTTGGATTCCACGTTAAACTGTAGGTCCTCCATTTCATCTCACAATCACTCTACCATTACACATTAACGTAAGTGCGTACAACCCGAACGGGTAGTAAGACGTGATGCTAATGATACTAATAATAAAAACAATAAATATATATTTATCGGACACCCTCCTGGATTTGATACGTTTACAGCCTTATTGAAATTTGCGGTGTTGTGTTCTGGCGATGGCTCCAGAAATCGAAAAGGGTTGTCTATAGTTTTTTATATGTCTATGCACGACCTTGTCTCAACAGGTGTACGTGGCCCAATTGGAATGCACTTAATCAATTAAGTTAACATGTAGACGTGCACCAGTAGTATCGTTGACGTGGCCCAGTAGTAATGTAGGATTAACGCCTCCCTTTTCAAACGGAGATCATAACTTGTTTACGTGGCCCAATTGTAATGCGCTCGTAAAGAAATATAAAAACAAAAATTACTAATTTGATCACACAACAAGCTATTCTTTATAATTATACAAATCCACATTTATTGAGAGATTAGACAGACTGAACAAGATATCTCTTTTTAAATTAGTATCTTATGATAGACCTATTACAACTAGATAGCGCAATCACAGCCTCTCTTTATTCTCGACTAGACCAATGTATATTGTCATGACGTCATTAAAGGCATAAGTGTTGGTTTTTGAACTATATTTTGGTATTGTTGGCTGTAAATTTGTCTGGACTAGAATGATTGTTAAATCAATTTATCAAATTTACTGAATTATCTCGGATCCAAAGAGATTTTAATACAAAGTATAGATTGTTTTATATCGTAATAAAAATCACAAATTGTAATATCGTGAAACTTGTATCTAATAATATTAGACTTGTTTTGGATGGAGCTAGGAGCAAACGTGAGCTAAACTGGTCTGGTTGGTTTGTATTGGAAAGTATGGGGCACGAGTCCAATCCAGGACCAATTAAATTATTTTAATAGCTGATCTTTCAATATCCTCCATGAAATTGCGGCTACATATCCTCTAAATAATACCTTTATTATATCTACTTCGTAAGTATGAATGTGCGTATAGCTATGGTGGATCATAAAACATGGTGCACAAAAATTAATTAAACAAATTGCGACTTTTAAAATTCATACCTTGGTGAAGAGGCAACCAAATTTAAAGTGGAGAACATTTTACAAATCTATAAACTATTATAACTATTTATAACTATTTATAAAATAGTTTCCATCAACCCCTCTCCAACTAGATAGATTCCTTAAAATAGCCGGTAAAATACCGTAGATGGACATACAGGTACATCCACATATGAAGAGCTCGAGGAACTAATGTGACAAGTAATATATTTATATTTGTATGCCTACCCCTCCTTACATAGAGCAGGATCTCTCAAACTGTGGTTATAGGACCACTGGTGGTCCGTGGTGCCCTATCAGGGGTACGCAGGATCCTAGGAAGTATAGCAATAATAATTGATTAAATAATGACTATCAAATTTAATAAAACTAGTTGAAAAGCAAAAGATTAAATATTAAACAAACTACAGTGGCCACATGGTATAAGGCATCACTCTCGTAGTAGGCTAGACTACCGATGTTGGGTAGATCGGGGATCTATCCTTATCGGGTGTGGCAGGGCTTTATACTAAATTATTTTCCACTTCTCTCCACGCAAGTGTGGTTACACTTCTTATAAATTCAACCTTCCTAATCCCTAGTTCATTAAGTAATAAGTACAAAGACGTACGATCCGAACAGGTAGTAAGACGTGGTGCTAACTAGTACGGACCGGTAGACACGAGGGACCTAGAAGAAGAAGTCTGTACCAATCTTAAATAAAAAATTGCAAACTAATTATTTATCAAAAGTATTAAGCTTTGATAGTTTAAAAAATAATAAAACAATGTTATTATTATAGTGTAAAAATTAACATCATCTTAATCATTATTAATGTAATTATATATTGGTTTTCAACATTCAATTAAGTTAATTAATATTTGTCTTGTATTTATAATCCCAAAATGGAATTGTTTAAAAATAATGCTTCTCCTGTATAATTGCCAACCCTCCCCTTCTCCCCCTTCTCTCAGGTACCCAGTCACACATGCTTATTTTTATTTATTTATGAAATTTAAAAGTTTGTTTCAAACTGTTACTAACAAAAATTTAACAGAATTATGAGCTATTGATATTTTTGAATCATAAATATTAATATCTCAGTATTGAACCAATTATCTAATATTTGGCCGGAAGTGAAGCCCCCGCCATTCATAAAAAGGGCCATTTTGTTAATATCAGAACGTGGTTCCGGCAATGTTCTGTACTTGCGCCTGTCTTGTTCTCTCCTAAACCCGACACGAGTGACGATACGTTACATAGAGTGCGTGTAACGGCAGTAGATTAGCTGCTGGTAGCGAGTAAATTACACTGACATGTAATCAGCTGCTTCAAGTTGTTTATAATTGTAAATCTACCATGATACGGGCCTAGCGTATGAACGGCCTTGCCATCACCCAAACAGGAATATAACGGGTCATTTTGTTATAGCAACAACGGTCTTCATTCAGCCAAATATTAAAGTAGATCTACTAATTGATTTTATTAATTTTTGATCCCTTTTTACTCTGATTTAAACTAGAAAAACCGTTCTGTGATTGAATGGTCCAAGCCAGGGATGGCATGACTTCTCTAACCAATGTGCTAGTGTGCCAGTGTGCTAGTGTGCTAGTGTGCTATGTGTAGTGTGCTAGTGTGCTAGTGTGCCAGTGTGCTTGTGCAGTGGCTAGTGTGCTAGTTGAATTTTTAAATAGTCTACTGTGTCACATTTTATTTACGTTTTTAATTTTGTATTTAATTTTGTTAGTTTTTGAGTATTATTATTATTATTATTATTATAAATGTAATTAGCAACTCAAATCAAATATTAAATATTTTAATGATACCTAGATTTTAAAGAAGAAAAATTTATCAAATTGTCAATGCGAGTAAAAAACATACATAAAATTTACATATTGATTTGAAACATTTTCTTATATTTGGCTAGCCAAGATATAATGTTGGGTTCATAGCTTAACTTCAACAGCACACAATATGCATTTAACTACGAGCCGGTGACCCGGCGGTCTAGGGTAAGGTGTCAGACTTCTGTGCTGGCGGCTGGGGTTCAATCTCGGCCTCGGCACAGATTTATCTGATTACCAAACCCTTCCTTCACCTCTGACAAGACATCTTGTGAATGTGGGTAATGCCAGGCCTCCACCGTGGTTCGGATCCCACGTTAAACTGTAGGTCCTCTATTTAATTTCACAATCACCCTACCATTACACATTAGCTTAAGTGCGTATAACCTGAACGGGTAGTAAGACGCGGTGATAATAATAATAATAATAATAATAATAATAATAATAATAATAATAATAACTACGAGCCAAGAATATTTTACACCGTTTATTTAAAGTTAATTGTGACTTGACATTGAATGACATGGCTGTAGAGATATTATTCACTTCAAAAAATTAACCCCATTAGTAAAAAAATATTGATTTTTTTCATTTTGTCTTTCCATCCAAATTGCTTTCACGTGTCGCCCAGTGGTCCTCGTGCCATAGATTTACCATCCCTGCTTTAAAGTGTTCGAATTCACAATAAACTGGACTGCTAAATATAAGGAGATAAGGGTGTACGTAGGGTGGTACTTCAAAGAGTATTTTCCTCTCTCCCTCTAAGCAAATACGGGTGGACATCCTCTAAACTCTACCTTCCTTCTCCACAGCCTGATCGCATGGTTTGCTATCATTTCTTAATATAGAGTGACTTATTAACACTTTTAACAGTCTTTGAAGAATGTGTGAAGTTTCCTGCTTGAATTTAATATGCATGACATATTACTAATCTACCTAAAGCTAAGAGAGCAATGATCTGCTATTCTAACTGTTCTAAACTTGATTATTCTTTTAATAAACACAAGTATTATACTTTATTTGAACTCAGGGGTCCGTAGTTTAAACCAGAAATGTAATAGCCACAGTAATCATTCCTATCATCCTTATAAGCCAGCTCAGATAGATTATGTTCAAATATTATTTTATAATTCTGTGTGTTTATATTGTATTGCACTCTGTTACTAAACCAAACAGCTCCCTGGCCCATAAAGCACTCCACCAGAAAATAAGCCAGCCATTCAAACTTTTTCTGAGAAACCTCCAGCAAATCCTTAACCTGGCACCCAAAGCTTTTCAGATCTATTTCACATGATTCTTCAATCAAAGTCTTTAGCTATTGATGATTCTTGTAACTTCAGGTTTCCCAACTAAAATATTGCGTACACGCCTATCTATCATCAGCCCTACCCGTCACATGACCACCCCACTCAGCCTACGTTCCTTGATAATACTTAAAATGTTTGAGGATGCATACAAATCATGAAATTATTTATTAAGTAATTTTCTCCATTCTCCCGTTTGTTCACCTCTCTTAAGCTCAAATATTTTTCTCAGTACTTAGTTTTAAAAAACTGTAAAGTCAACGCTTCATATATGTAATGAACAATGTTTAGGTCTATAGATCTGTACATTCTCGATTTAAGATTTCGAGAGAGAAGTCAAAATGACAGTTTACCAAAAGGAGTGATCGCATTACTTGTATGAGCTCAGTTTATGACCTCAAAATATTAAGGTGTAAAGTTCGTAAATATTTGTAATCTCACATTAAATTCATTTAAAGTGTATATAAATGCGACAGGAAGACAACGTTAACACAGGTGCGTCTTAACTACACACAGGTAATTTATTATAGCATTGGTTACAGAGTATTGTTTCATTTGAAACACACATTTTATGGTAAATGAATGTTTGTTAATTAACTTAGCATTTTTAATGTTCTTTGAAATGATGACTACAATCTGTAATAGGTATGTAGAATAGTGGTTGTACTAACATCAACCTGTCTACCTAAACATAACTGAACCATTACATGGAAAAACATTTGTTATTTGAAGGTTGATGGTTTTACCCCTCACATTATCGACCCTGATATTATGAAATGTGAATCTAAGGCCTTATTACATTAGTTTGTTTGATGAACTTCAATGTGTATATATTTATAATTTACTAAAAAAAAGTCCTTAGAATCATTTTTATAATAAATAGTGACTGTATTATAAATAGTTCAGATGGTAAAAACATTCTCAGTGCACTAAACCGAGATTCGAACATCTATCTCCCCGTCATTGGCAATCTAGTTTAATGCGTGAATAGCGCCTTAAACCACATGACCACTGGAGTGAGCTATGCTGTTTCACATGTGGTGAAACTCTCGTCCACATGTGAAAGGGGGAGGGAGCCTCACTTAACCATACCAGGTTTCATAAGACAGTGGTTTATAAATTAATTTAAAAAGGCTCAAAGCATTTAATAAGATCATAAGAAGTAATAAATTAATTTACATTTTATACTTGAAATTATAACCTTAATTTTAACCTTATATATTGTATTCTATCTTTTGCATTGTTAAAGAAATGTGTAATGAACGTGTAAAACAATATTAAGAATATTTCTCTTTTAAAATCACTTGGCTCTATAATCTTTTCGTCACTACTTATTTAAATTAAGAAAATACTTATTATACCACACAAAGATAGGCTAAATATTTTAATAACGTTCTTTTAAACAAACCTTTAGTAAATAGTGCTTGAAACCATCTGAAAGCCATAAGTTGAGACTCAAGTATTCAGTGAGCAGACAAGATAGATCTGGGATAATTACTTATTGTGGAATCTTACTAAAAACTAAAGGTATCTTGGTTTGAACTCAGGTAATGGCTAAGCTATAAGGTTTTAAGAACATGTGAGAGAAGACAGTAACATTTATAGCTGCAGAAGGTACTAAATATTTGTTCATATATCCATACGTTAAGGCATATTGTCTTTAGCTATCAATTTTGTGAGATAATCTAGATAATAGTTGTATATTAAGAAAGAATATACACCAAATCAATATTGTTTCATAAAAATACATTAGTACTGTCTTAAAGGTCGTTCCTTAACATGGTCTTACTTTAATGTTTGTTCTAAGTGACCAACGTGAAATTTACCTGAATGTGTAAGTTAGTTTGCAATTTGACTAATATTTTTACTATAACGTATTCAGTATCAAATCTGTTAGTTAATATCTTCTTTCGTTGTCTTTAAAGAGAGATTTGTTCCAATTTCCTGAAAAAATTTGCGTTTTGGTAAGGCATACAAGGATATAAACAATTGCCATTATAATTGTAATTATAATTATCATTAGCATCATCATCAATAATAGCTAGAGACATCGAAATGTAAGAAGATAAATATTTTAATAAAATTTTCTTTAAAACATTAAAATGGTTATAAAAACAGATTTAAAGTTCGTGGCATTCGTTTTGAATTCACCACACATGTGTGAAATAAAATTAGAAAAAATATGTTCACTAAATTCACTATTTAACTCCATAAATATGAATCATTATCAATTAAGTTGACTTAAATTCCATTTGACGATAACATTCCAATAAAAAAAATATTTCTCTATTTCTCTCTTCTTTAACCAAACAACAATGGTGAATTATATTTTTAAAACTGATAATATGTTGGCCACATTGTTAATAAAACAAATATTTAACATACAGGAGACGAAAAAGAAACAATATCCAAGCATACTAAATTACATTTTTAACATCTGAGATCTGGTTGGTTTGATATTTACAAATGTTGGACTTAATTTACAGATGCTAGTTATTTATTATTTCTAGTTTTTGGACTAAATAAATTAAACAAGAATTCATTTGTTACCATTATTGATAAAAAATTGTTAGTTATATCTATACATCAAATATCATTAAATATTATTCTATCCGATGAATATTTTTATCTGGTCAATAAGTTAAAAGTGCGTCTTATGCCCGCCAGATGACCACCTTTATGCAGACACAGAAATTAATACTTGCAAGATAACCTAGCTTCTGCGCCCACGTGACGCCATCTGTTAATTCGCACATATTTAGCCGCCGGTATTTAACAAATCTTGAACGTACTAGCCAGGTTGTAGCGGTAAAAGCATGGCTTATACGCGTGCACAAACCTGTAAAACCAGTACCAAAATTGTGTTTACTGCATGAAAATATATTTTTCTTACAGATAGTTATCCGGAAGATAAGTTCACTTCATAATACACTTAAAATATTAAAGTGACTGATAACATTTAACTGGTCGCTAGCTTAAACTTCCGATATAAATATGTATTCGGTAGTCATAATACCAGCCCTTAATAGTTTATTAAATATAATTTATTTTAAAACTAGTTAAATACCCATGCCTCGATAAAAAGTACTCTTTAAGATCATTCCATAAAATTGCTTTTTTGTCCTAAGAAATAGTAATGAACTAGTTCCATATTTATAGGTCTTCCATTTAATCTCACAATCATCCTACCATTACACATTCGCATAAGTGCGTACAACCCGAACGGGTAGTAAGACGCAATGCTAATATAAATAATAATAGTAATAATAATAATTTTTATAAAACTTCCTTGTGAACTAAAGTTTTCGTCCACCCCTCTGGCTGCAGAATCACGAGGTTGTCAGGAGAGCTTACACGTGAACAAGCTACGTCCACCCCTCTGGCTGCAGAATCACGAGGTTGTCAGTAGAGCTTACACGTGAACAAGCTAACGTCCCACCCCTCTGGCTGCAGAATCACGGGGTTCTCAGGAGAGCTTACACGTGAACAAGCTACGTCCACCCCTCTGGCTGCAGAATCACGGGTTGTCAGGAGAGCTTACACGTGAACAAGCTACGTACAACTGGCCATGGGAGAAATGGTCTTTCCACACCAGAAACTTTCAAAGACTGCCATTGAGCTTTGTTTATCGTCATTGTGAAGCATACTTTGACGGGAAATTGCAGTCGTTTGGATTGAAAGTGGTAGTCGGAGGGAATCAAAGGTATTCCGGGTATGAAAACTGTTTCTCCCGCACCACATCCCGTAAAGATGGCTGCTACAATCATGCTACTATGTAAATAATTTACCTGCAACCTGGTGCCATTACATAGCTTAGGAGGTACCAGATTCCGTAGCAGTATTATTGGTGCTCAAACTTTCAGATCGAGATTGTGAGGTGGAATCCATGGCGGGTTTAAAGTGTGGGGGAACTCCACAAGGTATTGGACCACGTTCTCTATCTCCAACATGGAGTCCACAAACTTATATCTCATCACATCAGTAGGAAGGCTGTCCAGTAACGAATCATTATTGCTTGTAACGGTGTCGTTCTTTAGCGTGAGAATAGCTCTCTCCTTAAGCCATTTCGGATCGTTAATGTGAAAATCACTCAAATCGGAGTAAATCATGTCATTTAAATAGCACAACAAGTTTATATTGATTATTACGACACTTATTTAACGAGCTTAACCTAACCTTTCATTATTATGACACTTATTTAACCGAGCTTAACCTAACCTTTCATTATTATGACACTTATTTAACCGAGCTTAACCTAACCTTCATTATTATGACACCTTATAAACCCAGCTTAACCTAACCTTTCAAGTTTAAATAAATATTATTTATAATTTTAGATAAAATAAACCATTCGTTGTAATAAACTTTATGATAGAGCATACATCACAGGCACTTTAGTGCACACTGCGCAAGCTCAAGAGTGAAATACCGGGATCATGATCAACTTAACTTTAACTTAACTTTAACTTAACGTAAACGTTCACTTATCGTAAAGAAACCAGTGGTGGACTGTCACGATTCACGTAACTTGACGTAACAGCTTGAGCCAAACAGCATTAGAGAGTATACTGTGCTATATTATGTTAACAGTGCTATCTGTCACTATATGGATTGTTTACTTTTGATATATTTAACCACATTGCAATAACATATTTATCATTCAAACTAATTGTATCGAAGTTAAGTTTTTTGCACGTTCTACTTTTCCTATTTTAGTGTTATGTTATAATCGTCTTTAGTCACGACTTAAAAGTAAAATCTAGCTTGCATACACTGTAAACAAATGAAGTAACAATATATGCCAATAAGGTTAAAAACTAAATAGCAGTGAAAACGTGATTGGCTGGATATTTCACGCGATACACTTAACTTATATATCACGTGACGTGAAAATCTTCCAAGACAACTCTTACCATATGTGAACGTTAAGTTAACCACATCGTGATGGCTTCCATTTAAAAACATGAGGAGAAACTTTACGTTAAGTTACGTTAAGTGGAAGATAAGTTAGCTTTAAGTTGATCGTGATCCCGTTATAACGCAAAGAATCACGGGATGACACATATCACCCAGTGCCGTGAATCGAAGAAAAGTCATATGCTATCGTCAATATTCACATTTTGAAAGTGATTAGTGCACTATGTTGTCGAGTTTTATTTTAAATATAATATGTAATAAAAAAAATTAGAACAAATCTTGGTGTTATTATATTCTACGTACTATAGTGTGCATAATCAAGTGAATAATTTATCAACACATGGTACCATTCCAGTGAAAAAGAGCCAGATGTAGGGCGTACTAGATCATTTTTTCTCTAATATATGACTAGAAGTATGACATTTAGTAGTTTGGTATTTCCGTTTTTCTGTACTACAGAATAAGAGCTAAATCCACAGTTTATTATTATTAATTTTATAAATATATAAGTTACATTTCAATTAAGATCTACGAGAGTAATACCTACCACGTGACCTTCAAATAGATAGATAAATATAGGCCAGTGATTTTGGCTGGGTTTTTTAATTGCCGTATAAAAAGCCCGGTTCTTGGATTTCGTAACCATACACTGTTCTGCAATATTTATAAAATAATAAAACCAATATAGGCCTGCCATCAAACTATAGGTCTTAAATTAACTTAGGCCTGAAACTATTTTTCATGTGTGCCATAGCAATAATTTTAATAGACCTTTTTATTATAATCTAGCACCGTGAAATAAACCTATTATAAGATCACTGTAGCTATGAGTAAATAGAATATATGTGTATCTATATGCATGGGAATAAATATATAGGCCTGTAGGAATATGCTTAAATATAAACAGCCCCAAATATGACCTAGATTCTAGCAAGTATTAATTAAATCATGAACTTATATATACAGTACTACAAGTGTACACATAATTAATAAGATCGGGAACTTTCTTCCAACAGCATCCATCCTTTAGTCACAATTTTAAAATTACTTTTTAATCTTTGAATTACTGTGCAGCGGAGATTTGATAGGTTGCAGTAGCACACTTTTACATCTTCCTGCGGTGGTTTAAAAATTGTATAAACGGGTTTATTTTTAATAAATTCCAAGTAGTCAATAGAAAAAAAAACTCTTCATCGGGGAATTCAAAATTTAAATGCCATCTTCAACAAAACAATAGGTTAAGGAGACACGATGGATATTGGATTCTAGAAACAAAATATAGAGAAACTAGTGGCCAGAAATTAAGACTCTGTGATAGAAACAAGTACTTTATAAATACGTACATAATATTTTAGTTTATCTAATATTTAAATTAAATGTGTTTTAAAATATAATCTTAAAATAGATTTCCTCTTAGTAGTACCATTTGACATATTTAAGATTTATTTTATTTTTATGTGGTAGGTACTCGACTTGGATTTATTGGTATTTCCGGTCGAAGTTGAATACAAATAGTTAATATATTGGTGTTTGGTTGGAACTTCTTATTTTATCGTGTTTTTTTTAGCATTGCTTCTTACTACCCGTTCAGATTTGAAGCAATGTACTAAAATTACTCTAATGGATTTAGGGATTAGGAAGGTTATATTTATATGAAGTGTACCATCCATTTGCGTGGAGGTAGAGTGTAAAACCATGTTAGAAAATTCCCCCTCAGTACACTTGACCACCTGACAGAGATTCGAGCCTTTATTCCCCAACATCAACAGTCTAGCTTACTCCAAGAGTATCGCGTTATACCACGAGGCCACCGAAGCGGTTTAACGTTTTGTTCAAATGATGTAAAATGTTTACAAATTGTATACGTTTTTATGTATTTAAACTTATTGTTTATTAATGTTTTTGAAACCTTGTAACCTTGTTTTTCTTCTACTTTATAACACATTTTACCCCATCTTTAATTTTTCCTAAATGTTAAATATTTAATGATACTTGCTTAATCTGGCATGTTTATTCATGTACGAGCCAACTAGTCTTAATTATTCTAAACGATACAATACAATGAAAAAATATAATATTAATGTAATTTGTAAATTATTCAAATTAAGTGCTTTACTCTTAACAAAATAAAATATATTTTATTAATAATAATCTTAAAAACCATTCTAATCTTTAGTACAATTATAAAATTGTCTTGCCGATGACATACTACAGTGGCTATAATTAATACCCTCCATAATAAACAAAAAAACTACTCATCCCCATAGTAAATTACAAAAATGTATTTAATAATGAACATATAAGTAGTTTTATTTTCACTATAGACAATTCAATGGTATTTATAAAATACTACCAAAATGCAATAGTAATAATAAAATACTACAAAAATTCCGCAGTCATTCTAAAATACTATCAAAATGCTATAGTAATTATATAATACTTCAAAATTTAATAATAATTATAAAAACGCCTACTACTAAAATTCAGTATTAATTCTAAAATACTACTAAAACTCAGTATTATTCCAAAAATACCATAGGTTTTCTGTAATTCATTTTCATAAGGTCACCTCATTTCATTTTCAAACACTTGTAGATAAATATTGGTAGAAAGTTTATAAGAATAAACAAAAAAAACATTGTAATGTTACAATGGGATGGAAATCCAATGAAACAGCGTAGTTGGAAATAAAAATTACTATAATCTTACATAAAAAATGCTGGTCTCTAAGGGAAATCAGAAAAATTGTTAACAGACCCCACACAACTGTTAAAGACATAATTTACGTATACGGGATAAGAGAAACTAATACATAGGTTTTGGACTGAGGCCAGTTTTTAGGCAATTGGATGTCGAATTTTTCAAAACGCTTTCTATAGTGCACCTATACAGTATAAGAAGAATCACCATGCAAAAGGTCAGCTGGTATTGGGCTTTTATGGATATAGATCAAACAGAGTTTAAGTAAATTATTTCCTTTTCATACAACTTTGTGTTAATTTCTCAGAGCTGGAGATTAATATATATCTAATTGTACATGACGACCCTTTGAAATGTTTATTGGCGATCCCTTTGAGGGTAGCGACCACCAGGTTGAGAATCCCTTAGCCAGATGGTAAGTTGATTAAGCATCATAATAGAGAATAGCTTATTGAGAGAAATAATAAAATGTTTGTCAAGCATTCATCCACCATTCTCTCTTTGTTTGTTCATGTATGACAGTAGATGACTGACACCCCTTCCGTTTACCTGTTGTGTTTACCTGTTTTATGTACCTATGGTGACAACAACACTATTCAGATTGTTTTGTTTGTTATAATAAGTATATCTTTATTTTGTTAATATAATGAGTCTTGTTGGCACAACTTTTTCAATTATCGAACAAAAGTGGCGAAATATAATTAAAATACACATTAATATTATGCAAGTTTAAGGTTGATAAAATTGAATATAAGCTTTCTTCAAAGTCTCTAGAGTTCAATCCTAAGTAAGTACACAGTGCCTTATGAAATATTAAAATATTAATCTTATTGAAATATTAAAATTATTAATTAAAGCCAACCTTTTAAAACAAGAAGAAAATGAATGCCCATACAGCCAATTGCACAGAACCAATGAAGCTTGGGAGGTTGAAATCATATTTAGTTTACGGATGTATCCACAAGTATTCTATTCGGAAATCGAAAAATAATACCCGGACACGGGAATCAAACCTGGAACCTTTGGTTTGTCGTGCCTTGCTCAACACTGAGCTATCAAGAAATGTGCCTTAAAATATGAGTTAAGAATAACCTTGCGCATGAGGCACTACGTGGATAGATCGATGGCAGAGTTTTGACCCACTAAGCCAAAGGTCCCTTTTTTTGATTCCCGTGTCTAAGTCTCATTTATAAATTCACGAATATTTAAAACATATTTATAAATATGACGGAATATCTGAAAAACAGCAAGACTGACACTACAGAGTGTTCGGAGACTCATATCTCAAACTGCACACATATTTGTTTGAAACAAAAGTAATGCAACATCCTTATACACCTACATTTGGAAACAGATGACAACACCATTAAATTGTATTCATAGTTTCATCGTGTAGCGCCGGGAGAGCAAAGCTGTTCAAGCACGCGTTTGCAAAAGGTTGCATAGAATTTAGGCGCACGGCATTGCACATGTAATAATGGCAAGAACTTTCTGTGATTTAATACCGTTAATTATGACCCTCAGAACGAATCCGCATTTCTAGATGGACTGTGGTGTTTGCTATTAATTGTGGTATGTTCTGCTGCCGTGCTCCAAGATGTCGAGGTGTGTAGTGCCGTGCGCCTAACTATATGCAACCTGTTGTACACGCATGTTTGAAAATATTTGCTATCTCGTTGCCAACGCTAAAAACTTTGAACTCGATTTAATGTTAATACCATATTTTTCCGGATGTAAATGTACAATGATTTTGTATTACTTTTGATTCAAACAAGTATATGTGCAGTGAACTATGAATTTCAGAACACCCTGTATATTATAAGAAATTTGACTTTAGACAACCCTCAAATCTATTACTAGACAACTGACATCAAGGGGCACGTGGACAAAGATGTCCGCTTGTCTAGTCAAGTACAACGGTCTGGATGTTATCCCTGGCTGAGGGTTTTCTCCCTCCCTCCCTCCACACAAATGTGGGTTTATCTCCACAAAATCCCGCCTCCCTCACATCCATTCCATTAGTGTGAATCTGCTGAGAGCCCTGATGGGAAGTAAGCTGTCCCGGTGTTTATATAAGATATATAATCTTGTTATCCTCAAGTGAAGGACGAGGAGACAAGGACCTCCTTCTGGGCTCACCATTTCTGCGCACAAAAACCCTCTTGAAAATGTTTCTCTTCAACGTCAATGACACGTGGCTTTCCACGGCTTTTACGCCGGCCTTTGCGTCTGACACTTTTATTAGCGTGCTCTTATGAAACCGGGACTATAACACACGTACAGTCTTGATCACAAATAGAGGCTGACCATTAGGGCTAAGTCTCATTGCAATAAGTCAAGGTTTTTTTGTCTGGACTGTATCATTGTTGCAACATTACTCTACCGTGAGTCCGTGATGTCAGTTATTAATCTAACAACTTTAAGATTCCCTCTAGAGTAAGCTACAATGTGTAATCGACCGTTATTTAACGTAACTACAACGGCTGAGACAGCTAAACATCCTCTGAGACGAGATTAGGAGTTCACTATAATTTGGAGGTTGGAAGTGAGGCTCCTAAATGAGGTATGATTAGTGTCATAACATAAAGTAAAATAAAATATTAACTACAACTTTTAAAGCATACAAAAAATTATTTCCAAACTTTGAAAAACAACGCTATTTCAAAATATCAATATAAGAGTAAATAATCAATAAATGTTAGAATACATAAAAGGAAACTATGCGAAGATCTTATCGTATGTTTTTGAACTACTGTTACGTATAAAGGACAAAGATGTTAGGATATTTTTAATTTTTTGTCAAACTAATAATAGAGTTTCATCAAAATAATGCACGTTTTTACGATATAAAATAAAAATAAAAAATATAGTACGGTGCACAACAATGACTTTTTCTCTCTTTTATCTTAAAATAAAAACATTTACTGAAATATCTTAAGGATTAAGAAGTGAAATAATAATCATTGTTGCAGAAACACTCCACCAAAGAGCCTAAATGAATTAATATAGAGGAACATCTCTGTCCACCAAAGAACATAACAATCAATCTCACTCTTCAAATTAATATAGAGGAATATCTCTGTCTACCAAGAACATACAATCAATCTCACTCTTCAAATTAATATAGTGGAATATCTCTGTCACCAAAGAACATAACAATCAATCTCACTTTAAATTAATATAGAGGAATATCTCTCTCTACCAAGAACATAACAATCAATCTCACTTTCAAATTAATATAGTGGAATATCTCTCTCCACCAAAGAACATAACAATCAATCTCACTCTTCAAATTAATATAGAGGAAATCTCTGTCCACCAAAGAACATTAAAATCATATCTCACATCATCAATTTAATATAGAGGAATATCTCTGTCCACCAAAAATCATAACAATCAATCTCACTTTTCAAATTAATATAGTGGAATATTCTCTCCACCAAAGAACATAACAATCAATCTCACTTTTCAAATTAATATAGAGAATATCTCTGTCCACCAAAGAACATAACAATCAATCTCACTTTTCAAATTAATATAGTGGAATATCTCTCTTCCACCAAAGAACATAACAATCAATCTCACTTTTCAAATTAATATAGAGGAACATCTCTGTCCACCAAGGAACATAATAATTCCACTCTTCGGATACATCCATACAATTAATATAATTTTGCCTATAGTTTAGAAACTACTAGTTATATAAAAATATATTTCAATTTTTTTATTTTTTATTAATGGTTCTTCAACTTTACAGTGAAAAGTGAAGTCATATCTCAAATAATGGTGGATAGTTATTAAAAATTAAAAATTATCTGCTTATAAAAAGTACCCTCAACATCAATTCTTGGGAAAATTAGATTTTTGTTTGTTTGTTACTTTATTTAATAACTTTATACAACATTTAAAATAAATACTTAGAGCAGATTTCTATAAAATCGATTAAGTTCACTTTTCGATAACCTATTTTTAATTTTAGGGTTAGATTTTTAATTCCAAAACTGCCTCACGGGAACGTTATGTCAACTCTAGATACCCAGTTTCAGCCTGATCTGTATAATGGTTTAGTTTCAGGCCGAGAAAGACACAGACAACATACCAAAAACCACACTCTTGGCTTCATGAATCATGGAACGTTGACATTTATCAAAATCTCGATTTTAATTTTCTTTACGACATCACATTTCTCTCTCCGAGGGTCAAGAGGAATGAAAACTTCCGGTCGCCTTAAAGTTAACCTATGGAGTATTATGTTATAATGTAGCTCATTCTTATATCCACTTCAGTGAAAGAATATATCAAAACTTTGGTGTTTTATTAAATTTCAAAATGTTCAAGGTTTTATATTTGTAAAAAATAAATTTAAATATTAGTTCCCAAATAATGATGATTGATAAATGTCATTAGAGCAGTGATTAATATAATAATCGTTTGTTTTCTATCTTCTTTATGAAAGTTGTCTTGAACCCACTTTATAATCTCTGGTTGATACTGCAAGCCACAGTAGAGTCAAGTAATGGGTGTGGATAACCAGATAGGGCTTATAGCTCAGGAGGGATCTTAAAAAAAAAATGGATCATATTTTCTGGTAGTTGCCTCCCCTCTCATTCCTTATCTTAGTGGGGGCTTTCATCCCCTTTCTTCCCTTTTGGAAGTGTTATATTTTTTGGTTGAGTGCATGATGTAAAAAATAACATATCGTCTCATCATATGGTTTAATATCAAGTCTTGTATTAAGGGAAAGAGAGAGAGAGAGACAGAGATAGAACAATTTGAAGAGGAATGTTAGTATATTAAATCTGCTTGATTTGTATATGTTCTCTGTGGTTATTAATTATTTTAGATAAGTTTTCAATTCTTTCCCTCTACAAATGGTGGTACATTTTCTAAAGTCAATTTTTACGCTTTTGTTTTAGTGTTTGGAGATAATTAGAATAACAGTTGTGATATTTTTTCTGCTTAGTCAATTGTCAAGGACTTAAAAACTGATATTTTAGGTATTTTCTGAACTTGAGTTTAAATAGGGCCCCCCTCCCTTAAAGTCACAAGTTAATCTAATACATCTATAACTTATAATCAAACACATTATTATTTTTAAATAAGCCAATATTTTTATTGCCGAAAGATTTCTTCTTTAATACAGTAGATGAAAATCTATCTTGAAAGCATTTTTGATGATCAAGACGTTCATAGGTGAATACTTAAACTCAATTTGGAGAATCAAAAACCCTTGATGTTAATGTCTGGGCATGTGGTGATTTGGGTTAGAAACCATTGTTTGGTGACTCCCAGGGTATAAATAGTACTTATATTACTGTCTATAGTGTATATTTGACCATAACAATTAAAAATGATTTTCCCATCTAAAGAAAAACAAAAGTTTATTTAATATAAATAATTCTCTCGATTGTATAGGCCATTGTAAGGTGTTTAATGCAAACCAACCTTAAATGGAATAAAAAATAAGCGCTTGAAGAACCATGTTCATATTATGAGAATGCAATTAATTCAAAAGCTTATTTCTGTTCTATTTATGTTTGCAGATCTTAAAGGATCTGTGATATGTGTACCAATGGACAGTTTTAGTCTTCTATAAATTTGTTCATCATTCGCTAGTCGGCGCAGAATTCGGGTGATTGTTCGGCTATTTTTTATGACGATGATGGTTGTTTGATGTTGGAATTTGATGTGACCTATTACGATATCGCGGATCATCTTCTCCAACTAAATGATTAGTTTACTTATGTGAAATATCGATAGGTGGGTCATCGTATTGAATGAGAGTCTTTCATCCAGGTCTTGTGCTGGGTACAGTTCATTTGATTTTTATGATTGTAAATGTTGAAGGATCGTTAAGGCAGTTACAGGATGTGGAAGAAGTTATTTTGAAGATAAGTAGTGACATTTTTTTGGGTATCCACAGGGTTGAAGCTACTGGTATTCTCTGATTACTTCTTGACCCGGTATATTGGTTCTCTCTAGCCTTACCTTCATATAAAGCATGTTCTAGGCTAGTCAATGACTACTTCATGGTCTTTGAGTTAAAGTTGTCTGAGTAGGATGTATTTGTAGAGCTCGTTGGTGACTATTAAGGTCATGTCCACATTCGTTTTTCCTAGCTTCACGAGGATAAGGCAGTGGCCTCTAATCCTTAGTTCCGTCCCTTTATTTAGCTAGTCTCCTGATAAACGTTCACCAAAAATTATCTCTCATGTGTGATTGCCGAGAGTAAAGTTTCAGATGAAGTTTTGTGATGCTGTAGAGGTCCTGTCGAATGCCTTGCTAGTTAGTCCAATGAATTAGGAGAGGCACAATTAATAAATTGGGATAGTGAGGTACAGGATTTCACTGATGAAGGGGAGGATCTGTTCATCTGGGGCTGTGAGTCAGAATGCAATGTGTAGCTTCATCTTTCTTGAATTAAGTGATCGGTGGACTCATTCATGGTCTGTAATTCTCCATTGTGTGTGGTTTGTATATTGATCCTCAGTGGTCGAGAGTCAAACCGTCCCTTAATCCTCTTGCATTGTTCTTCTCGTGTATTGAAGTACCATTCGAAGAATCTCCACTATTGTGTCGCATCTTCCCTTAGCTGGTCATTCATTATTGTGGCCCACAATTTCTTGCGGGTGTCGTTATTCTGAATTGTGGCTTCTTATTTTTAGAGATAAGAAAGGATACTCGTTTTCTAGGCTTGTAAATCACGGAAGAATGTGTTAGAATGTATTCACAGGAAGGGTTGTGTTATGGTCCAGTGATGGGAATTGGTGGGCCTTTTTGCGTAGCTCCTGGAGCTCAGTACATTCTTCCTCTTATTTTTGTCCCACGGTTTGCAGACAAATTGCAGTCCTGTGGTGACTCGGTCTTGATCTTCTCAGCCTAGGTATAGAAAGTGAAACCACTCGTTGCGTCCATCACATATATAGTGCGTTTTCTTTGGATGAGAAGTTGAGGACACCACCTGGTGTCGAGTGCACCTTGGCATGCTGTGTATGATTTTTGTTGTTGTTGGATGCAACCAAGTTTGTCCAAACATGAAAAAGTGGTGGAGTTATATTGTCTCGGGAGGTGGATGCGATGAAGGCTCCTGCCTTAAAAAAAAGCTCTTTCTTCTGATTAAATTGACCCCACGTTGGGTGTTGTTGTTTCACTAAATTCTGGCTTGTTCGTCAAATAAGGGTTATTCTTATGTAGTAATTCAGTGAGGTGTCTGGGAAGTGTCTGAGGTGGAATTATATTATTCTCTTATGCGTTTTATGTGTCTCAGCGGCTATCGTTAGAATGAGCGTCCTCTTTGGTCCATTCTTCAAAGTGAGCAAAGAGAATGCAGATTTAGTGAAGGGAGTTTTAGAGAAACGGAGTAGACCTGTGAAGAGTATCTTATGACGGTTAAATAGAGGGAGGTGGTGGATATGTGGTAGACGTGTTTGGGTTTTAAGGGTGCTCACATGAAGGTGGAGAAAGAGGTGAGATGGGTTGTTGAAGAGGGTATTAAAGAGGGTCGTCATGTCATGGTGGGGAGAGAAGGAAGGAGAAGTGTAGGGATGGATAACTGCTTCGTGTGATGGTGCAAGAAAAGGGAGAGGGTAGGGAGATATAATGGGGGCATCGTTTGCTTTTATTTGAAAACTGGAATCTGTTATTGTCACAATAGTGATGCAAGAAAAATCAATTGTAATTAATTTACATTCCTAGTACGTCTTATTAATAATTTAAAGATAAATTATATAGTTATACCCAGGAAGAAGTATTTGAAGCATTTTATATCTTCTTAAATTCATTTAATAATTATTAATAAATCAATTAAGAAATGTTTAGGATACCCCATGTGACTCACTTTCAATCAATATTGGTTGTCGAATAAAAAAATCAGAGTATACGAGAACGTTGGTTGGAATATTGAAGCTAAATACGTGGTACTCGTTCACGAAACCACGAGAATACTAATGGTATGCGTTCAATTAATAATTATACTAAGTTGCTTTGAGAACTATGATCGAATCCTAATTAGTGCAAGGCTTGAACTTATCCTAGACGATCTTCCTCAGACAATAATAATCTTCTTAAGGCTGACCCGGACACCTATTTGAGAGTTATAGTAATTAATGCCAGGTGGTTAATACAAATATATAATTCAACTATTACAACATATTTTTAAACAATCTGCTGTTAAATAGCATTGCCATGGAGATACATTTCTGTTTGAGGGAACATTGCGAGTGCTTCACTGTCCCTAAGACTTCAAGTCACAAATATAATATGAATATAATGTGAAGGTGGCCTTTCATTTAGATACACCGAGAAAAACCATTTCAGGTTTTCAAACGGAAGGGACTATTTCTAGGGCTCATAATAACATTCATTTTGATCATTGTAATTTGAAAGACACTAAAGTTAAATTTAACTTTGAAATATTTCCATGCACCAAATTAAATGTCAATTTCACCAAAGATAATTTCTCTAAACTTTATTTTATGTATGCTAGTTCCGTAAGGTCATAATATGATCGTAAATCAACTCCTTGTTTGTCACTAAGTAATGTCAAAGCTATGTCCCTCCTCATAATTTTTGATTGCACTAATTAGAATAAGGCGGTCAAATTTGATTTTGTTAAAATCGTATTTAACTTTGAACTTTCCTCCAACATGTCCACAATTAATATTTCCGCTCTATGTCTCATTATTCACAACAAAATGTGGAGTTTTCTCCACTAACAAATAAAGAAGGTATATACCAAGTGTGCATAATAGTGTTTTACTGTCGCTATGTTTATCTACCTGCAAAGATAAGTACTTATTGGAGAAATAATTTACTTATAAGAAGGTTTCACATGCCCAATCAATTCACATGTTATTTATTACCACCGTGAGGATGGTCAAAATTACAAAAGCGTAAAGGACAACATGTCGATGGCTAATAAGTATTATGTTTTCATGGGATCACACCTAAAGTCGATTAAAGACTATACTAGTTTTTAAACTCTAGGATTCATGATTAATAGATTATATACGTCAAAGGATTAAACAAAATCTGGATATATTATATTGTTGAAGAAGTTTATGACATCAAATAATATTTTTTCTATCAAATCTACATTTCTATCTGTTGCATTAAATAAACTACCTTTGATAAACCATGAATACACTACAAACAAGTCGACTAAATGCCAAAATCCCATTTTTAATCTAGCACATCAATAGACACTTATTTTAGGTCAAATATGAATATATATTTTTTTTTGTACTCTAGAATCCAACTAAACAATCTTGGTATCACAGATAATGTGACACACTCTGACAAGGCTAATCAAAGTTTTATTCCAAGCTGGTTGAGTCAGTAAACTCTACAAGGCTGTTCATTATGTCACCCTTCACCGAGAAAATGTTGTCATCCCTTAATATTTCCTCTGATTAGGTTCCATAGATCAGGTTTCTAATCATTCGATAGTGAATTTTTACTAGAGGACGTAAGCTTACAAAAAAACACATATAATTTTATTTTTAAATCTATAATGTTCAGAAAAGTTTTACTAACAAATCAATCCAGGGGTTACTAGGGAGGGTTGTTTGGAGAAAGTTCACTCAAATAAACTTGTGAAGGTGGGGAAGTTACAAAAAAAATTACAAAGCCACTCCCCGTGAAACCCATTCGGGATTTAATCCCAACTTTAACATAACCTAACTTCCTAGACCGCCCGTGCACCATTGTTGGTATGAAATAGTGAGGAACAATATCGTCAGGTATTGATTTCACATCAAATGACAACCTGATATAATATGTCGGTGACCTAATTCATCAGCCGCTAAAATGGTCCTAGTAGATTACCCCCGCGTCTCGCATTTCACGGGACTACGTGGTTTCACCTTCCTGACCCTGTGTGTGCAAGTTCAACAATGTGAACCTGTAACTGGCCGGACCCTTTGTCTCTGTCCACACTCTAAGCTAACATACACACACCAATTAATATCATTAAGTTGTCACCCTTGATTAATTAAATCGTCATGCATTAGTCACAGTTGGCCGTCTCCTACGAGCACTGTGATAGTAGTCTTCAAAAGGTGCTACCCATAATAGTAGTAGTATTATTATTCTCACAATTTAAGGTTATACATTAACTATATACATTAATTACGCCAGTGGAATAAGGATGAAGAAGGTGGAATATCAAAGAAAATGTACCTGAATCCACTTCTAGGGATAGTGGGAAGAAATTAAGGAAAAATCAGTCTGAATACTCCTGACCAAGATTCACACCATCACGTCCATCCAGTCTAAATACTCCTGACCAAGATTCACACCATCACGTCCATCCAGTCTAAATACTCCTGACCAAGATTCACACCATCACGTCAATCCAGTCTAAATACTCCTGACCAAGATTCACACCATCACGTCCATCCAGTCTAAATACTCCTGACCAAGATTCACACCATCACGTCAATCCAGTCTAAATACTCCTGACCAAGATTCACACCATCACGTCCATTCAGTCTAAATACTCCTGACCAAGATTCACACCATCACGTCAATCCAGTCTAAATACTCCTGACCAAAATTCACACCATCACGTCCATTCAGTCTAAATACTCCTGACCAAGATTCACACCATCACGTCCAGCCAGTCTAAATACTCCTGACCAAGATTCACACCATCACGTCAATCCAGTCTAAATACTCCTGACCAAGACTCACACCATCACGTCAATCCAGTCTAAATACTCCTGACCAAAATTCACACCATCACGTCCATCCAGTCTAAATACTCCTGACCAAGATTCACACCATCACGTCAATCCAGTTTAAATACTCCTGACCAAGATTCACACCATCACGTCAATCCAGTCTAAATACTCCTGACCAAAATTCACACCATCACGTCCATTCAGTCTAAATACTCCTGACCAAGATTCACACCATCACGTCCAGCCAGTCTAAATACTCCTGAACCAAGATTCACACCATCACGTCCATCCAGTCTAAGTACTCCTGACCAAGATTCACACCATCACGTCAATCCAGTCTAAATACTCCTGACCAAGATTCACACCATCACGTCAATCCAGTCTAAATACTCCTGACCAAGATTCACACCATCACGTCAATCCAGTCTAAATACTCCTGACCAAGATTCACACCATCACGTCAATCCAATCTAAATATTCCTGACCAAGATTCACACCATCACGTCAATCCAGTCTAAATACTCCTGACCAAGATTCACACCATCACGTCAATCCAGTCTATCATGGGAGTACCACACTATACCATTGAGCAACCGATACAGTCTAGGTACTATTACTTAATAATTAATTTGGAGCACATATTACAATCCTTTCATCGCCTTTGTCTGTTATAACATGTTCCAAACCTTTTAACAAGGTCAGTAAACCCAATCAAACACCCTCAGGATACAAACACTCCTTGACAATGGTATTTAACTATTAAAATTAATTAATGTTAATATTTACTAAAATATAAAACCTGTATATTGTTAAATGATTCATTAATCGATTTCAATTAAAAGGTAAAATAATAAACTAGATTCTAGCAAAAACGCCAAAGCTTAATTTAAATAATCGCTGTATTATTTGTTTTCTTACTAGTTCATTCAATATCATATTTGAACATATTTATTGGGTAATATTATTTTTTCCACTACTAAGACATATATTAAATACTGCTTCCATCTAGTCCAAAATCAAATATGTTTTAAACATGTGTATTTATTATTTCCATGTGTGGTTGTTGAATACAATTGTAGTGTATCTGTTAAGAGGTAGCTAACTAGGTGAATGAGGCTGGCGACATTTCAACACATCAAAATAATAACTTGTGTAGTTATTACTTTATGGAATTAGTGTAATAATGCTAAAATATAATTAGTGTAACTTTTTCAATACGATTGATAGTGAAACTACTTCAATAGAGTATTTATTGCAACAGCTTCAAGACACTTACTATTTGCACTGCTTCAAGAAGGGGCTTGAAACTACATCATGGCACTAATTATTAACACTTCTTCAAAACCATATTTTTTTGCAATTTCTTCAATAAAGTAACTGTTGCACTTGATAAAGACACTTACTACTGACACTGCTTTTAGACAGAGATTGCAACGCTTCATGACACTGAATATTGAAACTACTTAAAGACAGTAACTATTGAAAATGCTTTAATGCAGTAACTATTAAAACAGATTTAAGACACTAACTATTGTCACTGCTTCATTACACTGAGTAATGGCATTGATTCCAGATGTGTTTATATCAACTGATCCAAAACAATAACTATTACAACTTATTCAAGTCTATGACTATCGACACTGTTTCAAGACAGTGACTACTCAACCGCTTCAAGACAAGACACATTTTGAATATGCTTACAACAGTAGCTATTACAATTGCTTCCAGACCATAAAATTTGAAATTTCTTCAAGACAATAAATATTTGAAATGCTTAGAGAAAGTTTGAGAGTATTTCAATCAAGTTTCCGCACTGTCTTGTTTACAGGTAAAATATAAGAGGTATTCGGTTGAAACTTGGAAATATTATCATCAAGATTCTGATGATTTGGTAAACCACTGGTGTTGAACATTTTGTTAGTGTGTTCGTTGATACAGAGACGTACACATACCTGCACCTCTTTACATTCATACTAAGGAAGAACAAAAAAGCGTCATACGATCTTTGTGGTCAGAAGGTGTTAGGAGCTGAAATTCAAACCCGTTTGTTTGCTTGATGTGGGGACAATGTTTTACTTAGCTGAAGTGTATAAAAGTGAATATAAATCTTCAAAAATAGTTGCACAGGATGGGATTGATTTAGATTGGTCGGTACTGTCATTAACATCAACCACTTATGAAAAGCCAGGGCCATTATTCTTGTGGACAGAAGTGTCACGATAAATTAAGTTCCACTAAAACTTGGCATAAGTTAAGGCTCCGCCTATTCGTAAGGGAATGACATTCTTCGTTTCCACAAGTTTGTGCAATATGGGTGCTTAAACAACTGATAAAGAAGCACAAGTGCAATCATCTAGACATTCGCTCTTGTCATTTGAAGCTTTACCAACATGAACGAGAGAACATTTTAAATAACATCATCAAAGGGAATCAAGCTTGTATTCATCACTGTGAACTGGAAACCAAACGTCATAGCATTCAGTAGAACTACACATCATCACCTTTTTCAAAAAATTCAAGATGCAGCCCTTTGCCTGAAAGCTTATAGTCACATTGCTCTGAGATATCCAAGGCCCCTTTCTTGAAAATAGCTTGGAGCGTGGGACTACTGTAACAAGTGAAAGGTATTATTACATGTTGACACGTGAATTACGGCTAGATATATGGACATAGCTGAGAGGAGGACTGTCAAATGGTGCTATTTTGCCACAAGATACTACTCACCCTCATATGGCTGCCCACACCCGGATCACTCTTAAAAACCTGAAATGTGAAGTTCTCGAACATTTAGAACACATTAAAGACCCTCAGGATCCCTCAAGAATGCACTGCGAGGTCATGAAATGGGTGAGATGAGGTGAAAGGGGCGGTGAAAGATTGACTAACCACATGACCAAACACCTGTTTTTTGACGGGATAAACAATCTTGCAGAGCGTTGGGATAATTGTACTGAGAAGCTTGGTGACTATATTGAAAATGTATGCATGTGTGATGTATATATCATAAACAATGAATTTGTGAAAAATAAAGTGCGGATGATTTTTTGATGTACCCAGGTAGATGGTAGCTATTGGAAATGCTTCAGTACAGAAAATATTGTAACCATTTCCTAGTAGTAGCTATTGAAGCTGCTTCAAGATAATAGATACTACAACTTTCCCAAGACAGTAACTATTGCAACTAATTTAAGGCAGTAACTATATCAAATTCAACTTATTCAAGACAGTAACATTTCCATCTGCTTTAAGACACTGACTATTAATATCGATTCACGACAATAGCTATTGAGACTGTTTAAGGAATGTAACAATTGCAACTGCTTTACGGTGGTAATTATTGCAACTGATTCAAGACAGTAATGATATAAACCATTTAAAGACTGGAACTATCACATTCTTTAAGACAGTACTATATGTTGATTTTGGTTGAAAGAACAGTAGAAAAATACATACTTATTTGCGGCCACATTGAAAATATTTTACTAAATTATGTGTTATTCTATAAGTATTGATTATATATGTTAAAAGTTACAGCTGCAGATAGCTTGAGTTGTCGTATGAATATATTAATATTGTAATATTGTTTAATTAACTTTAGAAATTAACTTATACTGTTTCTCAGATAAAAATCATACTATAGCATAACTGCTTCTTAACCACTTATGTAGAAGAATGGTCTAAGGAGTTACTCTCGTGCTATACTTGCCTATTTATGGCAGGGAGATAAGTGTTTGAAATCTTGATTTTGGTCTACTGAGGGTAGTTTTTCCTAAATACTTTTACACTTTGCTTCCACGCAAATGCGGGTAGATGGTTGAAAATCAATTCATCCCCCATAACCCAACAAGTCCTGAAAGTTAGTGCATCATCACGTCCAATAACCCCACGGAACGTGATACATCAACTCGTCTACCAGCTGATGGATCCCCTCCTTACCTTACCCTCTAATCCATACTCCGCCACCTCCTTGATTTATACTCCACCTTGGGAAATAATATAAGCCAATCATTTCACACGCATTGTATTAAAGTCAAATAAAAACTATCAGAGTTAGTCGTAAAAATGTATAGATACATGCATATCCAAATTTCAGTTAATTTAGTGGTTGGTAAATTCCTATATGCTACATTGGTCACAAAATCGACGGCTTGTGATGTCAACTCACAACATGCATGCTGAATATAATTTAGCACCTTTATCTCGTGGGCAGTTTTCTTCTTGTTTGCACGATCACTTTCATGAACTGTTGCATGCACCTTAAGCCTAGTCTCAAGCTGTATTATTTTAGAACCTCTAAAGCCTTCAATATGTTCGGAAATGAATGTATAATATGTTGGTGTAATGCCGGTGGAATGCCTGATCCATTGGTCGTAGTTGGGGTATCAGAAAGTGGTGTGGCCTAAATAGATGGAGGGAAAAAGGCACTAAGGTGGATGTTATTGTCGACCACGTAGTCATAAAACTGGAAAACGTTGTCAGAAGGTGAGGTACCTGTTAAAATTACGAACACATCACCAAAGTTTGAGGGAGACAGATCTAGTAGGCCAAAACAAACTGACCAGTTTCCGAATTGGCTTTGTACTCTTGCAAGAGCGTGCTTGGGGCATGTATTTTTCAGAACCAACATTGTCCTAAGTGATATTTATACCCAAAATAGAGGACACAGAGAAAACTGCTTTTATATATGAATGTGAAGCATGTTTTTAGTCCAATCAAACTGCTAAAATCTACGGGCTGAGAGTAAGCAACACAGATAAAGCCACATTTGACATATTATATTTCCTTACTCTTAACAATTAATTTTTTTAACCAGAATACAGTAGCGATCGATAATGTAACCATGCATTGTATACAGATAGTAAAAATGTTTCGGAGCGTAGTGAATGTCCCAATAATGAACAACATTAGTGAAAGGTCGCACAGCGTAGTAATATTGTCATTGGTAGTAAATAATGTGATCTCCTCAGGATCAAAGCAAAACTTTTAACCACGAGGTGTAGGAATGTCATGTTGGTTAATCTCCCATCAGCAACTCAGGAGCATGCTTAGCCAAAAGGGACTTTCGGGTAAAAGAGATTTTCGTCGCCTGTACACTTAAGCAAACGCAGATTCGTATAGTATTTTAGTGAAAAGTTCTCACTTCCACATACCTACCACCCCTCGAATAGTTTTGTTTGAGCCAATGCTGATCTCGTCCATGACTTTAGCTATTATCAATTATCGAATCTCTAACAATAACAAAAACATAATGTCAAAATTTGAAATAAGCCCCGAAAAATTTAAAGAAGATTTCTTAGTTGAATTACAATTTTATCAAAACGATTTTTTTTTCAATGCACTTCAAAATGCAATGATATGATGAAAAATTGATCACCAATTTTTAAAGATAAGATTGAGAAAGAGAGAAAAAATGAAGGAAAAATTTTAAAATAAAAGTGAGATTTTCCAGGTGTTAAAATAATCCCATTAACATTTACTTACCTCATCTTTCTTAAGAGGCTCGTGGGCTCAATGCCAGTTCTGAAGTTGCGCGAGTGAGGAGAGTTGAAGCTTAGATGAATACGTCAGAGACCAGCCATCAAGTATAAAGAAGAAATACTCGGTGAACTGACAAGCGTCTAGTCCTCTTTTACGCTGTCATTCTTTCTCCACGAGACAACACTCACGAACACCAGAAAGAAGGTGTACTTATCTTAGGAAGGACAGCAGTGTAAAGAAAGAACAGAATAGTACAAGAGTATTGCACTTTTTGTTTGCTCTTACGGGAACCTACAGACATTGGACTGGCCGTCAAGCATTGTCCTTTTGCTACTAAAGTAAAGTTGCCATTTTGACGATCATAACGAACATATCTATTTTCAGAAAATAAGCAGGATATATTCTTATACTATTCACTAATCTATCTAGTAAAAGTAATATAACCTATAGAAAACAAGTTAGAGCCTTTATTTGGTTGAAAGTGTGAACATTTATATTATACCCCGGTCTCACGATGCACCAACTATAAAAGTCACAAGTCTAGTTGAAATGGTAGAACATGTCTCACGACTTTAGCGCCACAAAGTCTCGAATGATTTTAGTTGGTTGGTAACTTTGGAAACTGTACTCTAGACCAGAGCAATTCCATCCTATCTAGTCGAAATAATAATGTATAATACATGCATAAAGTTGATTCAATTTTACGTTCATATGATAGATAGGCTAGATAATGTTAAATATTTTGAAATATATTTTATTGTGACACAACAATATATTTTTCCATAACAGAGTAGTTACTAAGGATACAATTTATTTTTATCTGGAGCGCTCTTCAAGTGGTCCTATGCCTTGTTCTTGTCTTAATTGGTTATCAAGTCAGGATTTTAATTCCAAAAAATTTATTTTAGGGGACTTGGACACTTTTAAGACAGCTGGTAGCACGTGTGCCTTCTGATTTAGGGATCACGGGCTCTAATCTAGGCATGGTTGAAAGTTTTTAATTGGTTAAATTATCAGCTGGAGAAGTGGGTGATATTTGCGCTCTAGAATTAGGTTGATTTGTAGGATAGTCAGGGTGTTCAGAAACTGTATGCTAAAATCTTCAAATAAAATAAATTCTGTGATCGTAATTTATAAAATATGATTTTTCCATATCCCCATTAAACTGATAATGCACCTCCCCTTAAAACCTTCCTTATCCTTAATTCATTATAGTAATGATTTAGATTAGTGAAAGCTGATGGTAGGCCCAGCCTTGCTGAGCACAATTGAACCACACTACTGACAACGGTCGGGAATGTCATCTGATGGAGGAAATAGGCCCAGCCTTGCTGAGCACAATTGAACCACACTACTGACAACGGTTGGGAATGTCATCTGATGGAGGAAATAGGCCCAGCCTTGCTGAGCACAATTGACACACACTACTGACAACGGTCGGGAATGTCATCTGATGGAGGAAAGATCATTGAGCTATTAGTGTTGTATTGTATTCATCAGTTTAGTGGAACCATACGTACTGTTTGGTTGTTAGCTTTATTTTACTTGTACAGCCCCGTGTCTTTAGGTTTATACTCATATCTACTAATTGTGGTAATTAGTTAGGGATAGTGCGTTTTACATAACAACCGAGGCAATACACAAAAATGGACAGAGATGAAAAGAACGGAAATGTTTTAACAATAAAGCAGTGCAAAACACAGCAGAGGAATAGTGTGTTCATAAAGCCAATATAATTGATGTATTTTTGCAGAGAATTTTGGTTAGTACAGCTTGTATCAAAATAATATTATATGAATATAGTAAACTCCAAAAATTAGAAGGTGGTTTAATTGGTTATTACTCAAACATCACTGTAGTATGTATTGAAAATACAATTTTTTTTCGATATATTTAACATGATATTGAACAACTCTTTTATTTGATAAGACTTCCCTTTCAACACACCGTAAAATAGGTACGTAATTATATAATATATATATATATATTTGTGTGTGTGTGTGTGTGTGTGTGTGTGTGTGTGGTGTGTGGTTGTGTGGTTGAGTACCTGTACATACGAAATACATAGATTAAGAAATAAACTAAAATATATTTGAAAATGTTATTATAAATAAATAAATAATTAAACATAATTAGTATACTTTCCAGATCCGAAACCTTAGTTCAGTCGGTGGCGTATCTCTATACTTAAGCTAAGTGTTCCGGGTTCGATTCCTGGAATGGTTGAAAAATGTATCATTGGTAAAATGTGGATTTACCCTTTCACAGTAATGAATTAACGGCTGGGGACTGGATGTTGTGCCTGTCCTAGTCTTAAGGTATATCATAAGACATGTGGCAGGCCTAGCAAGCCTAGTAGTAGAAAATATAAGAATTGATTAAAAAACTTATTCAAACCACAAGCTGAAAACAGTAATGGATGTAACAAAAATGTATCTACTCACCAAAACAGTGAAGATCCAAAACAATCTATAGCATACTGAAATAAAAATTAAACTTGTACCTACCACTGAAGCTAACTTAAACATTCACGGTAGGTGATGTTAGCATTTGATGAAAATTAGGTATGCGCAAACATAATATTTAGTGAGGGGCAGATATAATATTGGGCCCCTTTAACAAATGAAGTAACATGTATTAACTTTTTTTAGACATAAATCAATATTATTGTGCAACGCACTAAAAACAAAACTCTGCACTTATACGTCTACCAATACAAACAATGAATTAATATTTAGATATGATAAATTTAAAATTCACATATATTTTAACTTAAAATTACTTTTTTATTGTTGCTTTAGACTAGATAATTTTAAGAAATTTAACACAAACCGTTAAGTTGACTCATACGACCCTTGTGTTTGTGTCTAGGGTTCAAAGTCATTAATTACTGACAAAAAATCACATACAAAATGACTTTTAATTTATCAAAGCACCCGAGTATGTAAGATTCCAAGACTAGAACACACCTCCTTAATAAAACGACAGGTTTAAATACTTTATACATAATTCATAAAAAATAAAAATGAGAGCTGCAGCAAACCAATCACAATATTATTTATAAAATACGAATATTAATTGCTTTGGCCTTCTTTGTGAGAGATTGGGGGCTTTTAGATTATGCTATCAAAGTAAATGTAAGGGATTTGGAGGCTTCAAATAAACGGTCAAGTGCATATATTAGGATACGTACAAGATTTTGACTTATTGGTAATAATAAGAAAGCTGTTGTAAGGAATGCCGAAATTATATTAGAGGTCAGCAGGTAGCTCTGCTCTTAGAAGTGAACGCTGAGAAGACTAAGTAGGCCCTACACGAACACAAAGGAAACACAGATCAAGGATGACAACTATTTAGAGGTTGTTGGAATAACATCAAATTTGGTAGGGTTCATGGGTTCAAATATTTAGGAACAATTTTAACTAGTATTATTGAAATTAGAGCGGAAATTAAGAAAAGTATGCATTTGAAAATGCATGTGGCTACTCTGTCATTAAATTGTTAACATCTCGCCTATTGTCAAGAAATTAAACTTAGAATATACAAAACAATTGTTTCATCAGTTGATCTTTAGGTTTGGGAAAGGTGTTATTCTATCTTCGGAATGAGAAGAAATTTATTGTATTCTAAAACAAAGTACAGTAATTAGGAAAATATTTGGTGCAAAAAGTGTTATATGTAATGGAGAAGGTTAAAAAACGATGAACTATATACTCTGTAGTAATTACCAGACTTTTTTGGGGTCATAAACCTTAATCCGTACCTAAGCATGATCATAATGTAAGTGAAACTAAGTAATATATATTTTTACAGAAACGTGTTGGAAAAAAGAGCATCACATTTAAGAAAAGATTGTTAATTAAATAAACAGTTACATAAACATATTTAATATTGAACATCATGATTTTCCAAACAGAATCATGGAATAAAAGTCTTCAAGTTATGTTACCAGAATGTGTTTATTTTAATTTTTACGTCAATCCTAAATTTATTAACATTCATTTTCATCTTTTGATTTTAGCTATTTATTCGTTATACTAATTGATCCACTTGAAGATAATCTTTGGTATTGGTATTCTTTCATTTCTAGACATTTATCATCTACCTTTACAAAGTTAAATTTTTCCACATTATTGAGAAGGTTCTTTATCTATTAATTTATGACAATTTTATGCCCCTCCCCCCAATTTCTCATCACTTGATTTTTAAATTACAAATTTTACAACTTATATAATTATGTTTTTATTTATTTCAAAAACTTGGCAAATTTAAGTTCTCTTCCAAGCCGAAAAATAAGTTTTCTTATTATTTGGAACTCTGTCAAGTTATTACGACTTTACCTCTTCTATTTCAGTTTCCCTAACCCAATTTGAAATTTTAATATTCATTTGATTAGCTCATATCTTTCTTTTACCTGCCTACCAAATTTAAACTTTTAACCACGTCGTAAATAGTGTTTTATATAAGTTGACATACTATAAAATATTGGAAAAAATACGTATAATATTTGAAGTTTGAAAAAATAAATTTCATTATTTATACTTAAATATTAAATGACTGGAAAACTATAACTATGTTCAGGTAAACATAAAAAATAATGGAATTTTATAGAAGAAAATGTGATAAGCTTGTTAAGTGTTTTTCATTAGCATGCCATCTGTATTGAACCAGATAACATTAATAATCTGATAAAATTAAAATAAATTAAAATGCACTGTATAAAACATAGATCTTTGGCTCCACTTATGTTTGTGGTTCTGTAAATGCGCTATCATTATCCATATAAACGTAATGTTCTGATGAATGGCTGTAACTAACATCATTTGCAACTACCGTCTCAATAGATATGATGTGTGGAAACTCAGTTGGATCAACGCTATTGGCCCCCAATAAGTTTGCAATTGTCTCTAAGATCCGCTTTAATTATATGAAAAATTTAAAGTGAAAAATATTATAGAAAGTAAACAGTCCCTGAGGTATTTTTATAGTTACCAAAATTAATTACTTAAGATTCAACAATTTTTTAAACAATAAAGATAGAATTAGTGGTTTTTATCTCTGCGTCTAAATATATTTGGGGAACACGCATTTTAATTCCATTAATAGAGTGGGACTGGGTAAAAGTAAAATTAAGTAGAAATTAATCTGAATTTTCAATCAAGTAGCGTGAGGAAAATATTAATATAATATTCAGCCAGGATTTGATCCCCGATCTTTATGACAACGGCAAACCACGCTAGATGAGTCTAGCATTTTGTGTACGTCCTCAATAGTTCATGTTGCAGAAAACACCATAGGGTGTGCCCAGAAGCGGCCGGATAGGGACCAGTCTCCCCTGGTCCGGCGGGCCCCTTAGTCTTGGTGGCAGTTTTACTCAAAATACAATATGGATCTGTATTTACTAATGTTAGCATAACTACGTAGATACTCATACATTCTGTGTACAATACGAAGGCAGAGTTTTACCCAACATGTCTCAATTTATCTTCGAGTTCTTGGCATTATCTTATTTATTTAGGGATATGTAATGCCGCAAGTTTATTCTTAGATAAACAAGGCTAAAATTATGACTGCCCCCTCATAAATTAAATATATACGCAAATTTGGTAAATGGAGCCCCCAAAACTATAAACAATGGACCTGCAACCTCTGGATAACACTTTATTTTCAAGTAAAGTATGTAATTACTGTGCGTAAATGGTTAATTTGGTTTTATTTAAAATATTTATGAAAATATTATTAGATAACGATAATTTGAAAAAAAGGGGAATGAGCTAAGGGACCAATGGTTATTTGGGGGCGTTATAGTCAATGTAATGTTTTGTGATGAAATGCCTACATAAGCAGTTCATATTTGGAAATATAACTAGTTTGTCGGCTAGTGGACTTTATACAGTTACAAACGAATCATTTTATTCCAAAAATTATATAATTATTGATACATGAATGTTAGTCCATAGTCCTGACGTTAAAACATATTACAGTTAAATGCAACAGCCTATATAAGTCGTGGAAGGAAGCTAGGCTTATAACAAAGATTATTTTTTCAAATTGGCAAAAGAAAACTTTTTTAAATATTGCCATTGATAGGTTTTATAAAAATCAAAGTTGCACGTTATATGAGATCAAAATACCTTTTAAAACTTCCAGATAATGTTTCAATTTTGAACATTTTTCCAACATATTTATTGTTTTCACCGATGTTTTCCCATAATCACTACAAGACAAGAAAATGCTGGCATATTTTTTTAGATATCACCTTTTACAATCTGTATCATAAATTTAATTTAGTGGAACATGAGTTGTGAATACTTCAATTGGGCATCCTTTCAAAAATTGATATTTTATTAGGCATTTTCTAATTTCTGCAGTCTAATTGTAGCTCTTAATTTTATAGATCGATATTTAAAATTCATATTTATACAAACTTTTTGAATATGTGTAATTGAATTGGAACTATATGTCCTAGATTAATTTACTACATACACGCATATCCATTCACTGGAAAATATTACACTTTAAAATGTTTTTTTTTTTTTTGCCTAGCTTAGGTTTCATTTAACAATTTGTGTTGTAAACTATAATTGATTCCAATATTCTCTTTTAAATTTTGTTCCTAGTCTTTTCTTACGTAAGGGCAAATAAATGAGTTGTGAATTATAACCTCATCTTTTTCAAATCCCGAAATATTCATTGTGACTTCAAGACAAACTAAATACCCTCGCTGTAATATGAATGTGCTGATGAATTATTTTGACTTCTCTTGATCTGCCTTTATTTCAAAGCACCACGCGGGGGTCAGCGGACACTATCCACATTCCTTTTATGTCTAATTCCTCAACTTTCCTCCACCTCTTGCTCTAATAGACCAAAATCAAAACCAGTAGCTCTTTATTTTTATCCCCGTTCAGTATTTTGGAGTCTTTCCTCCAGATAAAAGCGCAAACATCAAAAATAATCGTTTTCAAATCAAATTTATTCCTTATTTTCTGTGTTGACTATTGGGTGTTTTATGGAAACGTCTTAAAATATTATTTTGTTTTAAGATAGCTTTTAGTTTCTTATTGTTTTTTCTTAATCATGATTTAATTTTAACGAATCCATTAAATATTTATGAGCTTTTTAAGCTAGTGATGAAATAAATTAAAAGTTAGACTGGTCACACTATATTCCTACGCTCTTCAAAAATGCAAAATAATATAAAATACTATTTTTTATTGTTTCATTTAAATGATTTCTCCAAGTGTGTGCATGGTGTATTTTGTCACTTATAGGACCAATATCCTCTTAATATCTACTTTAGACATGTTCATTGGAAGCGCGTTTAACAGCAGAAAGTTCTTTGTTAGTCTGTTCATACAACGCCACCAAACATCTGGCTTAGATTACTTAGCCATAAATTAGTTGAAACACTACACTAAAATTGCGGTTCTGTTTGTAACTTTACCTTGCGTATCAGAGACATCTTAAACACTGTCCTAACTGCCTTACCACACGATAACTGTGAGCACTTGTTTGCAGTAAGCGCCATGTTTGTTTGGATGGGAGAGTTGATGGGACGGAGGCCCATTGGATAGTAGACTGGTGTTGATTTGTTTACTTTCTTCCACAGAACCAAACAGTAGACTAGTCGATGGACGACTAGGTAGATTACCTCCAAAAATATTACCTTTCTCATACCTATCTCAATAGAGTAAGTATTATACAGCATGTATCTAAAACATTGCATCAAACTTTGGCAGGGTGAAAATAGAATAAATCACATCGGCAAACTAGGTTCCATATTAAATATTAAGGGCGGTAACCACCCCTAAAGATAGAGCTAAAAACAACTGCTATGTGAAATATTATGTAAACTGTTTAGGGTATTACAATGAAGCTTTGTATACTACTTATTTAAGCCTTGTTCATTAATAAACTAAATATGCTGTTACCGTTACCCACACCAATCATAAAAACAGGGGGGGGGATGTTGTAACACTTTTTTTCTGCAATAAAATATGTCAGAGTAAGTATTACCAATTTTGACTTAATATTACAAAACATGGAGTAAAAATGAGCAAAAAGGGTGTCTTGGAGAAAGTGTCTATCTTTCCCCGTTTCCGAGATAGTCACCAAGTCTGAGCTCAGAGACAAGTGTAAATGCTTGCCAGGTAGGCAACCAGAATCACAGTCTTACTTCACACTGTAGTCATTTAACTACCCAAAATGACCACCCAGATGTTGACAGAAAATCTATACCGGCTGCTCATGATGACAGTTGCATAAGGGTTCACGTCATTCCAAATGTGAATATTTGTACTATTGAAATAGCCGTCTCTGGTGAATGTTGCCTTAGCGGAAAACAAAACTATAGTGGAGAAATCAGGAACCACTGCGCACTGCTGCAGAAACCAGTCGGAGAAATCAAGGAGCATAATATGCTGGCCCCAATGCCTGAGCTTTTCACATGTGGTACGGATGCAGCAGCTGATCATTCATGACATGCCATATTGTGAAATGGGACACATTCGTTCAGTGCGCAATGACATGTGTGCTTGTTGGCGTGTTATCGTCCACACAATTCAATACCTCTTCTTCGACCAGATCCCCTCGTGGCTGAAATGTACCTGTTTCACGAAGTCGCTGAGTGACAAAGATGAAGATTTGGTGATAAGGTTGACGTCATGTAGAATGAATTTCATGGTTCAACCATGTGCAGGTGTTCTTGCATTTCCTCTAGCTTCACCGTACAGCATGACCATCTCTGTCATTTCTGCGTTTTTGTGCTTTGCCATTTGACTAGTAATACACGCAACATGCAGTGAAGTAGTGTGGACTGATGCAAGACTGCTCGTGGAGGGAGGGGAAGATAGTAATAATCATAGTGGGTGAAGGGGGGGGGGCGAAGCAACACAACTATACTGGCTCCCGACCTGGCCGGAATTAACACTTGTCTTTGAAATCAAACATTCATGATTACCTCGTAAACGGGGAATCTAGACAGTTTCTCTAAGACACCTATTATGTTAATTTATACTTCATGTTTTGTAATCCTAAGTCAAAATTGGTAATATCTACTCTGACATATTTTATTGAAAAAAAAGTGTTACAACCCCCCTCCTCCGTTTTACATGATGGGGGTGAGTAACCATAACAGAACATTTAGTTTATTAATGATCAAGGTTTCAATAAGTAGTATACAAAGATTCGTTGTAATATCCTAAACAACTTTCATAATATTTCACACACAGTGGCGGCTCGTGTATAGGCACTGTGGAACTGCAGCACCATCTATTTCCACTTGACATTATCGATAAATTTAATATAATTAGTCATTTTTTTCTTTAATTCTTTATTTATTTTTGTAGTACATTATAAATTCCTTAAGCTTAATGTCATACTTCAGTAGCTATCACCTAGCTTATGAAAAAGATACAAACATCTTTGTATGGAACTGTTCGCTTCACAGTGCCAGTTACGTGGTGTTTGACTGTTGTGCACATGCCACATAGGAGGGGGTTGGGGAGGAAGGTGGGACTGCTAGGTAGAGAGAGCACTGTTGCTCTCGCAGTGCTGGCTATAGCGGGATGGTGGAAGGAAGTTTTTTTTACTCAGCGTATATTGTGTTTAAAAACCGTGTACCATATTCTTGAACGTGATAAAGTGTAGAAGAGTGTAGAATTAGATTATTCTTTTTCTTCCAGCTATTCAATATGATTCATTTTTCAGTTCTTTTATTTAACAGAAAACCTTAACCATGGCCTTACATTCCCAAGAAGTAAGTTCTGTGACTGTAAGTGAACTTCAAAAGCTTAAGTTTTCACAGCTATCTTTCCATGATAAAGTTACAGTTAAGAAAATTAGGTCATTAAACACCTGATATTCTAATATCTCAGCCAGGCAAAAGCAACAAAAAGAAATATATTCGTAACTTTAATTATGAATGGTACCAACGGATAAAATGTCTTAGCGGCTGTTAGCCAGAAATCGAGGAGAAAATTATAGAACTGTTTGCGCAAGTTAAAACAATAAGAATGTATTTCATTTTTAAATGATAAATCAAGCTTTAACAGTAACAATTTAAGTCAAAGTAAGTAAACAAAATTTTTCTTAAGATCTCATCAAGTTCCTGAATAAATTTTATTTATATATATGTTTTTTCCTTTTACACAATTTTAAAACAAAGGCTAAATATTATCTGGAGCAGCACCCCCACTAAATTTATCTACAAGCCTCCACTGTTCACACAACCGTCGTTTTTAGCTTTATCTTTAGGGGTGTATACTGCCCTTAATATATAAGATTGACCCTAGGTTGCTGATGTGAATTATTCTATTTTCACCCAAGGAATAACCTGCCAAAGTTTGATGCAGTGTTTTAGATACACGTTGTATATGCGTACAACCGGTGATAAAAAAAACTTCTTCTTGATATTGAATCGTGATACTTCTTAGATACAGTGACTAAAGTGACACTATTTATTCAAGATTGTAGCTCACGCAACTACAGTCCAAAACTCATAAGAATGCTCTTTTATAAAATACAGCTGTTGATCAGTTGAATTGAGGTATTAATACGTGAACATAGATATAGTAGTTTTTTAGCTCACAGATAATGTTCTGATTATAATTTGATTGTAGGAATTATGGTATATCCTGATTTCCTCACGATTATTCTTTTCTAAGAGATAGGCAAAGCTACCATATCTAGATTCATAATCCATGCCATCTGTAACTCAAATGTTGACCAGTTGACATTTTGTAAGTTAAAACTTTTTTAGCAGGCCATTTTTAATTTTAGAGGTAGAGAGAATAATGTGATGGTCAAAAAAATCAAACTCGAGATTTTGATGAATTGCGACCTTCCGAATCCGAAAAAGTTATTTTTGAATTTCTGTATGCCTGTCTGTCTGTCTGTACCTCAGAGTGAAGCCTAAGCTATTTGAATGATAGGGCAAAACTTGGTATCTTGAGTTTTCATAGGGTTTCCCCAAGGTATTTCTGGAATTGAATATCCAATTATAAAATTAAGAGTATTTTACTGAAGGGTGAAAAGATAAATAATCGATTTTCTCAAAATCAGCCTGGACGATTTTGATAAGTTTCATTTAGAAGCAATAATCAATGTTACAAACAAAATGGCTACTCTAATTTTTTCTTTGGGCAAAATAACTTTAAGGGTTCAGGTTTGATGGGTAAATTTTCATTTTTATCATATCTCCAAACCAATTTTAGATATGAAATTACATATATTTGAATACATGCAGATCTATTTATAATAAACATCTTTTATTTGAAATATATTTTTATAAAATCAATAGTTTTGGGGATATTGGCAAATATATTAATACAGTTTTGTGAGTTCTAGTTGTGAAGAGATAACGCAATAGTTCTCTAATGCCAGAGAGTAAGCAAATAAGTAAGTCTTTCAAGAAGTTGATGTTTTTCTTTCAACCTCTTAGGGGAAATGTTTGTACGGCACAGGGGTGAATCCTTGATTTTCTATAAAAGGGTGAGGGGTGCGTGGGAGCTCCCATCGGGATCAGGTTGGGGAAGGGAGGGTACCTCACCTCAAGATATGTTGACATAAAAATACTTCAAAATTTGAGAGTAAATCTTTAAGTAATTTTTCAGTGTAATGCTAAACTTGTGAATAATCTTTTAATGAAGAGTATAACTCAAAATATGCGAATAGTATTGAAATTTGCCCATTATGAGAATATTCAAAAATAGTTATTATTGAGAAGAAAATAAGTTTAAACATTATAACAATTTTTATATAAAAGGGTGTTTACTATTCAATCAATTAGACTAAATAGATGGAAATATTCAGATTTCGAACAATCAAACTTTAACTTAACTCTATAGTATAGGTAGTTATTTTTCATTCTAACTCGAAATTCTACCACTAAGCCATACTAACACGTTATGTGTGTGGTATTATTCAATGATTTTGTATAAAACACGTTATTTAAAAATGCATTATTTTAAAGATCTTTATTTATTATTTATCATTGAAATAGTAATAATAAAAATGACAAGATTGATTCAAACCTAAGCAATGTTTTTGCAACAAGGTGAGAGGCGCGCAAATTAAATTAGGGGAATTTCATTAATGTCTATAATTACCACTTTAATAATTATTGTGATTGTCTTAGATCTTAATATTAACAATAAAAACTTAAAAACTTAAATTTAGTTAGTGAGATAATATTACGTGACAATAAAACTAGTAGTGACTTTAACATTGATTTAATTGGTTTAATATGTTTAAGGGGCACGTGACCCTCCAGGATCCGCCCCTGGCGCAGATATGATCTATCTCTCTCATTTTAGACCCAAAAGTAAATAATTACCTATTTTATTGGTCAAAATTAATAAAAGAGAAATTTAGTAGCAATAAGATAACAATAAAATGTGCATACCCTAATAAAATTCCAAAAATATTAACTGGAAGTCAAAATTTTAATACAAAGCTTTGAGCCTTGGGGACCAAATATCGATATTTTTTATTTGTCATAGTATATAAACAAAGACGTTAAATTTTAAAATAGAATTATAAAATTTAAAGCTGTGAGTCAAAAAATGTTTTATGTGTGTATAGTGCAACTTGCTTTCGTGTTCGAAAGTGCATGTTATATTACGAATTTTGAGTAAATATCTCTCTTTTTTAACAATAGAGTGAGAAAGTCCGTGTGGAGTTCCGACCCATTTATTTGTTGAACCTCTTAATAGAAATGTTTCTACAGGAATGATTTCTACCTATCGTTTTGGACTCATGAGTCTCTTTATATTACAGGTAGAGAAAGTATTGTGTTTGTTAAAAAAACCTAACTCAATATTTTGATAAATGTTGACGTTTCATGACCCCCCGAATTCAAAAAAATAGTTTTCGGGTTTCCATCTGTTTGTTTGTATCTTGGACTAGAGCCTCAACTATTTTACCAATTGGGCTAGAATTTGGTAACTAGGTTTTCCATAGGTTTACTCCAAGGTTTATTTTTAATTGGATATCTAACACTAAAATTAAAGGTAGTTTAAAGAAAGATAAAAATAGATAATACTATTTTTTCAAAATAGGCGTTTACGTTTTTAATTAAATTTCATTTCCAAACATTTATAGATATTCCAAACAAAGTGACTACTCTCAATATTTCGGCAAAATGATTTAATAGTTCCGGTCTTATGTGGGAATTCTGATTTTTTATCACATCACCGTAAATCTTTGAGATATGAAATTCTTATCATTGCAAATATGTAAGTATGTTTATATTACAAATATTTTACTTGAAATGTATTTTTATAAAACTAATAATTTTCAAGAGAAACGCCAATATATATTTTTTAACTTTTCGGAGACCGAAGGTAAAGTATCTCGACCGTAATAAAATCAACCCCAAGATGTTAAGGGGTGTCGACGTTTCATGACCCGCCAAACCCCAAGAAGTGGTTTTTAAATGCCGTCTGTCTATGTGTGTGCTT
>JBCFYV010001001.1:43011820-43387566 GCA_039000515.1 Timema cristinae
TACAGGATGTGGAAGAAGTTATTTTGAAGATAAGTAGTGACATTTTTTTGGGTATCCACAGGGTTGAAGCTACTGGTATTCTCTGATTACTTCTTGACCCGGTATATTGGTTCTCTCTAGCCTTACCTTCATATAAAGCATGTTCTAGGCTAGTCAATGACTACTTCATGGTCTTTGAGTTAAAGTTGTCTGAGTAGGATGTATTTGTAGAGCTCGTTGGTGACTATTAAGGTCATGTCCACATTCGTTTTTCCTAGCTTCACGAGGATAAGGCAGTGGCCTCTAATCCTTAGTTCCGTCCCTTTATTTAGCTAGTCTCCCTGATAAACGTTCACCAAAAATTATCTCTCATGTGTGATTGCCGAGAGTAAAGTTTCAGATGAAGTTTTGTGATGCTGTAGAGGTCCTGTCGAATGCCTTGCTAGTTAGTCCAATGAATTAGGAGAGGCACAATTAATAAATTGGGATAGTGAGGTACAGGATTTCACTGATGAAGGGGAGGATCTGTTCATCTGGGGCTGTGAGTCAGAATGCAATGTGTAGCTTCATCTTTCTTGAATTAAGTGATCGGTGGACTCATTCATGGTCTGTAATTCTCCATTGTGTGTGGTTTGTATATTGATCCTCAGTGGTCGAGAGTCAAACCGTCCCTTAATCCTCTTGCATTGTTCTTCTCGTGTATTGAAGTACCATTCGAAGAATCTCCACTATTGTGTCGCATCTTCCCTTAGCTGGTCATTCATTATTGTGGCCCACAATTTCTTGCGGGTGTCGTTATTCTGAATTGTGGCTTCTTATTTTTAGAGATAAGAAAGGATACTCGTTTTCTAGGCTTGTAAATCACGGAAGAATGTGTTAGAATGTATTCACAGGAAGGGTTGTGTTATGGTCCAGTGATGGGAATTGGTGGGCCTTTTTGCGTAGCTCCTGGAGCTCAGTACATTCTTCCTCTTATTTTTGTCCCACGGTTTGCAGACAAATTGCAGTCCTGTGGTGACTCGGTCTTGATCTTCTCAGCCTAGGTATAGAAAGTGAAACCACTCGTTGCGTCCATCACATATATAGTGCGTTATTCTTTGGATGAGAAGTTGAGGACACCACCTGGTGTCGAGTGCACCTTGGCATGCTGTGTATGATTTTTGTTGTTGTTGGATGCAACCAAGTTTGTCCAAACATGAAAAAGTGGTGGAGTTATATTGTCTCGGGAGGTGGATGCGATGAAGGCTCCTGCCTTTAAAAAAAAGCTCTTTCTTCTGATTAAATTGACCCCACGTTGGGTGTTGTTGTTTCACTAAATTCTGGCTTGTTCGTCAAATAAGGGTTATTCTTATGTAGTAATTCAGTGAGGTGTCTGGGAAGTGTCTGAGGTGGAATTATATTATTCTCTTATGCGTTTTATGTGTCTCAGCGGCTATCGTTAGAATGAGCGTCCTCTTTGGTCCATTCTTCAAAGTGAGCAAAGAGAATGCAGATTTAGTGAAGGGAGTTTTAGAGAAACGGAGTAGACCTGTGAAGAGTATCTTATGACGGTTAAATAGAGGGAGGTGGTGGATATGTGGTAGACGTGTTTGGGTTTTAAGGGTGCTCACATGAAGGTGGAGAAAGAGGTGAGATGGGTTGTTGAAGAGGGGTATTAAAGAGGGCGTCATGTCATGGTGGGGAGAGAAGGAAGGAGAAGTGTAGGGATGGATAACTGCTTCGTGTGATGGTGCAAGAAAAGGGAGAGGGTAGGGAGATATAATGGGGGCATCGTTTGCTTTTATTTGAAAACTGGAATCTGTTATTGTCACAATAGTGATGCAAGAAAAATCAATTGTAATTAATTTACATTCCTAGTACGTCTTATTAATAATTTAAAGATAAATTATATAGTTATACCCCAGGAAGAAGTATTTGAAGCATTTTATATCTTCTTAAATTCATTTAATAATTATTAATAAATCAATTAAGAAATGTTTAGGATACCCCATGTGACTCACTTTCAATCAATATTGGTTGTCGAATAAAAAAATCAGAGTATACGAGAACGTTGGTTGGAATATTGAAGCTAAATACGTGGTACTCGTTCACGAAACCACGAGAATACTAATGGTATGCGTTCAATTAATAATTATACTAAGTTGCTTTGAGAACTATGATCGAATCCTAATTAGTGCAAGGCTTGAACTTATCCTAGACGATCTTCCTCAGACAATAATAATCTTCTTAAGGCTGACCCGGACACCTATTTGAGAGTTATAGTAATTAATGCCAGGTGGTTAATACAAATATATAATTCAACTATTACAACATATTTTTAAACAATCTGCTGTTAAATAGCATTGCCATGGAGATACATTTCTGTTTGAGGGAACATTGCGAGTGCTTCACTGTCCCTAAGACTTCAAGTCACAAATATAATATGAATATAATGTGAAGGTGGCCTTTCATTTAGATACACCGAGAAAAACCATTTCAGGTTTTCAAACGGAAGGGACTATTTCTAGGGCTCATAATAACATTCATTTTGATCATTGTAATTTGAAAGACACTAAAGTTAAATTTAACTTTGAAATATTTCCATGCACCAAATTAAATGTCAATTTCACCAAAGATAATTTCTCTAAACTTTATTTTATGTATGCTAGTTCCGTAAGGTCATAATATGATCGTAAATCAACTCCTTGTTTGTCACTAAGTAATGTCAAAGCTATGTCCCTCCTCATAATTTTTGATTGCACTAATTAGAATAAGGCGGTCAAATTTGATTTTGTTAAAATCGTATTTAACTTTGAACTTTCCTCCAACATGTCCACAATTAATATTTCCGCTCTATGTCTCATTATTCACAACAAAATGTGGAGTTTTCTCCACTAACAAATAAAGAAGGTATATACCAAGTGTGCATAATAGTGTTTTACTGTCGCTATGTTTATCTACCTGCAAAGATAAGTACTTATTGGAGAAATAATTTACTTATAAGAAGGTTTCACATGCCCAATCACATTCACATGTTACTTTATTACCACCGTGAGGATGGTCAAAATTAACAAAAGCGTAAAGGACAACATGTCGATGGCTAATAAGTATTATGTTTTCATGGGATCACACCATAAAGTCGATTAAAGACTATACTAGTTTTTAAACTCTAGGATTCATGATTAATAGATTATATACGTCAAAGGATTAAACAAAATACTGGATATATTATATTGTTGAAGAAGTTTATGACATCAAATAATATTTTTTCTATCAAATCTACATTTCTATCTGTTGCATTACATAAACTACCTTTGGATAAACCATGAATACACTACAAACAAGTCGACTAAATGCCAAAATCCCCATTTTTAATCTAGCACATCAATAGACACTTATTTTAGGTCAAATATGAATAATATATTTTTCTTTCGTACTCTAGAATCCAACTAAACAATCTTGGTATCACAGATAATGTGACACACTCTGACAAGGCTAATCAAAGTTTTATTCCAAGCTGGTTGAGTCAGTAAACTCTACAAGGCTGTTCATTATGTCACCCTTCACCGAGAAAATGTTGTCATCCCTTAATATTTCCTCTGATTAGGTTCCATAGATCAGGTTTCTAATCATTCGATAGTGAATTTTTACTAGAGGACGTAAGCTTACAAAAATAACACATATAATTTTATTTTTAAATCTATAATGTTCAGAAAAGTTTTACTAACAAATCAATCCAGGGGCTACTAGGGAGGGTTGTTTGGAGAAAGTTCACTCAAATAAACTTGTGAAGGGTGGGGAAGTTACAAAAAAAATTACAAAGCCACTCCCCGTGAAACCCATTCGGGATTTTAATCCCAACTTTAACATAACCTAACTTCCTAGACCGCCCGTGCACCATTGTTGGTATGAAATAGTGAGGAACAATATCGTCAGGTATTGATTTCACATCAAATGACAACCTGATATAATATGTCGGTGACCTAATTCATCAGCCGCTAAAATGGTCCTAGTAGATTACCCCCGCGTCTCGCATTTCACGGGACTACGTGGTTTCACCTTCCTGACCCTGTGTGTGCAAGTTCAACAATGTGAACCTGTAACTGGCCGGACCCTTTGTCTCTGTCCACACTCTAAGCTAACATACACACACCAATTAATATCATTAAGTTGTCACCCTTGATTAATTAAATCGTCATGCATTAGTCACAGTTGGCCGTCTCCTACGAGCACTGTGATAGTAGTCTTCAAAAGGTGCTACCCATAATAGTAGTAGTATTATTATTCTCACAATTTAAGGTTATACATTAACTATATACATTAATTACGCCAGTGGAATAAGGATGAAGAAGGTGGAATATCAAAGAAAATGTACCTGAATCCACTTCTAGGGATAGTGGGAAGAAATTAAGGAAAAATCAGTCTGAATACTCCTGACCAAGATTCACACCATCACGTCCATCCAGTCTAAATACTCCTGACCAAGATTCACACCATCACGTCCATCCAGTCTAAATACTCCTGACCAAGATTCACACCATCACGTCAATCCAGTCTAAATACTCCTGACCAAGATTCACACCATCACGTCCATCCAGTCTAAATACTCCTGACCAAGATTCACACCATCACGTCAATCCAGTCTAAATACTCCTGACCAAGATTCACACCATCACGTCCATTCAGTCTAAATACTCCTGACCAAGATTCACACCATCACGTCAATCCAGTCTAAATACTCCTGACCAAAATTCACACCATCACGTCCATTCAGTCTAAATACTCCTGACCAAGATTCACACCATCACGTCCAGCCAGTCTAAATACTCCTGACCAAGATTCACACCATCACGTCAATCCAGTCTAAATACTCCTGACCAAGACTCACACCATCACGTCAATCCAGTCTAAATACTCCTGACCAAAATTCACACCATCACGTCCATCCAGTCTAAATACTCCTGACCAAGATTCACACCATCACGTCAATCCAGTTTAAATACTCCTGACCAAGATTCACACCATCACGTCAATCCAGTCTAAATACTCCTGACCAAAATTCACACCATCACGTCCATTCAGTCTAAATACTCCTGACCAAGATTCACACCATCACGTCCAGCCAGTCTAAATACTCCTGAACCAAGATTCACACCATCACGTCCATCCAGTCTAAGTACTCCTGACCAAGATTCACACCATCACGTCAATCCAGTCTAAATACTCCTGACCAAGATTCACACCATCACGTCAATCCAGTCTAAATACTCCTGACCAAGATTCACACCATCACGTCAATCCAGTCTAAATACTCCTGACCAAGATTCACACCATCACGTCAATCCAATCTAAATATTCCTGACCAAGATTCACACCATCACGTCAATCCAGTCTAAATACTCCTGACCAAGATTCACACCATCACGTCAATCCAGTCTATCATGGGAGTACCACACTATACCATTGAGCAACCGATACAGTCTAGGTACTATTACTTAATAATTAATTTGGAGCACATATTACAATCCTTTCATCGCCTTTGTCTGTTATAACATGTTCCAAACCTTTTAACAAGGTCAGTCAACCAATCAAACACCCTCAGGATACAAACACTCCTTGACAATGGTATTTATACTATTAAAATTAATTAATGTTAATATTTACTAAAATATAAAACCTGTATATTGTTAAATGATTCATTAATCGATTTCAATTAAAAGGTAAAATAAATAACTAGATTCTAGCAAAAACGCCAAAGCTTAATTTAAATAATCGCTGTATTATTTGTTTTCTTACTAGTTCATTCAATATCATATTTGAACATATTTATTGGGTAATATTATTTTTTCCACTACTAAGACATATATTAAATACTGCTTCCATCTAGTCCAAAATCAAATATGTTTTAAACATGTGTATTTATTATTTCCATGTGTGGTTGTTGAATACAATTGTAGTGTATCTGTTAAGAGGTAGCTAACTAGGTGAATGAGGCTGGCGACATTTCAACACATCAAAATAATAACTTGTGTAGTTATTACTTTATGGAATTAGTGTAATAATGCTAAAATATAATTAGTGTAACTTTTTCAATACGATTGATAGTGAAACTACTTCAATAGAGTATTTATTGCAACAGCTTCAAGACACTTACTATTTGCACTGCTTCAAGAAGGGGCTTGAAACTACATCATGGCACTAATTATTAACACTTCTTCAAAACCATATTTTTTTGCAATTTCTTCAATAAAGTAACTGTTGCACTTGATAAAGACACTTACTACTGACACTGCTTTTAGACAGAGATTGCAACGCTTCATGACACTGAATATTGAAACTACTTAAAGACAGTAACTATTGAAAATGCTTTAATGCAGTAACTATTAAAACAGATTTAAGACACTAACTATTGTCACTGCTTCATTACACTGAGTAATGGCATTGATTCCAGATGTGTTTATATCAACTGATCCAAAACAATAACTATTACAACTTATTCAAGTCTATGACTATCGACACTGTTTCAAGACAGTGACTACTCAACCGCTTCAAGACAAGACACATTTTGAATATGCTTACAACAGTAGCTATTACAATTGCTTCCAGACCATAACATTTGAAATTTCTTCAAGACAATAAATATTTGAAATGCTTAGAGAAAGTTTGAGAGTATTTCAATCAAGTTTCCGCACTGTCTTGTTTACAGGTAAAATATAAGAGGTATTCGGTTGAAACTTGGAAATATTATCATCAAGATTCTGGTGATTTGGTAAACCACTGGTGTTGAACATTTTGTTAGTGTGTTCGTTGATACAGAGACGTACACATACCTGCACCTCTTTACATTCATACTAAGGAAGAACAAAAAAGCGTCATACGATCTTTGTGGTCAGAAGGTGTTAGGAGCTGAAATTCAAACCCGTTTGTTTGCTTGATGTGGGGACAATGTTTTTACTTAGCTGAAGTGTATAAAGGTGAATATAAATCTTCAAAAATAGTTGCACAGGTGGGATTGATTTAGATTGGTCGGTACTGTCATTAACATCAACCACTTATGAAAAGCCAGGGCCATTATTCTTGTGGACAGAAGTGTCACGATAAATTAAGTTCCACTAAAACTTGGCATAAGTTAAGGCTCCGCCTATTCGTAAGGGAATGAAATTCTTCGTTTCCACAAAGTTTGTGCAATATGGGTGCTTAAACAACTGATAAAGAAACACAAGTGCAATCATCTAGACATTCGCTCTCGTCATTTGAAGCTTTACCAACATGAACGAGAGAACATTTTAAATAACATCATCAAAGGGAATCAAGCTTGTATTCATCACTGTGAACTGGAAACCAAACGTCATAGCATTCAGTAGAACTACACATCATCACCTTTTTCAAAAAATTCAAGATGCAGCCCTTTGCCTGAAAGCTTATAGTCACATTGCTCTGAGATATCCAAGGCCCCTTTCTTGAAAATAGCTTGGAGCGTGGGACTACTGTAACAAGTGAAAGGTATTATTACATGTTGACACGTGAATTACGGCTAGATATATGGACATAGCTGAGAGGAGGACTGTCAAATGGTGCTATTTTGCCACAAGATACTACTCACCCTCATATGGCTGCCCACACCCGGATCACTCTTAAAAACCTGAAATGTGAAGTTCTCGAACATTTAGAACACATTAAAGACCCTCAGGATCCCTCAAGAATGCACTGCGAGGTCATGAAATGGGTGACGATGAGGTGAAAGGGGCGGTGAAAGATTGACTAACCACATGACCAAACACCTGTTTTTTGACGGGATAAACAATCTTGCAGAGCGTTGGGATAATTGTACTGAGAAGCTTGGTGACTATATTGAAAATGTATGCATGTGTGATGTATATATCATAAACAATGAATTTGTGAAAAATAAAGTGCGGATGATTTTTTGATGTACCCAGGTAGCTGGTAGCTATTGGAAATGCTTCAGTACAGAAAATATTGTAACCATTTCCTAGTAGTAGCTATTGAAGCTGCTTCAAGATAATAGATACTACAACTTTCCCAAGACAGTAACTATTGCAACTGATTTAAGGCAGTAACTATATCAAATTCAACTTATTCAAGACAGTAACATTTCCATCTGCTTTAAGACACTGACTATTAATATCGATTCACGACAATAGCTATTGAGACTGTTTAAGGAATGTAACAATTGCAACTGCTTTACGGTGGTAATTATTGCAACTGATTCAAGCCAGTAATGATATAAACCATTTAAAGACTGGAACTATCACATTCTTTAAGACAGTACTATATGTTGATTTTGGTTGAAAGAACAGTAGAAAAATACATACTTATTTGCGGCCACATTGAAAATATTTTACTAAATTATGTGTTATTCTATAAGTATTGATTATATATGTTAAAAGTTACAGCTGCAGATAGCTTGAGTTGTCGTATGAATATATTAATATTGTAATATTGTTTAATTAACTTTAGAAATTAACTTATACTGTTTCTCAGATAAAAATCATACTATAGCATAACTGCTTCTTAACCACTTATGTAGAAGAATGGTCTAAGGAGTTACTCTCGTGCTATACTTGCCTATTTATGGCAGGGAGATAAGTGTTTGAATCTTGATTTGGTCTACTGAGGGTAGTTTTTCCTAAATACTTTTACACTTTGCTTCCACGCAAATGCGGGTAGATGGTTGAAAATCAATTCATCCCCCATAACCCAACAAGTCCTGAAAGTTAGTGCATCATCACGTCCAATAACCCCACGGAACGTGATACATCAACTCGTCTACCAGCTGATGGACCCCCTCCTTACCTTACCCTCTAATCCATACTCCGCCACCTCCTTGATTTATACTCCACCTTGGGGAAATAATATAAGCCAATCATTTCACACGCATTGTATTAAAGTCAAATATAAAACTATAAGAGTTAGTCGTAAAAATGTATAGATACATGCATATCCAAATTTCAGTTAATTTAGTGGTTGGTAAATTCCTATATGCTACTTTGGTCACAAAATCGACGGTTGTGATGTCAACTCACAACCTGCATGCTGAATATAATTTAGCACCTTTATCTCGTGGGCAGTTTTCTTCTTGTTTGCACGATCACTTTCATGAACTGTTGCATGCACCTTAAGCCTAGTCTCAAGCTGTATTATTTTAGAACCTCTAAAGCCTTCAATATGTTCGGAAAATGAATGTATAATATGTTGGTATAATGCCGGTGGAATGCCTGATCCATTGGTCGTAGTTGGGGTATCAGAAAGTGGTGTGGCCTAAATAGATGGAGGGAAAAAGGCACTAAGGTGGATGTTATTGTCGACCACGTAGTCATAAAACTGGAAAACGTTGTCAGAAGGTGAGGTACCTGTTAAAATTACGAACACATCACCAAAGTTTGAGGGAGACAGATCTAGTAGGCCAAAACAAACTGACCAGTTTCCGAATTGGCTTTGTACTCTTGCAAGAGCGTGCTTGGGGCATGTATTTTTCAGAACCAACATTGTCCTAAGTGATATTTATACCCAAAATAGAGGACACAGAGAAAACTGCTTTTATATATGAATGTGAAGCATGTTTTTAGTCCAATCAAACTGCTAAAATCTACGGGCTGAGAGTAAGCAACACAGATAAAGCCACATTTGCACATATTATATTTCCTTACCCTTAACAATTAAATTTTTTTAACCAGAATACAGTAGCGATCGATAATGTAACCATGCACTGTATACAGATAGTAAAAATGTTTCGGAGCGTATGTGAATGTCCCAATAATGAACAACATTAGTGAAAGGTCGCACAGCGTAGTAATATTGTCATTGGTAGTAAATAATGTGATCTCCTCAGGATCAAAGCAAAACTTTTAACCACGAGGTGTAGGAATGTCATGTTGGTTAATCTCCCATCAGCAACTCAGGAGCATGCTTAGCCAAAAGGGACTTTCGGGTAAAAGAGATTTTCGTCGCCTGTACACTTAAGCAAACGCAGATTCGTATAGTATTTTAGTGAAAAGTTCTCACTTCCACATACCTACCACCCCTCGAATAGTTTTGTTTGAGCCAATGCTGATCTCGTCCATGACTTTAGCTATTATCAATTATCGAATCTCTAACAATAACAAAAACATAATGTCAAAAATTTGAAATAAGCCCCGAAAAATTTAAAGAAGATTTCTTAGTTGAATTACAATTTTATCAAAATGATTTTTTTTCAATGCACTTCAAAATGCAATGATATGATGAAAAATTGATCACCAATTTTTAAAGATAAGATTGAGAAAGAGAGAAAAAATGAAGGAAAAAAATTTTAAAATAAAAGTGAGATTTTCCAGGTGTTAAAATAATCCCATTAACATTTACTTACCTCATCTTTCTTAAGAGGCTCGTGGGCTCAATGCCAGTTCTGAAGTTGCGCGAGTGAGGAGAGTTGAAGCTTAGATGAATACGTCAGAGACCAGCCATCAAGTATAAAGAAGAAATACTCGGTGAACTGACAAGCGTCTAGTCCTCTTTTACGCTGTCATTCTTTCTCCACGAGACAACACTCACGAACACACAGAAAGAAGGTGTACTTATCTTAGGAAGGACAGCAGTGTAAAGAAAGAACAGAATAGTACAAGAGTATTGCACTTTTTGTTTGCTCTTACGGGAACCTACAGACATTGGACTGGCCGTCAAGCATTGTCCTTTTGCTACTAAGTAAAGTTGCCATTTTGACGATCATAACGAACATATCTATTTTCAGAAAATAAGCAGGATATATTCTATACTATTCACTAATCTATCTAGTAAAAGTAATATAACCTATAGAAAACAAGTTAGAGCCTTTATTTGGTTGAAAGTGTGAACATTTATATTATACCCCGGTCTCACGATGCACCAACTATAAAAGTCACAAGTCTAGTTGAAATGGTAGAACATGTCTCACGACTTTAGCGCCACAAAGTCTCGAATGATTTTAGTTGGTTGGTAACTTTGGAAACTGTACTCTAGACCAGAGCAATTCCATCCTATCTAGTCGAAATAATAATGTATAATACATGCATAAAGTTGATTCAATTTTACGTTCATATGATAGATAGGCTAGATAATGTTAAATATTTTGAAATATATTTTATATGTGACACAACAATATATTTTTCCATAACAGAGTAGTTACTAAGGATACAATTTATTTTTATCTGGAGCGCTCTTCAAGTGGTCCTATGCCTTGTTCTTGTCTTAATTGGTTATCAAGTCAGGATTTTAATTCCAAAAAAATTTATTTTAGGGGACTTGGACACTTTTAAGACAGCTGGTAGCACGTGTGCCTTCTGATTTAGGGATCACGGGCTCTAATCTAGGCATGGTTGAAAGTTTTTAATTGGTAAATTATCAGCTGGAGAAGTGGGTGATATTTGCGCTCTAGAATTAGGTTGATTTGTAGGATAGTCAGGGTGTTCAGAAACTGTATGCTAAAATCTTCAAATAAAATAAATTCTGTGATCGTAATTTATAAAATATGATTTTTCCATATCCCCATTAAACTGATAATGCACCTCCCCTTAAAACCTTCCTTATCCTTAATTCATTATAGTAATGATTTAGATTAGTGAAAGCTGATGGTAGGCCCAGCCTTGCTGAGCACAATTGACCCACACTACTGACAACGGTCGGGAATGTCATCTGATGGAGGAAATAGGCCCAGCCTTGCTGAGCACAATTGAACCACACTACTGACAACGGTTGGGAATGTCATCTGATGGAGGAAATAGGCCCAGCCTTGCTGAGCACAATTGACCCACACTACTGACAACGGTCGGGAATGTCATCTGATGGAGGAAAAGATCATTGAGCTATTAGTGTTGTATTGTATTCATCAGTTTAGTGGAACCATACGTACTGTTTGAGTTGTTAGCTTTATTTTACTTGTACAGCCCCGTGTCTTTAGGTTTATACTCATATCTACTAATTGTGGTAATTAGTTAGGGATAGTGCGTTTTACATAACAACCGAGGCAATACACAAAAATGGACAGAGATGAAAAGAACGGAAATGTTTTAACAATAAAGCAGTGCAAAACACAGCAGAGGAATAGTGTGTTCATAAAAGCCAATATAATTGAGGTATTTTTGCAGAGAATTTTGGTTAGTACAGCTTGTATCAAAATAATATTATATGAATATAGTAAACTCCAAAAATTAGAAGGTGGTTTAATTGGTTATTACTCAAAAATTACTGTAGTATGTATTGAAAATACAATTTTTTTTCGATATATTTAACATGATATTGAACAACTCTTTTATTTGATAAGACTTCCCTTTCAACACACCGTAAAATAGGTACGTATATATATATATATATATATATATATATATATATGTGTGTGTGTGTGTGTGTGTGTGTGTGTGTGTGTGTGTGTGTGTGTGTGTGTGTGCTTGGTTGAGTACCTGTACATACGAAATACATAGATTAAGAAATAAACTAAAATATATTTGAAAATGTTATTATAAATAAATAAATAATTAAACATAATTAGTATACTTTCCAGATCCGAAACCTTAGTTCAGTCGGTGGCGTATCTCTATACTTAAGCTAAGTGTTCCGGGTTCGATTCCTGGAATGGTTGAAAAATGTATCATTGGTAAAATGTGGATTTACCCTTTCACAGTAATGAATTAACGGCTGGGGACTGGATGTTGTGCCTGTCCTAGTCTTAAGGTATATCATAAGACATGTGGCAGGCCTAGCAAGCCTGTAGTAGAAAATATAAGAATTGAATAAAAAACTTATTCAAACCACAAGCTGAAAACAGTAATGGATGTAACAAAAATGTATCTACTCACCAAAACAGTGAAGATCCAAAACAATCTATAGCATACTGAAATAAAAATTAAACTTGTACCTACTACTGAAGCTAACTTAAACATTCACGGTAGGTGATGTTAGCATTTGATGAAAATTAGGTATGCGCAAACATAATATTTAGTGAGGGGCAGATATAATATTGGGCCCCTTTAACAAATGAAGCAACATGTATTAACTTTTTTTAGACATAAATCAATATTATTGTGCAACGCACTAAAAACAAAACTCTGCACTTATACGTCTACCAATACAAACAATGAATTAATATTTAGATATGATAAATTTAAAATTCACATATATTTTAACTTAAAATTACTTTTTTATTGTTGCTTTAGACTAGATAATTTTAAGAAATTTAACACAAACCGTTAAGTTGACTCATACGACCCCTGTGTTTGTGTCTAGGGTTCAAAGTCATTAGATTACTGACAAAAAATTACATATAAAATGACTTTTAATTTATCAAAGCACCCGAGTATGTAAGATTCCAAGACTAGAACACACCTCCTTAATAAAACGACAGATTTAAATACTTTATACATAATCATAAAAAATAAAAATGAGAGCTGCAGCAAACCAATCACAATATTATTTATAAAATAAAAATATTAATTGCTTTGGCCTTCTTTGTGAGAGATTGGGGGCTTTTAGATTATGCTATCAAAGTAAATGTAAGGGATTTGAGAGGCTTCAAATAAACGGTCAAGTGCATATATTAGGATACGTACAAGATTTTGACTTATTGGTAATAATAAGGAAGCTGTTGTAAGGAATGCCGAAATTATATTAGAGGTCAGCAGGTAGCTCTGCTCTTAGAAGTGAACGCTGAGAAGAATAAGTAGGCCCTACACGAACACAAAGGAAACACAGATCAAGGATGACAACTATTTAGAGGTTGTTGCGAATAACATCAAATTTGGTAGGGTTCATGGGTTCAAATATTTAGGAACAATTTTAACTAGTATTATTGAAATTAGAGCGGAAATTAAGAAAAGTATGCATTTGAAAATGCATGTGGCTACTCTGTCATTAAATTGTTAACATCTCGCCTATTGTCAAGAAATTAAACTTAGAATATACAAAACAATTGTTTCATCAGTTGATCTTTAGGTTTGGGAAAGGTGTTATTCTATCTTCGGAATGAGAAGAAATTTATTGTATTCTAAAACAAAGTACAGTAATTAGGAAAATATTTGGTGCAAAAAGTGTTATATGTAATGGAGAAGGTTAAAAAACGATGAACTATATACTCTGTAGTAATTACCAGACTTTTTTTGGGGTCATAAACCTTAATCCGTACCTAAGCATGATCATAATGTAAGTGAAACTAAGTAATATATATTTTTACAGAAACGTGTTGGAAAAAAGAGCATCACATTTAAGAAAAGATTGTTAATTAAATAAACAGTTACATAAACATATTTAATATTGAACATCATGATTTTCCACACAGAATCATGGAATAAAAGTCTTCAAGTTATGTTACCAGAATGTGTTTATTTTAATTTTTACGTCAATCCTAAATTTATTAACATTCATTTTCATCTTTTGATTTTAGCTATTTATTCGTTATACTAATTGATCCACTTGAAGATAATCTTTGGTATTGGTATTCTTTCATTTCTAGACATTTATCATCTACCTTTACAAAGTTAAATTTTTCCACATTATTGAGAAGGTTCTTTATCTATTAATTTATGACAATTTTATGCCCCTCCCCCCAATTTCTCATCACTTGATTTTTAAATTACAAATTTTACAACTTATATAATTATGTTTTTATTTATTTCAAAAACTTGGCAAATTTAAGTTCTCTTCCAAGCCGAAAAATAAGTTTTCTTATTATTTGGAGCTCTGTCAAGTTATTACGACTTTACCTCTTCTATTTCAGTTTCCCTAAACCCAATTTGAAATTTTAATATTCATTTGATTAGCTCATATCTTTCTTTTACCTGCCTACCAAATTTAAACTTTTAACCACGTCGTAAATAGTGTTTTATATAAATTGACATACTATAAAATATTGGAAAAAATACGTATCATATTTGAAGTTTGAAAAAATAAATTTCATTATTTATACTTAAATATTAAATGACTGGAAAACTATAACTATGTTCAGGTAAACATAAAAAATAATGGAATTTTATAGAAGAAAATTGTAATAAGCTTGTTAAGTGTTTTTCATTAGCATGCCATCTGTATTGAACCAGATAACATTAATAATCTGATAAAATTAAAATAAATTAAAATGCACTGTATAAAACATAGATCTTTGGCTCCACTTATGTTTGTGGTTCTGTAAATGCACTATCATTATCCATATAAACGTAATGTTCTGATGAATGGCTGTAACTAACATCATTTGCAACTACCGTCTCAATAGATATGATGTGTGGAAACTCAGTTGGATCAACGCTATTGGCCCCCAATAAGTTTGCAATTGTCAAAAAGATCCGCTTTAATTATATGAAAAATTTAAAGTGAAAAATATTATAGAAAGTAAACAGTCCCTGAGGTATTTTTATAGTTACCAAAATTAATTACTTAAGATTCAACAATTTTTTAAACAATAAAGATAGAATTAGTGGTTTTTATCTCTGCGTCTAAATATCTATTTGGGGAACACGCATTTTAATTCCATTAATAGAGTGGGACTGGGTAAAAGTAAAATTAAGTAGAAATTAATCTGAATTTTCAATCAAGTAGCGTGAGGAAAATATTAATATAATATTCAGCCAGGATTTGATCCCCGATCTTTATGACAACGGCAAACCACGCTAGATGAGTCTAGCATTTTGTGTACGTCCTCAATAGTTCGTGTTGCAGAAAACACCATAGGGAGTGCCCAGAAGCGGCCGGATAGGGCCAGTCTCCCCTGGTCCGGCGGGCCCCTTAGTTTTTGGTGGCAGTTTTACTCAAAATACAATATGGATCTGTATTTACTAACGTTAGCATAACTACGTAGATACTCATACATTCTGTGTACAATACGAAGGCAGAGTTTTACCCAACATGTCTCAATTTATCTTCGAGTTCTTGGCATTATCTTATTTATTTAGGGATATGTAATGCCGCAAGTTTATTCTTAGATAAACAAGGCCAAAATTATGACTGCCCCCTCATAAATTAAATATATACGCTAATTGGTAAATGGAGCCCCAAAACTATAAACAATGGACCTGCAAACCTCTGGATAACACTTTATTTTCAAGTAATGTATGTAATTACTGTGCGTAAATGGTTAATTTGGTTTTATTTAAAATATTTATGAAAATATTATTAGATAACGATAATTTGATAAAAAGGGGAATGAGCTAAGGGACCAATGGTTAGTTGGGGGCGTTATAGTCAATGTAATGTTTTGTGATGAAATGCCTACATAAGCTGTTCATATTTGGAAATATAACTAGTTTGTCGGCTAGTGGACTTTATACAGTTACAAACGAATCATTTTATTCCAAAAATTATATAATTATTGATACATGAATGTTAGTCTAGGCTTATAACAAAGATTTTTTTTTTCAAATTGGCAAAAGAAAACTTTTTTAAATATTGCCATTGATAGGTTTTATAAAAAACAAAGTTGCACGTTATGAGATCAAAATACCTTTTAAAACTTCCAGATAATGTTTCAATTTTGAACATTTTTCCAACATATTTATTGTTTTCACCGATGTTTTCCCATAATCACTACAAGACAAGAAAATGCTGGCATATTTTTTTAGATATCACCTTTTACAATCTGTATCATAAATTTAATTTAGTGGAACATGAGTTGTGAATACTTCAATTGGGCATCCTTTCAAAAATTGATATTTCATTAGGCATTTTCTAATTTCTGCAGTCTAATTGTAGCTCTTAATTTTATAGATCGATATTTAAAATTCATATTTATACAAACTTTTTGAATATGTGTAATTGAATTGGAACTATATGTCCTAGATTAATTTACTACATATACGCATATCCATTCACTGGAAAATATTACACTTTAAAATGTTTTTTTTTTTGCCTAGCTTAGGTTTCATTTAACAATTTGTATTGTAAACTATAATTGATTCCAATATTCTCTTTTAATTCTGTTCCTAGTCTTTTCTTACGTAAGGGCAAATAAATGCAGTTGTGAATTATAACCTCATCTTTTTCAAATCCCGAAATATTCATTGTGACTTCAAGACAAACATAAATACCCTCGCTGTAATATGAATGTGCTGATGAATTATTTCTGACTTCTCTTATCTGCCTTTATTTCAAAGCACCACGCGGGGGTCAGCGGACACTATCCACATTCCTTTTATGTCTAATTCCTCCAACTTTTCCTCCACCTCTTGCTCTAATAGACCAAAATCAAAACCAGTAGCTCTTTATTTTTATCCCCGTTCAGGTATTTTGGAGTCTTTCCTCCAGATAAAAGCGCAAACATCAAAAATAATCGTTTTCAAATCAAATTTATTCCTTATTTTCTGTGTTGACTATTGGGTGTTTTATGGAAACGTCTTAGAAATATTATTTTGTTTTAAGATAGCTTTTAGTTTCTTATTGTTTATTTCTTAATCATGATTTAATTTTAACGAATCCATTAAATATTTATGAGCTTTTTAAGCTAGTGATGAAATAAATTAAAAGTTAGACTGGTCACACTATATTCCTACGCTCTTCAAAAATGCAAAATAATATAAAATACTATTTTTTATTGTTTCATTTACATGATTTCTCCAAGTGTGTGCATGGTGTATTTTGTCACTTATAGGACCAATATCCTCTTAATATCTACTTTAGACATGTTCATTGGAAGCGCGTTTAACAGCAGAAAGTTCTTTGTTAGTCTGTTCATACAACGCCACCAAACATCTGGCTTAGATTACTTAGCCATAAATTAGTTGAAACACTACACTAAAATTGCGGTTCTGTTCTGTAACTTTACCTTGCGTATCAGATACATCTTAAACACTGTCCTAACTGCCTTACCACACGATAACTGTGAGCACTTGTTTGCAGTAAGCGCCATGTTTGTTTGGATGGGAGAGTTGATGGGACGGAGGCCCATTGGATAGTAGACTGGTGTTGATTTGTTTACTTTCTTCCACAGAACCAAACAGTAGACTAGTCAATGGACGACTAGGTAGATTACCTCCAAAAATATTACCTTTCTCATACCTATCTCAATAGAGTAAGTATTATACAGCGTGTATCTAAAACATTGCATCAAACTTTGGCAGGGTGAAAATAGAATAAATCACATCGGCAAACTAGGTTCCATATTAAATATTAAGGGCGGTAACCACCCCTAAAGATAGAGCTAAAAACGAACTGCTATGTGAAATATTATGTAAACTGTTTAGGGTATTACAATGAAGCTTTGTATACTACTTATTTAAGCCTTGTTCATTAATAAACTAAATATGCTGTTACCGTTACTCACACCAATCATATAAAACAGGGGGGGGGATGTTGTAACACTTTTTTTCTGCAATAAAATATGTCAGAGTAAGTATTACCAATTTTGACATAATATTACAAAACATGGAGTAAAAATGAGCAAAAAGGGTGTCTTTGAGAAAGTGTCTATCTTTCCCCGTTTCCGAGATAGTCACGCAAGTCTGAGCTCAGAGACAAGTGTAAATGCTTGCCAGGTAGGCAACCAGAATCACAGTCTTACTTCACACTGTAGTCATTTAACTACCCAAAATGACCACCCAGATGTTGACAGAAAATCTATACCGGCTGCTCATGATGACAGTTGCATAAGGGTTCACGTCATTCCAAATGTGAATATTTGTACTATTGAAATAGCCGTCTCTGGTGAATGTTGCCTTAGCGGAAAACAAAACTATAGTGGAGAAATCAGGAACCACTGCGCACTGCTGCAGAAACCAGTCGGAGAAATCAAGGAGCATAATATGCTGGCCCCAATGCCTGCGCTTTTCACATGTGGTACGGATGCAGCAGCTGATCATTCATGACATGCCATATTGTGAAATGGGACACATTCGTTCAGTGCGCAATGACATGTGTGCTTGTTGGCGTGTTATCGTCCACACAATTCAATACCTCTTCTTCGACCAGATCCCCTCGTGGCTGAAATGTACCTGTTTCACGAAGTCGCTGAGTGACAACGATGAAGATTTGGTGATAAGGTTGACGTCATGTAGAATGAATATCATGGTTCAACCATGTGCAGGTGTTCTTGCATTTCCTCTAGCTTCACCGTACAGCATGACCATCTCTGTCATTTCTGCGTTTGTGTGCTTTGCCATTTGACTAGTAGTACACGCAACATGCAGTGAAGTAGTGTGGACTGATGAAGACTGCTCGTGGAGGGAGGGGAAGATAGTAATAATCATAGTGGGTGAGAGCGAAGCAACACAACTATACTGGCTCCCGACCTGGCAGGAATTAACACTTGTCTTTGAAATCAAACATTCATGATTACCTCGTAAACGGGGAATCTAGACAGTTTCTCTAAGACACCTATTATGTTAATTTATACTTCATGTTTTGTAATCCTAAGTCAAAATTGGTAATATCTACTCTGACATATTTTATTGCAAAAAAAAGTGTTACAACCCCCCTCCTCCGTTTTACATGATGGGGGTGAGTAACAATAACAGAACATTTAGTTTATTAATTATCAAGGTTTCAATAAGTAGTATACAAAGATTCGTTGTAATATCCTAAACAACTTTCATAATATTTCACACACAGTGGCGGCTCGTGTATAGGCACTGTGGAACTGCAGCACCATCTATTTCCACTTGACATTATCGATAAGATTTAATATAATTAGTCATTTTTTTCTTTAATTCTTTATTTATTTTTGTAGTACATTATAAATTCCTTAAGCTTAATGTCAGTACTTCAGTAGCCATCACCTAGCTTATGAAAAAGATACAAACATCTTTGTATGGAACTGTTCGCTTCACAGTGCCAGTTACGTGGTGTTTGACTGTTGTGCACATGCGCACATAGGAGGGGGTCGGGGAGGAAGGTGGGACTGCTAGGTAGAGAGAGCACTGTTGCTCTCGCAGTGCTGGCTATAGCGGGATGGTGGAAGGAAGTTTTTTTTACTCAGCGTATATTGTGTTTAAAAACCGTGTACCATATTCTTGAACGTGATAAAGTGTAGAAGAGTGTAGAATTAGATTATTCTTTTTCTTACAGCTATTCAATATGATTCATTTTTCAGTTCTTTTATTTAACAGAAAACCTTAACCATGGCCTTGCATTCCCAAGAAATAAGTTCTGTGACTGTAAGTGAACTTCAAAAGCTTAAGTTTTCACAGCTATCTTTCCATGATAAAGTTACAGTTAAGAAAATTGGTCATTAAACACCTGATATTCTAATATCTCAGCCAGGCAAAAGCAACAAAAAGAAATATATTCGTAATTTTAATTATGAATGGTACCAACGGATAAAATGTCTTAGCGGCTGTTAGCCAGAAATCGAGAGAGAAAATTATAGAACTGTTTGCGCAAGTTAAAACAATAAGAATGTATTTCATTTTTAAATGATAAATCAAGCTTGAACAGTAACAATTTAAGTCAAAGTAAGTAAACAAAATTTTTCTTAAGATCTCATCAAGTTCCTGAATAAATTTTATTTATATATATGTTTTTTCCTTTTACACAATTTTAAAACAAAGGCTAAATATTATCTGGAGCAGCACCCCCACTAAATTTATCTACAAGCCTCCACTGTTCACACAACAGTCGTTTTTAGCTTTATCTTTAGGGGTGTATACTGCCCTTAATATATAAGATGGACTCTAGGTTGCTGATGTGAATTATTCTATTTTCACCCAAGGAATAGCCTGCCAAAGTTTGATGCAGTGTTTTAGATACACGTTGTATATGCGTACAACCGGTGATAAAAGAAACTTCTTCTTGATATTGAATCGTGATACTTCTTAGATACAGTGACTAAAGTGACACTATTTATTCAAGATTGTAGCTCACGCAACTACAGTCCAAAACTCATAAGAATGCTCTTTTATAAAATACAGCTGTTGATCAGTTGAATTGAGGTATGAATACGTGAACATAGATATAGTAGTTTTTTAGCTCACAGATAATGTTCTGATTATAATTTGATTGTAGGAATTATGGTATATCCTGATTTCCTCACGATTATTCTTTTCTAAGAGATAGGAAAAGCTACCATATCTAGATTCATAATCCATGCCATCTGTAACTCAAATGTTGACCAGTTGACATTTTGTAAGTTAAAACTTTTTTAGCAGGCCATTTTTAATTTTAGAGGTAGAGAGAATAATGTGATGGTCAAAAAATCAAACTCAAGATTTTGATGAATTGCGACCTTCCGAATCCGAAAAAGTTATTTTTGAATTTCTGTATGTCTGTCTGTCTATCTGTCTGTACCTCAGAGTGAAGCCTAAACTATTTGAATGATAGGGCAAAACTTGTTATCTTGAGTTTTCATAGGGTTTCCCCAAGGTGTTTCTGGAAATGAATATCCAATTATAAAATTAAAAGTATTTTACTGAAGGGTGAAAAGATAAATAATCGATTTTCTCAAAATCAGCCTGGACGATTTTGATAAGTTTCATTTAGAAGCAATAATCAATGTTACAAACAAAATGGCTACTCTAATTTTTTCTTTGGGCAAAATAACTTTAAGGGTTCAGGTCTGATGGGTAAATTTTCATTTTTATCATATCTCCAAACCAAATTTAGATATGAAATTACATATATTTGAATACATGCAGATCTATTTATAATAAACATCTTTTATTTGAAATATATTTTTATAAAATCAATAGTTTTGGGGATATTGGCAAATATATTAATACAGTTTTGTGAGTTCTAGTTGTGAAGAGATAACGCAATAGTTCTCTAATGCCATAGAGTAAGCAAATAAGTAAGTCTTTCAAGAAGTTGATGTTTTTCTTTCAACCTCTTAGGGGAAATGTTTGTACGGCACAGGGGTGAATCCTTGATTTTCTATAAAAGGGTGAGGGGTGCGTGGGAGCTCCCATCGGGATCAGGTTGGGGAAGGGAGGGTACCTCACCTCAAGATATGTTGACATAAAAATACTTCAAAATTTGAGAGTAAATCTTTAAGTAATTTTTCAGTGTAATGCTAAACTTGTGAATAATCTTTTAATGAAGAGTATAACTCAAAATATGCGAATAGTATTGAAATTTGCCCATTATGAGAATATTCAAAAATAGTTATTATTGAGAAGAAATAAGTTTAAACATTATAACAATTTTTATATAAAAGGGTGTTTACTATTCAATCAATTAGACTAAATAGATGGAAATATTCAGATTTCGAACAATCAAACTTTAACTTAACTCTATAGTATAGGTAGTTATTTTTCATTCTAACTCGAAATTCTACCACTAAGCCATACTAACACGTTATGTGTGTGGTATTATTCAATGATTTTGTATAAAACACGTTATTTAAAAATGCATTATTTTAAAGATCTTTATTTATTATTTATCATTGAAATAGTAATAATAAAAATGACAAGATTGATTCAAACCTAAGCAATGTTTTTGCAACAAGGTGAGAGGCGCGCAAATTAAATTAGGGGAATTTCATTAATGTCTATAATTACCACTTTAATAATTATTTGTGATTGTCTTAGATCTTAATATTAACAATAAAAACTTAAAAACTTAAATTTAGTTAGTGAGATAATATTACGTGACAATAAAACTAGTAGTGACTTTAACATTGATTTAATTGGTTTAATATGTTTAAGGGGCACGTGACCCTCCAGGATCCGCCCCTGGCGCAGATATGATCTATCTCTCTCATTTTAGACCCAAAAGTAAATAATTACCTATTTTATTGGTCAAAATTAATAAAAGAGAAATTTAGTAGCAATAAGATAACAATAAAATGTGCATACCCTAATAAAATTCCAAAAATATTAACTGGAAGTCAAAATTTTAATACAAAGCTTTGAGCCTTGGGGACCAAATATCGATATTTTTTATTTGTCATAGTATATAAACAAAGACGTTAAATTTTAAAATAGAATTATAAAATTTAAAGCTGTGAGTCAAAAAATGTTTTATGTGTGTATAGTGCAACTTGCTTTCGTGTTCGAAAGTGCATGTTATATTACGAATTTTGAGTAAATATCTCTCTTTTTTAACAATAGAGTGAGAAAGTCCGTGTGGAGTTCCGACCCATTTATTTGTTGAACCTCTTAATAGAAATGTTTCTACAGGAATGATTTCTACCTATCGTTTTGGACTCATGAGTCTCTTTATATTACAGGTAGAGAAAGTATTGTGTTTGTTAAAAAAACCTAACTCAATATTTTGATAAATGTTGACGTTTCATGACCCCCCGAATTCAAAAAAATAGTTTTCGGGTTTCCATCTGTTTGTTTGTATCTTGGACTAGAGCCTCAACTATTTTACCAATTGGGCTAGAATTTGGTAACTAGGTTTTCCATAGGTTTTACTCCAAGGTTTATTTTAATTGGATATCTAACACTAAAATTAAAGGTAGTTTAAAGAAAGATAAAAATAGATAATACTATTTTTTCAAAATAGGCGTTTACGTTTTTAATTAAATTTCATTTCCAAACATTTATAGATATTCCAAACAAAGTGACTACTCTCAATATTTCGGCAAAATGATTTAATAGTTCCGGTCTTATGTGGGAATTCTGATTTTTTATCACATCACCGTAAATCTTTGAGATATGAAATTCTTATCATTGCAAATATGTAAGTATGTTTATATTACAAATATTTTACTTGAAATGTATTTTTATAAAACTAATAATTTTCAAGAGAAACGCCAATATATATTTTTTAACTTTTCGGAGACCGAAGGTAAAGTATCTCGACCGTAATAAAATCAACCCAAGATGTTAAGGGGTGTCGACGTTTCATGACCCGCCAAACCCCAAGAAGTGGTTTTTAAATGCCGTCTGTCTATGTGTGTGCTTAAACCTAAAACTAAGAGTAGTTTAGTAAATGTTGAAAAGAGAAAAATATATTTTCTCAAAATGGACTCTAACAATTTTCTTAAAATTCGTATACAAGCATTGATTAAGATTTTAAACAAAATGGCTCTTTCTATTTTTCTATGAAAATGAATTTAGGGTACTTTACAGAAGCAGAAATGTCCTTATCTCCGCAACTATTTAAGATAATAAATAACTTATCATTGAAAAATTATTTTAATATAATTAAAGATAAAAAATCTTTTATTTTATATATATATATATATATAGTTTCGGAGATGCTGGCAAATAAATTTTTACAATTTTGTGATCTTTAGATGTAGAGAGACGCTACTTAAGTTTCAACGCAATCATTATTTAATTCCATAGAGTGAGTAGATGGGTAAGTCTTTCAACATTCTTATATATTCTTTCTTTAACCTCTTAGTGGAAATGTTTTTACAGCAATAGTATGTCTCTCTCATTTTAAACTCAATAGTAAATATTAACCTTTTTTATTGGTTTAGATTTATAAATGAGGAATGAAATAGAAATGCGAAAACCATAAAATACTCAACCCCTAATAAAAGGTCGAACATTTTAACCGCAAATCGAAATTTTAATACCTAATAACTAAAAAAAATAAAAATATCGATTTTTTTAAATTCAAATAAATTAGTGAATACTTTAATTCTTTTAAAAGAAAACTATACAATTTAAATCCACGTTTCAAAGAATGTTTGACATAAATATAACGTAGTTTTTGCTCAGGTTTGCTAGTGTATATTATTTCGTTTCACATATATTACGAGTTTTGAATAAATATATCAGTTTCTAAACAATGGTGTGAGAAAGTCCATGCGGAATTTCATTTCTGTTATTTAAATCTTAATTCTAGCGCTTAAGATTATTTATTGATTCTTATATTTTTACGTTCTCACCGTCTTACAGGTAGAGGAATTTTTGTGATCGTCAAAAAAATCAATTTATATATTTTGATGAACTTCTACGTTTCATGATACCCGAATCTGAAAAAGAGTTTATGAATTTACGTCCGTCTCTCTGTCTCTACCTCGTAGTAGATCCTAAACTATTTTACCGACCGAGCTCAGAATTGATATCTAGGATTTTCATAAGGTTGCCTCAAGTGGTTTTGGAATTGATCATCTAACCCGAAAATTAAGGGTGGTTTACTGAAGGGTGGAAAGAGATAAAATTTATTTTCTCAAAATCTGCAATAGTGATTTTGATTAAATTTCATTTATAAGCATTGATCAATATTAAAAAAATATTGTTACGCTCAATTTTTAGCCAAAATGACTTAAAGGGTTATGGTCCAATGCATAGATTATCATTTTTTATTACATCTCCAAAATTATTAGAGATATGAAATTACTTATCATTGCAAATATATATTTCTATTTAAAATATAGAAACTTTTATTTGAAATATATTTTTATAAAACCAACAATCTTCTAGCTAAACGGAAATATATAAAACTAAAGGTTTATTATTGTGACCTTGAAAAAATATAATTAGAGATATTTAAGTACTTGAAAAACTAAAACTAAATATTCTAACAATTATTTCATGTTTATATGTAATATTTATATCATTGTATGCAATTAAAGCATTAAAAATGAAATATAATTTTTTCAAGCATATCTAAGATGTTCCAAAATAAGTTTCAAAGAGAAGTTTATAGTATGGAGATAGTAGATTAGAGCAGTGGTTCCCAAAAGGTGATCTGTGGACCCCCGGGGTCTGTGAGCTGTTCCTAGGGGTCCGTGACAACCGCCAAAATTTAGCAAAATAAAAAGTTAATACTGGTTATCAGTTTATCAAGAAGAACAAAACCATCTAACCGAAATTGTATTGAAAGATTTGTTGATTTTTTTGTACAATTTAACAGTGTGAAAAACCATTTTCAACATTGTGCTACATGAAAAAAAAAATATTATTGAAAAAATTGACATGCATTCGGATTTTCGAGTGAAAGTGTTCAACCTTTAAGCTAGTATTTAAGAAATGATGGTAAAAGAAGAGATTTCACTTAACCTATTATTACTAGATCCAAATTAATAAATTTGAACGTTTGGATAGTTAATAAATTTTCATGTAAGCATAAATGATTTTTTTTGTGAACTTTTACCATTATATTAATTATTATTACAAATAGAGTTGGTGTAAAAATAAATGTGTGTAAAAACGCATCTGACTCGGATTTACTGTGCCCAGTTCCAATTTTGTAGGTTTTCTAACAGGAATTATTAATATGTAGTGGTGCTACTTTCTACACATTGAATAGATTAAATTTTGATTATTATAAAAAACGAGGGTTCCGCCGGTCTCAAAGAGCCTCTTGGGTGGTCCTTGACTGGTAGATAATTGGGAACCACTGATTAAGGGTTAGACAGGACGGGGCTGATGCCGTGTGACAATGGCTGAGTTCTGAGTGTTAGACAGGACGGGACTGATGCCTGTGTGACAACTGGCTGAGTTCCTGAGGGTTAGACAGGACGGGGCTGATGCCTGTGTGACAACTGGCTGAGTTCCTGAGGGTTATACAGGACGGGGCTGATGCCTGTGTGACAACTGGCTGAGTTCCTGAGGGTTAGACAAGACGGGGCTGATGCCTGTGTGACAACTGGCTGAGTTCCTGAGTGTTAGACAGGACGGGACTGATGCCTGTGTGACTACTGGCTGAGTTCCTGAGTGTTAGACAGGACGGGACTGATGCCTGTGTGACAACTGGCTGAGTTCCTGAGGGTTAGAAAGGACGGGACTGATGCCTGTGTGACAACTGGCTAAGTTCCTGAGGGTTAGACAGGAAGGGGCTGCATGCTTGTGTGACAACTGGCTGAGTTCCTGAGGGTTAGAGAGGATGGGGCTGATGCCTGTGTGACAACTGGCTGAGTTCCTGAGGGTTAGAAAGGACGGGACTGATGCCTGTGTGACAACTTGCTAAGTTCCTGAGGGTTAGACAGGAAGGGGCTGATGCTTGTGTGACAACTGGCTGAGTTCATGAGGGTTAGAGAGGATGGGGCTGATGCCTGTGTGACAACTGGCTGAGTTCCTCAGGGTTAGACAGGACGGGAATGATGCCTGTGTGACAACTGGAAGAGTTCCTTAGGGTTATACAGGACGGGGCTGATGCCTGTGTGACAACTGGCTGAGTTCCTGATGGTTAGACAAGATGGGGCTGATGCCTGTGTGACAACTGGCTGAGTTCCTGAGGGTTAGACAGGACGGGGCGTTATGCCTGTGTGACAACTGGCTGAGTTCCTGAGGGTTATACAGGACGGGGCTGATGCCTGTGTGACAACTGGCTGAGTTCCTGAGGGTTAGACAAGACGGGGCTGATGCCTGTGTGACAACTGGCTGAGTTCCTTAGGGTTAGACAGGACGGGACTGATGACTGTGTGACATATCGCTGAGTTCCTGAGGGTTAGACAGGACTGGGATGATGCCTGTGTGACAACTGGCTGAGTTCCTGAAGGTTAGACAGGACGGGACTGATGCCTGTGTGACAACTGGCTGAGTTCCTGAAGGTTAGACAGGACGGGACTGATGCCTGTGTGACAACTGGCTTAGTTCCTGAGGGTTAGACAGGAAGGGGCTGATGCCTGTGTGACAACTGACTGAGTTCCTGAGGGTTAGACAGGATGGAGCTGATGCCTGTGTGACAACTGACTGAGTTCTTAGGGTTAGACAGGACGGGACTGATGCCTGTGTGACAACTGGCTGAGTTCCTTAGGGTTATAAAGGATGGGACTGATGCCTGTGTGACATTTCGCTGAGTTCCTGAGGGTTAGAAAGGACGGGGATGATGACTGTGTGACTACTGGCTGAGTTCCTGAGTGTTAGACAGGACGGGAATGATGCTTGTGTGACAACTGGCAGAGTTCCTGAAGGTTAGACAGGACGGGACTGATGCCTGTGTGACTACTGGCTGAGTTTCTGAGGGTTATACCGGATGGGACTGATGCTTGTGTGACAACTGACTGAGTTCCTGAGGGTTAGACAGGACGGGACTGATGCCTGTGTGACTACTGGCTGAGTTCCTGAGGTTATACCGGATGGGACTGATGCTTGTGTGACTACTGATTGAGTTCCTGAGGGTTAAAAAGGACGGGACTAATGCCTGTGTGACTACTGGCTGAGTTCCTGAGGGTTATACCGGATGGGACTGATGCTTGTGTGAATACTGGCTGAGTTCTTGAGGGTTAGACAGGACGGGACTGATGCCTGTGTGACTACTGGCTGAGTTCCTGAGGGTTAGTCAGGACGGGGCTGATAACTGTTTGACAACTGACTGAATTCCTGAAAGTTAGACAGGACGGGGCTAATGCCTGTGTGACAACTGGCTGAATTCCTGAAGGTTAGACAGGACGGGACTGATGCCTGTGTGACAACTGGCTGAATTCCTGAAGGTTAGACAGGACGGGACTGATGCCTGTGTGACAACTGACTGAATTCTAGAAGGTTAGACAGGACGGGACTGATGCCTGTGTGACAACTGACTGAATTCCTGAAAGTTAGACAGGACGGGGCTGATGACTGTGTGACTACTGGCTGAGTTCCTGAGTGTTAGACAGGACGGGACTGATGCCTGTGTGACAACTGGCTTAGTTCCTGAGTGTTAGACAGGATGGGGCTGATTCTTGTGTGACTACTGGCTGAGTTCCTGAGTGTTAGACAGGACGGGGCTGATGCCTGTGTGACTACTGGCTGAGTTCCTGAAGGTTAGACAGGACGGGACTGATGCCTGTGTGACAACTGGCTGAGTTCCTGAGTGTTAGACAGGACGGGACTGATGCCTGTGTGACAACTGGCTGAGTTCCTGAGGGTTAGACAGGACGGGGCTGATGCCTGTGTGACAACTGGCTGAGTTCCTGAGGGTTATACAGGACGGGGCTGATGCCTGTGTGACAACTGGCTGAGTTCCTGAGGGTTAGACAAGACGGGGCTGATGCCTGTGTGACAACTGGCTGAGTTCCTGAGTGTTAGACAGGACGGGACTGATGCCTGTGTGACTACTGGCTGAGTTCCTGAGTGTTAGACAGGACGGGACTGATGCCTGTGTGACAACTGGCTGAGTTCCTGAGGGTTAGAAAGGACGGGACTGATGCCTGTGTGACAACTGGCTAAGTTCCTGATGGTTAGACAGGAAGGGGCTCATGCTTGTGTGACAACTGGCTGAGTTCCTGAGGGTTAGAGAGGATGGGGCTGATGCCTGTGTGACAACTGGCTGAGTTCCTGAGGGTTAGAAAGGACGGGACTGATGCCTGTGTGACAACTGGCTAAGTTCCTGAGGGTTAGACAGGAAGGGGCTGATGTTTGTGTGACAACTGTCTGAGTTCCTGAGGGTTAGAGAGGATGGGGCTGATGCCTGTGTGACAACTGGCTGAGTTCCTCAGGGTTAGACAGGACGGGAATGATGCCTGTGTGACAACTGGAAGAGTTCCTTAGGTTATACAGGACGGGGCTGATGCCTGTGTGACAACTGGCTGAGTTCCTGATGGTTAGACAAGATGGGGCTGATGCCTGTGTGACAACTGGCTGAGTTCCTGAGGGTTAGACAGGACGGGGCGTATGCCTGTGTGACAACTGGCTGAGTTCCTGAGGGTTATACAGGACGGGGCTGATGCCTGTGTGACAACTGGCTGAGTTCCTGAGGGTTATACAAGACGGGGCTGATGCCTGTGTGACAACTGGCTGAGTTCCTTAGGGTTAGACAGGACGGGACTGATGACTGTGTGACATATCGCTGAGTTCCTGAGGGTTAGACAGGACTGGGATGATGCCTGTGTGACAACTGGCTGAGTTCCTGAGGTTAGACAGGACGGGACTGATGCCTGTGTGACAACTGGCTGAGTTCCTGAAGGTTAGACAGGACGGGACTGATGCCTGTGTGACAACTGGCTTAGTTCCTGAGGGTTAGACAGGAAGGGGCTGATGCCTGTGTGACAACTGACTGAGTTCCTGAGGGTTAGACAGGAGGAGCTGATGCCTGTGTGACAACTGACTGAGTTCTTAGGGTTAGACAGGACGTGACTGATGCCTGTGTGACAACTGGCTGAGTTCCTTAGGGTTATACAGGATGGGACTGATGCCTGTGTGACATTTCGCTGAGTTCCTGAGGGTTAGAAAGGACGGGATGATGACTGTGTGACTACTGGCTGAGTTCCTGAGTGTTAGACAGGACGGGAATGATGCTGTGTGTGACAACTGGCAGAGTTCCTGAAGGTTAGACAGGACGGGACTGATGCCTGTGTGACTCACTGGCTGAGTTTCTGAGGGTTATACCGGATGGGACTGATGCTTGTGTGACAACTGACTGAGTTCCTGAGGGTTAGACAGGACGGGACTGATGCCTGTGTGACTACTGGCTGAGTTCCTGAGGGTTATACCGGATGGGACTGATGCTTGTGTGACTACTGGCTGAGTTCCTGAGGGTTAGAAAGGACGGGACTAATGCCTGTGTGACTACTGGCTGAGTTCCTGAGGGTTATACCGGATGGGACTGATGCTTGTGTGAATACTGGCTGAGTTCTTGAGGGTTAGACAGGACGGGACTGATGCCTGTGTGACTACTGGCTGAGTTCCTGAGGGTTAGTCAGGACGGGGCTGATAACTGTTTGACAACTGACTGAATTCCTGAAAGTTAGACAGGACGGGGCTGATGACTGTGTGACTACTGGCTGAGTTCCTGAGTGTTAGACAGGACGGGACTGATGCCTGTGCTACAACTGGCTGAATTCCTGAAGGTTAGACAGGAGGGGGCTGATGACTGTGTGACAACTGACTGAATTCCTGAAAGTTAGACAGGACGGGGCTGATGCCTGTGCTACAACTGGCTGAGTTCCTGAGTGTTAGACAGGACGGGACTGATGCCTGTGTGACAACTGGCTGAATTCCTGAAGGTTAGACAGGACGGGACTGATGCCTGTGTGACAACTGACTGAATTCCTGAAGGTTATACAGGACGGGACTGATGCCTGTGTGACAACTGACTGAATTCCTGAAAGTTAGACAGGACGGGGCTGATGACTGTGTGACTACTGTCTTAGTTCCTGAGGGTTATACCGGATGGGACTGATGCTTGTGTGACAACTGGCTGAATTACTGAAGGTTAGACAGGACGGGACTGATGCCTGTGTGACAACTGACTGAATTCATGAAAGTTAGACAGGACGGGGCTGATGACTGTGTGACTACTGGCTTAGTTCCTGAGGGTTATACCGGATGGGACTGATGCTTGTGTGACAACTGGCTGAATTCCTGAAGGTTAGACAGGACGGGACTGATGCCTGTGTGACAACTGACTGAATTCCTGAAAGTTAGACAGGACGGGGCTGATGCCTGTGTAACAACTGGCTGAATTCCTGAGGGTTAGACAGGAAGGGGCTGATGCTTGTGTGAAAACTGGCTGAGTTCCTGAGTGTTAGACAGGACGGGACTGATGCCTGTGTGACAACTGGCTTAGTTCCTGAGTGTTAGACAGGATGGGGCTGATGCCTGTGTGACTACTGGCTGAGTTCCTGAGTGTTAGACAGGACGGGGCTGATGCCTGTGTGACTACTGGCTGAGTTCCTGAAGGTTAGACAGGACGGGACTGATGCCTGTGTGACAACTGGCTGAGTTCCTGAGTGTTAGACAGGACGGGACTGATGCCTGTGTGACAACTGGCTGAGTTCCTGAGGTTAGACAGGACGGGCTGATGCCTGTGTGACAACTGGCTGAGTTCCTGAGGGTTATACAGGACGGGGCTGATGCCTGTGTGACAACTGGCTGAGTTCCTGAGGGTTAGACAAGACGGGGCTGATGCCTGTGTGACAACTGGCTGAGTTCCTGAGTGTTAGACAGGACGGGACTGATGCCTGTGTGACTACTGGCTGAGTTCCTGAGTGTTAGACAGACGGGACTGATGCCTGTGTGACAACTGGCTGAGTTCCTGAGGTTAGAAAGGACGGGACTGATGCCTGTGTGACAACTGGCTAAGTTCCTGAGGGTTAGACAGGAAGGGGCTGATGCTTGTGTGACAACTGGCTGAGTTCCTGAGGGTTAGAGAGATGGGGCTGATGCCTGTGTGACAACTGGCTGAGTTCCTGAGGGTTAGAAAGGACGGGACTGATGCCTGGTGACAACTGGCTAAGTTCCTGAGGGTTAGACAGGAAGGGGCTGATGCTTGTGTGACAACTGGCTGAGTTCATGAGGGTTAGAGAGGATGGGGTTGATGCCTGTGTGACAACTGGCTGAGTTCCTCAGGGCTAGACAGGACGGGAATGATGCCTGTGTGACAACTGGAAGAGTTCCTTAGGGTTATACAGGACGGGGCTGATGCCTGTGTGACAACTGGCTGAGTTCCTGATGGTTAGACAAGATGGGGCTGATGCCTGTGTGACAACTGGCTGAGTTCCTGAGGGTTAGACAGGACGGGGCGTATGCCTGTGTGACAACTGGCTGAGTTCCTGAGGGTTATACAGGACGGGGCTGATGCCTGTGTGACAACTGGCTGAGTTCCTGAGGGTTAGACAAGACGGGGCTGATGCCTGTGTGACAACTGGCTGAGTTCCTTAGGGTTAGACAGGACGGGACTGATGACTGTGTGACATATCGCTGAGTTCCTGAGGGTTAGACAGGACTGGGATGATGCCTGTGTGACAACTGGCTGAGTTCCTGAAGGTTAGACAGGACGGGACTGATGCCTGTGTGACAACTGGCTGAGTTCCTGAAGGTTAGACAGGACGGACTGATGCCTGTGTGACAACTGGCTTAGTTCCTGAGGTTGACAGGAAGGGTGATGCCGTGTGACAACTGACTGAGTTCCTGAGGTTAGACAGATGAGCTGATCCTGTGTGAAACTGACTGAGTTCTAGGGTTAGACAGGACGGGACTGATGCCTGTGTGACAACTGGCTAAGTTCCTTAGGGTTATAAAGGATGGGACTGATGTCTGTGTGACATTTCGCTGAGTTCCTGAGGGTTAGAAAGGACGGGGATGATGACTGTGTGACTACTGGCTGAGTTCCTGAGTGTTAGACAGGACGGAGATGCTTGTGGACAACTGGCAGAGTTCCTGAAGGTTAGACAGGACGGACTGATGCCTGTGTGAACTGGCTGGTTTCTGAGGTTATACCGGATGGATGATGCTTGTGTGACAACTGACTGAGTTCCTGAGGGTTAGACAGGAGACTGATGCCTGTGTGACTACTGGCTGAGTTCCTGAGGGTATACGATGGACTGATGCTTGTGTGACTACTGATTGAGTTCCTGAGGGTTAAAAAGACGGACTAATGCCTGTATGACTACTGGCTGAGTTCCTGAGGGTTATACCGTGGACTGATCTTGTGTGAATACTGGCTGAGTTCTTGAGGTTAGACAGACGGGACTGATGCCTGTGTGACTACTGGCTGAGTTCCTGAGGGTTAGTCAGGACGGGGCTGATAACTGTTTGACAACTGACTGAATTCCTGAAAGTTAGACAGGACGGGGCTAATGCCTGTGTGACAACTGGCTGAATTCCTGAAGGTTAGACAGACGGGACTGATGCCTGTGTGACAACTGGCTGAATTCCTGAAGGTTAGACAGGACGGGACTGATGCCTGTGTGACAACTGACTGAATTCTAGAAGGTTAGACAGGACGGGACTGATGCCTGTGTGACAACTGACTGAATTCCTGACAAGTTAGACAGGACGGGGCTGATGACTGTGTGATCTACTGGCTGAGTTCCTGAGTGTTAGACAGGACGGGACTGATGCCTGTGTGACAACTGGCTTAGTTTCCTGAGTGTTAGACAGGATGGGGCTGATGCCTGTGTGACTACTGGCTGAGTTCCTTAGTGTTAGACAGGACGGGGCTGATGCCTGGTGACTACTGGCTGAGTTCCTGAAGGTTAGACAGGACGGGACTGATGCCTGTGTGACAACTGGCTGAGTTCCTGAGTGTTAGACAGGACGGGACTGATGCCTGTGTGACAACTGGCTGAGTTCCTGAGGTTAGACAGGACGGGGCTGATGCCTGTGTGACAACTGGCTGAGTTCCTGAGGGTTATACAGGACGGGGCTGATGCCTGTGTGACAACTGGCTGAGTTCCTGAGGTTAGACAAGACGGGGCTGATGCCTGTGTGACAACTGGCTGAGTTCCTGAGTGTTAGACAGGACGGGACTGATGCCTGTGTGACTACTGCTGAGTTCCTGAGTGTTAGACAGGACGGGACTGATGCCTGTGTGACAACTGGATGAGTGTTCCTGAGTGGTTAGAAAGGACGGGACTGATGCCTGTGTGACAACTGGCTAAGTTCCTGATGGTTAGACAGGAAGGGGCTCATGCTTGTGTGACAACTGGCTGAGTTCCTGAGGGTTGAGAGGATGGGCTGATGCCTGTGTGACAACTGGCTGAGTTCCTGAGGGTTAAAAAGGACGGGACTGATGCCTGTTGTGACAACTGGCTAAGTTCCTGAGGGTTAGACAGGAAGGGGCTGATGCTTGTGTGACAACTGGCTGAGTTCCTGAGGGTTAGAGAGGATGGGGCTGATGCCTGTGTGACAACTGGCTGAGTTCCTCAGGTTAGACAGGACGGGAATGATGCCTGTGTGACAACTGGAAGAGTTCCTTAGGTTATACAGGACGGGGCTGATGCCTGTGTGACAACTGGCTGAGTTCCTGATGGTTAGACAAGATGGGGCTGATGCCTGTGTGACAACTGGCTGAGTTCCTGAGGGTTAGACAGGACGGGGCGTATGCCTGTGTGACAACTGGCTGAGTTCCTGAGGGTTATACAGGACGGGCTGATGCCTGTGTGACAACTGGCTGAGTTCCTGAGGGTTATACAAGACGGGGCTGATGTCCTGTGTGACAACTGGCTGAGTTCCTTAGGGTTAGACAGGACGGGACTGATGACTGTGTGACATATCGCTGAGTTCCTGAGGGTTAGACAGGACTGGGATGATGCCTGTGTGACAACTGGCTGAGTTCCTGAAGGTTAGACAGGACGGGACTGATGCCTGTGTGACAACTGGCTGAGTTCCTGAAGGCTAGACAGGACGGGACTGATGCCTGTGTGACAACTGGCTTAGTTCCTGAGGGTTAGACAGGAAGGGGCTGATGCCTGTGTGACAACTGACTGAGTTCCTGAGGGTTAGACAGGATGGAGCTGATGCCTGTGTGACAACTGACTGAGTTCTTAGGGTTAGACAGGACGGGACTGATGCCTGTGTGACAACTGGCTGAGTTCCTTAGGGTTATACAGGATGGGACTGATGCCTGTGTGACATTTCGCTGAGTTCCTGAGGGTTAGAAGGACGGGGATGATGACTGTGTGACTACTGGCTGAGTTCCTGAGTGTTAGACAGGACGGGAATGATGCTTGTGTGACAACTGGCAGAGTTCCTGAAGGTTAGACAGAACGGGACTGATGCCTGTGTGACTACTGGCTGAGTTTCTGAGGGTTATACCGGATGGGACTGATGCTTGTGTGACAACTGACTGAGTTCCTGAGGGTTAGACAGGACGGGACTGATGCCTGTGTGACTACTGGCTGAGTTCCTGAGGGTTATACCGGATGGGACTGATGCTTGTGTGACTACTGGCTGAGTTCCTGAGGGTTAGAAAGGACGGGACTAATGCCTGTGTGACTACTGGCTGAGTTCCTGAGGGTTATACCGGATGGGACTGATGCTTGTGTGAATACTGGCTTAGTTCCTGAGTGTTAGACAGGATGGGGCTGATGCCTGTGTGACTACTGGCTGAGTTCCTGAGGGTTAGACAGGACGGGACTGATGCCTGTGTGACAACTGGCTGAGTTCCTGAGTGTTAGACAGGACGGGACTGATGCCTGTGTGACAACTGGCTTAGTTCCTGAGTGTTAGATAGGATGGGCTGATGCCTGTGTGACTACTGGCTGAGTTCCTGAGTGTTAGACAGGACGGGGCTGATGCCTGTGTGACTACTGGCTGAGTTCCTGAAGGTTAGACAGGATGGGACTGATGCCTGTGTGACAACTGGCTGAGTTCCTGAGTGTTAGATAGGATGGGGACTGATGCCTGTGTGACAACTGGCTGAGTTCCTGAGGTTAGACAGGACGGGGCTGATGCCTGTGTGACAACTGGCTGAGATCCTGAGGTTATACAGGACGGGGCTGATGCCTGTGTGACAACTGGCTGAGTTCCTGAGGGTTAGACAAGACGGGGCTGATGCCTGTGTGACAACTGGCTGAGTTCCTGAGCGTTAGACAGGACGGGACTGATGCCTGTGTGACTACTGGCTGAGTTCCTGAGTGTTAGACAGGACGGGACTGATGCCTGTGTGACAACTGGCTGAGTTCCTAGGGTTAGAAAGGACGGGACTGATGCCTGTGTGACAACTGGCTGAGTTCCTGAGGGTTAGACAGGAAGGGGCTGATGCTTGTGTGACAACTGGCTGAGTTCCTGAGGGTTAGAGAGGATTGGGCTGATTCCTGTGTGAAAACTGGCTGAGTTCCTCAGGGTTAGACAGGACGGGAAAGATGCCTGTGTGACAACTGGAAGAGTTCCTTAGGTTATACAGGACGGGGCTGATGCCTGTGTGACAACTGGCTGAGTTCCTGAGGGTTAGACAAGACGGGGCTGATGCCTGTGTGACAACTGGCTGAGTTCCTGAGGGTTAGACAGGACGGGGCTGATGCCTGTGTGACAACTGGCTGAGTTCCTGAGGGTTATACAGGACGGGGCTGATGCCTGTGTGACAACTGGCTGAGTTCCTGAGGGTTAGACAAGACGGGGCTGATGCCTGTGTGACAACTGGCTGAGTTCCTTAGGGTTAGACAGGACGGGACTGATGCCTGTGTGACATATCGCTGAGTTCCTGAGGGTTAGACAGGACTGGTATGATGCCTGTGTGACTACTGGCTGAGTTCCTGAAGGTTAGACAGGACGGGACTGATGCCTGTGTGACAACTGGCTGAGTTCCTGAAGGTTAGACAGGACGGGACTGATGCCTGTGTGACAACTGGCTTAGTTCCTGAGGGTTAGACAGGAAGGGGCTGATGCCTGTGTGACAACTGACTGAGTTCCTGAGGGTTAGACAGGATGGAGCTGATGCCTGTGTGACAACTGACTGAGTCCTTAGGGTTAGACAGGACGGGACTGATGCCTGTGTGACAACTGGCTGAGTTCCTTAGGTTATACAGGATGGGACTGATGCCTGTGTGACATTTCGCTGAGTTCCTGAGGGTTAGACAGGACGGGATGATGACTGTGTGACTACTGGCTGAGTTCCTGAGTGTTAGACAGGACGGGAATGATTCTTGTGTGACAACTGGCAGAGTTCCTGAAGGTTAGACAGGACGGGACTGATGCCTGTGTGACTACTGGCTGAGTTCCTGAGGGTTATACCGGATGGGACTGATGCTTGTGTGACAACTGGCTGAGTTCCTGAGGGTTAGACAGGACTGGGACTGATGCCTGTGTGACTACTGGCTGAGTTCCTGAGGTTTAACCGGATGGGACTGATGCTTGTGTGACTACTGGCTGAGTTCCTGAGGGTTAGACAAGGACGGGCTAATGCCTGTGTGAACTACTGCTGAGTTCCTGAGGGTTAACCGGAGGGACTGATGCTGTGTGACTACTGGCTGAGTTCCTGAGGTTAGACAGGACGGGACTGATGCCTGTGTGACTACTGGCTAGTTCCTGAGGGTTAGACAGGACGGGGCTGATAACTTTGTGAACAACTGGACTGAATTCCTGAAAGTTAGACAGGACGGGGCTGATGCCTGTGTGACAACTGGCTTAATTCCTGAAGTGTTAGACAGGACGGGACTGATGCCTGTGTGACAACTGGCTGAATTCCTGAAGGTTAGACAGGACGGGCTGATGCCTGTGTGACTAACTGACTGAATTCCTGAAGGTTAGACAGGACGGGACTGATGCCTGTGTGACAACTGACTGAATTCCTGAAAGTTAGACAGGACGGGCTGATGACTGTGTGACATACTGGCTGAGTTCCTGAGTGTTAGACAGGACGGGACTGATGCCTGTGCTACAACTGGCTGATTCCTGAAGGTTATACAGGAGGGGCTGATGACTGTGTGACTACTGGCTGAGTTCCTGAGGGTTAGACAAGACGGGACTGATGCCTGTGTGACACTGGCTGAGTTCCTGAGGGTTTAACCGGATGGGACTGATGCTGTGTGACTACTGGCTGAGTTCCTGAGGTTAGAAAGGACGGGACTAATGCCTGTGTGACTACTGGCTGAGTTCCTGAGGGTTATACCGGATGGGACTGATGCTTGTGTGAATACTGGCTAGTTCCTGAGGGTTAGACAGGACGGGACTGATGCTTGTGTGACTACTGGCTGAGTTCCTGAGGGTTAGTCAGAGGGGCTGATAACTGTTGACAACTGACTGAATTCCTGAAAGTTAGACAGGACGGGGACTGATGACTGTGTGACACTGGCTAAGTTCCTGAGTGTTAGACAGGACGGGACTGATGCTGTGTACAACTGGCTGAATTCCTGAGGTTAGAAGGATGGGGGCTGATGACTGTGTGACAACTGACTGAATTCCTGAAAGTTAGACAGGACGGGACTGATGCCTGTGCTACAACTGGCTGAGTTCCTTAGTGTTAGACAGGACGGGACTGATGCCTGTGTGACAACTGGCTGAATTCCTGAAGGTTAGACAGGACGGACTGATGCCTGTGTGACAACTGACTGAATTCCTGAAGGTTATACAGGACGGGACTGATGCCTGTGTGACAACTGACTGAATTCCTGAAGGTTTAGACAGGACGGGGCTGATGACTGTGTGACACTCTTAGTTCCTGAGGGTTATACCGGATGGGCTGATGCCTTGTGTGACAACTGGCTGATCTTAGGGTTAGACAGGACGGGACTGATGCCTGTGTGACATATCGCTGAGTTCCTGAGGTTAGACAGGACTGGGATGATGCCTGTGTGACTACTGGCTGAGTTCCTGAAGGTTAGACAGGACGGGACTGATGCCTTGTGTGACAACTGGCTGAGTTCCTGAAGGTTAGACAGGACGGGACTGATGCCTGTGTGACAACTGGCTTAGTTCCTGAGGGTTAGACAGGAAGGGGCTGATGCCTGTGTGACAACTGACTGAGTTCCTGAGGGTTAGACAGGATGGAGCTGATGCCTGTGTGACAACTGACTGAGTCCTAGGTTAGACAGGACGGGACTGATGCCTGTGTGACAACTGGCTAGTTCCTTAGGGTTATACAGGATGGGACTGATGCCTGTGTGACATTTCGCTGAGTTCCTGAGGGTTAGACAGGACGGGGATGATGACTGTGTGACTACTGGCTGAGTTCCTGAGTGTTAGACAGGACGGGAATGATGCTTGTGTGACAACTGGCAGAGTTCCTGAGGTTAGACAGGACGGGACTGATGCCTGTGTGACTACTGGCTGAGTTTCTGAGGGTTATACGGATGGGACTGATGCTTGTGTGACAACTGGCTGAGTTCCTGAGGGTTAGACAGGACGGGACTGATGCCTGTGTGACTACTGGCTGAGTTCCTGAGGGTTAACCGGATGGGACTGATGCTTGTGTGACTACTGGCTGAGTTCCTGAGGGTTAGAAAGGACGGGACTAATGCCTGTGTGACTACTGGCTGAGTTCCTGAGGGTTATACGGATGGGACTGATGCTTGTGTGAATACTGGCTGAGTTCCTGAGGGTTAGACAGGACGGGACTGATGCCTGTGTGACTACTGGCTGAGTTCCTGAGGTTAGTCAGGACGGGGCTGATAACTGTTGACAACGGGACTGAATTCCTGAAAGTTAGACAGGACGGGGCTGATGCCTGTGTGACAACTGGCTGAATTCCTGAAGGTTAGACAGGACGGGACTGATGCCTGTGTGACAACTGGCTGAATTCCTGAAGGTTAGACAGGACGGGACTGATGCCTGTGTGACAACTGACTGAATTCCTGAAGGTTAGACAGGACGGGACTGATGCCTGTGTGACAACTGACTGAATTCCTGAAAGTTAGAACAGGACGGGGCTGATGACTGTGTGACTACTGGCTGAGTTCCTGAGTGTTAGACAGGACGGGCTGATGCCTGTGTGACAACTGGCTGAGTTCCTGAGTGTTAGACAGGAGGGGCTGATGCCTGTGTGACTACTGGCTGAGTTCCTGAGTGTTAGACAGGACGGGACTGATGCCTGTGTGACAACTGGCTGAGTTCCTGAGGTTAGACAGGACGGGACTGATGCCTGTGTGACAACTGGCTGAGTTCCTGAGGTTAGACAGGACGGGACTGATGCCTGTGTGACAACTGGCTGAGTTCCTGAGGGTTAGACAGGATGGGGCTGATGCCTGTGTGACAACTGGCTGAGTTCCTGAGGGTTAGACAGGACGGGACTGATGCCTGTGTGACAACTGGCTGAGTTCCTGAGGGTTAGACGGGAAACGGGGCTGATGCTGTGTGACAACTGGCTGAGTTCCTGAGGTTAGACAGGACGGGGCTGATGCCTGTGTGACTACTGGCTGAGTTCCTGAGTGTTAGACAGGACGGGAATGATGCCTGTGTGACAACTGGATGAGTTCCTGAGGGTTAGACAGGACGGGGCTGATGCCTGTGTGACAACTGGCTGAAGTTCCTGATGGTTAGACAGGAAGGGGCTGATGCCTGTGTGACAACTGGCTGAGTTCCTGAGGGTTAGACAGGACGGGGCTGATGCCTGTGTGACAACTGGCTGAGTTCCTGAGGTTAACAGGACGGGACTGATGCCTGTGTGACAACTGGCTGAAGTTCCTGAGGGTTAGACAGACGGGGCTGATGCCTGTGTGACAACTGGCTGAGTTCCTGAGGGTTAGACAGGACGGGCTGATGACTGTGTGACATATGCTGAGTTCCTGAGGGTTAGACAGGACTGGGATGATGCCTGTGTGACAACTGGCTGAGTTCCTGAAGGTTAGACAGGACGGGACTGATGCCTGTGTGACAACTGGCTGAGTTCCTGAAGGTTAGACAGGACGGGGCTGATGCCTGTGTGACAACTGGCTTAGTTCCTGAGGGTTAGACAGGAGGGGCTGATGCCTGTGTGACAACTGGACTGAGTTCCTGAGGGTTTATGACAGGACGGAGGCTGATGCCTGTGTGACAACTGCTGAGTTCCTGAAGGGTTAGACAGGACGGGGCTGATGCCTGTGTGACAACTGGCTGAAGTTCCTTAGGTTAGACAGGACGGGACTGATGCTGTGTGACATTCGCTGAGTTCCTGAGGGTTAGACAGGACGGGGATGATGCCTGTGTGACAACTGGCTGAGTTCCTGAGGTGTTAGACAGGACGGGACTGATGCCTGTGTGACAACTGGCTGAGTTCCTGAAGGTTAGACAGGACGGGACTGATGCCTGTGTGACAACTGGCTGAGTTCTGAGGGTTAGACAGGATGGGCTGATGCTTGTGACAACTGACTGAGTTCCTGAGGTTAGACAGGACGGGAGCTGATGCCTGTGTGACAACTGGCTGAGTTCCTGAGGGTTAGACAGGGACTGATGCTTGTGACTACTGATGAGTTCCTGAGGGTTAAAGGACGGACTATGCCTGTTGACAATGCTGAGTTCCTGAGGTTTAACGGATGGGACTGATGCCTGTGTGACATACTGGCTGAGTTCCTGAGGGTTAGACAGGACGGGACTGATGCCTGTGTGACTACTGGCTGAGTTCCTGAGTGTTAGACAGGACGGGGACATGATAGCTGTGTTGACAACTGGCACTGATTCCTGAAGGTTAGACAGGACGGGGCTGAATGCCTGTGTGACTACTGGCTGAGTTCCTGAAGGTTAGACAGGACGGGACTGATGCCTGTGTGACAACTGGCTGAGTTCCTGAGGTTAGACAGGACGGGACTGATGCCTGTGTGACAACTGGCTGAGTTCTGAGGGTTAGCAGGACGGGGACTGATGCCTGTGTGACAACTGGCTGAGTTCCTGAGGGTTAGACAGGACGGGGCTGATGCCTGTGTGACTACTGGCTGAGTTCCTGAGGTTAACAGGACGGGGACTGATGCCTGTGTGACAACTGGCTTAGTTCCTGAGTGTTAGACAGGATGGGGCTGATGCCTGTGTGACTACTGGCTGAGTTCCTGAGTGTTAGACAGGACGGGACTGATGCCTGTGTGACAACTGGCTGAGTTCCTGAGGTTAGACAGGACGGGACTGATGCCTGTGTGACAACTGGCTAGTTCCTGAGTGTTAGACAGGAGGGCTGATGCCTGTGTGACAACTGGCTGAGTTCCTGAGGGTTAGACAGGACGGGGCTGATGCCTGTGTGACAACTGGCTGAGTTCCTGAGGGTTAGACAGGACGGGACTGATGCCTGTGTGACAACTGGCTGAGTTCCTGAGGTTAGACAGGAGGGGCTGATGCTGTGTGACAACTGGCTGAGTTCCTGAGGTTAGACAGGACGGGGCTGATGCCTGTGTGACAACTGGCTGAGTTCCTGAGGGTTAGACAGGACGGGACTGATGCCTGTGTGACAACTGGATGAGTTCCTGAGGGTTAGACAAGGACGGGGCTGATGCCTGTGTGACAACTGGCTGAGTTCCTGATGGTTAGACAGGAGGGGCTGATGCCTGTGTGACAACTGGCTGAGTTCCTGAGGGTTAGACAGGACGGGGCTGATGCCTGTGTGACAACTGGCTGAGTTCCTGAGGGTTAAAGGACGGGACTGATGCCTGTGTGACAACTGGCTGAGTTCCTGAGGGTTAGACAGGAGGGGCTGATGCTTGTGTGACAACTGGCTGAGTTCCTGAGGGTTAGAGAGGATGGGGCTGATGCCTGTGTGACAACTGGCTGAGTTCCTCAGGGTTAGACAGGACGGGAATGATGCCTGTGTGACAACTGGAGAAGAGGTTCCTTAGGTGTTATCAGGAACGGGGCTGATGCCTGTGTGACAACTGGCTGAGTTCCTGAGGGTTAGACAAGAGGGGCTGATGCCTGTGTGACAACTGGCTGAGTTCCTGAGGGTTAGACAGGACGGGCTGATGCCTGTGTGACAACTGGCTGAGTTCCTGAGGGTTAACAGGACGGGGCTGATGCCTGTGTGACAACTGGCTGAGTTCCTGAGGGTTATACAAGACGGGGCTGATGCTGTGTGACAACTGGCTGAGTTCCTTAGGGTTAGACAGGACGGGACTGATGACTGTGTGACATACGCTGAGTTCCTGAGGGTTAGACAGGACTGGGATGATGCCTGTGTGACAACTGGCTGAGTTCCTGAAGGTTAGACAGGACGGGACTGATGCCTGTGTGACTACTGGCTGAGTTCCTGAAGGGTTAGACAGGACGGGACTGATGCCTGTGTGACAACTGGCTGAGTTCCTGAGGGTTAGACAGGACGGGACTGATGCCTGTGTGACAACTGGACTGAGTTCCTGAGGGTTAGACAGGATGGAGCTGATGCCTGTGTGACAACTGATGAGTTCCTGAGGGTTAGACAGGACGGGACTAGATGCCTGTGTGACACTGGCTGAGTTCCTGAGGGTTATACAGGATGGGACTGATGCCTGTGTGACATCTGGCTGAGTTCTGAGGGTTAGACAGGACGGGGATGATGCTGTGTGACTACTGGCTGAGTTCCTGAGTGTTAGACAGGACGGGATGATGCTGTTGACAACTGCTGAGTTCCTGAAGGTTAGACAGACGGGACTGATGCCTGTGTGACAACTGGCTGAGTTCTGAGGTTAGACAGGACGGGACTGATGCTTGTGTGACAACTGACTGAGTTCCTGAGGTTAGACAGGACGGGACTGATGCCTGTGTGACAACTGGCTGAGTTCCTGAGGTTAACAGGACGGGACTGATGCCTTGTGTGACAACTGCTGAGTTCCTGAGGGTTAGACAGGACGGGCTAGATGCTGTGTGACTACTGGCTGAGTTCCTGAGGTTAGACAGGACGGGACTGATGCCTGTGTGAATACTGGCTTAGTTCCTGAGTGTTAGACAGGATGGGGCTGATGCCTGTGTGACTACTGGCTGAGTTCCTGAGGTTAGACAGGACGGGACTGATGCCTGTGTGACACTGGCTGAGTTCCTGAAGGTTAGACAGGACGGGACTGATGCCTGTGTGACAACTGGCTGAGTTCCTGAGTGTTAGAAGGACGGGGCTGATGCCTGTGTGACTACTGGCTGAGTTCCTGAGGTTAGACAGGACGGGGCTGATGCCTGTGTGACAACTGGCTGAGTTCCTGAGGGTTAGACAGGAGGGGCTGATGCCTGTGTGACAACTGGCTGAGTTCCTGAGGTTAGAAAGGACGGGGCTGATGCCTGTGTGACAACTGGCTGAGTTCCTGAGTGTTAGACAGGACGGGACTGATGCCTGTGTGACACTGGCTGAGTCCTGAGGTTAACAGGACGGGCTGATGCCTGTGTGACAACTGGCTGAGTTCCTGAGGGTTAGACAAGACGGGCTGATGCCTGTGTGACAACTGGCTGAGTTCCTGAGGTTAGACAGGACGGGGCTGATGCTGTGTGACACTGGCTGAGTTCCTGAGGGTTAGAAGGAGGGCTGATGCCTGTGTGACAACTGGCTGAGTTCCTGAGGGTTAGAAAGGACGGGACTGATGCCTGTGTGACAACTGGCTAGAGTTCCTGAGGGTTAGACAGGAAGGGGCTGATGCTTGTGTGACAACTGGCTGAGTTCCTGAGGGTTAGAGAGGATGGGCTGTATGCCTGTGTGAAAACTGGCTGAGTTCCTCAGGGTTAGACAGGACGGGAATAGATGCCTGTGTGACAACTGGAAGAGTTCCTTAGGGTTATACAGGACGGGGCTGATGCCTGTGTGACAACTGGCTGAGTTCCTGAGGGTTAGACAAGACGGGGCTGATGCCTGTGTGACAACTGGCTGAGTTCCTGAGGGTTAGACAGGACGGGACTGATGCCTGTGTGACAACTGGCTGAGTTCCTGAGGTTAACAGGACGGGACTGATGCCTGTGTGACATACGACTGAGTTCCTGAGGGTTAGACAAGGACGGGACTGATGCCTGTGTGACAACTGCTGAGATTCCTGAAGGTTTAGACAGGACGGGACTGATGCCTGTGTGACAACTGGCTGAGTTCCTGAGGTTAGACAGGACGGGACTGATGCTGTGTGACAACTGGCTGAATTCCTGAAGGTTAGACAGGAAGGGGCTGATGCTGTGTGACAACTGCTGAGTTCCTGAAGGTTAGACAGGACGGGACTGATGCCTGTGTGACAATGACTATTCTGGTAGACGACGGGACTGATGCCTGTGTGCAACTGAGCTAAGTTCTAGTTACAGGATGGGACTGATGCTGTGTGACTACTGCTGAGTTCCTGAGGGTTAGAAAGGACGGGACTGATGACTGTGTGACTACTGGCTGAGTTCCTGAGTGTTATACAGGAGGGACTGATGCTTGTGTGACAACTGGCTTAGTTCCTGAGTGTTAGACAGGATGGGGCTGATGCCTGTGTGACTACTGGCTGAGTTCCTTGAGGGTTAGACAGGACGGGACTGATGCCTGTGTGACAACTGGCTGAGTTCCTGAGGTTAGACAGGACGGGACTGATGCCTGTGTGACAACTGGCTGAGTTCCTGAGTGTTAGATAGGATGGGACTGATGCCTGTGTGACTACTGGCTGAGTTCCTGAGGTTAGACAGGACGGGGCTGATGCCTGTGTGACTACTGGCTGAGTTCCTGAGGGTTATACAGGATGGGACTGATGCCTGTGTGACAACTGGCTGAGTTCCTGAGGTTAGACAGGACGGGACTGATGCCTGTGTGACAACTGGCTGAGTTCCTGAGGTTAGACAGGACGGGCTGATGCCTGTTGTGACAACTGGCTGAGATCCTGAGGGTTAGACAGGACGGGGCTGATGCCTGTGTGACAACTGGCTGAGTTCCTGAGGTTAGACAAGGACGGGCTGATGCCTGTGTGACAACTGGCTGAAGTTCCTGAGGTTAGACAGGACGGGACTGATGCCTGTGTGACACTGGCTGAGTTCCTGAGTGTTAGACAGGACGGGACTGATGCCTGTGTGACAACTGGCTGAGTTCCTGAGGGTTAGAAAGGACGGGACTGATGCCTGTGTGACAACTGGCTGAGTTCCTGAGGGTTAGACAGGAAGGGCTGATGCTTGTGTGACAACTGGCTGAGTTCCTGAGGGTTAGAGAGGATGGGCTGATCCTGTGTGACAAAACTGGCTGAGTTCCTCAGGGTTAGACAGGACGGGAAGATGCCTGTGTGACAACTGTAAGAGTTCCTTAGGGTTATACAGGACGGGGCTGATGCCTGTGTGACAACTGGCTGAGTTCCTGAGGTTAGACAAGACGGGGCTGATGCCTGTGTGACAACTGGCTGAGTTCCTGAGGGTTAGACAGGACGGGCTGATGCCTGTGTGACAACTGGCTGAGTTCCTGAGGGTTATACAGGACGGGGCTGATGCCTGTGTGACAAACTGGCTGAGTTCCTGAGGTTAGACAAGAGGGGGCTGATGCCTGTGTGACAACTGGCTAGTTCCTAGGTGTTAGACAGGACGGGGACTGATGCCTGTGTGACTACTGGCTGAGTTCCTGAGTGTTAGACAGGACGGGATGATGCCTGTGTGACTACTGGCTGAGTTCCTGAAGGTTAGACAGGACGGGACTGATGCCTGTGTGACAACTGGCTGAGTTCCTGAGGTTAGACAGGACGGGACTGATGCCTGTGTGACAACTGGCTGAGTTCCTGAGGGTTAGACAGGAGGGGCTGATGCCTGTGTGACAACTGCTGAGTTCCTGAGGGTTTAACAGGACGGGCTGATGCCTGTGTGACAACTGGCTGAGTTCCTGAGGGTTAGACAAGACGGGGCTGATGCCTGTGTGACAACTGGCTGAGTTCCTGAGTGTTAGACAGGACGGGACTGATGCCTGTGTGACACTGGCTGAGTTCCTGAGGTTAGACAGGACGGGACTGATGCCTGTGTGACAACTGGCTGAGTTCCTGAGGGTTAGAAGGACGGGACTGATGCCTGTGTGACAACTGGCTAAGTTCCTGAGGGTTAGACAGGAAGGGCTGATGCTTGTGTGACAACTGGCTGAGTTCCTGAGGGTTAGAAGGATGGGGCGATGCCTGTGTGACAACTGGCTGAGTTCCTGAGGTTAGAAAGGACGGGACTGATGCCTGTGTGACAACTGGCTAAGTTCCTGAGGGTTAACAGGAGGGCTGATGCTTGTGTGACAACTGGCTGAGTTCTGAGGTTAGAAGGATGGGTGATGCCTGTGTGACAACTGGCTGAGTTCCTCAGGGCTAGACAGGACGGGATGATGCCTGTGTGACAACTGGAGAGTTCCTAGGGTTATACAGGACGGGGCTGATGCCTGTGTGACAACTGGCTGAGTTCCTGATGGTTAGACAAGGGCTGATGCCTGTGTGACAACTGGCTGATTCCTGAGGGTTAGACAGGACGGGGCTATGCCTGTGTGACAACTGGCTGAGTTCCTGAGGGTTATACAGGACGGGCTGATGCCTGTGTGACAACTGGCTGAGTTCCTGAGGGTTAGACAGACGGGGCTGATGCCTGTGTGACAACTGGCTGAGTTCCTTAGGGTTAGACAGGACGGGACTGATGACTGTGTGACATATCGCTGAGTTCCTGAGGGTTAGACAGGACGGGATGATGCTGTGTGACACTGGCTGAGTTCCTGAGGTTAGACAGGACGGGACTGATGCCTGTGTGACAACTGGCTGAGTTCCTGAAGGTTAGACAGGACGGGACTGATGCCTGTGTGACAACTGGCTTAGTTCTGGGTTAGACGGAAGGGCTGATGCCTGTGTGACAACTGACTGAGTTCCTGAGGGTTAGACAGGATGGAGCTGATGCCTGTGTGACAACTGACTGAGTTCTTAGGGTTAGACGGAGGGACTGATGCCTGTGTGACAACTGGCTAAGTTCCTTAGGGTTATAAAGGATGGGACTGATGTCTGTGTGACATTTGCTGAGTTCCTGAGGGTTAAAAGGACGGGGATGATGACTGTGTGATACTGGCTGAGTTCCTGAGTGTTAGACAGGAGGGATGATGCTTGTGTGACAACTGGCGAGTTCCTGAAGGTTAGACAGGACGGGACTGATGCCTGTGTGACTACTGCTGAGTTCTGAGGTTATACCGGATGGACTGATGCTTGTGTGACAACTGACTAGTTCCTGAGGTTAGACAGGACGGGACTGATGCCTGTGTGACTACTGGCTGAGTTCCTGAGGTTAACCGGAGGGACTGATGCTTGTGTGACTACTGATTGAGTTCCTGAGGTTAAAAAGGACGGGACTAATGCCTGTATGACTACTGGCTGAGTTCCTGAGGGTTATACCGGATGGGACTGATGCTGTGTGAATACTGGCTGAGTTCTGAGGGTTAGACAGGACGGGACTGATGCCTGTGTGACTACTGGCTGAGTTCCTGAGGGTTATCAGGACGGGGCTGATAACTGTTTGACAACTGCTGAATTCCTGAAAGTTAGACAGGACGGGGCTATGCCTGTGTGACAACTGGCTGAATTCCTGAGGTTAGACAGGACGGGACTGATGCCTGTGTGACAACTGGCTGAATTCCTGAAGGTTAGACAGGACGGGACTGATGCCTGTGTGACAACTGCTGATTCTAGAAGGTTAGAAGGACGGGACTGATGCCTGTGTGACAACTGACTGAATTCCTGAAAGTTAGACAGGACGGGGCTGATGACTGTGTGACTACTGGCTGAGTTCCTGAGGTTAGACAGGACGGACTGAGCCTGTGTGACAACTGGTTAGTTTGATGTAACAGATGGGCTGATGCTGGTGACTACTGTGAGTTCTAGTGTTAGACAGGACGGGTGATGCCTGTGTGACACTGGCTGAGTTCCTGAAGGTTAACAGGACGGGACTGATGCCTGTGTGACAACTGGCTGAGTTCCTGAGTGTTAGACAGACGGGACTGATGCCTGTGTGACAACTGGCTGAGTTCTGAGGGTTAGACAGGACGGGGCTGATGCCTGTGTGACAACTGGCTGAGTTCCTGAGGGTTATACAGGACGGGGCTGATGCCTGTGTGACAACTGGCTGAGTTCCTGAGGGTTAGACAAGACGGGGCTGATGCCTGTGTGACAACTGGCTGAGTTCCTGAGTGTTAGACAGGACGGACTGATGCCTGTGTGACTATGGCTGAGTTCCTGAGTGTTAGACAGGACGGGATGATGCCTGTGTGACAACTGGATGAGTTCCTGAGGTTAGAAAGGACGGGACTGATGCCTGTGTGACAACTGGCTAAGTTCCTGAGGTTAGACAGGAAGGGGCTCATGCTTGTGTGACAACTGGCTAGTTCCTGAGGGTTAGAGAGGAGGGGCTGATGCCTGTGTGACAACTGGCTGAGTTCCTGAGGGTTAAAAAGGACGGACTGATGCCTGTGTGACAACTGGCTAAGTTCCTGAGGTTAGACAGGAAGGGGCTGATGCTGTGTGACAACTGGCTGAGTTCCTGAGGGTTAGAGAGGATGGGGCTGATGCCTGTGTGACAACTGGCTGAGTTCCTCAGGGTTAGACAGGACGGGAATGATGCCTGTGTGACAACTGGAAGAGTTCCTAGGGTTATACAGGACGGGCTGATGCCTGTGTGACAATGGCTGAGTTCCTGATGGTTAGACAAGATGGGCTGATGCTGTGTGACAACTGGCTGAGTCTGAGGTTAGACAGGACGGGCGTATGCCTGTGTGACAACTGGCTGAGTTCCTGAGGGTTATACAGGACGGGCTGATGCCTGTGTGACAACTGGCTGAGTTCCTGAGGGTTATACAAGACGGGCTGATGCCTGTGTGACAACTGGCTGAGTTCCTTAGGGTTAGACGGACGGGACTGATGACTGTGTGACATATCGCTGAGTTCCTGAGGGTTAGACAGGACTGGGATGATGCCTGTGTGACAACTGGCTGAGTTCCTGAAGGTTAACAGGACGGGACTGATGCCTGTGTGACAACTGGCTGAGTTCCTGAAGGCTAGACAGGACGGGACTGATGCTGTGTGACACTGGCTTAGTTCCTGAGGGTTAGACAGGAAGGGCTGATGCCTGTTGACAACTGACTGAGTTCCTGAGGGTTAGACAGGATGGAGCTGATGCCTGTGTGACAACTGACTGAGTTCTTAGGTTAGACAGGACGGGACTGATGCCTGTGTGACAACTGGCTGAGTTCCTTAGGGTTATACAGGAGGGACTGATGCCTGTGTGACATTTCGCTGAGTTCCTGAGGGTTAGAAAGGACGGGATGATGACTGTGTGACTACTGGCTGAGTTCCTGAGTGTTAGACAGGACGGGAATGATGCTTGTGTGACAACTGGCAGGTTCCTGAAGGTTAGACAGAACGGGACTGATGCCTGTGTGACTACTGGCTGAGTTTCTGAGGTTATACGAGGGACTGATGCTTGTGTGACAACTGACTGAGTTCCTGAGGGTTAGACAGGACGGGACTGATGCCTGTGTGACTACTGGCTGAGTTCCTGAGGGTTATACGGATGGGACTGATGCTTGTGTGACTACTGGCTGAGTTCCTGAGGGTTAGAAAGGACGGGACTAATGCCTGTGTGACTACTGGTGAGTTCCTGAGGGTTATACCGGATGGGACTGATGCTTGTGTGAATACTGGCTTAGTTCCTGAGTGTTAGACAGGATGGGGCTGATGCCTGTGTGACTACTGGCTGAGTTCCTGAGGGTTAGACAGGACGGGACTGATGCCTGTGTGACAACTGGCTGAGTTCCTGAGTGTTAGACAGGACGGGACGATGCCTGTGTGACAACTGGCTTAGTTCCTGAGTGTTAGATAGGATGGGGCTGATGCCTGTGTGACTACTGGCTGAGTTCCTGAGTGTTAGACAGGACGGGGCTGATGCCTGTGTGACTACTGGCTGAGTTCCTGAAGGTTAGACAGGATGGGACTGATGCCTGTGTGACAACTGGCTGAGTTCCTGAGTGTTAGATAGGATGGGACTGATGCCTGTGTGACAACTGGCTGAGTTCCTGAGGTTAGACAGGACGGGGCTGATGCCTGTGTGACAACTGGCTGAGATCCTGAGGGTTATACAGGACGGGGCTGATGCCTGTGTGACAACTGGCTGAGTTCCTGAGGGTTAGACAAGACGGGGCTGATGCCTGTGTGACAACTGGCTGAGTTCCTGAGCGTTAGACAGGACGGGACTGATGCCTGTGTGACTACTGGCTGAGTTCCTGAGTGTTAGACAGGACGGGACTGATGCCTGTGTGACAACTGGCTGAGTTCCTGAGGGTTAGAAAGGACGGGACTGATGCCTGTGTGACAACTGGCTGAGTTCCTGAGGGTTAGACAGGAAGGGGCTGATGCTTGTGTGACAACTGGCTGAGTTCCTGAGGGTTAGAGAGGATTGGGCTGATTCCTGTGTGAAAACTGGCTGAGTTCCTCAGGGTTAGACAGGACGGGAAAGATGCCTGTGTGACAACTGGAAGAGTTCCTTAGGGTTATACAGGACGGGGCTGATGCCTGTGTGACAACTGGCTGAGTTCCTGAGGGTTAGACAAGACGGGGCTGATGCCTGTGTGACAACTGGCTGAGTTCCTGAGGTTAGACAGGACGGGGCTGATGCCTGTGTGACAACTGGCTGAGTTCCTGAGGGTTATACAGGACGGGGCTGATGCCTGTGTGACAACTGGCTGAGTTCCTGAGGGTTAGACAAGACGGGGCTGATGCCTGTGTGACAACTGGCTGAGTTCCTTAGGGTTAGACAGGACGGGACTGATGCCTGTGTGACATATCGCTGAGTTCCTGAGGGTTAGACAGGACTGGTATGATGCCTGTGTGACTACTGGCTGAGTTCCTGAAGGTTAGACAGGACGGGACTGATGCCTGTGTGACAACTGGCTGAGTTCCTGAAGGTTAGACAGGACGGGACTGATGCCTGTGTGACAACTGGCTTAGTTCCTGAGGGTTAGACAGGAAGGGGCTGATGCCTGTGTGACAACTGACTGAGTTCCTGAGGGTTAGACAGGATGGGCTGATGCCTGTGTGACAACTGACTGAGTCCTTAGGGTTAGACAGGACGGGACTGATGCCTGTGTGACAACTGGCTGAGTTCCTTAGGGTTATACAGGATGGGACTGATGCCTGTGGACATTTCGCTGAGTTCCTGAGGGTTAGACAGGACGGGGATGATGACTGTGTGACTACTGGCTGAGTTCCTGAGTGTTAGACAGGACGGGAATGATTCTTGTGTGACAACTGGCAGAGTTCCTGAAGGTTAGACAGGACGGACTGATGCCTGTGTGACTACTGGCTGAGTTTCTGAGGGTTATACCGTGGGACTGATGCTGTGTGACAACTGGCTGAGTTCCTGAGGTTAGACAGGACGGGACTGATGCCTGTGTGACTACTGGCTGAGTTCCTGAGGTTATACCGGATGGACTGATGCTTGTGTGACTACTGGCTGAGTTCCTGAGGGTTAGAAAGGACGGGACTAATGCCTGTGTGACTACTGGCTGAGCTCCTGAGGGTTATACCGGATGGGACTGATGCTTGTGTGACTACTGGCTGAGTTCCTGAGGGTTAGACAGGACGGGACTGATGCCTGTGTGACTACTGGCTGAGTTCCTGAGGTTAGTCAGACGGGCTGATAACTGTTTGACAACTGACTGAATTCCTGAAAGTTAGACAGGACGGGGCTGATGCCTGTGTGACAACTGGCTGAATTCCTGAAGGTTAGACAGGACGGGACTGATGCCTGTGTGACAACTGGCTGAATTCCTGAAGGTTAGACAGGACGGGACTGATGCCTGTGTGACAACTGACTGAATTCCTGAAGGTTAGACAGGACGGGACTGATGCCTGTGTGACAACTGACTGAATTCCTGAAAGTTAGACAGGACGGGGCTGATGACTGTGTGACTACTGGCTGAGTTCCTGAGTGTTAGACAGGACGGGACTGATGCCTGGCTACAACTGGCTGAATTCCTGAAGGTTAGACAGGAGGGGGCTGATGACTGTGTGACTACTGGCTGAGTTCCTGAAGGTTAGACAGGACGGGACTGATGCCTGTGTGACTACTGGCTGAGTTCCTGAGGGTTATACCGGATGGGACTGATTGCTTGTGTGACTACTGGCTGAGTTCCTGAGGGTTAGAAAGGACGGGACTAATGCCTGTGTGACTACTGGCTGAGTTCCTGAGGGTTATACCGGATGGGACTGATGCTTGTGTGAATACTGGCTTAGTTCCTGAGTGTTAGACAGGATGGGGCTGATGCCTGTGTGACTACTGGCTGAGTTCCTGAGGGTTAGACAGGACGGGACTGATGCCTGTGTGACAACTGGCTGAGTTCCTGAGTGTTAACAGGACGGGACTGATGCCTGTGTGACAACTGGCTTAGTTCCTGAGTGTTAGATAGGATGGGGCTGATGCCTGTGTGACTACTGGCTGAGTTCCTGAGTGTTAGACAGGACGGGGCTGATGCCTGTGTGACTACTGGCTGAGTTCCTGAAGGTTAGACAGGATGGGACTGATGCCTGTGTGACAACTGGCTGAGTTCCTGAGTGTTAGACAGGATGGGACTGATGCCTGTGTGACAACTGGCTGAGTTCCTGAGGGTTAGACAGGACGGGCTGATGCCTGTGTGACAACTGGCTGAGATCCTGAGGGTTATACAGGACGGGGCTGATGCCTGTGTGACAACTGGCTGAGTTCCTGAGGGTTAGACAAGACGGGGCTGATGCCTGTGTGACAACTGGCTGAGTTCCTGAGTGTTAGACAGGACGGGACTGATGCCTGTGTGACTACTGGCTGAGTTCCTGAGTGTTAGACAGGACGGGACTGATGCCTGTGTGACAACTGGCTGAGTTCCTGAGGGTTAGAAAGGACGGGACTGATGCCTGTGTGACAACTGGCTGAGTTCTGAGGGTTAGACCGGAAGGGCTGATGCTTGTGTGACAACTGGCTGAGTTCCTGAGGGTTAGAGAGGATTGGGCTGATTCCTGTGTGAAAACTGGCTGAGTTCCTCAGGTTAGACAGGACGGGAAAGATGCCTGTGTGACAACTGTAAGAGTTCCTTAGGGTTATACAGGACGGGCTGATGCCTGTGTGACAACTGGCTGAGTTCCTGAGGGTTAGACAAGACGGGAATTTTCGTACTTAAGAAAGTATGCCTAATCTCCTAATTCCTAGTCCCCCTCATTACACCAAATCCCCACAATGATCAAGTTCTATGCAGTCCACCTCATTACACCATATCCAAATAATGAGCTAGTTATATCCAGTCCAACTCACTACACCATATTCCAATATTGAGCTAGTTATATCCAGTCAACCTCATTACACTATATCTCTTTCAGGTAAATGCTAGTAATATCCTCCCATCTGTGTCTATATGTTGCCAATTGTCTCTTCACATTGGTTTTGTCAATACTCCAAACGCGTTTCTTGAATTTCCACCCACCTCGATGGCACAGTTAACTAACGCACTTGTTTCTTGCTTAGCTAGAATGATGAGGATGGGGAGATTGAGGTTATAATCTATCTCGGGTGAACTGGGGTGGTTTTTCCTAAATGGTTTTTCACTCTTCCTACACGCTAATGGAGGATTACCTCCTCTATATTCAACCTCCCCAATTCTTAACCCATTAGAGTGATTAGAATAGAGTGTACAGCCCGAACGGGTAGTAAGACGCGGTGCCAAGTATTATTTTATATTTTCTCCATTATCGCTGCTTGTCCTGCCAACTGTAACCTAAGATTGGACTATCCTAACATTGTCTGGCTATGAGTACAGAGCATGTTCCTTAAGATGAACAGTCTCCTACACCTCACACTTTCTTCTTACCTTTTACTACCAAATATTTTAATCTTACTATCTAAAAATAATGAGGAAAAATATATCAATGCAATATTACTGATCACATCAAGTTTCCAATTGTATTCTATTTTAATTTTTCAGTCAGTCACTTCTAACGACCTTCTATATCTCTAAACACATTGACCCTGATATAATAGAGACATAGAAAGGTATAATTTACGACTAAGGGTATTCACCTTTGCACAATGTGATAGTAGGCTACACGTTTAAAAATACAACCTTAATTCAACTGATTTGGATTTGAACCTTGATCTCCCAATGACTGGTAGTCCGGTCTGTTGCGAGAATGACGCCTGAGACTTATCAGCTACTAATGTAGGTTATGTCATATTGATACCTTCATTGTTGCGCACTCACAAAACTATGGCGTGGTTTATTGGTGAAGGCGGGGCTTGGAATAAACTCCCAACAGGATATTTTTTCTGAACGGTTTTACATACTCTCTACATACAAATGTGACACCTTTTAGTTCAAATTCTAACTTATTTATCCCTACTCAATTATTGTAAGCCCCGCTTTGGTGGTCATGTGGTTTAACGCGATGGTCTCACATAGACTAGACTGTCGTTGACGGGTAGAGGGGTTTGAATCTTGGTCGAGTGTACTAAAGTTTCTTTTTTCAAAATGTTTTTACACTCTCCCTTCATGTAAATTTGGATACATTTTCCATTAATATAATCTCTTTAATCTTTAAAACCACTAGCGTAATTAGTATGTAGCTATATAACCTAGCGGGTAGTAAGACTTGGTGAACAATTGTTGTTTTTATATATTCTAGTATTGTGTCGCGTTTTTAATTTATATACTGGAACTAGTATATAAAGGCTTCATGGTTTGTACATTTTATTTGTTTTATTTTAATAAAAATAATATTTGAATACAAATTGAAAATTACACACTTGGTCTGACCTTAAGACTTAGATTCACAAACAGAAGGTGCCCTTTTAGGAAGAATGAATTAATTTTATTTATTAATAACCACCAGAGCCCGCTTCTGTGTTAGAATGCTCTAGAATTTCATTATAACAAAAAAAGTTTTGCACCGCATCTTACTACCCATTCAGGATATAATCTCACTCTCGCAATTGAATGTATATGGACGAGGATATTGGTGCTCAAATCCTGCTTGGTTGTACTGAGGAAGCTTTTTTAATCGTTTACCTTCTCGCAAATGCTGGTGCACTTCCTTTAAAATCAGTTATCTTCAGCTTATAGATAAATGATGTTGAATAACTAACTGTCAATGAAATGAAACACTACAAAGTATAAGTTTCACAACCTCGAGTGACTATGATCGGGGTCAAACCCCGGACGGCTGAGTCAGCTCAGAAGGATAAACCATTAAGCCAACTCTTCCATCCATGGTTGTGTCAATATTTGTGATATGAAAAGTTTGCCAGTCCTGTTCAGTTTGCCAATGGACGCATCACTCTAGAATATTCTTATTGGTACATTAAGCCGACTATTTGTCCTAGAGCTTTGAAAACATATTGACTGACAAGCTCTATTATCTCTTGAGCTTTGCTTCAAGTGGTACGTGTTAATATATTTCCACTCAAGCATTCGCAGCTACTTTAGATTTTAAACAAATATATGTTATCCATAAGACCAAAAATATGTTATTTATAAGTTCTAAAATTGTTTACAATATAATCAGTTAATTGAGTAATAATATATCAATCTAGTTTTGCTGAGCTTCCATTTTCAAACAAATATCAATTAGTTGTTTTTATATTACCAATAACCAATATTGATTGACTTTAGATTATATGTTGGTAATATATTATAATCCACTATATTTATTATAATTTCATCTAAATTTCTTTAAGAATATATTAATCATTTTAATATACATCATAATAACAAAAAATTAACAAATAGGCCTATTATTTTATTATGAACCTTTTTAAATAATTACCTACTTTAGAATATCATAATTTAATCAGTAAAAATAGTCATTAAAATTATAAAAAATAACTAGAAAATACATATCGTATTCGATTTTAAGACGCTATTTATTGTGAGAAGCATCTTTATTTTTCAGTACCACCAACAGAAAAAAGCGCTTTGATACTAAGAGTATATTTAAAAATAAAACACTAAATACCTTATATCTAAGAATTATTTTAATTACAGAATTCAATTAACTAACAACAATAGTACCTTATTTTTCAGTAGGTATATTATTCATCACTTCCATATGAATCAATATCAGTCGGATTCTTCTGAGTGTATTATCGTCACTATATTTATTTTTTCAGCACCTGTCTAACTACCCGCTCGGGTTATACGCTTATCTTTACTATCCCATGGGTTTTTTTTACACCTCCATTTCCTAAATTCTGGGCTCCATATCATAGGTCTATCATATGTATATTTAAATTTTATATAATTGTATTATTTTAAGGTTCTTATTTCTCTAAGTCTTTGAATATGTTTAGATTATTGACTGAGGAGTAGAACAAATTATTGATTAGAAACTACGCGTATGGATTAATGTATTTAATCAATTATGTTTTTAGCTTTATCCAATTAATCAAGAAACGTATACACTTTTATTCGCCTTAGCCCATAATTCTCCTAAGATGATGAGTAAGGAATGTTGAGGTTTAGATAGTACGCATTAGAATGGATCAATAGAGTTGGTCAGAAGATGTGTCTGACTTTAAGAGAGAACAATATTTAAATTGGTTTAAAAAAGCATATTATTTCATTCCTCTTAGTCCATTCTTCCTCTAAGACAATGTGAAAAGAACGATATTGTTTTATAATGTATGCATAAGGCTTGATAGGGCTAGTCATAAACAGAGTGTTCTAAAGTTAATGTTCTGTCCACAGAAGGGTGAACGTAGCCCTTTATGTAGTGTGCCCTTCTAAAAGAATAAATCTTCAGAGTGAGATGGGCTCACTGTGTCAACTCAACCAGCTCTCTCTAGTAGGCTGACTGTCACCAGAGTGAGATGCTTAACCAGCTCTCTCTAGTAGGCTGGCTGTCACCAGAGTGAGATGGCTCACTGTGTCCACTCAACCATCTCTCTAGTAGGCTTTAAGACATTCATTGGTGATACTCCCAGCACGTATGCGGACACTATTAGGAGGGCAAATAAAATTGGTTAATATCGCGGATTGTAGATAAAGTGCGGATTGATTTACAAACAACTAATCTGAATGTTGAAACAAATTTTGTGAAAATAATAAGTAAAACAATGGTAAAACATAGGCCTAAGCGGAATAAAATGTTAAGAAAAATAAATCTAATACAACATTATTTATTCACCCCTGAATTTTATTATATTCTTCCCATAATCTCAAATAATAAAATAAAATTATAATATTACTAATTTTTTTGATACATTTAAGTTATATAAAAAATCTGACATAAATGAATATTGTGGTTGTCATGATACAACACAATTCCTGAATGAGGATAGCGAGTTGTAGGTGACCTGGTGGTCTAGGGGTAAGGTGTCAGACTTCTATGCTGGCGGCCGGGGTTCAATCCTCGGTCCCGGCAAAGATTTATCTGAATACCAAACCCTTCCTTCACCTCTGACAAGACATCTTGTGAATGTGGGGAATGCCAGGCCTCCACCGTGGTTCGGATTCCACGTTAAACTGTAGGTCCTTCATTTCATCTCACAATCACCCTACCATTACATATTAGCGTAAGTGCGTATAACCCGAATGGGTAGTAAGACGCGGTGCTAGTAATAATAATGTTAGCGAGTTAATTTCACGGTTACGGTTGCGAATCATAGCCTTACGGTTACTATCTTGCTCATCCGCACAGGCATTTAACCATTCATTATCACCACACACTGTAAGTAACCTGTGGCTGCCTCAGTTTAGTAACACAACTCCAGTTTCATCTCTCCTATCACACATTTTACACCGTTATTTACTTCACTTCTTTTCCTCTCATTCTGCTCCTTCCATTTCTTGTTTGATTTCCCTACATTCTTCAGCTCCAGCAATGCCTTCGGGATCCTTTCCTCCTTACATACCATCGTAATCTTTAACAGAGTGAAGACTGGGACCGATTTCTTGTCACACCTGTAACAGTTTTAAATTAATACTGTCCGCCAAAAGTGTTCCACTTTTAATGGCGGTACCTTAAATAAAGAACAATAACGAATAGTGATTAGTTTAATGTTTCTTGTGTCTATTTGTTGACGTTTTTAATCTGGTGTTGATGACATTCAGGAACGTTTGCTTGTTGGTTAATATGTGAGAAAGACATCGGACAGAAACGTGATCTGAAGCACGTTTGTTCTCAATATTCTCACTACACTGGTTGATATAGGGACCCAGGATGATGAAGAGGATCTTTGAGTAATTTCATTCCATATATAGTAAGTCAATATGACATTGGAACTAACATTTGGAAAAATACCTACAGGTTAAGAGATGATTACGACAATCTAATAAACTGGCACAAAGTCCTACTTATTGGTAGAACCTGCATTAAATTCTTTAATATACCATTATAATAATTATTATTAATTAATCCTCTTCACAAAATAGTTTGTTTTCATGAACAGCGTCTTACTATTTGCCAAACTAATCCTAACATTGATTAACATCAGCATTAATTAACATTAATAGGGGAGATACGAGGAAGAAACAATTTAGAGAACATGTATCCACATTTTCGATAAGGCAACGTGTAGAATTTTCTTTTCAATTAATTTTAGCACACAAAGTCGGGATATTTACCCAGACTTTCCCATCCCCGGCCGACCAGATCAGACTGGGAGTATTTTGGTCGTTTGTACGAATATTTATGAGACTGCTGCCCACTGAACATATAAATAGGTCGCAAGGGTGCGGGTTTTATAGCAAAACGTACTCACACAACTGACACCCTCAATGATGCAGCGGCATACAAACATGATATATGTTCCTGTCTCCTTTCGCTTTTCTAAGAAGAGCGAATGTGACTGATAGACTGATAGTTTATTTCTAACACCATTATAAAAATATCTTCCAGTTAGGTACTTACACTCGTGATTTATGGGATGTAGTGGCTGCTCAAGGAAATAGGGAGCCCTGACTCTATTCAAGGTGCTCTTGGCCAAATATTTACTCTTTGTGTACGGGTTCATCCTGCTATCAAATTCACCCAAATATGTATGATAAACCTGGGTGTGTATTATTAAATATTCTAAAATAGATCAAGTGTTTATTAGTCGTGAGTTGACATAATATTTGTGTTTATCACTTGTCTAATTGATAATGTAGGTGATAGTAAGATAATACATGATTTTATACGTTAAATCGTACTTATTCTTCATCGGCGTTATAACAGGTGTTTATAGTGGCCTACAGAATTGTTTATTTGTAGACCCAATAGATTACGTTGTGGACTACACTTTATAGGATGGAGCTTTGATACCAATGTTCGAGCCTTACCACGGTATTGTATAGCATACGTTTCTATCACAGTCTTACATAAGTTTAAATATATTATTTTTGATGGTGTCGATTAATTTAAAACATTAAATAATATCAGGACTGGGTCAATGATCAACTGTCCAACACCCTCGCTCGGTCAGTAGCGTGTCTTCCTGTTGAGTTAAAGGTCCTGTGTTTGAATCCCTTGATGACCAAAAAAATATCATTGGTGAAATTTGGGTTTCCCCATTTCACAGTGATAAATTAACCGCTGGGTGCTGGGTTTTATATTTAAGTTAGTTTACAAGTCGTGTGCTGTTATAACCAGTCAGCTGAGAAAGTACAGTTTAAATACCCAGAATAGTAAGACAATAACTACTCCACGCATATTTTTGTTTGATCTAGCTCTGTTCTATTCCTATATTTTATATGTATTTGTTTACGTGCCAGGCGCCTTCTCGCTAGTCCTCTTTATCTGTACATTTACACCGAAGGAGTAAAGATTAGGAATATTTAGTTTAGAGGAAGAATATACTCATCTAAATGCTTGAGTGGTGTTGAATCGTTTAGGTAAGAGTACCTTTGTAACACTCGGGTCATGTTTCAAACTCCAAACTCTCCATCCCAGATAAATCTGAATATATTCCTATGGAACATTGCCTTATGAATTCTATATTTTCTTCATCCATACCTCATTAATATAATTAACTGCTATAAAACCAGATGGATAGTAAGACGTGCAATATATATAAAATAATATACTAGAATAATAAGTGTAGAAATTAATGGATAGACTGCCTCATTTGCGTGGATGAGAGTGTGAAACCAAAATAATCACAATTCTACTATACCCGACCGTGATTTGAGCCGAGACCCTTCCCTTCAACGGAAAACCAAACAAGTTTACATATAATAATAGTAGTTACCCTTAGTAATTATTTATGCCATCTCTTGGAAACTAACTCGAAAGCTCATTGCTGCATTTACAAAAGTACGCCAGCTATTCCTATACTGAGTTAGTTCTATCCAGTCCACCTCATTACACCCTATCACTATCTTAAGTTAGCTATTTCTAGTCCACCTCATTACACACTATTTCTATATTGAGCTAGATCTGTCCAGTCCACTTCTTATATTTTTTTCAGGTTCATTTTATTGTTACGCTCTTGGAATACAGTAATCAATATAACTGTACGCGTGATAAATTATTAAGGTATAAAAAATATTAAACTACAATAAAAATTATATTTAACTAAAGACTTAAATAATGTATTTTTTGATAAAATGGGTGACATATATTATTTTTAACTTTGATGAAATGAAGGTAAATGTAATTATTCGTAACATTCAGGCAAACTAGCAGAATATGTTAATTTACTCTGTGAACAAAACATTCATAAGACATTTCAAGCTAAGGAAAATCTTACTTTCAAAAATAAACCCGAGAACGCTATGAAATATTTTTTTTCCAATAATTAAGACCCTTTTATGGATGGCAGGGCAGAATATGTTCGTAGTTGGTTGAACAGATTATTATTATTTCTGTCTAGTTGTGTTTTTAATACCTTTTCCTTTTTAGAAGAAACCGTTTCACCCCAATTGTTGGAATATACACTTTCTAAAGCAATTATTTTAATGTAGAGCTTTGCGATAAAGGTGCGTTTACTTGTCAGGAATATGACTTACGTCTTCATTGGATGGAAATATCTGTTGATTGACGACGCGTTCAGTAAAGATGAAGGAACTGACAGATCGAAGAAATTCTGTTCAACCATTCAACCGGGACGGATGGATTTTTTTATTATATTCTACTAACATTAGAATATATTATATCGTAGAAGAATATTGAACGAAAGACGAAGCTATTCCGTCAATTCTATCGTTGGCGCTTCTCTTGGAAAGGGTCTAAGAAGTTTTCTAAATGAATTCCATTTATTACATTTTGGAGAGATTTTCTAAGAAAGAGTTGAAGTAGAAATTGAAATTTTAAGAATTGCCTTTTAAGGTGGAATGGAAGAGGATGGTATAAACAACCAGTGTTTTGTAGTTTTTATGGCAATTTTTTTTAGACAAAATAAATAAAATATTTCTTCATTCCAAACATATAATTTAATTTTCTTCACATGGTGACCTCAACATTTTTTAAATATCTTTCAAGAGTGTCCTGGAACTTAATTATAACTTTTTATCTTCATTTAAAAAGTTAGTTAGATAATTCTGCCATGCTCATGACAGATAATCAACAACTGTTGATATCACTATGTAAAAAAGATTAAACTCTAGGTTTTTACTGAAGCAATATATTTTTATTTATTATGGCAAAAATAATAAGTTTTCCAATAATAACTTCAAAAACACTGGCCCTTTTTCACGTAACCTCCTTCCATTTCACCCTTAAAAAGAGTAAGACTGTTTTTAATTGGTTAGCTAATGAGTAGTAGGCGTATTGCATATTAACACTGAAAGGCTGGTCATACCAATGGTGGGATAACCTTCTTCTGAGAGACCTGGGATCCATCCTGACCTAATATAGGCCTAGTCATATTCATATGTTCATCCACCTTCCAGATATATTAATTACAGTTAAATGTGTTTAACCTCTGGATTTGCAGGTGGCTCCTTGTGTCTATGTAGTTGTATTGTTCACCACAAGTACGACCTGCAGGTGGCTCCTTGTAGCTATGTAGTTGTATTGTTCACCACAAGTACGACCTGCAGGTGGCTCCTTGTGTCTATGTAGTTGTATTGTTCACCACAAGTAGGACCTGCAGGTGGCTCCTTGTGTCTATGTAGTTGTATTGTTCACCACAAGTAGGACCTGCAGGTTGCTCCTTATGGCTATGTAATTGTATTGTTCACCACAAGTACGACCTGCAGGTGGCTCCTTGTAGCTATGTAGTTGTATTGTTCACCACAAGTACGACCTGCAGGTGGCTCCTTGTGTCTATGTAGTTGTATTGTTCACCACAAGTAGGACCTGCAGGTGGCTCCTTGTGTCTATGTAGTTGTATTGTTCACCACAATTAGGACCTGCAGGTGGCTTCTTGTGGCTATGTAGTTGTATTGTTCACAACAAGTATGACCTGCAGGTGGTTCCTTGTGGCTATGTAGATGTATTGTTCACCACAAGTACGACCTGCAGGTGGCTCTTTGTGGCTATGTAGTTGTATTGTTCACCACAAGTAGGACCTGCAGGTGGCTCCTTGTGTCTATGTAGTTGTATTGTTCACCACAAGTAGGACCTGCAGGTTGCTCCTTGTGGCTATGTAATTGTATTGTTCACCACAAGTACGACCTGCAGGTGGATCCTTGTGGCTATGTAGTTGTATTGTTCACCACAAGTACGACCTGCAGGTGGCTCCTTGTGGCTATGTAGTTGTATTGTTCACCACAAGTACGACCTGCAGGTGGCTCCTTGTGGCTATGTAGTTGTTTGTTCACCACAAGTACGACCTGCAGGTGGCTCCTTGTGTCTATGTAGTTGTGTTGTTCAACACAAGTACGACCTGCAGGTGGCTCCTTGTGTCTATGTAGTTGTATTGTTCACCACAAGTAGGACCTGCCGGTGGCTCCTTGTGGCTATGTAGTTGTATTGTTCACCACAAGTAGGACCTGCAGGTGGCTCCTTGTGTCTATGTAGTTGTATTGTTCACCACAATAAGGACCTTCAGGTGGCTCCTTGTGGCTATGTAGTTGTATTGTTCACCACAAGTAGGACCTGCAGGTGGCTACTTGTGTCTATGTAGTTGTATTGTTCACCATAATTAGGACCTGCAGGTGGCTACTTGTGAATATGTAGTTGTATTTTTCACCATAATTAGACCTGCAGGTGCTTCCTTGTGTCTATGTAGTTGTATTGTTCACCACAAGTAGAACCTGCAGGTGGCTCTCTTTCTAGATCGAATGTTACTGATAACGATTCTTACGATTTGTTAAAGGGTTTGTACTACTTTCCGATAGTTAGAAAGGTATCTAGCGCTAAAGCTACGAGTGAAGTGTTCTATTATTTATTTGCGCCGCACACTGCAACACTTGCTATCGTTCACTCAAGTAGGATACGCAAGAGAGTGGTGCGAGTGGTGTGGAGGGTATTAGAGAGTGGTGCGAGAGGTGTTGAGGGTGTTAAGAGAGTGGTGCGAGTGGTAATGGAGGTGTTAAGAGAGTGTGCGAAATGGTGCTGGAGGTGTTAAGAGAGTGTGCGATGGTGCTGGAGGGTGTTAAAAGAATGGTGCGAGTGATGCTGGAGGGTGTTAAGAGAGTGGTGCGAGTGGTTCTGGAGGGTGTTAAGAGAGTGGTGCGAGTGGTGTGGAGGTGTTAAGAAGTGGTGTGAGTGGTTGGAGGGTGTAAGAGAGTGTGCGAGTGGTGGAGTGTGTTAAGAAGTGGTGCGAGTGGTGCTGGAGGGTGTTAAGAGAGTTGTGCGAGTGGTTTGGAGGTGTTAAGAGAGTGGTGCGAGTTATTCTGGACGGTGTTAGAGAGTGGTGCGAGTGGTCTGGAGGGTGTTAAGAGAGTAGTGGTCTGGTGGGTGTTAGAGAGTGGTGCGAGTGGTCTGGAGGTGTTAAGAGAGTGTGAGAGTGTGTGGAGGGTGTAAGAGAGTGGTGCGAGTGGTTGGAGGGTGTTAAAGAGTGTGCAGTGGCTGGAGTAGTGTTAAGAGAGTGGTTGCGAGTGGTTTTGAGGAGTGTTCAAAGTGGTGCGAGTGAGTTTAGAAGGAGGGTGTTAACAAGTGGTGCGAGTATCTGGAGTGTTAAGAGAGTGGTGCGAGTGGTTCTGGAGGGTGTTAAGAGAGTGGTTGCGAGTGGTTGGTTGGAGGTGTTAAGAGAGTGGTGCGAGTGTCTGGAGGGTGTTAAGAGAGTGTGCGAGTGGTGCTGGAGGGTGTTAAGATGGTGCAGATGTGGAGGTGTTAGAGAGTGGTGCGAGTGGTTAGGGTGTTAAGAGAGTGGTGCGAGTGGTGCTGGAGGGTGTTAAGAGTGAGTGTGAGTGGCTGGAGGTGTTAAGAGAGTGTCGATGGGAGGTGTTAAGAGAGTGGTGCGAGTGGTTGGAGGGTGTTAAGAGAGTGGTGGAGTGTGGAGTGGTGTTAGAGAGAGTGGTGCGAGTGGTCTGGAGGGTGTTAAGAGAGTGGTGCGATGGGTGCTGGAGGGTGTTAAGAGAGTGGTGCGAGTGGTGCTGGAGGGTGTTAAGAGAGTGGTGCGAGTGGTGCTGGAGGGTGTTAAGAGAGTGGTGCGGAGATGGTGTGGAGGGTGTTGAGAGTGTGGAGTGTGTGTAGAGGAGTGGTGCTGGAGGGTGTTAAGAGAGTGGTGCGAGTGGTGCTGGAGGGTGTTAAGAGAGTGGTGCGAGTGGTGTGGAGGGTGTTAAGAGAGTGGTGCGAGTGGTGCTGGAGGGTGTTAAGAGAGTGGTGCGAGTATCTGGAGGGTGTTAAGAGAGTGGTGCGAGTGGTTAGGAGGGTGTTAAGAGAGTGGTGCGAGTGGTGCTGGAGGGTGTTAAGAGAGTGGTGCGAGTGGTTTGTGTTGGAGGGTGTTAAGCAGAGAGTGGTGTCGAGTGGTTGTTTGGAGGGTGTTAAGAGAGTGGTGCGAGTGGTTCTGGAGGTTTAGAGTGGTAGTTAGGTAGAGTGGTGCGAGTGGTTCTGGAGGGTGTTTAAGAGAGTGGTGCGAGTGGCGCTGGAGGTGTGTTCAAGAGAGTGGTGCGAGTTGTTCTGGAGGGTGTTAAGAGAGTGGTGCGAGTGGTTCTGGAGGGTGTTAACAGAGTGGTGCGAGTTTATTCTGGAGGGTGTTTAAGAGAGTGGTGCGAGTGGTGCTGGAGGGTGTTAAGAGAGTGGTGCGAGTGGTGCTGGAGGGTGTTAAGAGAGTGGTGTGAGTGGTCTGGAGGGTGTTAAGAGAGTGGTGCGAGTGTACGGAGGGTGTTTAAGAGAGTGGTGCGAGTGGTACTGGAGGGTGTTAAGAGAGTGGTGCGAGTGGTACTGGAGGGTGTTAAGAGAGTGGTGCGAGTGGTGCTTGTAGGGTGTTAAGAGAGTGGTGCGAGTGGTGCTGGAGGGTGTTAAGAGAGTGGTGAGGTGGTTCTGGAGGGTGTTAAGAGAGTGGTGCGAGTGGTGCTGGAGGGTGTTAATAGAGTGGTTCGAGTGGTGTTGGAGGGTGTTAAGAGAGTGGTGCGAGTGGTACTGGAGGGTGTTAAGAGAGTGTTGCGAGTGGTGCTGGAGTGTTTTAAGGGAGTGGTACGAGTGGTACTGGAGGGTGTTAAGAGAGTGGTGCGAGTGGTTCTGGAGGGTGTTAAGAGAGTGGTGCGAGTGGTACTGGAGGGTGTTAAGAGAGGTTTGCGAGTGGTGCTGGAGGGTGTTAAGAGAGTGGTGCGAGTGGTGCAGGAGGGTGTTAAGAGAATGGTGCGAGTGGTTCTGGAGGGTGTTAAGAGAGTGGTGCGAGTGGTACTGGAGGGTGTAAGAGAGTGTTGCGTGTGGTGCTGGAGGGTGTTAAGAGAGTGGTGCGAGTGGTATTGGAGGGTGTTAAGAGAGTGATGCGAATGGTGCTGGAGGGTGTTAAGAGAATGGTGCGAGTGGTGCTGGAGGGTGTTAAGAGAATGGTGCGAATGGTGCTGGAGGGTGTTAACAGAGTGGTGCGAGTGGTGCTGGAGGGTGTTAAGAGAATGGTGTTGGAGGGTGTTAAGAGAGTGGTGCGAGTGGTGCTGGAGTGTTTTAAGAGAGTGGTGCGAGTTGTTCTGGAGGGTGTTAAGAGAATGGTGCGAATGGTGCTGGAGGGTGTTAAGAGAGTGGTGCGAGTGGTGCTGGAGGGTGTTAAGAGAATGGTGCGAATTGTGCTGGAGGGTGTTAAGAGAGTGGTGTTGTAGGGTGTTAAGAGATTGGTGCGAGTTGTGTTGAAGGCTGTTAAGAGAGTGGTGCGAGTGGTGCTGGAGGGTGTTAAGAGAGTGGTGCGAGTGGTGCTGAAGGGTGTTAAGAGAGTGGTGCGAGTGGTACTGGAGGGTGTTAAGAGAGTGGTGCCAGTGGTGCTGGAGGGTGTTAAGAGAGTGGTGCGAGTGGTTCTGGAGGGTGTTAAGAGAGTGGTGCGAGTGGTGCTGGAGGGTGTCAAGAGAGTGGTGCGAGTGGTGCTGGAGTGTGTTAAGAGAGTGGTGCGAGTGGTGCTGGAGTGTGTTAAGAGAGTGGTGCGAGTGGTTCTGGAGGGTGTTAAGAGAGTGGTGCGAGTGGTGTTGTAGGGTGTTAAGAGATTGGTGCGAGTTGAAATGTTTTTTTTTGTTTTTACAAGCACAACTTTCTACCACTTGTTCAGGTTGAATGCATATGCACAGTATTAATTACACTAATGTTTAATTTAGAAAAATATAATTAATTACATCCAACCGGATTTGAACTTCATTCTTCCCGTTTTGTCAGTCTAGTTTTTTTTTGCGAGTTTAACTTCTATGTCCATGTGACCACTGAAGAAGGTCACTCAATTGTTAATAAGCTAAAGATGCGAAATGGAGGGATCTCAAGCAAGGACTGGCTTCTTGGAAAGGGAATCTTATTTTGAATTTACCATCTATTTGAAATAAAAACAACAAGAACAATAACTTAATCACTAACAAATTTAAAAGGGAATAATTATACCCGCTCTTTCATACACCTCCAAATTTAAAATTTATAAATTTGATAAGGTTTTAAATTCATACTTTTCAATGTAAAATTAATGCAGCCTACCAAAATTATTTTGAAAAGCCAGACAATTGGTTAGTTGAATATTTTCAGAGAGCTGAGTGGGCCGGGTATACTTGTTATTACTTGTATTTAAAGGTGGTTTCATTAGTCCCACATTACAGTTGGGCCACAAGTTCCTTCTTGTGAATAGTAAGCAAGGCGTACTGATGTACGAACTCAGCGCCGGCTGTTGTGGTGCTCTATTTAGGATGGCTATGAATGTTTTATCAAGTTGAGTAAAAAACAGCACGTGACAGATTCATCAGCAGGTCTATTCTTTGTTATAATACTCTTAGTCAGTGATCGTGGCCCAACTAAGCTTTGATGATAATCCTCCTGGTCAGTGATCGTGGCCCAACTAAGCTATGAACTTTTGGGATAAGTGTTCCATGGCCCAACTTTTATGCACCAGTAATTTAACCCAAACCTAATAAAAGCTATTTGTGGTTCTAGAACACAACTGGTGAAGATAAACACTCCCTTGGTTTGAATGCTTGGAGCAAGAGTTGTTTAGTATCGCCGCACGCGGTTAACACAAAATATCAAAAGATTTGATCGAGTCTACCGCTTGGAGTTTGCAAGCGTCTTTCACTGCATCGCTTAGCCTTTATGTAAGACACTTCCATGCCAACCGTGCATTTAATATTTTCCCTTCACATGGCTTCAAACGTGCCGCCTGCACCACTAGTCTTCGTTCGCTCACGTAGAACACCGCCTAAATCATTTGACTAGTTTGAGCTCCCTGAATCAGCTGTTATAATCTAACGCTGTTTGGTGCTAGAAGTATAGTTGAGAACACATCACATCTTGACACATGCTGAATACACTGATAGCTTGTTTGGTGCTAGAAGTATAGTTGAGAACACATCACATATTGACACATGCTGAATACACTGATAGCTTGTTTGTCTACGGTTTTTGTAATGGAAGGCCTGTTGCTGATTGTAGTGTATACCGTCTATCTGGCTCACTATATTAGAGTATGATTTTCAGGGAAAGATAAAAACGAAATAAAATTAAAATACAAGGAATGAATATATGACCTCTTGTATTTATATTTTATTTAATTTTTACTTTCTCGCTATCTTACAGGTAGAAAAAATATCCTAATTGTCAAAAAAAAAACGAGCTCGCGATGTTGATGAATTTTGACGTTTCATGACTCCCGAAACCAAAAAAGATGTTTTTGGATTTCCGTATCTTTGTCTACCTTAGAGTAGGACATAAACTATTTTACTGATCGGTTTACAACTTGGTCAATAAGGTTTTCATAGGGTTGGTCCAATGTTTTTTTGTAATTGAATATCTAATCCTAAAATTAAGGGTAGTTTACTGAAGGGTGATAAGAGAAAAAGTCGATTTCCTCAAAATCTGTTTGAACGATTTTAATGAAAATTTCATTTGTAAGCATTAATTAATATTATAAACAAAACTGCTATAAAATGACTTTAAGGGTTCCAGTCCAACGCGTAAATTCTCATTTGTTATAATATCTCTGAAACTATTTGATATATGAAATTACTTATCGTTCCCAATATGTAGGTCTATTTATAAAACACAATTTTAATTGAATCATATATTTATAAAACCAATAATTTTCAAACTAATCGCATTATATATATTATATATATATATATATATATATATATATATATATATATATATATATATATATATATATATATATAGCTTTTAGAACACTGAAGTTCAAGTGCTATGACCCTAAAAAAATCTAATCCAAGATGTTGATGAATGTCAACGTTTCATGACACACCGAACCTTAAAAGGGTTTTATGCAATATTATGTCTGTGTGTCTGTTTAACCCTAAAATTAAGAGTAGTTTAGCAATGGGAGAAATAAGAAAAAAAAAAAGTTTTCTTGAACTTTGTTCTAGCAATTTTGATTAAAATTATAAATAAAATGGCTATTTAAATTTACCCATGAAAATGACTTTTAGGGTAATTTACAGAAGAGGAAATTTCCTTATCTTCGCAACTATTTGAGATAATAAATAACTTATCATTGCAAAATTGTAGTACTATTAAAAATATAAAATCTTTAATTGGAATATATCTATATAAAATTAAATTTTTCTGAAATATTGACCAAATATATGTTATTACAATTTTGGGAAATTTAAGTTGTACAGGGATACGACTTGGGTTTTAACGGAATCATTCTCTAATTCCATAGAGTAAGTAGGTAAGTAAGTATCTCAAAAAGTGTATGTTCTTTTTACTTTAACCTCTTATGGTAAATGTTTGTATAGTGATAATCATCTCTATCATTTTGGACTCAATATAAAATATTTACCTATAGTATTGGTCTAAATTTATAAATGAGCTATTTAATAAAAATGCGATAACTATATGAAATGTAACTCCTAATAAAATGTAGAGAATTTTAACCAGAAGTTGAAATTTTAATACAAAGTATTGACCCATTTGGATCCAAAATCGATCTTTTTTTTTTTGTCCAAATATAGAGGAATTTATTCTTTAAAAAGAAAAAAAGAAAATTTAAATTCGATGGTCAAAAAATATATTTAACGTAAGTATAACGAAATTTTCACTGAGGTTTGGAGTGCACTTAATTTTGTTTCACATATATTACGAGTTTTGAGTAAATATCTCAATCTTTTAACAATGTAGTGATAAAGTCTGTGCAGAGTTGCATACCATTTATTCATTTATTGCCCACTCGCATTATGAACAGTCCTTCATTGGTAAAATAATGTCAAGAGGATCTTAGAAGAACATCACGTAGACTACTATACCACAAGAGAAGAAAAATGCAAAGAGGTTGGCATTGGAACTTATGTAAAAATATTTGTGTTTTGTAACATTCAAACATTCAATAAACACAAACAAGTCCATTATTGTTCTTTAAAGGCAGACCCGAATTTCACCAAATAATTGACCATAACTAAGGGTTTAGAAAGGGTTAATTAAACCGGAGCCAGAATTGCGCCAAGCCCAGTTCAGTTAGGAAAAGGTTCAGACTTGAATTGCGCCAATTCTAGCCCAGCCAGATTGCTTACTTGAAGCCCGAAGAGGTAGAAGATACGTTCTGTGATCTGATAAACATTCAACAAGCAGATACAAAACTGATGAGCTGCACAGATTATCTTAATGAAATATACATATAGTATATGAACCACGCCACATTTCCGACCTACCTTTGGGTAGCTGACTCATCGGACTTAAGGAGAACAACAAATTCATGCGAAAACTCCCATTTGAGATTAAACTCATCACGTGCCACATTACACCTAACATTTTTATTCGTGAAAAGTTGAAAGTGGGTCCAAATTGGCACATATATTTTCATAAATAGTGTATGAGAAGTTATCTTAAAAACATGAACCAGAATACTAAATACATTCATTAATTGTTAAGAAACTGAATCATCTTAGGGATGGAGATGTAGATGGATTAATATTTGTGAAGTGTATGTCATTCAAGACATTCTGTTAGCCATCAGGCTGGTGGTTTACCTTAGTACTTCACCCCTAGAATAATATTAACAATTGTATACTAGCTCCCTTTATAATAGTATTCTATAAAATTATTTTCTGTTCTTTGGGGGTGGGGGGGTACTTGCTTGGACCTATTTTTATTTATTTATGTTAGTTTTTTCGTTTGTGCAATTCAGTTCTGCTTTAATTTGTTGGTTTTATAGATGTGGCAATTTGGGTTTGATCTTGGGGGGTACTTTTGGGTGCTTGACCCAATTTGGGTCCAATAACTCCTTGATCTAGGTAGATTGTCGCAATTTGGGTGAGGCCTTCTTTAAAACCTCTCTTAACGAATTTTCACGCACCTGTTTCAAACAGTTGTACCTTCACAGCCATTGATGATTGGATACGTCATGTTTATATGAACTTTTCTATAGAGAATGATCAATTACAACCTCCCAAAATATTTGTTGTTCATGCCGAAACATTATATATATATGATAATACCTACAACCTATTATTTACATAATAATGGTTATGTTTTAGTAAATATAATGTTATGAAAGACCTGCTTCATTAGCCGAATAGTTCTTAGGCCTCGCTCTCGAAATATATTAGACTACCCATGACGGGGAGATTGGTTTGCGATTCTCGTTAGGATTTACTGAGTGTGGTTTTTCTTAAATGACTTTCCACTCTCCATGAAAATGTGGGTACCTCTCTTCTATATTTCAACCTCCTTCATCCTTAGCACATAATTATAATTAGCACATAAGCGTACGGACCCAATGGGTAGTAAGACACGGTCCTAAATGCTTTTTTTACATAATACTAATGTTTTTGCGTCTATATTCAATGAGAATATGTATTTATAATATTTTTACATAAACTAAATTGGAATCAAACTGTTGATTTTCACAATGCTCGTTTTGTTCCTAAATAATTATTAACTCAGTCTTTATTAATACACTATTTTTGTCTTCATCTCGCTGATAATATGCTTTCTTTAGCATATTTTAAAATAACTAACATCATTAACAATTTGATTTGTGTGCATTATATTGTTATATCTATGCTATTCTAGAGCACCTTATAGATAATAATAAAAGTGTCATCCCTCTGCATATTTTTCACAGCTGTCATGACCCAATTGGAGTGTACCCGTAGAGTCAGAGTGAGTAAGGACCAACCCACCTTACAGACACTTCCCGACTCCTGTCCACCCCTAAAACTACCCTCTAATAATCGTGGAGGAATAATTAGCTAAGTTGAATATTTGTTTTATGACAAAAACCTTTTCTTACCAACTTCATTGATCCGTACGCATACTTTCTTAAATCACAAATATCGTTTATGCATAATCATAGAGGAATAAGGACTTTCGACGAATTAAAAAATATACAATGTAAATGTATACGATGGGCCTATTGTATGAATTCTAGGATGTATGAAAACGAGGTGTAGCACCAAAAAAACCCTTCCCCTCCCTACATAACCCTTTCACCATACTGTTTCTGAAGGGTCTTACATGTGAGAGGCTGACTGAGAGCATTATGATGGTTGACTACTTGCGGGTATTCCCCTGTTCAAACTTCTACCTGAACTAATCCTTTATTCTCTCCCCTACGTCACAAACCATTCAATATCCTCGAAACCAATGTTAATGAAACCTCCCTTCTTCTCCACACCAGATCATCAGGGTATTAAAATACGGCTTTATAGTATTCTCTGATGGGTATGCCAACTCTTCCCTCTCCTCCACACCTGCTCATCAGGGTATTAAAATACCGCTTTGTAGTATTCTCTGATGGGTATGCCAACTCTTCCTTCTCCTCCACACCTGCTCATCAGGGTAATAATGTACCGCTTTGTAGTATTCTCTGATGGGTATGCCGACCCTCCCTTCTCCTCCACACCTGTTCATCAGGGTATTAAAATACCGCTTTGTAGTCTTCTCTGATGGGTATGCCGACCCTCCCTTCTCCTCCACACCTGTTCATCAGGGTATTAAAATACCGCTTAGTAGTCTTCTCTGATGGGTATGCCGACCCTCCCTTCTCCTCCACACCTGTTCATCAGGGTATTAAAATACTGCTTTGTATTATTCTCTGATGGGTATGACGACATTCCCTTCTCCTCCAAATCTGCTCTTCAGGGTATTAAAATACCGCTTTGTAGTATTCTCTGATGGGTATGCCAAACCTTCCTTCTCCTCCAAACCTGCTCATCAGGGTATTAAAATACCTCTTTGTAGTATTCTCTGGAGGGTATGATGACATTCCCTTCTCCTCCACACCTACTCATCAGGGTATTAAAATACCGCTTTGTATTATTCTCTGATGGGTATGCCAACCCTTCCTTCTCCTCCACACCTGCTCATCAGGGTTTTAAAATACCGATTTGTAGTATTCTCTGATGGGTATGCCGACATTCCCTTCTCCTCCACAAATGCTCATCAGGGTATTAAAATACCGCTTTGTAGTCTTCTCTGATGGGTATGCCGACCCTCCCTTCTCCTCCATACCTGCTCATCAGGGTATTAAAGTACCGCTTTGTAGTCTTCTTTGATGGGTATGCCAACCCTTCCTTCTCCTCCATACCTGCTCATCAGGGTATTAAAATACCGCTTTGTAGTATTCTCTGATGGGTATGCCGACCCTCCCTTCTCCTCCATACCTGCTCATCAGGGTATTAAAGTACCGCTTTGTAGTCTTCTTTGATGGGTATGCCAACCCTTCCTTCTCCTCCATACCTGCTCATCAGGGTATTAAAATATCGCTTTGTAGTCTTCTCTGATGGGTATGCCAACCCTTCCTTCTCCTCCACACCTGCTCATCAGGGTATTAAAGTACCGCTTTGTAGTACTCTCTGATGGGTATGACGACCCTTCCTTCTCCTCCACACCTGCTCATCAGGGTTTTAAAATACCGCTTTGTAGTCTTCTTTGATGGGTATGCCGACCTTCTCTTCTCCTCCGAACCTGCTCATCAGGGTATTAAAATACTGCTTTGTAGTCTTCTTTGATGGGTATGCCGACCTTCCCTTCTCCTCCACACCTGCACTTCAGGGTATTAAAATACCGCTTTGTAGTATTCTCTGAAGGGTATGCCGACCTTCCCTTCTCCTCCAAACCTGCTCATCAGGGTATTAAAGTACCACTTTTTAGTCTTCTCTGATGGGTATGCCGACCTTCCCTTCTCCTCCGAACCTGCACATCAGGGTATTAAAGTACCGCTTTTTAGTCTTCTCTGATAGGTATGACGACATTCCCTTCTCCTCCAAACCTGCTCTTCAGGGTATTACGATTGCGATCATTAAAACTTGAATTCTTACAAGTGGGGGACTACCATGAAGTTGGCCTCCCAAAGTAAACATAAAATTTGTGGGCCTATCAAAACGGAACAAATGAAACTTTTGGCGGAATAATATAGAACAAACCGGAACAAACCAAGAACAAACGATTGCAATCATAAAAACCTTATTTTTAAAAGTGTTTGTGTGTGTGTGTGTGTGTGTGTGTGTCGGGGGTTGGGTGGGTGGGGGGAGCGTACCTTCATACCACCTCTCACCAACCTTTACCTCCGTCTATAGATATATATATATTATTTATAGCCATTCTATATTTATCAAAGTTAGAGTAAATACGTTTAATAGTTCATTGATCAAACCATGCCTCGTATTTAAACAACATTTAATCATTCCCAATCCCACACCGTACTTATAAGTCATTTGACCATCATTAGTTGATTACAGATAAACATCATGTATAGTACATTGATAATTTATTATACTATAGCTGATTGATTACAATCAAACTTCCTGCATGATAGAGCAATGCATCTTACCTATAAAACATTTTATTAGAGGAATACATCATTCCTATAAGACTTTTGATCGTCATTCATTGATTAGGGACATCTTAAATATGGCCCATTTGATCGATTTTATCATCCTTCATTTATCAGAGACATTCTTCATACTTCGTAGAATCATGAATCATCCCTAATAGACATTTTTTCACCTTTCATTGACCATACAAAATGTTTTAGGATCCATATCTACAATATTATATATATTGACATTTTTTATCTCCAAGTGTAGTGTATTCCCAGTTAAGGTTTACCGATTCAAGCAATAACGTTCTAGGATTCGTCTCAACATTCTTGAACAATTCCACTGAACAGTTTGTATTACATCCCTTAGCGAAAAACTCCTGGTTCGTTCCATTAAGCTTGAACGGTGCAGACGGAGTTGTTTTGGGATGTAGGTTGAAACAAATTTGAAGATTATCATCTTTAAAATGTTTTGTTATTATTTAAATGGTTCCTTACATAATGTTTCAGGGTGTCGTACAGTTATGCTGATAGAGAAAAGAGTTGGTTACACGGACCTTAACATTTGGCAGCCAGCCCTTCACGGTGATAAAATCACCTCTCCCTCTCATTCGCCATGCTCAGGAGTTTTTTTTACCACAGAGCTGTATACTGACAATTATCGTATCTTTAACTGGATCACTCCTGATTCTGCTGTGCGTCTAACTTAGATACCTCCCTCATGGTTGTAACACAGGGGTACCATCACAGGTATAGCGATGAAATGACCAGGGTCCACAGGGGCCAGGCCTCACCCAAGTTTTTACAACTTATTTAACATAAAAAATACTTTTCCTTTCTGTTTATTATAAGAAATATTGAGGAAAAAACATGAATTTGAAGTGAAGCACCATTCTATCTCTATGCGCAGTGAAATATTGGATTCGTTACACAGTTTTCCCGTCAATAATATTCATTCCTTGCTCCGAACGTCACTCGAGGTCTGTACCAGCAATCTTGTGACTGAATATAGATGCTGAGCAGGGCCAGCTCTGACAGGCCCTATCAGAGAATCCACACCCAGTGTTAGACGTTTCTCTAGGTTAATCCTCCTACCATTCAGGTGCCAGCTTTGCTCTAGCCTATTAGGCCAGTCTGAGCGGGCCTGCTGTACGATAAAGATGGTCTATAGTTTGATTGTGCGCTTATGTGTCTGTTTTATTATGTGTTAAGACCAAATAATTATGATTACGCGTGAAAATTATTAATTAAAACCAATACAGTAGAAAATAATCCATTTTCTTCACCAAAACTGCAAGAAAAACTTGAAATTAAACAGTTAGGAGCACATAACCTAATGACTTTACATTTTTAAAGGTGGATGGCAAGAAAAAAATAACTTTTTTAATAATTGGTTTGGTAAACTATTTGTAGTTAGCTGTGAGTGAAAAAAACAACCCAGATCTTATTTTGTTTTTATTGTTTATTATTTTGTGGTAGGAATAATTTATGACAATGGTAGGCTGTAAGGATATTAAACATTTAAATAAAAGAATTACAAAACATAAGGAATTTTCATTTCAATTGGAAAATGAATGTAAGTTTAAAATATTTAGAACAGTAAATATTGTATCACAGATATATTCCACGGTCAAAATTTCAGTCCAAAAACACAATGGACAGATGTCAAAAAATAGGCATAGTGGAGAAATCGCCTTTTATTAAAAATCCCCTCTCCTGAAGCAAAAGGGCCTGTGTGGTTTTTAATACCTTCATGTCTTAATGCAATATCTCAAACTGTATTAGCAAACCTCAAGTCGTTTACTAGTTGGTTCGACTCAAGTTTGTAACCTAACTTTGCAACAACAAACTATTTTATTCAAAGTTAATAATTATCTTTGACAAAGCCTATATTTAAACAGCGTTAATAACCTTGTTACCTTGTTATTATTAATTCAATCAATTAGTGAGTTGTTCTTTATTATCTCTTCTCTGTAGTGAATGGTGGTATGCCTATCATTTGTCGTTGTGTGCTTGACACACCACATATACACAACAAATAGTATTTCCTGTCTTAACATTCTGGAGGACCAGAATTAATCATCCCAATTTTTCAGTATATTTTCCTTTACGAATCTACACATAATTGACTTATATAAGAAATTCCGAGAAGGGTGTATTGGTAAATGCTTTGAATATAATTGTGAAGTCCTAAGGCTCTATAATATAGGAGCAGAAATTCCTAAACAGCATAAACTAAGCGGGTTTATTATGTTCCTGTCCAGCAGTAGGATAACAAAAATGTGTGGAGGAAAATACCAATTACATTCAATGTGTGCTGTGACTACACTATACAATTTCATAATTTGATCCACAAATATCCATTCTATGCCTCTTTATTAGTTAACTTTCATTTAATGGGCATCTAGCTCTTAAAGGTAAACACACAGAAAAACTATTTTACAGGTTACAAAAAAATTAGTACAATTTACAAAATGATTTAATCAAATATACACTTTTTTTTAATAGAAATATATTTTCAAGTAGGCCTACATTTGTTTACACCTTACAATACTATATTTTAATATTTACACAACAGTATTTAGTTTTTATACAAAGATGATAGCACTATAAAGAGCTGTTTTGTTGAATTTTTTTTGTCTAACAAAATGTTTATTGCTATTAGGAAACGTTTGTTATTATTAGACTATGTATTATTTGGTTTTGTAAGTATAGCAAATTTCTTATTGTGATCTTTCTGGTTAGGTTTCCACTTGATCTGAAGTTATAACCTTGGCCATAATTATGAAAATAAATATTATTTCCTAAGTAATTTCTTAGTTTCCCCTCAAATAAACTAAGCTACATTTATTGTTCTACCCACTTTATTTCTACCTAATTAGTGTAGATTGCTGATAAGATGGATTGGTCCTAAGATGTGAAGCAAGTAGTCTTCTTTTTACCTAAGAGAGAATTACAATTTAATAAAGAGAAATATAAGGAATGGTTGCCAATTAGTTTGGTTTGAATTGTAATCATTTACACAAATATTTCAAATGTTCTATCGTATTTTTCTTACTTTTTACAAAGTACTAATTTTAAATGATTTAATATCTCAAGAAGATTTCTTTTGTTACTGCTATATATTCAGGAATTTAAATTGGAGAATATCTTTAACTTGAGAATTATTCTGTGATTCATTGATATTTGTGAGGAAAATACACTAATAAATCCATGGATAGTGTTTGAATGATTTCAAATCATGAGGTAACGCTAATAAGCCTGAAGGGTAATCAGATAACCCTATCGGCAAAATGTCGAACTCAAACCTGATTACAAGGACGAAACATGTCAAGCTAGTGATTGGTCTAATAATGATGGGCAGTCGTCCTACCACAACTGCTCTTGAGGCTAGCTGAGATCAGATTAATATATCTAGTTCGTGTGGCCTTTAAGGACATACATACACGGTTTAACCATTTGCTCCATGAGAGTTCGAAAACATTAATTTGTTGTTTATTACTCTAATTCAAAATATTTATTAATGTAAACAATACTTTTGTACTTAACATAAAATAAAATAAGGTATTTCGCAATTTCACTAAGTAGATGGAAAACAGATTTACACCCAAAAACCTTTGGAACAAACACTTGATATTGTAACCTTAAGGTGGGGATGCATTGAACTCTTGTTAAAGTCACTGTTTTTGCAGTTTTTATAGCAAAACATTTTGTTGTTCAAAATAAATCAAACATTGCTTCTATATAAATACATTCACAAGGTGATCTCAACAATTCTTGAAAATCAGTCAAGAGTCTCAAAAAATGTAATAACTTTTTTTTCTTCATTTAAAAGTTTCCCGTCTAATGGCGCTATTATCATGACCGCTACTCAACCACAGTTGATATCACTACGTGAAGAAAACTAAACTCTATTTTGCTACTGGAGAAATATTTGATTTATTTTAGCAAAAAAAAAGTTTTGCCATAAATACTCTAAAAACAGTTATATTTTCTCGCGTTCATTTCATCTACACCTTAATTCTCACCCCCCTTAACCCCAAAATGATACCACATTCTAATAGCTATAATTTGTTTATTCTATGTATTTATTATTAGTCTATTGGTATAATAATATTATTATTAGTCTATTATTTTATTTGGGATTCAATAACTATTTCCGTCATGTTACACTTCAATATTTTGTTTGATTTAAATACTTTTATTCCTCGAACAAAGAGCTATATTCCATTGAAATATATCTTACTCCTTACATTTTTAGTTAGCTTCTTTTGAATATATATATAGGTGACCTAGTGGTCTAGGGTTAAAGTGTCAGACTTCGATGCTGGGGGTCCGGGGTTCAATCCTCGGTCCAGGCACAGATTTATCTGATTGCTAAACCCCTTCCATCGCCTCTGACAAGACGTGTATTAATCACATCTTGTGAATATGGGGATGCAAGGCCTCCACCATGGTTCGGATCCCACGTTAAACTGTAAGTCCTCCAGTTCATCTCACAATCACCCTACCATTACATATCAGCGTAAGTGCGTATAACACGAATGGGTAGTAAGACGCGGTGATGATGATGATGATAATAATAATAATAGTATATACATATATCGCATATTTTACATTTAGAACATTATTGCTCTTGTAACGTTTTTTACAAAAAACCTAAATCAGAACTAATAAGTTGTTTTGAAGGAAGCAGCAACGCTGGGTATACGTACTAAGCGTCAAGATCATCTAAACCAATTTGGTAGTTTCGGAGAGATCAGGACTTCCAGCCGAGTATACTGGGGGTGGCTTTCTCTGAATACTTTCACACTCTCCCTTCACGTAAATGCGGGTACATTTACTCTATATTATTTCTTACTCCTCCCTACAACATTAGCGTGACTAAAAAATGTATACACCGGGCAAGTAGTAAGACGCGTAGGCAAAAAAGATAAAACTAATTGAAACAATTTATTTATGAATACAGGTTTCAGTTTGCGGACTCATTTTTGAATACATAATCTCAAATAATAAGATATGATACTTCGGTGAGCGAATAGTTTAAGGCATCCCTTGCGTAATAGAATGGAATGGCTAGGAGATTGGGGTTAAAATCCCATTCGGGTGTACTGAAAGTTATTTTTGTTAAAAAAATTGTTATCACTTTCAAAACTCTGAAATACGGATACACATCCTTAAAATTATATCATCCTCATTCGTAACCCATTAACACGAACGGGTAGTAAGATGAGGACTATGATGAACGTTCGGCTTACACACAAAATTATTAATATACATTAGCAGTTAAACTAAGCTTAATTCAGTTACACATATAACCTAGTAATGGTTTTTTGAACAAAGTCGGTTTTCATCATCACTCACTTTATGTACAGTTTTTATTTAATAAATATTTTGTTTTGATAAAAAACACAATTAGGAGTACAACCAACTATTTTAAGATAATTATCATTATGAGTCTGAATACTATCTGGAAAATATTTTAGTGATTTTTTCACGCCACGTTATTATTTCCTTCTATTTAATTGTGCTAGAGAGTTAAGGATGAGTAGGGAATAGTTTAGAGGAAATCTAGCCATGATTTGATGAAGGGAGTTTAGGGAAACTATTTATAAAAATGATTCTCAATACATAAAGTTGGGATTTGAGCTCTAACCACCTTGTCACCATAAGTCCAGTATACTGCTAGTGTGATGCCTTTGACCTGATTAGACGAGCTGTCCACTAATGAAGGTTATTGAATATTGATTATGCATAAGATACATAGAAAATTAATATCAAAGTGTGTCTGCAGAATAGAGTTAAACTGTAATTTTATAGTAGCCAAACCTCGAGGCTAAGTGGTTAGGAATATCGACTGAAATTATAGTTGGATTCCAAGGTAGGTGTGAAAATATATAGAGGAGATGCGGGAATCATGGAATAGTCGGCCAATACGGAATACCATTGTTTCTCATATGTAAAGTGCCACAATCTATCGTTAACTATTTCAACTATTACATAAAACAATCTCGAAGAGTTAGTGACAGTTCTACTGATTGTTTTGTGAGAGACGATTGTTTGTTTTGGTTGTCACAAAAACTTTTGCAGACTAGTAATTATCATGCTATATTTCTTTAGTTTACTGTTATTATAGATTCTTATCAACATTAAGCATTATGTTAAGGATCATTTATGCTTATCTTTGAGTTAAAACTATATTTTACTGTAATTATAACATAAAAAATATTTTTTCCAAAATAGCGAGTCGGGCAATAAGTAATACTAACTACTATATGCACGAACATTTTTCAAGTATTTGGGCAGTTATTTATTTTGTCAACGTAAGCATAAACATCTTTGAATCAAATAGCCAAAGCAATTAATTATGCTTTTTTTTTAACGAGGATTACTCCATCTAGATATCATATTATGAAAATTGAAACCTGGACACGAGAATTGAACCCGGGACCTTTGGCTTAGTACACCAAAGCTCTTACCACTAAGCTATCCAGGATTCGTCCCGTGCCAAGGGTCATTCTTCACTCTTTCACACATTTGTAGCCGACGATTTCCGCACGTCCATCATAGACTCTGCCTTAAAATATAAGTGAAGAATGAACCTGAGAAGGTTACGATTCCTGGATAGCTCAGTGATAAGAGCATTGGCGTATTAGACCTAAGGTCCCGTGTTCGATTCCCGTGTCCAGGTGTCATGTTTCAATTTTCAGAATTAAACATTTTTCCTAACACCTAAGGAATCTATTAAGAGAACAATGTTAGCTGATTTAATATTATAGTCTATTATACTTTAATAATTAATTTATATTTATGATTTATTAATTAAATATTATAATGTATTATTTCAATGATTTGTTATTATTAATATTTTATTGTTTTACACATAATATTTGCATGTGTTTATACAATTTATTATAAAAATTTGTTAGTTTTAGTAAGTATAGTTAATTTTGTATATAAAATGTGTAGTATTCCATATTGCCACTTCTATTCCATATTGCCCTCACTTGTTCCACATCTCTAAGTGCTCCTACAGGAAATTTAAAGTTATTAATTTCGCTTTAAACACTAAAATAGTTAAACTCATATTTATTATAAGCTTAATATGGAACTCGATGATAAAATGTGAAAATACGCTTTGATATTATTAAAAAAGTAAATAGTATTCCATATTACCCGCACTTTCTCTAATTATTTAACTTATTTATGAATTTACCGTCTCATGTTGTGTAGATGTTAAGAATATTAAAGGTTAAGTTATAAATATATTGTCCTTATAAAAAATAGAGGTATTTTTGGCTCTCATCTTTAATAATTTCACCCCACCTTTTATTTCCTCCTTTCGCTCACTCAGATACAAACTTTCAATTAAAATAACTTTAGTACCCATTTTAATCTATTTCAAAATATTTTAAGTTTATATTAATATTTATATATTTATATTATTTAACCTAACTAACAAGCGTTAAAGTAATTAGTTTCAGGGTGACCTGGCGGTCTAGGGGTAAGGTGTCAGACTTCTATGCTGGCAGCCGGGGTTCGATCCTCGGTACCGGCAAAGATTTATCTGATTGCCAAACCCTTCCTTCACCTCTGGCAAGACATCTTGTGAATGTGGGGAATGCCAGGCCACCACCGTGGTTCGGATTCCACGTTAAACTGTAGGTCCTTCATTTCATCTCACTATCACACTACCATCACACATTAGCGTAAGTGCGTATAACCCGAACGGGTAGTAAGACGCGGTGCTAATAATAATAATAATAATTAGTTTCAGACTATTTTGTAAATCTGCTCTTCAATACTTCCACTTATTAGTAAAAAAAAGTTCATTATAATAATCATATCTAATTAAAATAAAGAGTATGGAACTCCGCACTGACTTTCTCACACCATTGTTTAAAAATGGAAATAATTATCTAAGACTCGTAAAATATGTGAAATGAATTAATATACGCTATCAAATCTGAACTCAAATTATGCTATACCTACGTAAAACTTTTTTTAACTCCCTATTTTATATTTTTTATTTTTATTTTTTAGGAATTAAATTCCTCATTTGTAAATTTGGACAAAAAAAATAGATTGGCTCTAAAAGGGTCAAAACTTCGTATTAAAATTTCAACTTCAGGTTAAAATTTTCGACATTTTACTATAGGTTGTACATTTTATGGTTATCGCATTGCTATTAAATTCCTCGTTTATAAATTTTGACCAATAAAACAGGTAAATATTGACTATAAAATTATTGAGATAGATCATTGCTGTACAAATATTTATCTTGGAGATTAAAGGAAAAAGAACATCAAATTTGAGAGACTTACTCTTTTGCTTTCTCTCTGGCATTAGAGAATTATTGCGTTAAACTTTGGTATTATCTCTGTAAAAATAAAATTCACAAAATTGTAATAATATATTTGCCAATATCTCCAAAAATATTGGTTTTATAAAAATATATTTAAAATAAAAGTTTTTATTTTTAATAATATTAAAATTTTACGATGATAATTATTTAATAACTAAAATAATTGCGAAGATATGGAAATTTACACTTCTGAAAATAACCCTAAAACTCACTTTAATGGAAAAATGAAAATATCCAATTGGTTTATAGTCTTAATCAACGCCACCGATTTTGAGAAAATATATATTTTTATCATTTCACCCTTTAGTAAGCTGCTCTTAATTTTAAAGTTAGACAGACACCCAGACAGACGGCATTGCAAAAACCACATTTTAAGATTCGGTGGTCATGAAACGATAACATTCATCCAAATTTCGGGTGAATTTTTTTGACGATCACAATACTTTCTCTACCTGTAAAATATCGAGAAAGAAAAAATAGTTAAAAACAGGTCAAGAACAACTGTTCAATATTTTTAGTAAATATTCTCTTAACAAGGGTCATTAGTAATTTATTATGAGTGTATTAAAATAAATATAGTTATTTTTTACGGAAATTGACCGGCATTATTGGGGAGAAAGAGATTGAATAATTGAAGTTATACATTTCATGTTTAAAACCGGCCCAAACTCCCCGTCCAACCTCTCCATTGCCTGCAATCCATCATGGTTCCTTATACTAGTGTTTATTAGCGTGTTGTTGATGGGGGACCAACAAATGGAAGCTCTACTAACTGTGCTACCACGGGGGATTAGGGTAAGCAAGGTTGAAACTCGTACAGTATAAACATTACTTTAGGCAATTCCTTTTTAGGACTGCAAATACAAGTAAACATTTAATTCGTCAAATTAAAAGTTAAGAAATTAATTTAATTGCAATGACCTAATAATTGTAAGATTATAATTTGTTATATTTTAAAAATTAACGTTTAAAGTGCTAGCCTGATATATTGTTTGTTCACCACCATTAGGGCGACATTTGATATAATGATTGAATTGGGTCCAAGTTTGCTGTTCTGTATTATAATAATTAAAAAGGGATGATGTCTTATTTTATAGATTAAAAGTTCTTACGTTGTATAGTTATTTTTATTTTAAGTAGATAAACAGTTTTTTGCTAGATATTTCACACGTTGTAGATTTTAATAAAAGCCCAACTATTACTTTATATGCATGATAATTCCCGACACGTGAGATTTAGAACACAGTTTAAAATGTCATTGACTCGACCTACACGGCTCCTCGTCAGGAAGGAAAGTGAAGAGATGCATACCCTGAAGGGGTATATCAAGCGACATTTCCTTCTCGAAGCTTCCCAAAAGAAAAAAGGTGCAGTCATCCCGGTGCGTTTCTGTCCACAAAACTGCGTTGTCTTTTTAAACAGAGACGTAGAAGGATGTCGCCACACTTTGCAACTTAACAACTTAACACAAATAAATATTACTACCCGCTCTCATTTAAAATATCGTAATTTTGAATAAAGATGTGAATAATAAATTATTGAGATGTAATATTCTATATCATTACAAACGTTTGATAAATAATTGTTCAGACTTTTCGTTTAAGGTCAATACAAACTTACTTTTTGATGTAACTTGTATCTACCGAAGAAAGAAAATAGCGCATATTTTATTTTTATATTTCATATTTTAATAGCTAATCTTTTACGCCACCATTTTTTTGGTAAACATTATTTAATTCATTAAAATTACCGTAGTACACTTGTTGGGATCCTGAGGACCACTTGATAGGCCACCACAGCCTACAATTAGAGACACATTACCTTAGATCGTGTGACCATGAGCGTTCACTGCTGGTAACACTGTCAAGTGTAGAGGGTGGTACTAAAGCCGTGGTGTCACTTGTGTGGTTTATATCCGCAGCAGTTGTAGACGTAAGGCAATGGTGACAGGTCTTTCTTTGTTAGGAATCTGTTCTCGGGTAATTAACAAGCACACAAGTTTCTAAAACATACAACGAGGAAAGCTTTGTTCTCAATTATTGTGATTTAATCTCTACTATAACTTTATTAAACTGAATAATATAAAAAATCTCAGGGTCAATCACTCGGAAGCGCTCCAATATCAAACGTCCGAGTAAATTGAAGAGCCTGGAGTGCAATTTCATTCACTGACCAGTGAAGAGTCTGGAGTGCGATGTTAGCGGAGGTAGAGTTGATCATAGAAGAGTGGAGAGAGGACAAAAGAAGGTTTATTAATTCCTGCCAGAATGCTCTCATGAATTTGATTCAAATACGATTAAATATTCAAACGAGGTAAGAAATTTCCCAATTAAATGGGATATAAAACAGTGGAACATAAAACTCCAATCAAACTCACGTAACCTCATCCTCCCATGTGATCCTCACATGTAAAATATCCAATGAGATTAGAACCAAATGATATGGAAATAAAATGAGGCAAATATCAAGTGGGTAGGATTTCAATATTCTGTTTATTTTATCCCCAAGGGAAAAGAATTTCAACATTATGATGACGACATAATATAAGGTCAATGATATCAGGAAAGGAGGGCAGAGGGTAGGGAGACCTATATTTAGTATTCAGGTGCCCTGAAAAAGGTCATGGTGTTAAAGGTAAAGTTTCGGTCATGAAATGGAACTATTACTTATATAGAATTACCATTCTTTGCATGAGGAATTTATAAAGTAGCTTTGTTATTTTTAGTATATAGAACTAAACACTAGGGATAGTAACCAAATCTTAAATTTTGCTTAGATATTAATCTTCATTGGTTTAAATTGTGATACAAAACACGACAATCAAATGACAATGTCAAAATTTTATATGTAATTTGATAAGCCTGTTTCCAGTAATATAAATTACAAGGGAATAACTGAACAGATTTTAACAAACAGCCACGCATTTTGATGTTGGTAAAAATAATAGTTTTCCACGAAAACCCGATATTTACAGGAAAGTTTCAGTTTGTCTATCTTTGTTTAATCACCATGGCAACTGTTATTTGCTGCATGGCTGTAAATCTCTAATTAAATATATCTCTTTGGATATAAAATAATAACTCAATCTTTATTTGTTGGAACGAACACATCACAAATTTCACTTTGGATTAATATTTCTCTTTGGATGCTGGTCATAGCGCAGATAAATTGAGATACCTAAACTAGGGAATCATTTATTTTTTATTGAAATGCTGTTATCGTTAATTTGCATTTAAATCCATAATATTGAGCATAGTTCGAAAATTAAAGGATTGTTAATTTTGTGAAAATATTGTCTATATTTTGTTTTGCGCATGATAAAACAATTTTCAAATACTGTATGTTTAGGTATGTACAGGGTGGTCAAGTAGCCGCCTCCTATATCCAGCAGACGTCTCACTCTGAATTGGAGGAGGTCAATCCCCTCCACCCATATTATGACATGAACAATGAGCAAGTGAACTGCTTGTCTAAAGCTGTATTGACTCATTCTTCATGTCACAATATGGGTGGAAGGGGATTGACCTCCTTCAATTCAGAGTGAGGCACCTGATGGATATAGGAGGCGGGCTACTTTTCCGTGGGCCACCCTAGATTATAAGCTTAAAAACGATCAAATGACCTTGGATAATGTCTAACAAAAAGTAGTCATTTTAACAATCCAAGTTTAGTTTTGGTATTCATTTTTTTCAATTAGTGGGTTTTGATGTTCATTTTATTCAACTATTGGGTATTTTTATTAATTTTTTTCAAATAATGCGTTTTGATGTTCATCTTAGCAAATAGTAACACAATAGAAATACATCAGTAAAGCTATGTTATCATTTTACCACTTAGTTTTCAGGATGTGATATTTAAAAGTAATGTTTTTGTACCTCCTCTATCTTTTCACATTCTTACAAATACAGTAGGTTCATTTATATTTCCATAATGATACTTAATTTTGAGGGAACTATGTTTAAATACTTCGTAATGTTTGAGTACCACATTAATGTTTTCACATTCTCTCTCTATCAGACTCGCACACTCTCTCTCTCTCAACACATACACACATTATTATTATTATTAGCACCGCGTCTTACTACCCGTTCGGGTTATACGCACTTACGCTAATGTGTAATGGTAGGGTGATTGTGAGATGAAATGGAGGACCTACAGTTTAACGTGGGATCCGAACCACGGTGGAGGCCTGGCATTCCTCACATTCACAAGATGCATACACACATTAATTATTCATTTTACAAAACTCTCTCTATTATAATCTTTCCTCATTCTCTCTCTCACACTTTATACCTCTCTCACACACTCTTTACCCTCACATACACTCTTTATCACACAATTTCTGTCAATTTATCTTTATTATACCCTCTCTCTCTTAAGATCTATATCAAATGCTTTCTCTCTAACGCTTTCTAACAACTGCTTTCTTTCACAAACTCCCTCTATCTCAAACTCTCTCTCTCTCTCTCAATCTCATTTTCTCTATCTTTTTATTTCTATATCACTCTCTCTATCTTATTCACTCTATCTATTTCTTTCTCTCTTTATCTGACTCACTTTCTTCCTATCTCACTCTTTCTCTCTCTCTATTTCAAACTTGCTCTCTTAATTTATTTTTCTAAATCTTTCACTAAATCTATCAATATAATTTTCTTTCTCTAAAAAAATTTCTTCCTCTTTAACTTACCCTCTCAAACCCTCTCTCACTTGCCCTCACATTTTCTCTCTCTTTATAACAAGATCGCTCCCAAAATTTTACACCCTCTCTTTCACACACACACTCTTTATCATGCATTCTCCCTTATATATTTTCTTTCTCTCTCCCACACACTCTATTTCAATTTCTTTCACACCAGCTTTCTCTCACACACACTCTTTCACTCACCTCCTAGTATTTCTCTCTCTCTAACACATACAACCATACTCTCACTATTGCTCAATCAAACACACTCGATCTCTCTCAATTGCTCATTCTTAGTCTCTTACACTCACTTTCTTACACTCACACTCTCATTTTCACACTCACTCCCAAACTTACACAATCACACACTCAAACACAGTATCAATTTCACCATTATATTTTATCACTCTCTCTAACATATATATTATTTGATAATCCCATTCCCAGTTATAGAAATTACGAGCAAATGACTGAACAGATTTTGATAACAGAACAATCAATTTAAATACTGGGGGATCAGGACGCCGGTAAAAAATAATGGCCTAAAGCTTAAACTCATTTTTCCTAGCAAATTGTCCATCTTTTCCTTCTGTGTGGGCAATGGTTCATCTGTAGACTACAATCATTCTTTGCTTACATCACCATGGAAACGATGATTTGTGTATAGCTGTATATTGGTAGATAAATATTTGTCTCTGTTTAAAAATAACATCAGATCAATCGTTACTTGAGTGGTTTGGCTCAATGAATAGATAGATATCTAGGAGAGGGGTCATTTTAAAGTTGTCATCGAAGGGTGAAGGGAGAAAAATATATTTTTGATTCAAATTAAATACCGAAAACAAGATATCTAAGTAAAGATGATAGTCTTTGACAAATAAACTTTTAACTAAAAAGTGAGGGAGGTTTTATTATACAGATCCTTTCCCAATAAGAGGTTTAAAATACATTTTAATGCAACAATCTGAAGTCAACGCGGCAATGATCCACTAGTAGAGATATATTACGAACATATTTTTACTTTCTCACAATCTTACAGGCAGAGTAATTATTGTGATCTAAAAAAAAAAAATCAAACTCAAGATTTTGATGAATCTCGACGTTTCATGAACCCCGAAGCCGAAAAAGTGGTTTTTGAATTTACGTCTGTCTGTTTATACCTCCAACTAGAGCCTAAACTATTTTACCGTTCGGGCTATAACTTGGTATCTAGGGTTTGCATAGGGTTGCCACGAGGGGTTTTTGGAATAGGATATCTAACCCTAAAATTAAGGGTATTTTAAAGAAGCGTGAATAGAGGAAAAATCGATTTTCTCAGAATAGGCTCTAACGATTTTGATTATTATTCGTATTTAGGCGTTGTTTAAGATTATTAATAAACTGGCTATTTTCATTTTCTCATGAAAATGACTTTTAGGGTACATTACAGAATCTGAAACTTCCGTATCTCTGCAACTATTAGAGATACTAAATAACTAATCATTGCCAAATTGTAGTACTATTAAAAAAAATAATAATATGAAATATATTTTTGTAAAACCAACATTTTCTGAGAATTGGCAAATATATTAATACAATTTTGTGAAATTTAGTTATAAAGATATACTACTTAAGTTTTAACGCAATAATTCTCCAATGCCATAGAATAGTTAAATATAAGTAAGTCTCTAAAAAAGTTTGTTATTTTTCCTTAAACCACTTAAGAGAAATGATTGTACCACAATGATCTATATCCTTCATTTTAGACTCAATAGTCCATATTTACATTTGTTATTGGTCAAAATTTATAAATGAGGAATTTAATAGCAATGCGATGTCATGAAGATATACAGCACCTAATAAAATGTCAAAAATGTTAACCGGAAGTCGGAATTTTTTAATCAGTCCAAACATACAAATAAGGGCATTAATTCTTTAAAATTAAAATTATAAAATTTAAAACCAGAAATCAAAAAAGTTTTACATAAATATAGTGCAATTTAAGTCTTGGTTTTCTTGTATATTATTTCGTTTCACATATATCAAGAACTTTGAGTAAATATCTCCATTTTTAAACAATAGAGTGAGAAAGTCCGTGCGGAGTCCCGTACCATTTATTTTATCTCATTTACCGTTTTTATCCCGTCAAACAGGTTTACTATTTTCAACTAGTTTACCAATTTGGCACTTTTTAAAAAATTCTAACCTTTTTAGTCTCTTTACCCAAAAGTAATAAAATATTTCTTTTTTTCCTTAATGCCCTATTTCAACTTTTTACCTTTTTTACCCTTTCTTCCCTGATTACATTTTATTCCATCAATCTTTTTAACCCTTTCGGCCTTTTTGGCACTTTTGTGGCTTGTTGGTATTTTACAGTTCTCTCCCCTTCCTTTTTAGCTTATATGCCCCTTTTATGTTTATCATATTTACTTTTTTTCTCATTTTACCATTTACTGCCCTTTGTGCTTTTTTATATCAATTTTAATCAGTTGTGTCTTTTTTGCCCTATTTGACATTTTGGTCTTATTTTGACATTTTAATCTATTTGCTCTTTTGGTATTATTGCTCTTTTAGACTAGATTTATTTTTTTCTCTGTTTACAACTTTTAGCCTTTTTGCCCTTTTTACATTATTACCTGGCTTAGCCTCGGAGAAATAATTTATGGTAAAAAGAATAAAATGTAAATATAATCAAATTTTAAAATGTGTACAGTCTGTTAAAATGGAAAAAAAAAGGATGAAAGATTAAAGTAAAAAAAGGGTAAAAATGGTTAGAATAGGTAGATACATTTTTAAATTCAGATTTCAGGTACACATGTTTGAAGAAGATAAATAATTTCCGGTAGTCACCTCTCCCCTCATTTTCACCTACTAGGCTGCAACCATCACCGTCTAGAATGTTTATCTATATTCCCACGTGTGTGAAATGTCTGTAAGAAATTAAAGCCCATCTAACCTGACGCATTTGACTATATTTTACCAGTGAAACCAGCAGACGTAATTCAAGGAAATAACAAACTCTCTACAAGGAAACGTGTTGTGTGTTTAGTTTATGTAAGGATGTGTTCATGTTACATGTGTTATGTATGGTCATGTTTGGAGCCAGACTCTACCATAATATGGTTCATGTTACCATAGATCCTGCTCGTCCAGGAAAACTCTCTGGGAACGCCCGATTGGAGTATTACTTTACAACAGATGTCGAGATTAGTACAGTCTGAGTGCGAACCAACTGGCTCCTTGGGGAACCTCAATATAGAGCTGATTACTGTTTCCGTGGACGTTCAACTCGAGCACCTATGACTGCACTAGAAGTGAATAAGAGAAGAATAGATTTATAATTTACATCGATTAAAATAATATTTCAACATAACAGTAAAATGCATGGAGTAACAAAACTCCAGAATAAGCAGAATATGTAGTAAAACACGTGAAATAACAAAATGCCAGGTTAAGCAGTGTAACATTACATTACATTGTGTTACAATAGGACCCGCCCCATGCTGACATTAACTCATAACTCTCAATAAATCATACTACCCGCTCCAATTATACCGACACTAATAGGATCCCTACAGTGGTAATCTTCTCTATTGTAGTTCACGTAGGTTAGTACGAAATAATAAAACATTGCTGAACAATATATTTTCACTACATAATCTAATTCAATATAATTAAACTGTTCATGTACTTACCAAATGAATCTTCTAACACTAGCATCCTAAACTGACGAGTGGGTCGGGCGAGCTACGATGTCCCTACAAGACGTAGTCCTCACACTCAGATTCTGCTAACGTGTAACATTGAACACGACTAGAGAATAACTATTCACCTGCCCTCTGATGGTAGAAAGATGAACTACTTTCACAACATCATATGATTGAAGAAATAGGCTGGAAATCTGATGGAGCCGTATCAACAAGATGTTTACGTGACTTTTTGAAGCCACCATTGACGTCACAAAGCGTGTGTTCAGTTCTCCCACCTTCTTTCTATTGCGACGAAACCCCATTATATAATAGGCTGTGCATGTATGCCAAAATGACTATCTTGATAACCAAGACTTGGACAATGGCAGGATAAACATTTGTATTGTATCGGAATCGTAACTATGGCGATTCGTTTATTGGACTTTGGTTTATTTTCAACTTTTAGTCATTTTTTGTAGTATAAAAATTAATAATCTTTTTTCTAAATCTAACTATTTCTTTACCTGATCATTAAATATAAAATGAGACTCTATATTTTGTATGTCGCCACTTGGGCGTTAGAGTCTTTTGGAGAGTTCAATCATTTAGGTAGCCACAATTATTAATTGTTTTGAAATTGAACGAGTTAAATGTAAAGCGTTTGAAATTGTTGATAGTAGTATTTATATTTTGTAAACATCGAGGTGACATTTCTTAATTTTATTTGCATATATTGAAAAATCGTAAAATAAAGTAACCTTCATTATTATTTTTGTATTAATTATTAATTTAATTAACCTTTTTATATTTAATAATCTTTTTTCTAAGTTAGTTCTAAATAGAACATGTACATTATTGTTTATTAAATTAAATATTGTTTAGTTTTCTAATTCTGGATCAGATAGTCCCAGGGGAGTTTGGAGTTTGACTAAAGTCTGTTGACCAAACTCTCGCGTTATGTTAATTCTCTTATATACGATTTACTGGTAACGTTAACGTAATTTGAAGCCTTTGTTCTTTGTATATAAAGACACTTTTTGTAACAGTTTCAAGGTGCCCATTAGGCCCTTATATAGAAGTTTTGTATCATCCTGACGGGTAATATTATTATTAATCTATTGTATTAAATTCAACCCATAATGTTGTTCTGTCTCCTAAAGACTGAACCATCAGAATATTGAATAGATTACAAATTTATAACTTTCTTGTAAATATCTGCGCAACTTTGAAGATATAAAGTTATTGTCTATTAGTTTTATTTCCAACGTAAATCATTTTGATATAATGAGTTCATGTAAAGTTTTCTACTCTATTGTTATTGTTTTGAATAAACCGTTCATATTGTTGCTTTTAAATATTGCTAATAATTTTCCTTGTCACTTGTTCCTTAGATTTCACCCACTCCCTTTTATATTATTTAATGGTCGTAAATAAAAGGACTCAGAGGGGTGGGTGGGGGGGGGGGGGTTACAGCAGTATATGCACTAAAACGCGTGAAATAACAAAATGTATAGACTAACAAAACATCAGAATAAGCGGAATATACGGTAAGCACGTGAAATAACAAAATACTTATATAGTCATCTAACTTTTCTAGCCGCGGCAAATAAAGACACAAATTCATAAATTGACACATTGCTAGATGTAGCACACACAACTTACCGTGAAAGGTAGCAAGTTTACCTGGAGGACTGACACTAGGGAGTCGTAATCCGACAAGGGGGGACTGCTTCCTTTCTCCGAGATGCGTTATATTCTGCGAGGAAACTCAGGTGTTTGTGTCAACATAAACAGATGACTTTTTCCTTTTAGAACACTTATTGGGAAGACAACATAACCAATGTTTTGTTTTCATGGCCCGTGTCTTGATATCCGTCGAGCTCCCTGACATACTGGAGGGGCGAGGATGGAGGGGGGGGGGGGGGGGCATGTTGTGGAAGAGCGTGCGACCACCTAAAAAACTATTAGCCTTTGTAAACAAGCCATGAATTTGTCCTTAAAATACCTGACCAGACTATCTTGATGTATATTCCACAGCCATATTAAGGTGGCTGGAAACCTTAAATTACTGAAATATTATGTATACATTTAAAAAGTTCCAATTATAGCAAGGATCATATAACCCCATCGGCCACCATTTTAAAAAGGCCTAGTTTTTTTTTGTAAATACACATTATGTAAAAAAAAACTTAAATTTTAATATAATGGTAGTTATGACAGTAATTATACATTATTAAAAAATGTATTAGTTTTGCCTTATCTTACACACACACACACACACATAATATATATATATATAGTAAACTATACAGCATACAATACAGTTTATTAAATTATACTATTCATATTATCACTGGTATATGTTATGGCCCAACCCGCCTCGGTGGCGTAGTTGGCTAACGCGCTTGTCGTATTGAGCTCGACTGCTGAGGAAGTGGAGATCGAGGTTCGAATCTCGGTCGGGTGAACCGGGGGATGGTTTTTCCTAAATGGTTTTCTACTCTCCCTCCACGCAAATGCGGGTTCACTTCCTCTAATTCATCCTCCCAAATTCCTAATCCATTTACGTAATTAGTACTTAGAGCGTACAACCCGAACGAACGGGTAGTAAGACGTGGTGCTAAATATTATTATTATGTTATGGTCAATGATTAGGTGTATTATAGAAAAATTAATTTTAAAAGTATGCTTTATCTTTAAGGGCCGGTCTTATGACTACCGGATAAATATTGCTACCGGGAGGTTAAAATCATCTAACAGATAAAGGTTATCAGACACTTTGATATTTTACACGTATTATGAACTGAATTTATCTGCCGGATAGCTATGTCTGCCAAAATGTTGCTAATAGTTTTGTTCAACGTTTACAAAATTTCATTGATTGTATTCACATTTTGATAAGTTGTTCTTACATTAATATAACTCTACAAATAGCTTTTCAGTTTATGTAAAAGTGTGAATTAAATGTTCTAACTTTATATAGTTAGAGAGCCTGTGCCTACTAAACACGTGAACCAGGGTTTTAACCTAAGAACAGATTCTGATTGGCGAAACCTCATTAAAAACAACGCGTCACTATGGCAACAACAATTTGAACTTACAGATAAAAGTTATCAGGTACTTTGTGAGGATATTTTTATCCAGGAGTTATAAGACCGGCCCTAAGTTGTATAAATAATGGAAAATCACATTGTAAAATTAAAATATTGAATGCATCGGTTTAGGAATCAAGTTTCAGCGTCTAAGTAACAATCAAGTGCATGCCTAACTACTATTACAGGTATCTGAAGAATATGTTGGATTTTTCACCATACTATTATCATAACTAGGACACTTCAGGGCCAATGTGCTAACTACTAGTTCTGGCTTCACTTTTATAGACATCTCAACTAGACCTCAATAAGTCATTATTGGAAACATAACATAAATTAAACACTCTCCGTCATGTAGGGAATCGAACCCACTGACCTTTTTATCAATAGAAAGATTCACAAACGACTCTGATAAAATGTAGGCCAAAATAAATGCCAAAACTATTTTAAGACAATTCTTGGATGGGGACAGTGATCCATAGAAACATAGATCATAGGTTGTTGTTGGTACAGTTCAGGTTACTTAGGGTGATCGGTTATTTACTGTGTCTATCTGAGAAGTTGTCTATTTTTGGTATTTGTAATGTAATGTACATTTATATGGTTCCCACCTACTTGGAAACCGGGAAAATATGAAATATTGTATTATATATTATTTTGGAACTTTAAGCTCCTATCATTAAGTAGTAGCCCCACATCACCACATTCAATTTTTTTGGCGTCGAAATATTTGTCTGCTATTTAACAGCTGCAGAAATATCCCTATCAAGATAAAATCATGTTGTTTTAAACACAAATAAATAACTTTACAATACCAGTTTTTATTAAAAGTGAAAATTTAATACTATAAAGTGTCAGTAAAATTATAAAGTATATCAATAAAATTTTAAAATATAGGTAATGTTGTATTATGACCAAAGTAGTAGCCCTGGTATAGTTGAAACAACCCTAGATGGAAGGTAGCTCTGCCCGAGACTATACAGAGTGATGCAGTGTGAAGACTGTGTGATTAATGGGCAGTGTTTCTTATTCAACACCATGCCGCTCGACGTATTAACACACTACCGCTCTTCTCAACCTAGATTTAGGAGGACTAGGGGGGTGGAGGTGGGAAGGAATGGTTAATCAGAAACTCGGGGGATATGATGTTCGAGAAGTATGGGGTACCATCAATTTACTAAAAGAAAAACCTTTGGGGTTGGAGAAGGGTATAAAACAGGAACGTGGAATGGTGGATAAACGATATTTATTTTGGACGCTGGAAGGAGAGTCTCTTTTTTTGTACCGAGTTTTACTACCCCGTTCGGATTATAGGGAGGAAATTAATTCAGAGAATTATCAAAATTGTAGTATAGTGTATATATTACAGGAAAAGTAGATTGTCAGGGAGAGTTGACTCGGCCTAGGTAAAGTAGACTCTTACTAAAAGTAACAGTAAAAGTTGATTGAGAATAAACAGATCAACTTTTCCTATGAAGAGTTAACTATGCCTGCTGTGGTTTAGTAAAAGTTGATTCCGCGCTGTTGCTCTCCACATGCAACTGTTTTGAATATCCCAGCTCTATTTGTTTACTGTTGTTTTCTTTGATCACTCGTCCATTTGTTGTAGTTTTCAACAGTGACCAAGGATTCAGTGTGTGTTTGATTAATTAGTTTCAGTGTGTTTTTAGGTTAGGTTAGGTTAGGTTAGTCAACTTTTACTAACTCAAGGTAGAAAGAGTATACTTTCCCTAGGTACAGTCAACTCTGACTAGTAAATGTTAATCAAAATTCATCACTTTTCACTTTTAATCAACTTTTACTAAAAAGACCAGTAAGAGTCGACTTTACCTAGGCCGAGTCGACTTTACTGGAGAATCTACTTTTCCTGTAACTTATACAACCAAACCTATTCACACAATGGAAATTACTATTTGAATAAATATAATGTGATTGTACAAACACTATGACAGACATATATGAGATTATCTTATAAAGAAGATTCTACTTCGGGTCCACAAATAACTGGGTGTTATAAGACTCTTGGCTTGAGATTAAAATGAAAAGTTAAATATTAACATTTAAGTAAAACACTATCGTATTGACTGTGTACATATAAAGCCTTATAAACTATTTTTCTGCCTGTCAGGAGTAAATGCAACTAATTACACAAGTGGGGTGTATATAATTTAGTGAAATTTTATCCACCACATTTGCATGATAGGAAGTGTGTTGGAAACTACAGAATGGGGCCTAAACAATTAGACGATCTATACCGAGGAAAGTGATGGACAACCTGCTGAGGCTTTGTCTGACGTTCAGGGAACTCAACTGAGTGACATTATCTTCAAAAAGTGAGAAAGTGTAGTATTTAGTTTGCTTTTATTTAGCTAGTGAATATTTACTTTTCAATTAAATTGTTAATTTTCAAATTACTAATCGTCAAATTGTTTCGGCCGTACCCTATATTTAAAATAGCAACCTTCGGTCCACTCGGACAGGATCTACCCACCGGATAACCAGACTATACTGATAATCTTGACACATAGTCCATGTGGCCACCAGTACAGCTGAGTTTTTATTTAACAAGTAATGTATTTACTTCGTGTTAGATTAGTGTGTATTATATTTATCAATCAATTCCAATTAATTAATTAACCAATCTTATTTATTCTAATACAAATATTTAATATATGATTATTGGATCCCTTGGATATTTTATTTTAAATGTTCAAATGCTATAAATCACATTTCCAGTATTCTTAAACTAACCAAATTTACTGACGCTGTCGATTAGAACAGCTCTATTATAATTTGCTATAGTGTACCTCCATCCGCTATTTTTGGCTTTTTTAGATTTTGTTTGTTATCTTATAATTAAAAATGTTCTCATTGTACCGAATTGAACCAAACTTACACTTTCCCCGTGGTGCACGTATCTGGGGGCAGGGGGGCTGGGTTAGACGGGTTCTGGACTATATTTACACCCGCGATTCCCCCTCACTCCTCCAAACAATTAAATCTTCATAAGATTGAAATTAAAATGAACACATACAATAAAATATTAGTTACCACAAAGACATAAGCTATTATAACTATTTTAATAATATCCTAGAATGAGTGTAGCCTATGGAACACGCAGTGCAATCTGTTGTCAGAGTCATACAATCGTACAAGGTATTGTGTCGGCTCAAGTCTGATGTTTCGTGGCCGCGCTATCCCGAATATTAGACATGAACTATGAACTATGAACTAGTTCCATTAGTAGCCTCAGTACAAAGTTTGTGTACAACCTTGTTAGAGGTGTGAGTGAGTAATCTAGTCTACAGCCCTTCACATATCACAGAGATTGAATCATATATATGTCATGTCTGCAGCCTCATTAATAATTATTTATTAATAGTTATGATAATTTTAATTATTACAGTTCAATTCAGGGATAAAAAAGTGTTTTACTATTTAGTTCTGCAATTCAATTATAAAATATATAGCTGTTATGGCTGAGCGTATAATTCCAAGGCTAAGTTAAGTTGTAGGTTGTATGCAGTCCTCGAAATGGGAAATTTTAACAACTGGAACGGTAACCACTAACAATCAAAACTTCCTTAATCTATTTTACAGCATGAAACTATTACATTTGTAGAACCTATTGCTTTGTCTATACAAGCCAAGCCAGGCCAGTTTAATTGAATTTCTTTAAAATGAATATCACATTTCCGTTTACTAGACTAATCTATTTCATTGCTAATTACAATTAATTAATATTGAATTATATTAAAACAAAAAATACACTGCCACCAATATTTAACTAAGTTGGTAGGTACAAGTTTAAAACTATATAATATTCATTATTAACTAAAATAATTTATAATCAAATTCAAAATTGATTATTTTTGGCATAAGAATTAAATATTACATCTTGTCAACATTAAAATAAAAACATTACATTGGGGTTTCACATATCTTTAATTCTTGTAAAATTAAGACACTTGAAACATTGAAACATGTGAAGGATACCCATCATTTGTTGGGAAATACTTGACTTAAATTAATGGAATCACAATGAGAAAAATATGAATTCTAAGACAGTCCCCAATCACTTGATGTGAAGTAAAAAGGAGTTTCACCCTACAAAATATTGCCACAGAAGAGGCAAAATATGAAACCAGAAAATTTGAAAAATTATTTGTTTTACACTGTTATGAAAAATTATGAGAATATTAAGAATTATTATTAATATTTAATCCATATGAAGATTTTTGTTTTTATATAAAATGTGTTTAATAAACACTTCATTAAATTGTCAGAAACAACCAGATATTCTATTTTTAATGTAAAACCTTTTCTAATTGTCATCAACATCATCATCATCAACATCAACAACTGTTTTAAGCCTGTGGCCTGGTGTGGACAGTTTTTTTAATACTGGCAGTATTATTTCCGTGGTATAGTTTCATACATATTTTTATATTTCAGATCTCACATACTGGGACTTTAAATTGCATATTAATTGTGACTGTAATGATTAGGCTCAGTTATAATTAAATACACTTAGCATTTCTACAGCTCTAGCCGCTGAAAAACGAACAACATTGGTTATTTTTCATTTCCATTAATGCAATAAATATTTTGAAGAAATTAAGTTTAGTTATATGACTTACACGGCAAGTAAATATTGTAGCTAAGCCAAGTAGATGAATACAATTTTACGTGAAACATAATTTATAAAAAGAAATTTGTACTAACAAAATATGTTTTTTTGTATTTTTTTGCAGCTCATGGCTCAAAATTTCAAATAGGTACAGTACATACGGTATTCACACTATGAAAGAAAATATGAAACTGAAGGTAGAATACATTTTTTATCTACGAATAGAAACAACAGATTACCTTTCCAAAAATAATCCCACAATAGAAGCTACAAGAGGGGAGGGGAAAGATTAACATCTGTGAAATATTTGTGTTGAAGTCATTGTCTGGTTATAGGAATCGTCTTCTCTGTTGGTAAGCAAATTCTTTGACAACCCAGTGCAATACAAATGCAATCGATATCTATAAAAGCCAAATAACACTCACTCACTGACGCACTGACTGATTGCTGTATCAATACCATGTCTGTTAATGGAAGGTAATTGGTCCCCGATTGGAAGATTGGACTAGCTTGTAACGCTCACCTACTGTAGCTAGTATTTGTATTTCGGTGAAACTTAGCACTGATCTGGAGGTTGAATCGTTACAAACAATACGCGAGGTAGTTTTATTTAGGGTTTTTTTAGTTTCAGATTTCTCACAAATGCTGAGTAGTTCTTCCCTAGTATTCAGTTTTCTAGCTAATTGGGAGTTACTCTAAATCTTCTAAACAGTATGTAAATATATTAGTTTATAAACGTTCATCACATCTATGACAACTTTACCATAGGCCCTATGTATACACTCTTCAACAAACATGGCCGTCATATAATGAATCTGCGTCCGTAACAAATCTCCGTAATTGTTTCATACAGTGTCGGCTTTAAGACGAGAAGTAATGGATTGTTGAAACACCCGGCTGGAGCCAATGAGTCCTCCACGGATGGCTTAGGACGGAGCTGTTGAATTGAATTCCGATGAGAATGGGCTGATTGCCCGTGGGAGAAGACAAACAGAGGGTTGGCTGTCTGAAACATCTCCTATGTGGGTGTCAGGGTCCATTGTAAAGGAACACTAAGGCGACAATACAGAATAACGCTTGTAAGTACGTTTTACATTACGGCTAATAGGGAGGAGCACCATGTTTTAATGTATGTAAACATCGAGTATTAAATATTACTCAAGGCTTAGCGATAAATAAAGTTGTAAACAACAACATAACGAGTACTAAGATAATATTATAATTTACCTTGACACAAACTGTTGGTAGGTGCAATCATAGGTTATAGAAATTAGGTTGTAATGTGATTCATGTTATCCCATTTGGCAGATTTTATTTATAGGAAATGTTTTCTAGGAACTATAGATAATCTGTTTTGAGCTGTGTATATGATAGTTTGGAATAAGCTATATCCCATTTCATAAATACAAAAATCTATTTATCCATCCAAAATCAGCTACATTAATAAAAGCTATAATTTTATTTTTAAATAAATGGTATGATGCAGACTTTATCTCTTATTTAAAAAATAGAGATTTACTACACAATCGTAATATTTGTGAAACAAAATTATAAACATTGTCGCAGAAAGACTAGACCAAAGAGGATTTAATTAAATAATATATACTCTTACAAAAACATTGAGCGAAGCTGAAAATATGTCCACAAAAGGGAAAAACAATCAATTTCACATTTAAAAGACCCCCAACAAGTATTATATATATATAGTAAATGCATATAGTTAATAAATTGGTTTTATAGAAATATATTTCAAATAAAATACTTTTATTTATAATAGAACTTATTAAAACTTACAAAAAGCTGTAGAAATATAGTAAAAATTCGTAACTTCAGTTTTTATAAGGTAACCGCAAATTTTCTTTTCAGGTTAAAATGAGATTTGTTATTTTATTTTTTATATTAAACAATGCCTAGCTACAAAGCTTATCCAGATCGCTAGAACGGATTTGCGTGTAAGGATATTTCTTTTTTCAAATTGCACTTTAGTGATTTTTAGGGTTAGATATCTTAGTTTAAAAACTCCTTGGGAGAACCTTATGTAAACTCTAGATACCAAATTTTAGCTCTAGCAGTAAAATGGTTTCGGCTCTAGGCTGAGATACAGACAGGACAGACAGAAAGACGGCAACGCGAAAACCCCCTTTATGGTTTCAGGGGTTGGAAACTATATTAATAAACTAAAGACGCAAAGTAAATTGTAATTTAAAAAACAACATTAATTCAATATAAATTATTGTTTTGCGTAACATTAAAAAATTATTTACATCATGTTAAAAAAATGGTCATGCTTCATAGAGTAAAAATAGTAATCATTAAAAATAAATGTTCAATCTTGATTTAAATCAAGTATAATTAATCATTATCAATGTTATATAAGCTACGGATTAAATTTAATAGTTTTTAATGTTTTAAATAATTTATGCCTAGTATTACGGAGCAAACTTTTATTACAGTGTTATTTGGTAGCAATGGTAATAATAATTTTTAAAATAACCTACATTTTAAAATATTATTCCACGAATGAATTCGTTTCACGTGCATTCATTACTTTAGTGGTTGAAAAGAACAACTGGTGAAGGAAGTTATAACAAAAGTTATTCCAGGACTTTCACATGAAGTAGCTATTTATTAGGTCGGTAGTGTTTTGTTAAAGTTAGCGTAGTAGCTCCAAAATAAATAATCTACAGTTGAAACAAAAGCCATATATTTTTATTCAAATGAAATAAATATTAACTGGTACTTTTAATATTCCGGTTTATTATTGTAAACTCATAGTAGGAATTGGTATAATTTGAATTAATTCCACGGAGGAAATTTTTGAAATTGTGTTCAAATCCAATAGATAAATTTACTACAGGCAGTTATGCAAAGAAGTTTCATAAAACAATTTTTTTGAACTACTATTAGACATTTTCTCAAGTTCTTGTAAAATCAACACTAAAAATTTTAGAACCCTTCTCTCCCCATGAATATCGGGTAGTTAGGTTGGCAATAGAGCATAGAGATGCGGTAACCTTTAGTTTCGATTAGAAAATAGCAGAACTGTTAACTTATTATTATTACATATTATTATTATTATTATTAATTACCAAGTTTTAACACAGTTGAAACCGGATTATTACAAAAAAGACTTTAAAAACTGATAGGCCTACCAACTATTTCCTTGTCAAAGGGATAATACAGAAAACCATAGGCTCTACTTACTGCAGGGCGATTTCTAGTTCAAGTATCTAAAATCTCAGTAATTAGATATAATATGGACTCTAAGATACAATATTATTGTCACTTTAATGGGTTATGTGTGACAAAAGTTAATTTACCCTTATTTGCATGCAGAAATGGTGTAAATGTATTAGTAAAAGCACCCTCAATATACCAGCTGTTATGAACTACATCTCTGTGAAGCTACACTACGTGGGCTTGACGGGTGGCCTCCTGATTCCAAACAGTCCTGATTGCGAGCGGTCCTGATTCCGAACAGTCCTGATTGCAAATAGTCCTAATGATGGATTTTACCAGTGATTTATTGTGGTGATTTTACCATTCTCTCTCCACGCTAATGGCGATTCTTATTTATAAAGGCCTACTTTGATTATAATATTGAAGTATTTCAACATATCAGTTTTACATATATATCTATATAATAGTTTAATGTCTTACCAATTAAATTAGGTCGTTGGTAGCAAGTGTGCTAAACTTATCGATAGTGATAAAAAGTCATATATAATGTCAAATTGAGAAGTTTTCCTAGCACTCAATGGACCAACATAGAATAATAATGCCCAGCGCCTTTAAACTAGACTGTTCCGGTTCGAGCTTACGCGCTAGAAAAATAAGACCATTTCTATTTTTCAAGTGCGTCTCTCAGGTCACGCGCTCACTCGCTCACCCAGTCTGGCTGTACACTATTAAGAATAGGGTCCGACAAAGAAAACGGCAAACCTGTAATTTGTTTCCTCAGTCCTCTGTTGGGTCTTATCCAACCTACCGTGTGGTGTTCTGAGTATAGAGAGGCATGGGAAAGTATTTGAAATGAAAGCGACTTATCTTGAAGGATTTGAGTTCAACATTTGTGAACCCAATATTCTAGAAATCAAGGCTTTCAGACTCTGTTACTCCTATACCTACAGGGGTGTTGTGGGTCATGTAAACCAGCGAGTCTGGTGTAGACCAATGTGTCCTGGTGTAGAGCAGTGAGTCCAGGTGTATGCCAGCGAGTCCAGGTGTGGACCAGCTAGTCCAACTGTGGACCAGCTAGTCCAACTGTGGACCAGCAAGTCTAACTGTTGACCAGTGAGTCCAGTGTATGCCTGCGAGTCCAGGTGTGGCCCAGCGAACCCAGGTGTGGACCAGCGAGTCCAAGTGTGCACCAGCAAGTCTAACTGTTGACCAGTGAGTCCAGGTGTATGCCAGCGAGTCCAGGTGTGGACCAGCTAGCCCAACTGTGGATCAGTGAGTCAAGGTGTAGACCAGCGAGTCCAGGTGTAGATCAGTGAGTCCAGGTGTGGCTTTCAATACTAAAAAATAAATTTATTGAAAGGGAGTGTAAATGCGAATAAGGTGTTTTTCTATTAGCTGGTACTCTTCTCAGTCATGTAATGTGTAGCAGTGATCCGTGATAAACGTCATGTCCTTGACTACTTGTAGCTCAGTAATGTGGCCGGAAGTAATACATGGCCTGTATTCTCAGTCAAGTTTCTTCACCTGCATTCTTTTACTGTGAAGCTATTAACCATTTTTACACCCTCCCTTAAATAAAATGCGGGTATATTAATACTTACATATACCTTCCCCGACACTGGTTATTTGGTGTGTTTAAAATTAACGGGTCAAGTCTGAACAGGAACTAAGAATCAATAGGAGAAAACAAAAACTTATGGCATCAAATTGTTTTCATACACTTCTCACCATTCTTGTTGATAAAATACTAAAGATGATTTGCCAAAACCTAAAATTAAACATTCCGTGTGACTTCCCAACGCAGTGATGTATTTACCAACTGAACTGAAAGACTACAGCGAGTATCTTTGTTCTCAAAGAAAATAGTCTTCTCAAACGATTTATTCAAATTGATGGAGTAGCTTGCCCCGAGAGACCGGATATTCCACCCATGTGGAACTAAATTCTCGTCCAATTTCATCCAGATGTTCACTAAAGGTTGTTTTAACTGTTGCGACTACATATACAGGGTGGATGAAATAAAATTTAGCTGTGGTGAAACCTCCAATCCAGCGCTTCTCATTTTACCCTATCCCTATCTTGGGCTAGTTCTATTCAATCTGTCTCATTACACCCTATACCTATCTTGAACCAGTTATATCCAGTCCATCTCATTACACCCTATACCTATCTTGAGCTAGCTTATCCAGTCCCTCTCATTACACTTTATATATTTCAGATCCATTCTAATGTAATCCTCCCATTTTTTCCCACTGATTTCTCCTCTTAATATTTTCCAGTTTTTACCTTGAACAGGGTCCTAGTTTCTTACATGTCCTGCTTACCCTAACCCGTAATATTTCACAATTCTAACATTGGCTGGAGATGAGTCATGGTATGTCATTCATTCATTCATAATCTTCTGCCCTTTCTATTAGCTTAATATCCAACTTTAAATATGATTCATAGATATAAAGAAATAATTAATTAATTTGATTATTTCTATGTAGTTATACGCATCTTATTAACCCTTCAGACAATTCACATGTAGCACTAAGTTATCCAATGTGGTGAGAAAGATGAACTATGATCAAATGAACCCATCATATTTCAGAGATGCTAGTAAACATTCTATCCAAATATCCATTTCCAAGTGGTCCCAGCAGGAATTTGAACCTCGTCTCTCCCAAACCAATATAAATCACGCCACTGACCCACACTCTTAGCCAATAGAGCCTTAACTCCAACAACCCGCTAGTCATGTCCAATACAGTCTGTACTACAGAGCATTCCTTGTACAGTCGAGCTGAGAAACGCTTCACAGACGGTTACCTCCTCCCCCCCCCTCCCCACGTTTCTCTTGGTGAGCGTGACTCGTACTGGGGTGGCCACATGGTTTAAGGAACTACTCTTACAATCGACTAGGACTGTCAGTGATGGGGTGATTGGGGTTCGATCCTGGTTGGTTGTAAAAAGGGTGGTTTTCCTCAAGTTGTTTTACACTCTTCCGCCTTGGAAATATGCGTAACATTTTCTAAATCCAGTATTTTTAACCTCTAATACATGAGTGTAATTAGTACATAGGGTATATAATCCAAACGGGTAGTAAGACAGGGTGCTAAAAAAACTCCTTGATCAGCTGAAATACTATGAACCAACAACTACAACTGGTGGCTTCAATAGATGCTAAAAAATGTTTCTAAAAATGTTGGTGATAAGACCCTCCAAATGAAGGTCATTGGCACTGGGGACCACCGGGGTCACATTCTAGAACTATACATACAAGACTTAGACAATTTTTTAAATCAAATAAAGAAAACGAATAGCAAATAATTCTGACTTACTTAGTAAGTAATAGTTGTTTGATTATTTATAGCCCTCTAAACATAATATAGTTTGTAAATAATTGTTCTGATTTGTTGAATTAAGCTTGATACAGACTTCCGTATCTATGTTATTTGTGTCTACCGAGGAAATAACTACAGCAGAGTATGTATATTTTATATTCAATCTTTTTATTTCAAATGTTTGTGTTATTTATGTGTAAAAATTATTTAATTAATTATTATTACTAAACTTCCTGATATTCTGTGGACCACTTTATATTCTGCCGCGGATCAACAGTGGTTCATTGGCCCACACTTTGAGTAGCACTGGGTCAAGAGGGATAATGAAAGAACGATTTACTAAACTCTCAAAATATGTCGTAGACACCATAAAATATTCGAGAAGAAATCAGCTCAAAACATCATACTGATGTTTAAATCCTAGGGATAATAAATATTTTTAACGATATGGTAGGGTGGGGCTATTTGGATCAAGGAGGTATTTGAATCAAAATAAGGATTCAAGCTACTGCGCAGTTATTATGCACATATTTTTTATGTCTAGTTCTTCTAATTTACTGAATGATCTACTGGCTCTCAATTGGTATGAAAAAATTATAATTTTTAAACGTTTAAATAGATGAAAAAATCGTTTTACAAGATCAATAGAAGTGAGATTGACATACTTTTCCTAGTGATGTAAATAATTGTCTTTGCGTTGTAAGGTCTTACCTTCTTATAGTTGTTGATTTCGAAGTAATTTTTTTTAACCTATAGCTTATTCTTCTGGGCTCATCACCAATAAGTTTGAGCGCATTCTATTGGAAAACAATAGAGTTATTTTATATTGAAAAATAGTTTGCTTCCGGGGCTATTTGAATCATTTTTCAAGGGGCTATTTGAATCATTATTTTCTTGCATTTTTATTTATTTTTAGAATATACCATTAATTATGTATCACTTAAAGCTTTTTATCATATAGAAACTAATTCATTCATTCATTCAAAAAAAACCAAAAAGCTCAATCACCAAATTAACCTTTGGCAGACAGCTAAATGTTGCTTGGATCAAACGAGCAACTGTTGGGAATGCGGTCAACGGTATTGAATGTACAGGGATATTCTATTACAATTCGATAACGTGCCCGGAGAAAAGTTTCTTCCTTCCCACACCTTTATTGCAGATAGGACTTTAGGAGAACCGGAAACTCCATGTGACACTGGTATGACTTTGAAATACCAAGTCTCTAAGAAGCCTAAAAGACGTATTTTATCTGAGTTCGATACACCCAGCAACTCAGATGAAGACTATAATATCGATAATATTTTTGACGATGAAGAAGAATAAGAAGAAAATGCACCATGTGGTTTTTGTAAAATTACTTATCTTGACAAAATTCAATTGGAAATGGAGACTGTATTAGGTGTCAAAACTGCAAATTGTGGTTTCATGACGTATGTGTCGGGGCCTTTGGAAAAAACAGTTTAAGTGTGGAAAATGCGTATAAACATTTTGTTTGCATCTAGTAGTAGACACTTTCAATAAAAAAAAATTAAAATGGCTATACTCATGGTAAAATATAATCATAAATGTGTGATTCAAATAACCCCATTCCTGATCCAAATAGCCCCACGTTTTTACTAAAATGTTATTATCACTTGATAATGTTCTTTACTAATTATAATCTACTGAGATTTTTTTTTTCCAAAAAACTATCACTAGGTATGGTTCAAAAGATATGAATAAAGATATAAATTCCTGTTAAAAAAATAGTTCCGCAATCATATTATAGTTAAAAATTTAAATTAAAGTTGAAATGACCCAAATAGCCCCACCCTACCATATTTATAGTTATTTACTAGCTGCTGTATCCGTTCATTGCATGGATAATCATTAAAGTGATTTTGCTATAACTTCTTTATACACAATACGTTAAACTCTAACCTGTTGGTGCTAATAACAAATAAAAATAAAAACGATTGACACAACATAAATAATTTGGTTGTTATGGAGTCCAAACCTATGAAAGCTCCATAAAACCGTAAAGTTTGACAGTTTATAAAGGGAATTGTTCAACATCCTGAAGTAATATTTATATAACTTATTCTTTTATAAAATAAAGCTAACAATGACAGTCCCAAACAAAAAATTTCCACAAATAATGTTATAAACCAATCGTTGAAACGAAACATCAATCAGCCCATAAACTGAGTGAACAAATGAATTAAATCTTTAGAAAACGCAATATTTGCCTAATAATGATCATAAAATGTGAACAATTATATTCATTGTTAAAAAAAATAGGAAAAAATAACACCAAAGCTCAGGTATTTTTTATTTTTGGACCGCGTTCCCCCGTTTGGTTTACACGCCTATGCACTTATTACACTAATGGGTTTTGGAGAAAGAAGGTTTAATTGAGAGGAGGGTGCACCCGCATTTGCGTGGGGGAAGAGCGGAAAACAATTTTGGGGAAAAACCACTTTCGGTGAATCCGACTGGGATCAAACCCCGATCTTCCCTTCTTCAGCAGTCCAGTCTAACACGAGAGTAGCGCATTAGACCATGTGGCCACCAAAGAGTGTGTAATGGGACAGACTAATCCCAGCAATTACCTACAAAATTTTAATTCTGCACAAAAAAAATTTTTTTTCAATAGTGTGAGAAATTTTGGGTTTTTATTCCTTGCATGAAATTAAAAATTTGCAATATTTTATGATAATTATCTGAAGTGGGTTTTATACCTTATTTTATACATTATTAGATTTTATAGATTTTTTTTATACATTAATCCATCATCCTTCTTGACAAATTTTTATTTTCCAGCTCACAAAAAATTTTTTTTTTAAGTTTTGAATATCTCCATACACCACAAACGCCCCAATCTCCTCCCCCATTTTATTAGTCCTTGTTTTGAAATTATAAATGTTCAGATTCTTATGCTTATTTAAGGTTGTCCCTTGAGATTGTGTACATATTTTCATTTTCTACCAATCGAGAAGTGTTTGATTGTATAGCTTTAGGATATTTTTTGGCGGGACCCTCCCCTCAATAATCCGGTCATTAATTGTGAAATATAATTATTTTTTAAGAGTCTTTGGGGTTGCTCTTATACCTACCTGACAAATTCCAATCTTATACCAAAGGAAAAGTGGTTTTTGACATCAGTTTTGAAATTTAGAAATCCCCCATTTCACCACCCTCTCCTTAGGAGTTTCAAATATTTAATTATTATTCGAATGTTTTGAGTAATCCTACTATTTTGATGGCACTTTATAAATGTTCTATATCTCCCAAATGTATACAGCGGTTTGTGTGTGATTAAACTAGAAGCATACATCAAAACATGCAAATTGTATATATGGTTATGTTTTAGGCTTTCTAGATCTCTTGGTTTTGGAGTACCAACACACATACAAACAAATACACATCCTATAGTTCTATATGATGATCGATCATCGGTTCTATAGTCATGCTTCCTATAGTTTATGAGTTAGAGATCTGGACATGCTAAAAGGTAGATAATTTCTTTCAAGTTGGCAGTAGGGTCATATAATATACATGTATATAAATACATATAATACATACATTTAATTTATATATTATATATATTTAAATATGAATAATTAATTATATATTAACATTTACAAATTTCTCAGTAGACTTCGATAATATTCAAAATAATTGCCATTGACGGATTGTAGTATTTTCTCTGCATGGAAAGTCACACATCCAGTTGATAAACCACCGTGCAGGAAGCAGTTCTGAACAGTGGTCAGGGCTTATCGACAAAAAGCATACAGCGACGTAGCTTGTCTGCCTTTACTGCTGAAATCATGGTATGGTGGGGTGAACTAAAGATTTTCTCCATTATAGAATCTCAACATAGGTGAAAGATTTAAAAAAAAAAACTCTTGAGGCACAAATCTTTTGGTATTCCCAGATTCCATCATCTGTAAGAGATCAATGTTGACATACAGTGATCCTGTATTTGGCCCATAGAGTCTTATGGTACTATATATATGGTTCACCACATTTGTCCACAAATCAATACATTTAAACTATGATTTTAGCAGAAATGAAATTAAATTGAAACCAATAAGCTACACACTCACCAATAGAGGGTTCCCCAATGACTGTTTAATAATCCACTTGGAGCTAGTCTCGTGAATTCATGTCTATTTATTCCGTATTATCTTTGACAACAAGAGCTACAATCTAATTTTCATAGTGAAAACCTTTTAAAAAATACAAACATATTTTGTTTGCGGTCAACCCTTTTCTATCTTATGAGTGTTATTAGGCATTGCTATTATGATATATCCAACTTGACGTCTGGTTAACACATGACTTTCCATATATCTGAAAAACATATAAAATGTACCTAGTAGGAGTAAGTAAAACACTAAATCAAATTATGATATACATACTCTTAGATAAAACACTTTGATATTCATTATTAGGCATATATAATTTGGAAAACCATGCAATCGAATGTTTTTAAAAATCCCTTAGAAAGCTTATTTAAATAACTATTTATCTGGAAGAAACAATGGATATACTTCCGGAAAGCAATGCTTTTATACAATTGTATTTTTATGCACCACTGTATTCATCCCTGGATGTAAGTTTTATCTTAAATGTAGTGGGGGTTGTTCAATTAATTACACATAACTAACATTATTATTTCATTTGATATAAGTACACAATTTGAATAAAGAAGTATTCTTTGTAAACGAAAGCACTGATTGATATTAATTTATTAAATATTCCTGTTTTTCATATGAAAAATTGCATCAGAACCAGCAAAACCCTGTGACGATTACCAATAATACATAGGTTAGAGAAAAAATTCCCTCCCATTAAAATATTTTATTGACAGCCTTCTGTTTATTGCTGCAATAGGCCTGTCCGTATTCTTTTGTAAATAATTTTTCAAGTGTAATATAGTAATCTAATGAAATAGGAAACATTTGTGAACAAACTCGCTTTGTATTATTTAATGAAACTTGCGACAAACCAGATTATTTGGCTGACAGTGATTCCAGGACGCACTCAAAAGACACCCGAAATGTAGAACTAATCGATTTGCTGTTGACAGACAGGAGGCTGAGATTGGTATTTCACTGGGGTGGTTGTACACATGTAGTTTCCCTGTGATCTACTCAACTCTCTTCACGATAGTGCAGTTATCTCTCCTCCAATCATTCTGAGGTAGCCTTGGCCTGGGATCAACCATACACCATGGGACTGTTGATAAGGGCAGCTCTGATATCTACATGGTGTCAAATGGGGGAATAAGGAGGTAATTAAATGTAAATAAACAGCATTACGTGGCTAAGGATGTATGCTCCGGAGAACTCGCGGACAAGTGTCAGTGGTTCTCTGGTGATGGATAAGTATGATTTCAAAACCCGACCGGATGTAGGACCTACTTAGGGTGGGCTATCTTAATAGTTTCTCATTCTTCCATCACGCAAACGTGAGTACATTTACAGTCAACTCTCGATTCTACGACCCCAGAAATAGCGTCCCTCTCGAAGTAACGACCCTTTTTTAGGGAAGCGTGAAAATTGTGGGAAAAAAGGTTGAAAAGTTTAAGGAAATCGGCTGTAAAATGTGTTTGTTGCATTTATTTAGGTCACAACGTTGCAATTATCTTTGTGAGCTCTGTATTACTAGTAACTGGGGTGGGTCAGGTATAAAAATAGACACCACCTCATCAATGCCAGCCAATAGCACTTGACTCTGTCCACTCCCTCCCACAAGCAAGACAATGTTTCCCCGTGCGCGACTGCCACTACATCACGCGCCAGGCTTGCTTTTGCCATTGTTATTTCGATTCTTGATTTGGTTACCATTTTGGTTTGATTTTGTGAACGTTTTTTGACGACCCATGCTATTGTTTAACATTGTTATTTTGATTTGGTTACGTTTTTGGTTGGATTTTGTGAACGATTTTTGATGACCCACGTTATTTGTTTTCTAAAAAATGCAATTTTTTCGTATGAAGGTCAGAGGTGGAAGAAAATCTGTTAAAATTCCAATAACGACCCCTTCGAAATAACGACCCTTTTCCAGAGAACCGTGAAAGGTCGTAGAATCGAGAGTTGACTGTACTTTAAACTTTTACCCTAATAATCTATGCCCCTTACCACAGTAAAAGTCATAGAATCCTTAAGGGTAGTAAAATGAGGGATTTATAGGGTTGGCGTTAACTTACTATTTACTAAACACTTTGGCCTCTATTATAAAGAGAGCGAAAAAAAACATAAGTCAAAGATGAAAATAAACCCACTTTTCTAACTGTTAATTTATCATTCGCTCTCGTAAGTTCTAAGAAATATGTCAACAGAGTTTGTTTACAAGAGGGAATTGGCAAACCATTAAGACTGAAGTTTATTGTTAACAAAATATATTATCTTATATTTCGACATGTTTATGTGTGATACTATTTTAAAATTGAAAATTTTAAATGTGGTTGCGCCTTTTGGATAAGTGGGAGTTAACATATTTTTATTGGTTAAAACTGAATGACTTGAGTGTTCTAGGTAAGGAGTTTATTCAGGGTTGGCTCTACCGACGATGCAACACGTGAATTTGCACGAGGGGTCAAAAATGTAAGAAATTGAAAAACTGTGAAAATAATTAACTAAACAACACGTTTCCATTTTTTACTTCCCTGTCGGAGCCTTACTCCTAATACCCTAAAATAACATAAATTTAACACTTAGTAAGTCATAATTCCACAATGATGAAATGGTAGCACTGGGCACAGCTGAGCAGCTGAAAATGTTCTGTTGTTTTTGAGTGCGAATCTCTGTAAGCTGATTTGACTCTGTCTTATAGTGATTATTATCTTATTTCTTGGTTTGCTTGTTCTAAGGAAATACAGTGCTTAGGTGGTTATAAATAATACAGTTTTCGCTTTGTTTGAATTATTAGATTCTAAAACATGTTTTTAATTTTTGTTGAAGTAATGAATATGATCAAATTTTCTATTTTTAATCCAATCACCATTGAAATCCACCAGAATATTTAAAAAAAGGTGAAAACTATCAAATTGTTGGTAGTTTTTACAAAAACAACAAAAGTCAATTTTATCAAACATGTCTTTTTAATTTAAACATTTTTTAAAAAGATTTATTGTAGATATTTCACAGGAAAGCAATTTGATTTTTCTAGATTTTCTTCTTCGTATTTTGCTTCATATTAGAAACTATTATAATATTCTGATTTTAAGAAGAAACATTCTTCTTCTGCTACAATTTATATGGTATTCAGCTTATCAGTGCTGACACTAGAATAATAATATAAAAGTTGTTTTTTAAGAAATCCTACTTTTCTTAACCCAGAAAAATACATCAGGCCTATGTAAACTTTGAACGGTAGGGATGTGGAGGGAAGAAGTTTGGGGTGCCTTTTTAGGTTTTTGCACAAGGCGTTGAAAATACTAGAACCCGACTTGAGTTTATTTAGTCTTCTTAAGCTATGGACAATATGTATTTTATAAAACTAATATACCCTGGATTTAGTAAAACTGATATTATTTCTGAGATATCCGTATTCAAGACACACTAGTTTAATTTAAAACCAATGAAAGCAAGTACAACCCCTTTATAGAATATAAGTGTTTAAGTCAAGCTATAATGTAGTGATCAACTGAAAGAGTGGGACCGAGTGGGGACCAAGGCATGGAGGGTGGCTGAGAATCAAAGTTAGGACATTAAATAAATTATAACAGCTCATTGGAATCGATTTGAATGAGTTGGTATCTACTGAATACGTGACAAAACGTACCAGGGACAAAAGGTACCAAGGACAAAACATAAACATACCAATCAGGTGGAAGACTACCTGCGAAGGGTATTCTAATGACTCTTGATTATTTACCATGTGACAAATCGTATCACTACTTACAGAGAAAATGAATAAAACATATTTGCCGAAATTATGATTTTCTTTAGTTTGGCTGATTTTCATCACACTATAACCAGGTTTGGACTGGCAAATTGACTATATATTGTTTATAGTCATGTTGGCGTGTTTAAAATAAGCCCTGGTTACGCTCTCGTTAATTTTTTTGTGTGATTTTGATTTTTTAGTTATGCTAGAGCAAGCCTTTTTTCAGTCTTTCGATAGTTCTCCTGATTCATTCATCCCCAGACAGCATAGAAAGCACGAATAGTTCTTGAAACAAGCTTTGAAAGTCAAATAAACGAACTTCTTTCAAACTTAACAAGGTATTTGAGGGGATTCCAAAACTATACAATATGTGATAAAACAGGGTGAAAAGTTACTTTTGTCGTTAAGGTTGCACAGAGTATCACTGTATACCTTGGTAATTGACGTGTCTTCTTCTCGAACCTTTTCTTAGCCTCTTGCATCCGCTCCTTCATCTATAACTGAGTATCGTTCGGGACTCCACGAACGTGAACACTCGAAGGGCCACTAACCACTTTATTCTAACCTAACCTAACCTAACCTAACCTAACCTAACCTAACATGACCTAACCTAACCTAATAAGGTAAAACAAGGAACTGGGGAACGTGTTTTTTTTCAAGTGGTAAGTTTTGTCGGTAGTACGTTATGTCGGGAAACCGGTATATATAGTAATAATGGAATAATTCAACTTCATTTCGAGATAATTCCAGTTCACATACGTAGTCACAGTGTGTGTTGATACATGGCATATGAACGTGGATACTTATCCCGGGAATACGCATTCTATTATCTGTGTTCAAAATAAGGCATAATTAATTAAAAAGTATGTGTTCTAGTGACTCTAAAGTACATTATGATCTCAAACGTCAATTTACAGAGTCAGCCTAGAGTTTTGAGTGACCTTGGCCTCAGTCAACCAATAATTCTCAGTAAATGACAATTAAAATCATTGATGCACTAATCTAAATGTATTGGGTCTGGTTTATCCAGTATTAAGGGTTAATTTTTAAACTTTCAATAGAATTATGATATGCACATGTTTGTATACAAACATTAAATATTAACTTAGACCCCTTCGGTGGCCGCGTGGTCTAACGCGCTACTTTCTTGTTAGACTAGATTGCCGAAGATGGGGAGATAAGGGATTGAGCCCAGTCGAGCGCACTGGGATGGTTCTTCCTAAATGGTTATTCAAGCTCTCTCTATTCACACAAACGCGGGCGCACTTCCTTTTAATTAAATCTTCTTGATCTCTAACCCATTATTGTAATTATTACATAAGCGTGTAACCCAAACGGGTATTAAGGCGCAGTGCTAGAAATAATTATTATTAACTTGATCCTCATGGGCACAAGTATGAAGATAAAAGCAGGACTCCAAATATTGTGAACCCTATTTCTAACCCTAACGCCTAACTAATAGGGTTCAAATACAAAAAATTAATAAGTCAGCAAAAAGAAAGAGTGTTCTGAGTGAGTGATGAATATCAAAAAATCTGGACAAAAAAAAAAGAATATCCAGCACACGCAATTAGGAACAATTGCGGAACCCGTCCCCATGGCCAACTTCAACCATAGCTATCTATAAACCAGAATATAACTATACCACTAACTCGATTACCAGACAGCAATTAAGCTATCGTTAAACCTAAGGATGAATGAGTAAAAAGAGTAGGTAAAAAGAAAATTATGACTTGGGTTGTTTATTAGATATTCAAGAGATTTGAACAACAATTAAATAATTTGGAAATTCCTAATAAAAGAAAAGGTATACAATATTTTGTAATCTCAATACCATGACCTCATATGAAGAGCGCCTTAAATGTATAAATGATTACCATCACTAATTATGTTAAAAAATTAACAGTTAGGCTAAAAGAACAATATAGGACTCATCAATTTAACCTCTGCCAAATGTTCATGTTATTTACAAAAATAATTAAAATTATTTATGTCAGTATCCTTCCATTTCTCCGTCCTGTAAAAAGGGAAAAATACTTAGACCTAAAATTATCAGATTTCTTACGTTGGCATTAGCTAGAACAATCCACATTTAAATTGCCAACACTTAAGAAATTACCAACCATAAATAAATTTATTAAAGCGGCTATTGCTGATCTCTCACTAGCGCTGATGGCGCCCGAAACATTAAGTTCATATGTAAACATAGGAAGTGAAACATTAATAGCACTACTCTATAAACGGTATCCAATAAGCAATAACATTAAAGTTCAATATAATAGAGATAAGTCTTAAGTCCAAAAAAAGCATTGTTATTTAAATTACTAGATATTAGTTTTCTCGTTAGAGTCCAATAACATAAGTCAATTATACTTTAGATAAGTATTAAGTAGCCAAGAAATACTATCAACAAAACTTTAGATATTTTTTTTGTTAGAATCCAATAGCATAAGTTTATTAGCATTGAGATGAACCTTAAATCCAACAATGCGTATTATTATTAACAATATTACTAGATATATGTTTTCTAGTTAGAGTCCAAAGTTTAAGTCTGTTATACATGAAATAAATATTTAGTACATAAAAAATATTATTATAAATAATATCATTAGATATTCCTTTTTTAGTTCAAGTTCAAAGTTTATGTCCATTTATAGTTGAGGTAAATACTAAGTGCATGAGAAATATCATTATAAATAATATCATTAGATATTAGTTTTTTGTTCAAGTTCAAAGTTTAAGTCCATTATTCCGAAAAAGAATTTTGAAAATGAAAGATTAAGCCGAGAAAGTATTTTGCTTACATTATTAATTTCCTAAGCATTCGCTTGCTCAAGCGATTACCAAAGCCAGTCCAAGAGTGGCACTTCACTCACACGATCACTCTTTTATACGGTAAAACACAGTCCACAGAATACGGAACGATGATGCGATGTCGAGGGGAGGAAAACCACGCTTCTAGACTGGAGTAGAAACAAAACTTGGCACTGGCGAAGAGTGTCTTCTTTCCAACCGAAGATCCTTGGTTCGGTGAAGTTGTCTCTGAGAGTTGAATAGGCGCGGTCTCAGTATTTCGTGGTCAGTCGTCTTGTTCGGGCAATTGTGTTTCGATGGTCCAGTCGAGTGTGTAGTTGAGCCAGCAGCAGATGGTGTCGGTACAATAGGGTAAGTCAGTTGTTATTGACTTGGTTATGGTTAGCTTGTGGCTAATGCTACAATTGATCTAGTTATAGTTCATCATAGGCGACACATCCGTTGCTATTTATTAAACACTCTCCAAGCCAATTTAACGGCATTTATTTAAAATCCACTGTAATAAAACCATTTTATTAACTATACATGTATATTTTTGAAAAACATTCAAAATGCTTAGTAATGAACGTTCAAGAATATTTAAAATAAATTCAATTTTAGGTTAATTTAAGTTGGACAAGTTTTACTAGATTGACGTTAAAGAAATATAAATATGTATTCCAAATATAATATTTATGCACAATATTTAAATGATATTTTTAAAAGATTTGGTAATAATAAATACAAGTTATAATACATTTTTATTATGAATATGTTTAAATTATAACAAACATCTAAAAATTAGTTACATTCTAAAATAGACATTTGAGTCAATTACACTTAAAACTAAGTTGAAAGAATCAAAGGATGATGCGACTGCTTATATATTGAAAATGTAATGTCTTACGCTTGAAAAATGACAGAAAAACTATTATATTTGAAAAGTAAAAATTGAGTTTATTCCTTAGCTGTAGATCCCTGTTCCTTGATTTCTGGCTGCATAAGCTGCACAGTTATTTAGACGACATGTTTCAATGCACCAGTGGCATCATCCTCAGTTCTGATGAAACAGTAAGAACACACAGAATGAAACTTATGGTTAAGACACATTAGTAGTAGACTCATATTTGAAAATGGCACAAGTTCCAATAAACTTGAGTAAAAGAAAGATGTACAAACCATGTTTAGCGGCTGAAATTTGTGATTATAAAACTTTATATAGCTTCTCGTGTTACACATTTCCTTCGTGGACTAATTTGGTAACGTGACAAACAAGGTTAAATTTAAATTGAAAAATAAATTGTTTAATAATAAATAAATTTATTTAAAACAGAAATAATAAGAAATAGGTTTAAAATAATATTACAAGATTACAAGTTTGAAGCGTGTTTCAATTACTAAGACTTTGTGAAATTAGATTGTCTTGCTGTAGCTACAAGGGCTGAGCTGGACCCAGGCTACAGGCAGGGATTTTCTAAAGGAGAAAACAATTAAGTAGTAATTAACATAATGGTATTGGACAAGATATACATATAGACTTAAATAACTTAGCTTGACTGTGTCTTAAGACAATATCCTTAAAACTCTTTTAGTTAACAATAAAATATCTGTAGATAACAGTGGTGTATGGCTAGCAAACAGGTGTCGATTAACAGGTACTATAGCTGGTCCCTTTCCTTATTGGTACTGCCAGAGCATTCAATAGTACAAACAATGATAATAGGAATTACACCTAAAAATCAACACCAAAATAATAAGAGCCAATAAACTGGTTAAGACAAAAAGTATTATTGGTGCAGACCCCATTATGACACAAGCGGAGTTCCGTGGTTTGCTCACCCAAACTAATACCGCACGTGAAGCGTGACTACTTGAACAACCCAAAACATAGAACTCTATTAACCCACCTGGGTTTCGGAAACAAGACAGACAGCCTGGTTGTAGCCATACAAAATTTAAACAATGCACATGGAGTCTACGGCGTCATTAGAAACATTGGTTCAGAATAAATGAATGGAACTTGTGGATGTTAGTAAATCTAAGACCTTACTACATTTGAAGCCAAAGGCTCACAATACAAAAGCTGTATCATAAGGATACAGAGAAGCATAGTCGCTAGGACTGATATACCAAGTCTAAGAGTTTCGATAAATACTAGTCATAATGGCACTTATCCTTCATACAGGAGGACACAATATTTAATCAATTAAATTAAACTTATAGTTCTGAAGTCAACAAGACTTGAAATGGATTTAACTGTCATTTCGACATAGTATAAAACTACCCAACAAATTAAAGTAGCCTTCAACGATAGAAATGGAACATAAAGAATATCAAACATGTCTCGGTAGACATTGTCTAGTTTTTTACAAAATATAGACTTTAAATCAGACGTATTTAAAGATGTTGCCAGGATAATTAAGTATTTGAAGAATATCCTTCTGGCCGGCGCAGTGGTGTATCTGATGGCCAAGACTCCATTCTCACGGGCTCCTTTGTTGAGTAGTGTTGTAGAGGTTCCTCCTTCGACGCTGGGTTGTAGTAGTTTACGATATTGTGAATCTGAGAAGCAGCCTTTTTATACTCTAAAATCTGACTTGAACGGAACAAAACAAAATAAGTGATAAACTCAGAAGCATAGAAGAGAGAGAGGAAGGCGGGGAGAAAGGAAAATGAAGCAGGGAGAACCGCTTGCAGGGAAGGGGGAAAACATGTTTCCTTTGATGGCCGCTAGTCTTCTCTGAAGGGCAAGAAGGTCACTGGGTCGAGTCCATTCTACGCTTCTTTCTTTACCATATGTTGTAGTGAAAGCATGTGTGGCTGAAGTCAGGCCACCATCATTGAATATTTTTATTTTCCAACACGTGGAGAACAAATCCAAGAACATCTTGAAATAGTGATTAGATACCGAAGCATCTTCTATTTAAATATATCCGTTTTAATTATATTCTTTAGAATAAGCTATTATTTTTATGAGAATTTGCGGTATAGACGCCCTTTACAATATTTTCTTGTAGGCAGCATGGCAAATATATGCGAATCCATCCGACATCATCCAATGGCAACGGGTATGCGTTAAAGCATTTTATTCATAAATATGATAATGTTAATCCTCTTCTTTAATATCCGCTACAGTATTTATCAAAAGACAATATCTTTCGAACAAGCATGTGTTTCAATTTAGGGAGACACGTGATTGTATCAGACTTCACCTAGTCAGGGAAAATAAATTTTGAGGTAGATTACTTTTAAATATGTTAATATTACTTATTTCTTTCGTTTTTACTGTCGTAAATTATCAAAATATTGATATTCAATTGTATATGTCCAATCTGCCAGATTGACATGCTACACTCGGAATAAAATGTATCGTGGTTGAGCGAATACTTTGTTGGCGAAGGTGATGAAGAGAAGAGAGGCACCCTAACCTCAAAAAAAAACTTCAGATATTTTTGGGATGTATAGCAAACCCCGGATACCAGTCGGGTGTTGCACAAAAGGTTAATGTTCACCAAACAACCGTGAATAAGACAGTTAATTATGCATCGGATAAAATTATTGAAAACGTTGTGTGGATAAAATTTCCATTATCACTTCAAGAAATCCAGAGAGAAAAAGCTGAGTGTCAGGATCAATTCAAATTTCCAACATGTATAGGAGTTTTAGACTGTACGCATGTACGCATATAAAAATTCATAAACCTATTGTCCATGGTGATGAATATATCAACAGAAAGATGTTTGCCTCACTAAATGTATAATTAACCTGTAATGCTCAAGAAATATTTACAAGCATTGATATAATCTGGTCTAGCTCTGTAGACGATGCAAGAATTTGTAGGAACTCAAATGTAAGGGAGAGATTAAAAAAAAAGCATTTTATTGGCAGATTCAGGATATTAAATTGAACCATGGTTGATGACATCATATTTAAATTCAAATACTAGACGGTGTAAAGTTTAACAGAATTTTTAAATCAGAAAAAGTAATACTAGAGAGATGTTTTTGCCAGTTTAAGAGGCGTTTACCCATAATGCAGTAACCATGCATAATCTCATTTGAAAAAATTACTAAAATTATTGTGTTCTGTGTAATTTTGCACAAATAATATCAAAGTACAGTATTTGGTTGATGATGATTTCCCAGAAGAGGATGGAGATGTGGATGACGGGAAAGATGAAGAGATATTTGAGGGAGATGAAGAAGCACAGGGTAGACTAAGAATCAGAGGACAACAAATCAGAGAAAAATTATCCAATTAAATTGATTTAATAAATTAATTTAATGAAAAAAACTTTATTTTCTTTTAATGAACTTTAAGTTTCATTTGAGTTTTCAATCAAACTATTATGATCTATATCTGATTCCTTTTTTTCTAGGTTAGTTAGGTTACGTTACTCAAATCTTGTAGAATTGAATTTGTCTATCAGATTTATTTCCGTTAGGTAAAGTCGAAAATTAATAACACAAATAGACAGATTAAAAGATGAAAGATACAATTTTAAAATGAAAATGTAGATTATTATTCTCTTATAAATTGTAACAACAAAACTTTTAGACAAGAACTTCTGATTGTGAATGAAATATAATTAGAGCATATCATTCAAAAATGATGAGAAAAAGGTTGAAGTAAAAAGCAAAATTATTCATAAAAATAATGCTCTACTTTATGCTCTGGAGCTTAACCTATTTCCTCATGCTTTTACCCACAAGGATTTGCATCAGTTTCATGCTTACGGGCCAGCAGACTTCACTTTTTTTGCAGGATTTGCTTCAAATCAAGACAATTAGCTTCTTTTTATTCATTTGAAAAAAAGGAGTAAAAGGATTCGCTTGGAGCCAATGCTTCTATTTTAATTTTTAATGAGCACGAGCATGAGCTTTTGATTTTTTATTCATAAATATTGAAGGATATGCTCCATTTTATTGTTATGGGCCAATACGCCAGTCAGTGTGTACAACATACAATTAATCCAGGTTAATAAATTATTATTATTATTATTATTATTATTATTATTATTATTATTATTATTATTATTATTATTATTAGCATCGCGTCTTACTACCCATTCGGGTTATACGCACTTACGCTAATGTGTAATGGTAGGGTGATTGTGAGATGAAATGAAGGACCTACAGTTTAACGTGGAATCCGAACCACGGAGGCGACCTGGCATTCCACACATTCACAAGATGTCTTGTCAGAGGTGTAGGAAGGGTTTGGAAATCAGATAAATCTGTGCCGGGACCAAGGATTGAACCCCGGCCGCCAACACAGAAGTCTGACACCTTACCCCTAGACCACCAGGTCACCGTTAATAAATTATGATGTTGAAAAATAATATATGAAGCATCGTATTTATCATAAAATAAAACAATTTGCTTGAGTGTGTCATGTCGTGTTATTAAGGGAACTAATAGGAGAATTAGAATTAACGTATATATATCAAGGGAAATAAGAACAATCTGGAACAAATGTAATATGAAGTCAAGGATATTATAAATATAAGAAGGTATTTTATATTGTGAAATTGTGTCAATAAGGTAGTAGATAAATATAGTTTGAATTTATTTATTCATGATAATTTAATTTAAATAAATTCAAATTATATGGGATTGAAGATAAAGTGACAATAAAGGAAATAAGGTGAATTTATAGAAAATGTATAGTTTATGTTTTCACCTTTAAGTAAACCACACTTAATTTTTTGGTAAGACATATAAATGTAAATGTCCTTGAGATGATCGTATGAAAAACCTAGATATTTAGTTTAAGTCTGAACGATATAATCGTCTCAGCTCCAGGCCATTATATAGACTGGACATACAGGCACAAAGAAAAACAGACAAATGGCCTCGTGGAAAACTAATTTTTCTTGTTGATGGGGTCATGAAACGTCACATTTATCAAAATCCCAAGTTCGATTTATTTGGAAATAAAAATACTTGTCTCTCTCTAAGAGGTCGAGAGAAATAAAGAAAAATGTGTTTTTAAACACAGTTTTTTGTGATGATATATTTGAAAAATGAGCGCTGATAGATAGATAACCAAGTCCTGAAATTACCGCTTTGATTACCAACTAATATATACTGACAATATAAAATCTAGTTATACACTCTTTCAGATTATTCTATCAAAGTAACTCAATATTTTCTCCGAGCTCTCAATTATTTGAAGTTTTCTTTCGAAGCTCCTGCTCACTTTAGGAAATTAATTTACGGAGGAACACGTCTTGGAGTGATAAGAAAAATATTATATTAGTGTTTGCATGGTCTAACTGATGGTCCTGGGCTCTAAACCATGTTGAGCACATTTCTTTAGATACATATACTTTTATCTTGTCAAAGGATTTCGGAACCCATCATAATATAATATTTTTATTTCAGGTGAGTGCTTTCATTACCCAAATCCAAACCTTGCTGGGACTTTCTTCTGTGATTTATGGTAAGTAGACCTATTAGTTGTTACAAATATTGTGTGTAGCCTGAGCATGTAGTAAGGTGCAGTGCTAAAAAAATATATATATTAAATTTAATTTAATAAACATGAGCTAAGAGAAAAATCATTTATATTTATTATTATGGTTTGAGAGTAGTTAACTATGGGAAATCGGCCTTAAGGTGGCTTTCATATCAGCGAGGTTTATTTATTTATTTAACATTGGGAGTTTACTTCCTCTATCCTCATTTCTACTGTGCCCCCCCCCCCCCCCCCCTTCTCACCTTATGGTGGAACCTTGTTGGTGTTTCTTTCGGTATATATTATATTGTTTTTTTCTACTTGTGTAATTATCTTTTTGGGAGTGTAGTCCATGTTTAGCTTTCTCTTATCTTTTTCAGTCCAGTAGTTGTAAAAGCTAGTTTTGAATCTCAAGCTTTTGTCGTATTTATTATGTATTTTTTGGTTGGCTTCATTCGTAAAATTTACTGCTCGTCAAGTTATGTAATTTACTTGGCACAAATCCTGGCTTGGTGATGCCAGGTTTGAATCCCGGCTGAATATATCAAATTCCCATGGGAGGGTTTTATTATTTTGAGATGAATGTTGTCCTAGTCATGTATGAAGTGAAATACACGCCCATCTTGTGCCTTTTTAGAACTTGAGTTGAATTAATAATATTTGAATATGGTGTATTATTAGGTTCCTACACTGGGAAATAGATGCCTTGAAAACCCATCACGACAGACATTATTCTAGTTTGAGAATCCATGGATTGCGAGGAGCAATATGTGTTTTGTTTTTCTTCTTTGGAATTGGGTAATTGTGTTCGTAAACTCTAGTTAGATAAAATAAATTCTATGGTTGCGTGGTCTAAGCTACTACTCAATAGATTAGACTGCCGAATAAGGGATGATTGCGTGGTCTAAGGTACTACTCAATAGATTAGACTGCCGAATAAGGGATGATTGCGTGGTCTAAGGTACTACTCAATAGATTAGACTGCCGAATAAGGGATGATTGCGTGGTCTAAGGTACTACTCAATAGATTAGACTGCCGAATAAGGGATGATTGCGTGGTCTAAGGTACTACTCAATAGATTAGACTGCCGAATAAAGAATGATTGCGTGGTCTAAGGAACTACTCAATAGATTAGACTGCCGAATAAGGGATGATTGGGGTTCATTCCCACTCGTGTGAACTGAGGGAGGTTTTCACTAAATGGTTTTCCACTCTCTCCACGCAAATGTTGGTGTACTTCCTCTAAACTAAAACCATTCCTAATCTCTAACACATTAGTGTAATTAGTATATAGGTGTGTAACCCGGACGTATATAGAGAGGCGGTGCTTAAAGTAAAACTCTAGTTAGTTGTTTTGTGACGAATAGATTTTAACAACTAAAATTCCCAGGTGAGCTGTGGTATTATAATTTTTTCTGCTAAGTCAATTATTAATAATTAGTTTGACGGTAATATATTTTGTCAACGGGATATTTTGAGCAGTATTAAAAATATCATTCCTCTTTAAGACTAGAATTAAAAGTATAACTAACAATATTTTATTTAAAAAAATCTAAAATTAGTTAAGGTTTGTGGCTATGTCTTGAGACGCTATTAAGCTTGTTTGCACTTTAATGTTTTTTCGAAATGATTCCACTAGTCAAAATCTTGAGATTGTACATTTTAAAATGTCTCCCTTTTGTATGAAGAGATGAAGTGGTTTGACCAAATGGAATGATTGGTGATGAGGGGTGGAAATAAAAGAAGGGAAATTGCTATTATGGAAGCAGAAAAAGGTTTAAAATGTATTGACATTTTAATAAATAACCAACTTCTATAAGTACTTGTTTATTTGAATCATTAATTGTATTTGCATCTTCTGGGAATAATTTAGTAAGATTTCGAGATGATCAGAGGAAATTTTTGTTAATTTTGTCTAAATTAAAGATGGCTATAACTTTTTATGGAAAGTGAGTTATAGTAAGAGATATTTGCTAAATTTTAAATTCTTTATTTTCCCCCACTTAATTCTTGTAATACAGTATAAATTCTTGCATTTATGTTAGAGTCTATAATCACAAAATATGTGTATTAATATTCGGATGCACACCTACTATATAAGAACAATAAAGTTATATCACCGTTTTTAGAAAACTACACATAATAACAACATGCTGTTTTTTGCACTCTATTTAACTTGTAAATTTAATATGAAATATGTTTAAAAAAAATTACAAGTTAATATTTACTTATTTACAATAAGGCATAATTTTGATTAGATTAAAAGTAAATCAAACATTAAATACAAGAATATAGTTTTGAAGTTATCATATTATTATAGAGAATAAGATAATGTTCTATCATACAAGATAAATATTTATAATACAATGATTTAAACAAAATTTGGTATTTTTAAATTATATCATGTCTAAACTTTTGAAAAAGTTCAGCCGTTTCCCGATAGATGGGTCTGGTATCCGAACCACCTCCCTCCAATCCCTTTTTGGCATTATCTATCTTTCCATCTTTTTGTAAACCCCGCTACTCCCCCTTCCCTCACCCTTTGATATCCTGTTCAGGTAAAACCCTTAACCTGACACTATTGTCTGTCACTTCCAAACCTGAGTTATTGAAAATGTTCCCTGCGATGTATTTGCATGATGTATGATAAAGTTTGTTTATAGAGTAAACTTGATTCTGTTTAGCTTATAAATAATTTGCGTCAACAATGTTTCCTTGATTAGATAAAACCTAATTGTATAACATTGGTTTTGTAAGAAGAGGTGACATTGCTAACACACGTCTTGGTGGAGTAGTTAGCTAAAACAGTATTTCATTTAGAGCTAGACTGCAGGGGACGAGGAGATCGAAGTTCGAATCTCGGTCAGGTGAATTAGGGTGGTTTTTCAAAAATTGTTTTCCTCTCTCCCTCCACGCAAATGTGGGTTCACTTCCTTTAAATTCAACCTTCCCAATCGCTAACCCATTAAAGTAATTAGTACTTAAGCGTATAACCCGAACGAATAGTAAGATGCGATGCAAAAAAATGCTTTCTCCAAATCGCTTTATTCATGTTTTATAGACAAACAAGACCTTTTCATACTTAGAGCAGGATTAATTTTGAAAAGAGTAACATTCAGGGACGCATCCAGGAATTTAATTTAGGGGTATGGGTCATGTGTTTCAAAGATATTATTTCTGCCCCCTGAAAATTGTCATACATTTATTTTAATTTAAAACTAATTTATTTTATAAGAAATTACACTCACATACACACACGTATATACAGAGTATTAAAAAAGATTAACATATTATGGATATTGTTGTGCATATTAAAATGAGTAAAGGAATCTTAATGATGTCACTTGTGTCGATACGTCAGTAAACTACAATAATAATGATAATAATAATAATAATAAAGAGCCTTAGAAAAAATAGGTCCACAAACCAACTCACATAGAGGTATAGGACATTTTGTATTTTTGTGATAAATAATGTAACGGCGCACCGCAAAGACTTTCTTTCGCTTTTATTGAAAATATACATTTACTAAAAACTCGTAAGTTTGTGAAACGAAATAACAAGTACACCCATTATTGTAGAAACAATACATCAAAGATCATAAATGAAATAATGTATACTATTACTTACTCTATGGCATTAGGAACAAGGAATAGTGTTACAGAAAAATTGAGAAAAGAGAAACATCTTTGTCACACAAAGAGTTTAATAATCAAATTCACTTTCAAAGATCTGGATTATAAATTATATAGTCTATATTTGTTTATAGCTCAGGACTTTTTAGTTCTATAAAAATATGTTAAAAAAATATATTATTACCTTTAATAGTACTTCAACATTATAACGATAAGTTATTATTTCAAATACTCGTAGTTGTGGGAAATGATGAAAATTGGAAAGTTTCCCTCGTGTAAGGTACGCTCTAGATTATCTTCATGAGAAAATGAGAATTTAAATCTGGTTTATAATGGTATACAGTGTTCAGATATAAAACTAATTCAAACTCTTTAGAGTAAATTTTAATAAAAAGATTCATTTTCTTTTTGACTTTCAATAAACTACCCTTAAATTTAGGGTTAGACATCTAATTCCAAAAACTTTTAGGTGGAAGCTTATAATAACCCCAAATACTTAGTTGTAGCTCAATATGATAAATAGTTTCGACTCCAGCCCAAGATACAGACAGACAGACAGATAGACAAAAAAACAAACAGATGACATTGTGAAAACAACTTGGTTTGTTTCAGTGGTCATGAAACGTCAACATTTATCAAAATCTAGAGTTCGAATTTTTTGACGATCATAATACTTTCTCTCCGAGGTGTTGCAATAAACTAAATATTTGTTTACAAAGCTTAACAGTAGTTTTCTAACCGTTGTTTCTGTCGATTTGATCGCCATTCATCGGTAGATCAAGGTTCGAATGTCGCCTTCGTGAAGTGAAGGTGGTTTAACCATTAAATATTTATATATTTAATGGTTAAACCACCTTATATATATATAACTTTAAAGGTTTTCCCCAAGTGATTTATCACTCTGGTTTTCCCATCTTCTCTTCACGCAAATGTGTGTTCACTTCCTCTTGGCTACCTTCCTCATATATACCCAATCAGATTAATCCATTAATAACCTGTGTTCTGAACGTAGCTATAAAAATGAAAAAAAACTAGTTCTAGATGGACTATAATAAATTTATGATTTTAATGGAAACATGATTTACAAAGGTTTTTTTTAGTCCAGATTTTTTTTATATCTTAGAATGCAGTGTTCTGGTTATTATGATGTTAAAAAATGTTGGAAGTAGGGCCTATTTGTAAAGTGAGGTAGGTGTGCAGCATTTAAATTCTATTTAATAGAAATAAGATTTACAAATTGTAATTTTTCACATAACTTTGGTTGTAGCGTAAATCACAAGAACTGAAAACTAAAAACCTCTGGAGGACCAGTGTTACGAACACGGACAAATGGACTGTATGGTGGAATGGGAATGGGTAGAGGCAACTCACCTTCACTTTATGTTGTCTGATTGGTGTTGTCTTGGAGTAGTCAGTTTGATTAATACACGCACACGAATAATTGAGATTGGACCGCTTCCAGGTGAAAGTTCACGAAACCTATAACCATCACTTATTGGTCGATCAAGTCTCAGCGCACGACTCACTAAATCGGCAGAACGAAAAACCGCGCCAGCGACACTTGGCGGGAAAACAATAGACCTAGAGGTGTCCAGGTATGTTCTTGTTGCCTCCAAGAGTGAGGAAAGGAGAATGAAGGTGGAAGGAATCAATAAAATATAAGAAAACACCAAAAAACCGTCTAAACCACAACAAAAGGCAATCAGATCACAAGACAAAAAAAGACTAACTAATTTCGAGGCATAGAGAACCTAAATAAAGGAAGCACTATCCAAAGAGATAGCATAGAGGACAGAAACATGAAGTAGAGACTAATGGTACTGATCTAACGATTAACAATGTACAAACAGCTACATTTCGAGGCATAGAGAACCTAGATAAAGGAAGCACTATCCAAAGAGATAGCAGAGAGGACAGAAACATTAAGTAGAGACTACTAGTACTGATCTAACAATAAACAATGCACAAACAGCTACATTTCGAGGCATAGAGAACCTAGATAAAGGAAGCACTATCCAAAGAGATAGCATAGAGGACAGAAACATTAAGTTGAGACTAATGGTACTGATCTAACAATAAACAATGCACAAACAGCTACATTTCGAGGCATAGAGAACCTAGATAAAGGAAGCACTATCCAAAGAGATAGCAAAGAGAACAGAAACATGAAGTAGAGACTAATGGTACTGATATAACGATAAACAATGTACAAACAGCTACATTTCAAGGCATAGAGAACCTAGATAAAGGAAGCACTATCCAAAGAGATAGCATAGAGGACAGAAACATTAAGTAGAGACTACTAGTACTGATCTAACAATAAACAATGCACAAACAGCTACATTTCGAGGCATAGAGAACCTAGATAAAGGAAGCACTATCCAAAGAGATAGCATAGAGGACAGAAACATTAAGTTGAGACTAATGGTATTGATCTAACAATAAACAATGCACAAACAGTTACATTTCGAGGCATAGAGAACCTAGATAAAGGAAGCACTATCCAAAGAGATAGCATAGAGGACAGAAACATTAAGTAGAGACTAATGGTACTGATCTAACAATAAAAAATGCACAAACATTGGTCATTTAAAAAAAAAGATATTTCCAATTTTTTTTAACAGCCTATCACCTGGAACAAAGTGTGGTTTTCCCTTTGGTTTTTATATATTATGTACAAACAAATTGTGGTGCACTTATTTTAATTCTAACTTCCTCATACCATATTATATTTAAACAATTAGCGTAAGTATCGACCGTAAAAACTGTCACTAAAAAAACTATAAGAAATAGCTATTTTTTTTTAATATTGGGAAGAAAATATATTAATAAATATTTCCACAGTTATAGATAAACTAAATAAATATGTCAAAATATACTGTAATTAATGATTTCCTATGGTAGCTCAGGAAAATTATACTTTCAAAGGGATTCAAGCCCTTGCCCTTTGACTTTGGAAGTCATTCTATAAAACCCCGAGATTAAGGCTCAAAAATAGGCATTACTCCTTGGAGAGAACATAGGTGATAGCTTGTTTTTTGTTGAGTTGTAAGCAACAAAGTTGAAAAGATTAGGTGAAAAGGGGGGGGGGGGGATGGCTTCCTGTATTAACTGTGGAATGTAAGGACACTCTGAATGGATGAAGTATAGGAGGGGGATGGGGTCGGTGGGGTGACGGTCATAGCTACATTAGCGCACCTTTAGTGAAAATACATGGAACTACTTGGAAGAGAGATTTGCAAAACCCCGAGATGTCCATCCGAATCTTAAGTTTACTATTAAGATTATTTATTTATTATATTAATTTATTTTTCTATTATCTATGGTATAATATATGAAACTCACTCTATGTTTCCAATGTAGGTTCTGATCACATTTCCCAGTGCATTTCAATAAGGTCCTTAAATATTTTTCTTTATTAGATAAGCCCAGTCAATATATTTAATATTATTTTAACATTTATTTGCAGAGCAATCATATTTATAAATCCAAAAAAATGGTAGCAAGTATACATTTACTATAGAACCAAAATTAAGATAAAAATATATCAATGAATGAATTCATACTAATAAAAATAAATAATACATTTGAGACGGTTCGGAAGTACCGAAAAAGCGAGGGTGCACCCAATTCATCCACCAAGGAGACATTTTTATAAACCCTAGAGAGAATATTGTATTTAAAACTCAGTGGCTTGTTTTAATTAACAAAACAACCACAAAAAAACTCTTGCTATTAGTGAGAAAAATATTCGACACAGGACCTAACAAAATCTAGCTTTAAAAAAATATTCCTTGCAAGGCAAAACACAAATACGGTCATCCTTAATGGAAGATAAATAAAAATCGATACATTTTTATTTCTTATAATTAATATGATTTCATTTGAAAAATTATTCCATCTATTTCCCAATACCAACTATTCTTTTTATTAATTTTTATATAGCCTCACAATATTATTTATATTGATGTCAATGAAGAAGAAATGATTTTAATCTTGAGCATTTGGAGTGAGGGGGTAGATTTTTTACAAGTATCTAACCACTAAAATGATGGTATGAATAAAAATATTCCCGAAAATGTTAAAATTAACAGCATCATAATAATTATGCTGTTTTAATAGTTCCAATCCAAAGGATTAAAAATTTAAGAATTCATACATTTGTAAATTGACCAAATACCTACAATTATTATCACGTCACGTGAATACACTGCAACTCTAAAAATTACCAGCTTGCTTTGATGTTTTTGTATTAGGTATTAAATAACATAAATTTTCTGAACAAAGGGAATATAATAACATCTCACAACTTACAAACTATCTTAATTCTAATATATCAGTAACCAGTTATCAAGCCATAAACGTGCTTGAATAGCCGAGTCATTAACGTCATGAACAGAGTGGGTATGAAGCGTTCCTGGATATGGCTATCCTGTAGTAGGAGAATAGACAGGGGTGGAGGAAAATATATATAACAATATAGTTTATGTTGTAACTACTTATTAAATCACATCATTCGATTTACAAAAATCCATTCTATGCTACTACATCTGTTATCTTTCGTTTCCTGGAAATTCATGTCTTGATAATCAAACCAAGATGCATGTATTTTTGGAATTTTCAGAGTGTTAAGGTCCAACTTTTAAAATTTATATATAAATATATATAAGTGCATTCATAGAAAATAATTTGGTGTTTATTTCAGTAAACACCATACTATTGTAGTGTTCAAGAAGATTTCGTTCAATATTTAACCTAAACCAACATCTGATTGGCATTATCTCAGGTTCTTTGACAGTCCCACCATTTCACCCTTGATAGAGGAGTTCCCAATATCACCAATGATGCATTAAGCGGTCATGAGGAGAATCAACTAAGCTCAAGATCCCAGCTCGGTAAACAGGTGATCTATTGGCTGAGCTAACTTGTTGGACTTGTCGATATACTGATGTAAGATACATATTTTACAAACAAGAGGTAAGTTAACCCTTTCAAATGTACCAAAGAGCTATAGTTCCCTGGTCAGGTGTTACCCTAACTATTACAACTCTCTCAGCTCCAAACTTCCCGACAAGGTTATCACAATATCTATATTTAGAGGGTCGGGAGGGTTGAGCTTAGACAAGGGAGACTTGGAAACCGTTTAGGAACATACCTCTCTGTTTCATCTTCCTACCTGTTCAGGTTACACGCATATATACTAATTACTCTAGTGATAATGAAGCTTGAATTTACAGGAGGTATAGTGTAGACTATTTTAGAAAACCGCCCTCATTACACCCAACTGGTATTCAAACCCTGATCTCCCTGTCATCGGCAATCTTGTCTAACATGAGAGTGACACCCTAGACGATGCGGCCTTATAATCAGGTCATACCATCTTATACACCCAACTAAGATTCGAACTTACACCATCCCAACCTTGATTTATCAGACAAAACGAGTTTGATAACTTTTCCACGTGATGCAATTGAGCCAGCTACTTTATTTTTACTCTAATGCCTGAGAGAATTATGGATATCTCAATGGTAGAGCAATAGCACTCTTATATCAAAGGTATAGGGTTCGATTTCCGTGTCAAGGTGTCATTTTTCATAATTTAAGACTAAAATACTTAATAGGGATTACATCCATAAATACCGATCGTTTTCCTCTTGTGAGACTCGTTGGCAATATTCTGTACATTAAATTGTAGAGCTGCTCACTTATTTCCATATTTTATTTATGCTAAAAATCATTATAAGGAAAAGTTTAAAACCATTCCTTCCACTTTTCCACTTCCGCAAATCGATCTCTATACAAGCAGAGTACGTTGAAAATGATGACAGCCTACAGTTGAAAGTATTATCTCAAACTATCTAAATATATTCTTTCTTCTCGTATAATAATGGAAAATTGTTTTAAAACAAAAGTGTTAATTAAAATTTAAGATGGGTTTACATTTATCGGCGCATCTAGAAAAATAATATGAGTAGTTAAATATTGCGAATTAATATAATTATTTTCTAAATATCTTATCATTTATTACTATTTCTTAGTAATTTTAACACAAGTTCATTTTAAGGAATATTGAGAGTAATACGCACTTTGAGGGTAATTTGTAATTAATGTAGAATGTACGGTCTTGGAGGGTAACTTATAGCCACTGGAGAATGTATGGTCTTAGAGGGTAACTTATAGCCACTGGAGAATGTACGGTCTTAGAGGGTAACTTATAGCCACTAGAGAGTGTACGGTCTTGGAGGGTAACTTATATCTAATGGAGAATGTACGGTATTAGAGGGTAACTTATAGCTAATGGAGAAGGTACGGACTTGGAGGGTAACTTATAGCCACTGGAGAATGTACGGACTAAGAGGGTAACTTATAGCCACTGGAGAATGTACGGTCTTAGAGGGTAACTTATAGCCACTGGAGAGTGTACGTACTTGGAGGTTAACTTATAGCTACTTGAGAATGTACGGTCTTAGAGGGTAACTTATAGCCACTGGAGAATGTACGGTCTTAGAGGGTAACTTATAGCCACTGAAGAATGTACGGACTAAGAGGGTAACTTATAGCCACTGGAGAATGTACGGTCTTAGAGGGTAACTTATAGCCACTGGAGAATGTACGGACTTGGAGGGTAACTTATAGCCACTGGAGAATGTATGGTCTTAGAGGGTAACTTATAGCCACTGGAGAATGTATGGTCTTAGAGGGTAACTTATAGCCACTGTAGAATGTACGGACTTTGAGTGTAACTTATAGCCACTGGAGAATGTACGGTCTTAGGGGGTAACTTATAGCCACTGGAGAATGTACGGTCTTGGAGGGTAACTTATATCTAATGGAGAATGTACGGACTTTGAATGTAACTTATAGCCACTGGAGAATGTACGGACTTGGAGGGTAAATTATAGCCACTGTAGAATGTATGGATTTAGAGGGTAACTTATAACTAATAGAGAATGTATGGACTTGGATGCTAGCTTATAGCCACTGGAGAATGGATGGAGTTGGAGTGTAGCTTGTATCCAGTAGAAAAGAATGGACCTGGAGGGCAACTAATAACCACTGGGGAATAAATTGAGTTGGAAGGTAGCTTATTACCACTGGAGAAAGTACGGACCTGCATTGTAACTTATAGCCACTGGAGAAAAGATGAGAATACTAAAGTAATAAATCATCAATGTAAAAACACAACCAATGTACACGGCCGAGTGTATAACCTCTCTTTCCACACCAACAGTCTGATGTCTTAGATTGCATGACCACCAGTGTGGGTTTATATTAATCCCTCGTCATATTCTAATGTATCATGCTATTTCAGCTAAGGGGGGCCTGGACACAATATACTAATTCAGCCTTCCAAATCACTAACTCATTAGCGTAATGTTATACATATGCGTGTAACCTAAACAGGTAGGAAGATGAAACAGAGATGGTATGTTCCTAAACGGTTTCCAAGTCTCCCTTGTCTAAGCTCAACCCTCCCAACCCTCTAAATGTACAGTAGCCCCATGGCTTCTTTGGTGCTGACTGACAGCTCACAGCTGATTTCTGACAGTCAACATTTAGATATATACCTAGATTTTGACTGTCAGAAGTGACAGCTGCTAAACACATGTTATTGCAGATCATATGGCTTGGCGTAGGGGTAAATAATTTGGCCTGGTAACTTTTCAAAGCCATCAGCTGTCAGCTGTCAGCTGTCAGTCAGCCCCAAAGAAGCCATGGGGCTACTGTAGATATTGTGATAACCTTTACGGGATGTTTGGAGCTGAGAGCATTGTAATAGTTAGGGTAAAACCTGACCAGGGAACTATAGCTCTTTGGTACATTTGAAAGGGTTAACTTACCTCTTGTTTGTAAATTATATAGCTTACATCAGTATATTGAAAAGTCCAACAAGTTAGCTCAGCCAGTAGAACACGTGCTTACCGAGCTAAGGTCCTGAGTTTAGTTTGATTCTCCTCATGACAGAAGAATGAGATATCCCGGTTGGCCAGTTTAATTTCGGTCACCGCATCTTCTTTAAACTTAAATAAAGTTATTTCTATTTTTGAATTTTGATCAAAGTTTCCCTTGAGCTTGTCATTATTTGTTTGAAAAACATGCGATAGCATTAAATGTAAAACTATCCCATTTGTGATAATTTTTTTGGGCGTTGATTATAAACAATTTCTTATGAGGAACGTTTAAGCATTGGTTTAGTAATTACTTACTACTATTAGCTTTGTAAGCTACATAGGTGATGGGTGGAGGATCATTTTGCAACAACAATATAAAAAAAACCTCCTAGTTGTTGTTTAACAATTTAGAAGCAATTTTTGCCCATTTGAGTATAATGTAGAAGCTGATGTTGTATGTTAAACTAATAGCGACGTAATTATGGATTATATAGATGAAATTTCTTTGGGGTTAAATCTACTTATAATAAAACTGTACATCAGAGTTTCTAGTTCAAATATAGCGTGCAGCTTGCACAGATGAGCATGTGGACTGAGCGTCAACCTTGTATAGTATGATTTACATACATGTTTAATAATGTCCGAGACTCAATCCCGGACCATGTATAGTTTAAACAAAAAATGTTTTCTCACTTTACCTCTACTCAAATGATACCTTACCATAAAATTATGGCTTGCTCATCATTATCCAAAAAGTGCAAAAATATAATATTATTCTTAATTTGAAGACCAGAGATAGTCTTTCATCTGGGAGCTCTGGAGTCCATTTTCTTTTAAATCCTGTGTTCTCAGACTGGTTAGTGTGTGGCCTGACCATATGGATAGTGATAGTTGTAATTAACCCTTCAATATAGATCCTGTGTTCTTAGAATGGTTAATGGGTAAACTGACCATAGTGATAGTTGTAATGAACCATTCAATATAAATCCTTTGTTATTATACTGGCTAGCTGTGGCCTGACCACATGGGGAGTGATAGTGGTAACAATAAACCAATCTATATTGTTTAGTACCAGAGTTGTGTGCGTTTCAGTTGCACTAGCAAGTTAAATGTCTGGGATCTCAACTCAGTAGGTTGTAGTCTTTGTGTTTTAAATAAAGCATTCCAGATTAGATTTTCAGCTTGTCTGACACATTTATTTTTGTATATAGAGGGAGGGGTAAAAGACCCTACTCCTCTTTCACAGAGATGAATTGATGATTGAGGCAATGAGTGTTGTTTATATTCCGAAATTAAAATAGTTTGTGTCTGCTTTAATCTTTTTATTGATAAGACACCCTTCATTTTTTATTCAAAGAAAGATTGCATAGTAGTTTTCATAAATGAGCCGTGCTTTATAAACCAACTGACTTTTCCAAAATTTACACTGACAGGGAGAATATGAATAAGGTATATTTAACAGGAAGTGTCTCTGACATTTGAGTGGAAGTAGAGAATTAAACCCATAATATATAACGTATACAGCTATACAGCCATAGCTAGAACCCATATTATATGAGGCTAACACTTTTGTCTACGTAACCACTAGTTTGTGTATTTATAATCATCTTCCAGCAATCAGGGACACTTTATATCTTGCAACGACCTCACCAGTTGCATCTCAATCTTTTCATATTCTGCGCCACCTCCTTCCACGAGTTCTCTTCCACTCCCAGCTCCTTTGTATCTGTCCTCAGTTCATCTCACCATCTGGTTCTTGGTCGGCTCAGAGGTTTCTTACCATTTGGTATGACTTCCCATAGTGATCTTTATCTCCGTTCACGCCCAATCCTAGCGACTTGTCCAACCCATCAATTTATGTTTCCTTTCATCTTCTGAACAATATTAGGCTGTTGCATCAGAACCCACAACTCTTGAATCCTTCCTCTTCTCTTATGGACCACCAACTCTTTTTCGTTAACTTTCTTTTAAATAATCGGAGCTTCTTCAATTTGTTTTATCTTTTTCGTAGTCCAAGTTTCATTTTTCTTTTTGGATTAGACACTTAAATATCAAATATAAAAAGTAAACATTAAATATCTCAAACTAATATTAAATTTATAACAAGTATTTGTCTAAACCTATAATTAAATTGGTTCTCCACACACCCTATTAATTTAATGAATTTTCTTAATTTTACACAAAATAAAATAAGTTTGACTGAATTCATACTTTTCTTCGTTTTCTCTTAAACCTTTTTAGTTCCCCTTTTCCTTGGCCCATTCTTCTCCTTACTCAAGAAAGTTAATTTGTCTTCAAAGCTCCAAGTAAAACTTGGCTCATGTCCCGAAGAGTTATCTGTGCTTGTGTCTTTCTCTCTGGATGAAATACCTGAGCTGCCGAGACTCGGCGGGCTATTCGATCTTTCAACAGCTCGCCACATTCCTGGCTGGCTGGAACGCAACGTAGATTATCGATAAGAGCTTCGAGATTGTATGGAGCAAGTTTATAGGGACGCTATCCAAGAAAATAAAGTCACTTTCCGGAAAAATGTTTAACAAAGCTTCTGGTCGAGTACCTTACTTTTAGATGAGCAACTAGTTAAGTTCTCGTGGAAGGAGATCTTTTCATCAAGTTTTAATTAAATAGTATGTTTATATTTATAGGAATAAAAAGAATATTTATATTATATATCGTTTATTTGAGTTATTTATTCCTGAACCAACTGATTTTATAAGCACAAAAGCGAAAAATGTAAAGTAGTCTAGGTTTTAGGATCTTAGATCTATAATGTATTTGTTTTCTATTGTTTATTTTATTAATTTAATAATTTTCTTGAAACACATACATTCATGTTTCATATAGTAGGCTTGCAAGTGCCCAGCACTAGTTATAATATCCAAGAACATTTGACCAGTTTATATTTCATTCTAAAAAATTCTCCTCCCTCATGTTTATTAAAAATTATGTTTTCATTGTCAGTATACTGAAAATACAATTTTTATTATACTCGTATATTATTGCTGTCCAAACAGTTAGGCCTATTTTGATCAAATAATCCTCAGCATCCACGATGTATTTGTTTATTCTCGGCATAATTTAATCCTTATTTATCGTTCCCAAATTGTTCAGCTAAAAATTTTAATTATAATAAAGTGTTGGGTGTTATGCTATTTGGTATGTAGGCCAAACCATAAATTTGTAAGCAACATATACTCTAAATTTCAACACATCAACATCATTTTTAGTCCTTTAACATTTAAATTTAGTACTGTACATTCTTAGAAAGCCCTTGTTAGAATACAGCGTGATCTAAATTTATTTCTGTTACTTTTCAATTGAAAGCATCAGGCTTGTTTAATTTTATTTCCATCCAGAAGATATGGTCTATTTTGAGACACACGTGTGGCTTCACAGTGTAAAGGGGAGGTTTGGCGTGAAACCACCAGCCAATCAGCGCTTGTGCCTGGTTTTCACGGCGATAGTAAATTGTGATTGCTGCTATCATAATAATAACTAATACAAGCGTCTTTTTTGTGTTATCTCTAGGAATACAGCGTAGGATTGACACACTTCCCAAGTAACACGCTAGTTGGTTGGAGGTACTACTCTTTTTAGTCAAGTTTACGATCCATTGTGGGTGCTGCAGAAGGTGTGGAGAAAAAAGGTTAAACCACAAGAGGTCACTTTCAGGACCCTTTCTGCTCTATGTGACTGTATGGCTGGGGTCTGGGAGATGGAAGGCTGAAGAGTGGTTGGCACTGTTTTCAAGAGATGGTGGCTCTAAGATCTGTAGTTTTAAATAGGTATCCAATATGGTCCTCTAGCACTATCTGCTGTTTAATACAATAGTGATTAGTTTTATATTGAAATTCCTCTCCTAGGAGAAATTCTACCCCTCAATCCAAATAAATTTAAAAACGACCATGAACTTAACCCGTGTAACGCTGGGGTTAGAGCTGGTTTTACATAAGATGCTGCGATCTTAATGACCAAAACCACGTGACAGCTGTTTTGGGTGAATTCAAAACCAAAAACTTCATAAAAAAACTTTACTGACATACAGATGAGTAACAAAAAATTTAATTTATTTCATTCATTAATAAAAAATATATTTCATATTTGGAAAGATTAAATAAAAACTTATGTATTTGCTAATAGTTCGTTACCAACTACATGATTTAAAAAAAATATAAAACATGTATGGGAACGAAACCAGAACAAAAACTATATCCTCAACTTGAGCACCATGATTTGTATGAAGACAATGAACGACCAGAATATGGCCCCCACTATTGTCCACGGCTCTCTATTCATCAGAGTAATTGCCCTCTGCGCAACTTTGTGGTGTGTGCTTTGACTTGAAGGGGCTGGTGCAAGAACAATGCAACCGTTAGGCCTACTCTTCCAAGCTTATAAGCTTGCAGATCAGCAAACTTCAAAACTGATCAATTTAGATTGTTGACAAACTTTCGATGATTGGAATCTGGATGTCAGAGGGCTTCGATCATCGTGCGTATTACGAATTAGTCAAGGTTGACGTACATGCTGATTAATAATCCAATATACAATATAAGTCCTTGTTTATGTCCTGATAGTGTAGGAAACTTAACCAAGATTAGTCAATATATTTATATTCTCTACCCATAATCGTAACATATTTCTAGCTGATGTTTTGTCCAGATATTTTCTCCAGACATACTCACATATACACACGATCTATTTATTAATTTAACTTAAAACAGCACATTTAACATAGCCAACTATAGCTATAGGAATATTAATATCTAGGCACTGGTAATAGAATAGACAAAGGATATATAACATATAGGCCTATTAAACTCTCAGGACATCATATTATAGAATTGTATTGAACTGGCGAGTCTTGTGCCACGTGGATCCGCCATTATAGAAAATCCTGTGTTTTAGAAGTGAGTTAATGATATCTGCAGACATCTGGCCGTGGTGAGTTTATACACACATATCCTATATCAAAATGTGTCTGTATTAATTTAGTTATTTAATTTCCACTGTTATTTTTATGCAAAGAAATAATATAGATTTATATTTTCCACCTTCTTTGAGGACCGCATGGCCGGCTGTAAGTTTTTTCATATGACCCCATCTTATAACAAAGGGTATGCATTCACATATCTTATTCATAACTATAATAATATTAGTCCTCTTCTTTTATATTTTAGAACAGCAATTATCAAAAGACAATTATTTTTTGACTAACCACGTGTTTGAACGTAGGGCAATACGTAGTTTAAGTATACAGGAGAGTATAAACTTATTTTATATTCAATATCTTGATATGATTCCAATGTTGCACCCAATTACAGAAATAGTGAACTTTTTTACTTATAGGTGTTCAAACAATCTGATTGACACGCTACAGGTTGAAGTATTGGAGCTAGTCTCGTTAGACACTTGAGATATCCACAAATTTACACTAAGGATGAAGATATGGGTAAGAGTGAGTTTATAAGAAATGTAGCCATATTGGCGTTGAGGTAAAGTTGGAAAACATTTAGAGAAAACTTTCCTCGGCACACTCAAAAGGGACTCAAACTTCATACTTCACAAAAGTCAATAAGTTTTTTAAATAAGAAATTGTAGTTTAGATTCTGCCGTAATGGTTCAAGATAATCAAAATAAAGACGGTTACCAAACTTGTAAATTATGTCTATAATATCTTTGTATGTTAAAAAATTCCACTTAGGACTTTCTAAATATGTCCTCCTCCAATATTAATTTTTTTTTATCATATTCGTGAGAATGAAACAGGGGCTTACATGATTTTTCACTCCACGATTTATTTAAATCGCCAATTTTTTAAAACAAATTTTGTATAATTTACTTAATTCATTGTGGGACTTTCTTCCTCAATTCACAACCGTCATAGACATTATTCACTAAATTACCTATTAATTTAGAATTATTAAAGTGGAAAATTTCTTGGAAATATCCTAAACATAACAAATCATGGTATAACAATATTCATTAACCTACAAATAAGTTTAGATTGATAAATTAAAAAAAAATCTTAAAAATCTTATAAACATAACAAACAATATTACCATATTAATATAATCATCGAACAAGAGAGATCGAAAATAAACAAACATTAAACGTCAACAGAAGTGGCCCAAATCAATAAGATTATTCAAGGTTTTATTTTAATTGAAACAACTCTATGAATGCATTGGAAATAAAATAACAAGATCATCCCGATCCCACGAAGCTTCACGATACAACGAACGAACCAGTTGGTAAAAAGAATTACGTTTATATCAATATTAAACCTTAAAACACAAAACAATTAAACCCATTGTCAATTTTATTATGATAATCACATTGAAAGATTGAAAAAACTTTAAGCAAACAAAAGGATTAAATAGTTATCATGTTCATCAATGCTTAGAAATGCATTTTAAACAACACAGAGCCATTTTGGAAAGATTTTGAATTAAAAAAAATTAATTATTGGTAAACTATCCGTATTGAATGGCTAGGGTACAAAAAACAATTGTTTTGGGGTATAGTATCTAAATATCAAAATCCATCAAACTGTTTTGGATCAATGGCTAGTGACATACAGACAGATATGGAGATAGAAAGAATTGTCAAATCTACTTTTTTTTTGGGTTAATGTTCATATAGCTCGTAAAAACTGTCAAAATCTAGAGATATATTTTTTCACCATCACAATACTTTCCCCTGTTATCAGTACGTAAAAAAACTCTGGATGTTGTGTTTGATGAAGTCGCCAGTAGCTAGACTTGGCGCTAAGGAACATAACAAATGACAAGCACAATATTAACGGCGCATTGTATTTGACCCGTATTGTGCCTTGTTAAGATAAAATTAGACATATTCTTGTGATCACGTGGACTAAGACGTGACGCTTTTAATTGACTGGACTACCAGTTACAGAACGGATGAATTTCGAATCTTGACTGGTGCACTAAAGTATGTTTTCTACATAAAACTAATTATGTACAATCCCTAATCCAATTGCACTGTCTGTGAAATGAACCACCACAGTTATAACCCTTAAATTAGGTCGCCAATAAATATTAGGTAAGACTTACTAATGAATATAAAACCCCTGCAAACTTTTAAAATACACTTAGGATTCCAAGCGTTGTTTTTATTCTATAATGTTCTATCATTTCATTATTATACTAATGTGATCAATTGGTGCAGAAAGCGGGCGTTAAAAATTCGTGACATAATAAAAAAATGGTACGGCGCACCGCACAGACATTCTCTCTCTTTCTATAAACTCGTAAGATTTCTGAACGGAATAATGTGCTTTGTATCATCACCACTCCACATAAGAACACGAATAAAATAATATACAATGATATAGAATCAATGAGAAAAGAGGCGCATCTTTGTCCACCTAAGGAAAAATAGCACACTTTTTTTAGATACTTACTTATATTTAATTACTCTATGGCATTGGAGAATTATTGCGTTAAGACTTAAGTAGTGCATGTTTATAACTAAAGCTCACAAAATTGTATTAATATATTTGCAAATATTCCAGAAACTGTTACTTTTATAAAAAATTTATGCCAAATAATAGTGTTTTATTTCTAATAGTCCTACAATTTTGCAATGATAAGTTGTTTAGTATCTCAAATAGTTGTGGAGATACGGAAATTAACGATTCTGTAAAGTACCCTAAAACTCATTTTCATGGGAAAATGAAACTAGCTAGTTTATTTATTATCTTAATCAACGCCTAGATACGAATTTTAATCAAAATCATTGGAGCAGATTTTGAGAAAACCTATTTTTTCTCTTTTCGTCCCTTATAAAACTACTCTTAATTTTAAGTTTTAATAGATACAGAGACAGACGGCTTTGCAAAGACTATTATTTTAAGATTCCGGGGGTCATGAGACGTTGACATCCATCAACATTTCAGGTTAGATATTTTTTACGGTCGCAATACTTAAACTTTAATATCCAAAAGTTAAAAAATATATATATAATTGCGTATAAATTGAAAGTTATTGATTTTATAAAAATATGTTTCGAATAAAATATTTGTATTAAAATATATATACATATTTGTAACGATAAGTAATTTCATATCTCAAATAGTTTCGGAGGTATTATAAAAAAATGTTAATTTACGCATCAGACCGGAGCCCTTAAAGCCATTTTGCCGAAATATTGAGAGAAGCCCTTTTGTTTGGAATATTTATTAATGTTTATAAATGAAATTTAATCAAAATCGTTAGAGCCGATTTTGAGAAAATTGACTTTTTCTCTTTTTGCAATTCAGTAAACTACCCTTAATTTTAGGGGTAGATATCCAATTCCAAAAACCCTCGGGGCAACCCTATGTAAACCCTAGATATCAAATTTAGCTCAATCGGTAAAATGATTTAGGCTCTAGTTGGAGGTACAGACAGACAGACAGACGGAAATTCAAAAACAACTTTTTCGGCTTTAGGGAGTCATCAAACGTCAACATTCATCAAAATCTCGAGTTAGATTTTTTTGACGATCACCATACTTTCTCTACCTGTAAGATAGATAGAAAGTAAAAATATACATTTATTGAACCATATGATTTCTAAAGAAAAATAACACGTTTAAAATATATGAATTAATTTGAATACAGCTAAAGATGTGTCTATATATTTTTTAAATCTTTCATTATATTTGAATTTAGTTAATATATTTACCTCTTATTAACAAGAAACGTAATTTGGAAAGAAACAATCTCTAAGACATGAACTCCTCAATCTCACCCAAGTACAACTTCCTCAAGAATTGTTTCAAATACCATGAATGTAAAAGGAAGCCATTCCACTCAGAAATTCTGATTATTAAATTATTTTCATCTCCATGCTTTCTTTTTTTCTCCTTCAGGCCAAGAGGCCTTGTAAAGAGAACTTTAATAAGAGGAAATAAATGTGAAGAGAGACACTTTTATTTTCACTTTATATTCTATGATTTGTAATGCGTATGACGAAGGCTAAAGTGGGTACATTAGTGGAATGTAAAAACCATCACGAAGGAAAGATTACACCATTTCAATTTTTTTTTAACCTTCAAGGAAACAATTTTTTTTATCTACCTTCAAATTTGAAAGAACTAAAATAAGAGGTATGAGTGTAATACTCGTTTCTTAAGTTACATCTCTCTTCTATTTTTATCTTTATTTGAAATTATGATTTGTTTGCAATTCAATTCATGTGTTTCACTTCATTTGTAATAATACTCAAACCAACTTAGAAGGTTTAAAGAGTTTGAGCCTGACTCTGAAAGAAAGTTAAATAGTCCAATCCCTGCAGACTGCACTGAATATGTGTTTTCTAGTATAAAATAGTTTATTTAGATCCTCCCTCCAGGCGAGTGGCAACGGGATCTCTCGTAATACGCTAATATTTTTGGATGTAAGGGGCTTCATAAAACACAATTATTTATTTCGGCATAACATCAGTTAATACTCAAGTTGGAACAGAGAGTTTCATTTTACACACATATTAATCTCAAAAATTCTTGAATATTTATTATGATCATTTTAGAATTTCAAGATAAACTTTTAATTAAAAGGAAAAGTTTTCAAATAGTTCTAGTACACCGTTGACAGATATTTAAGAACTTTTGAAATTACTATTTGAAGAAAATCAAATCTGTGTTTCTAATGGATAAATATAGACATATATTTATATATAGATATTGATGAGAAAAATCTTTGGTATTAAAACTTCAGAAATACAAAATTTAACTGTCAATCCCTTACATCAGCCTGAAAAGTGTCACCTAACACAGTTGCGGACATTCAGAAAACCCAGTTTAATTAAGTATTTGTTGTTTTAAAATATAGCTCACGACAAAATTGAGACTTTTTATTATTATTATTGTTTTAATTTTTATTATTATTATTATTATTATTATTATTATTATTATTATTATTATTATTATTAATATCACAGCGTCTTACTAACAGTTCGGGTTATAAGCACTTACACTAATGTGTAATGATAGGGTGATTGTGAGATGAAATGGAAGACCTTCAGTTTAACGTGGAATCCGAAACATTTAATAACCGCCTAAAGCAACAATATAATTTCTTCGGTTAATTGTTATGTCGTTATACTTAAATATGTTGAAACACTATATAATTTTTTCGTTTTAAAACTGCGTATCCTCAAAATAGCGTAAAATTGATGGTTTATAAATGTCAACGCAATCTGATAGCTCAAACTTTAAATAATGCTCTTCAGGCAAAATGAAATAACGGTGGTTTTGAAAGAGATAGAAATAAAGAGAGGGGAAAACAAATGAATATTGTGTTATAATTTGTATATTTCTAAGCTAGTGTCCATAGTATTGTTACTTGTAGATGGTACTTTTTTACACAAATTTAAAATATGTTTTTAATAGCTACATATTAGACTATTTTACATATTAGACGATCTAGTGTATCAAATTGACCCCAAACATCAGTTACCCCACTGACAGATTTTCTATAGTATATGTCAGAGACAAGTGGGGAGGAGTATTTCGCATTGGGGCAGTCCACTGACAGCTTCAAGGAAAGGGACCAGTATAGACTTCACCTCCAATTCGCTACTTTCTTCAGCACCCAACGGCCGCACGCATGCTGCGGGCGCTACGTCGTGTAGTCGCCCCCAATCGCTGAGCGTTGGTGTTTGTACCTCCGGGTCCACCCTCAGGCCGTCATCCAACCTGTATGGATCCCAGGAGTCTGAAATGAAATAAATACTTATTAACTACTATCATAGGGAAAAACCGCTGCCAGTTCTTTAAAGTCTATAGCAGGACGCTAATTGCTCATGGAACAGTTGTTATCCACCAGGCAAATTCCGTCCTCGCTAAAAACGCCAAAGGGTCCGGACTATCGAGCGCTGACAGTTGAATGATATCCGAGACATCAGGGGTGCATCTTCTTGATATTCTATCAAAGGAGGATGCACACTAAAGACACAATAAGCAAAATAGTCACCAACAAAATATACAAACTTACAGAGTATGAATAAATAAATAAACAAAGCACTTTAAAACATACCTGAATTCATCCAATCTGTCAATGCGTCAAAACTCATTTTGATGTTTATTCAGCGCAATTAATAATTGTGATGTCTGAATGTAATGATTTCAAAGTTTATTTATAGTCGCTTCAATGAAATGTGCTTTATGTAAAGGTGCAGCTTTTTATTGATCAATAATATGGTTTCCTCATTGGTGATTGCCCGATTCATGTAAAACAACATGGATTTACCGTTACGCCACAATCATGTTCACGCATAAGGTGAATGTGGACGTGTTACCCATCTGGTGGTTATGGGGCACAATATGCGATCAAGTACTTCTATCAACCCCCTGAGGTCGTATTTATTTTCTCCAACCAAGAAAATGTGGGAACAACACATCTCGTTCTGTGATATAAGGAGTTAGGGGGTTCAAATCTTTACTAGGGTTGATAAGTCAACAAAAGCAAATTACTTTTATAAATACAATAATGCTTGTAGAATTTCACATTTCAAACCCAAGAATATGCTTGTACACATTTCGCCTAGTCTCACCCTACCGTAAATTAAATGTCTAACTCTGCCATTGACCGATGTAGATGCTTCAAATCCCTACCAGGGACTGTTCTAACATACATTAGAGACGGATTGAACTGGCCTGGATTCCCCACATCGTGACATGTAATAATACACCAAATGTTATTATTTGTAACTTTCTTTTGAATAAGAATTTTTATAACACATAGTATTTATAAGCTAGATATATTTTGGTTGAAAATAAATTATTCAACAATCTTGATAAAATAAAATGATTTTTTTACTATTGTCTTTATTTGCATGGTGACAATTAAGGCATATGCCTTATAGACTCTGCCTTAAAATATGAGTGAATAATTACCCTGAGCACGGGACGATTACTGAATAGGTCAGTGATTAGAGCATTAGCGTACTAATCCAAATAATCTGGGTTCGATTTCCATGTCCAGGTATCATTTTTCAATTTTCATAATATGATATTTAGATGGAGTAGTCCTCTCTAAAAGTATAACTAATTGTTTTGGCTATTTGATTCTTAAACTACCTATATGTTTTAATTTACATCTTGTTAGGAAGATTTTCACTAGACATATTTTCATATTTCAACCTAGCGCAAATGATGGTAAATTCCTGTCAAATGATTAACAACCACTAATTTTATTATTCTTTCTTTATAGACCAACATTTTAATTTCAACTTATTCGGACAAATATATCAAAGTTCGAGTACATGTTACAATACACGGTGAACGCTGAAACACAACAAGATGAATAACTAGATTTTTTTGTGAAATATCGGCCCCTGAATGAGCTTTAGAAACCACAACTGAGCCATGGCCTTCAAATGTCATTCCCAGTGTGTCAAGAGAACTTTCCTGTGACACCATTAAGTCAAGGAGTGGGTTGGGTTGATGACTCTTAAATAGGATCATTACTATCCGCTTTCAATATTATGACTAAATAAACAAGTATATGGTTAACGACTCTCACTAACAGTTCAAGGGTACCCTCCAGGTCGATTGCGACATCAAAGTTTCCTAGCCCCGAAGGATTTGATACACGAGGATGTGTGGGGAAGTGATGGGTAAAGTGAAAGGGGTTTTGCTGCAACGAGCCATTGCCGGCTGTTCACACTCTACGCTAAACGGCTATCATGAGTGTTTCGTGCTTCACGTTCCCGTCCTCACTAACGATCCCAAAATTTTAAGGGAGTTCGTGGGAGGCGTGCCTGACGCAGTGTACTGCACGCTCCCCCCACCAATAAAAATCTCTCACACCAAGAAATAAATAAAAAACTCCCACAAATAAATTTCAATGCCAATCTCAAGCCTACCAACACATAAGATCCGATGGCAAACATAAGAAAAACAATGGGCACACATAAAAAACTAGTGCATACACAATAAAAACTAACGGGACAGGAACCAACAAGCTTGGATAAAAATAAAACACATACGGGAATAACAGTACATTTTATGGAACGGGGTCAGGGTTCAAAGGGAAGGGGGAAATTTCTTACCAAGTGCAAACAGCCAATCAGAGAGCTAGGGGTATTTATATCTTCCAATCACTGCCTGTTTTAGGTGACCATTCGTGACATTTGTCAAAGGCTGGCTGCCTGCTTGACCTTGAGTGAATGAGTCATGCTTGAGCTGGGAAGTGGTAGTGCCATGGTGAGACCACGGCAGAAAACACAGTGCGTTATTTGTTTTGTTGAAACTAGATAGATCTGTTGTTATGGATCATAAAAATTTTTGACGTCAGTTTAGTGGGTGTAACGAGCCTTCATACAGGACTACTCACCAGTGTCTGAAATATTTTAATGAAACAGAATGTGTTTTAAAAGGGAAGTCACTAGGGCAGGATGGCTGTCCATTTCAGAAGAGAATGTGCAATGAATCCGAGATTCCTGTTCTCGCAACACAAAAAAAAAAGTCACAAGTTTGACAAAGTTTACAATTGGGAATCCCTAAATCTATTGTTTACAAAGTGGTTAGTAAAAGGCTTTGATTGATTGTTTACAAGGCAACACCTTAAGCATCAAATTAAACATAATTACACATTTAAAATGTTAGAGTTTGCAGTTTTCTGCTAAACAATATTGAGGAAAATAAAGATTTCCTAAAAATGTTATGTTTCTGATGAGGCGACATTTCACGCAGGTGCCACTTTGAACCGTCATAATTGTATTATTTAGGGATCAGAACCACCATCTGAATTTATTGAACATCAATGCGGCTTTACAATAATAAAAGTTTGGTGTTTTTTCATATACGACCGAGTTGTCGGGCCGTTTATTTGACTAAGATAACAATTAATGGTGATATTTACCGTGACATGTTGGAACTTTGTCTTTCCTCAGTTGGATGACATTGAGGAAGAGAAAGAACTATTTTTTTTTACAAAATGGCGTTCTGCCCTACTGAGCCATCGTGTTTGTGGAGCATTAGACAACCAATTTCCAGATATTTGGATTAGAAGGGAAGGCCACCACGAAGCACAGACCTTGCGCCCTCTACATTTTTTATTTGGGAGCATATCAAGAACATAGTACACGCTGAAAGAATACGTGACATCAACCATCTACGGCAGAGGATTGATTGTCGCAGCGATAGCAGCCATTCCACCCGACATGTTGGCGGGAACGTGGGAGGAGGTCTATTATCATCTGGACGTGTGTGGGGCCACAATTGGGTCACACATCGAAGTGTGAGAGTAGGACACAATATTTTATATTATTGACTTTAATGCTATTGTAACAATACAAACTTCGTATTGTACAATTACTACCCCACCCAACCTAATATTCAACGTACAATCACTTGACGAATACTACCCGCTCCAAAAATAATACCTCAACGAATCCTACAATAGTATACTTCACTATTGTAGCCCAATGTATCCCCAACAATCATACTTCAAATCAGCATTCCTAAAAATTCAATATCAACTGTCTACTTAATAAACTGTTCTTCACGTACCTTCAGATCTCCAAGCTGGCCTCATTAGATTGTTACCAAGTCCAAAAACACAATGTGGAAGTGCGAGGTGACTACGACTAGAAAACCCCGTATTAGATGATCAACCCGGCTCGAGAATATTATTAACACTGGGCGATGTTTTCCGAGAGTCCAGGCATGAAATCAACACGCCCTGTATTACCCCCTGGATGGGGGGATAAGGCCACCCTCACCTGACATCGGATGTTTTCAACAGCAGTCGGAGGATCGTAAACAACTGCATTGCGACAATAGACATCCAATCAGCGACCAGGAAGATGTGTGTAATTACGGCATAATGACGTAATGCCGTGTTCTGCGTGACTGGCTGGCTAATGTGAACAATCCCACCCCCCTTTTTCTTGTTTTCTAGACTCAATATATAGGAGAATGTAAATTGTATTAAATATAGCATTATTGAATAGAGCTTCATCGAAGGAGTAGTTCGATAGAGCGGACTAGGTGTTGGGGTCATGGAGGAAAGACCTAGGAAAAGATTACGTTTGATATAAATTTATTTTATTAAATTAAATATTTATTTGAAGTCATGGAAGAGGGACTTATGGAATAAATAGTTATAACTTTGAGTCGACGCCATGGGGAAATCGCGTCTGGCATTATTTAAATTATTTTGTATTGCTAACTTTGTTTTGGGGTCATGGAGGATTGACCTTTAATGTTAATTGTTTAATCTGTGAGTCAACACGATAGAGATATTTCATTTGATGTTAATGTTAGCGTCTTGGGAGATATATCTGTTTTGTTTTATAGTTGAAATAGTCATAACTCAAGCGGAGTTATGGAGGAGTTATATAATTCATATTTCATACTACTGTTTAGAGTTTAGAGGCATAGGATGATAGTGTGGAAACGTCAAGAATGCCATTGTTAGTTATTTCTTTTAATGTTGTAACCATTAGGCGTTATTTTTTTTAAAGTAAAGTAAACTATTTTGTTGTTGCGCAACTTTTGCGTTTGTTCTCTGAGTCATGGATTATATCCATGTATTATCCTGGTAACTAATGTAAACTTTGAATGGAAGTAATTAGAAGGACGAGATATCCTACTGTATTACTATACAGTAGAAGCCTATACATTTATTGTTGAATATTAATTGGTTTATTTATGTTTGTACCCGTTGGTGGACAACTATATTTGAAAGACCATAAGTCATGTTTATAGGTAATGTAAATAGAGATGTGTTTGGGTAGTAAGTCTACCAGACACCTGAAAGACGGTACATTATATGATGCAATGTTTTCTTTTACAGTTGTAGCTATTAGAAAGTTGTTTTTGAATTAAGGCCATATGTTCCTTTGTCTATTTTCTGCTTTGAACAAATTAAAATACACTTTATTGAAAACTATGCTATTCTATCTGTTGTCATTTATAATATGTACGTTACGTCCTCCCTATCCTGTAGTTTTAGGGGCCTTACCTATAGGAATAGCGAAGGGTGTACCACTATATATATTAATTTAAGTGATATTTTGTATTTTTCATTCGTAAAATTTTTATTGAATCCCTGAAGCTATTTTATAAATTACCTGTATTATCCACCGTTTATATAGGAGGGTGCCAAAAAGCAATCCCACTTGGGCACAAAATCTACCTCAGACCACCTCTGTTTGTAAATCTATTGGTCTGTTTCAGTTGTTCTCCATACATTGCAATATTTATGTTTCTTGGTTGTTTACTGGACATCATTACTTCTGTTTTATTTCTATTTATCTTTATATTGTATTTTTCTTGTAATATACTACCCATTAGATCCAGGGCAATTTGAAGAATATCTTCACTATCTACAAAAACCGCAATATCATTTTCAAATCGTAACATTTGTAATTCTTTCCGTCGATCTTTACTCCCTTCACACATTTTTTCTTGCATTCATACATTGCTATTTATAATATAAATGTTTAATAATGCACGTGTTAGATTGTATCCTTGTATATATTCTTTGTGGAGTTTGATTTTTGTTCAAGAAAAATATTACTACATATCTATCTCTGTAGTCTAAGTTTATCTATAAGAGCGGTGATGGAGGAACATTTATGTTCAGTGTGCCATCTGAACTTTGAGCTAGTCTAGTGTGGCACTTCATATTACCATTATAAGGTGTGTTTAAAAATAAAAACTTGTTTAATATTATTAAATGTAATAAATGACTCCAATAAAATTGTAAATATTTTATAAATGATTGAATTTTAAAGAAGATAAATTTATTAAATTATCAAAGTAAGTTTCTTAGACAATATAAATTTCATTGAATTACGGTGAATACATCACATTTGTCAAATCTTATATTGTTTTTTGAAGCTATCATGGTGTTTTCATTGAATTCCTCAGGAAGGTTTCCCGTTACGTATATTTAATTAACTTATATTGTAAACGTGGCTATTGGTTACATTTATAATCCGCTGTATCAACTACGGTGATCACGTAGTCTAACGCGCTACTCTTGTGTTGGACTACACTGCCGATAACAGGGAGATCGTGATTCAAATCTCGGTCGGGTGAACTGAGAGTGGTTTTTAAAAAATTGTTTTCAACTTTCCTTACACGCAAATGTGGATCCACTTCCTATAAAATATAACCTTCATTATCCCTAAAATAATTAGAAAATTAATTACATAAGTGTATAATCAGAGTGGGTGGTAAGGTGTGGCGCTAAAAATAAATAATAATACAATCTGTTGTAACAAATTTTCTTCAGTGATTTGGTGCCATCCTTCTGCCTTTGAGGTTTTAATTTTTTCAACGCCCTCTCAAATTCTCTCCTAGTTATTAAGATTCGGATGGACATCTCGAGGTTTGGCAAATCTCTACTCTAAGTAGTACCATGTGCTAACACCTCACCGGAGCTGCGCTGCTGTAGCTAGGGCAGTAACAACACCAACCCCTCTAATACTCTCCCTTCCCCTTTCGAAGTGTCATTACTCCAGGCCGCCACCACCACCCCTAATCCTTTCAATTTTGTTGCTTACTACATAACCAAAGAAAAGATATCATGATGAGGCTCTCTAAGGCAGTGGTTGACAAACTACGGCCCACGGGCCGCTTGAGGGCCGCACTCAATTGAAAGACTTTCGTGACCTTACTAACAAGAATGTCAAATCAAAGAGATAATCAGTGCATGTTTTTAAACATGTGAAAAAGTGAGCAAGCTCGATTATAATGTTACATGTGTAAGAACATATCCTTGTGTTTACGGTAAGAGTGGATTCTGTACTGGGTGTTAGCATGTGAGGACAACACTTAATACATATGCTCATCTTACAGACACAGGCTGTCAAACAAGCGTGTTCAGGAAAATACAGTCAGCTGATATTTGCTTTAAAAGAAAAATGTTTCAAGGCGGTTTGCTGATTTTAAATCTTTGGAAGATCAATTCAATTTTTTGAGTTATCCCCTTACTTTCAAAATTGAATCAGCATCAAATAAGATCCAGTTTGAATTAATCTATCTTAAAGCAGACAATGCTCTGAAGGAGACTTTTAAGAATATGAAACTAACTGAATTGTATGCATCACTTGTAGAGAAAAGTTTGGTAATTTGAAAACGTTTGCCAGAAAGATGTTTGTGTTATTTATTTCCACCTATATTTGTGAACAGACATTCTCATGCATGAACATTAACAAAGTAAAGAACAGGTCTCTCTTAATATACTCAAATCTACAAAGTGTTTTGAGAATTAGGACGAACAAGCTGAATCCTGACTTCAACAAACTCGTGCAGGATTTTTGACAGTTGCATAAATTCCATTAACGATAGCAATTTGAGTAGTTATTAATCAACATTTGGTAGGCTAAGTATCAACTTGAGTACATAACATATTTAGTTTTATTTGTTATGACATATATTTTATTCGCTATTCTTTTTTTGTATCAAACTTATATGGTTATATGACTAATATATGCAATTTTGCGTGAAAATAAAGTTCATTATTTAGTTAATTTAGATTTTTGTTACATGCGGCCCGCTAGAGACCTTACAGATGTTCATGAGGCCCTCGGGAGAAAATTTGCCCAGCTCTGCTCTAAGGAGTTGTGCGGAGTTTCGAGCCGCAATCTCGGTGTTTTGTTAGAATATCGTTCCAAGTCAAAGGACAAGGGTTTCAATCCCTGTCTAAGTATAATTTTCCCGAATTACCTAAGGAAATCACAATTTACAATAAATTGTGACATTTTTATTTAGTGTATCTATTACCCACTGTAGATCATTATCATTATTAGCACCACGTGTTACTTCCCGTTCGGGTTATACGCACTTACGCTAATAAGTAATGGTAGGGTGATTGTGATATGAAATGGAGGACCTACAGTTTAACGTGGGATCCGAACCACGGTGGAGGCCTGGCATTCCCCACATTCACAAGTTGTGATTAATACACTTCTGGTCAGAGGTGAAGGAAGGGTTTGGTAATCAGATAAATCTGTGCCGGGACCGAGGATTGAATCCCGGACCCCAGCACAGAAGTCCGACACCTTACCCCTAGACCGCCAGGTCACCATACCTACTTTAGAAATATATAAAAATATTTTTTTCCTAATATTAAAAAAAATTGTTCTTTCTTTGTTATTTTCAGTGACTAGTTTTTACGGTCGATACTTACGCTAGTTATTTAAAAACATGATATAAGGAGGTTATAATTAAAATAAGTATACCACCATTCGGCTGCCAGAAGATATAAAAAACAAAAACAAAGTCCACTATGTTCTGAGTGGACTATTTTAAAAAATTGGAACTATCTTTAAAAAAATTATTGAGTCAGAAAAAGTAGCCAAAGTTGGCCAATTTTTTTTTAATCTTATTTCAATTAAGTAGAATTTACACACTTCACGCCTAATTTACTTTACAAATATTGTTAGATGTTTCATTTTTTTAATCATGCAAATATATTTTGACAAAAACAGTGTAATATAGGAAATGTTTTCCATTTGAATTAGACTTACAACAGCGAGTTGAAAATGGTTGTCAGGCGATTTAAATAACGCAAAGAATTCCTCAAGAAGCATGCAACTGTCCGATTCGAAGATATGGCATTTGTGCGAAAATGGAAGGACAACATGAAGAACATTTTTTTTTAGTAATAAAGTTACACAGTTGTGCCATGTAGACCCAAAAATTATTTTATTTTCATCCTAATTTTTTTATTACTAGAATACAAACTTGCCTTTACGTATGTGAACTGGTTCCTAGAACTATAGTTTCTCTTACCCTTATAATATTATTATTATTATTATTATTGGAGTTTACAGACTTATCGAAACAATTAGAGGTAATGTAACGTCATTAAGACTATTTGACTTGTGTTAATGTGCACAAGATTAATAATTTCTGAACCCTTTTTAATAACCTTTCTATATATATACATATATATACATATATATACATATATATGTATACACACATATATACATATATATGTGTATATGTATATATACATATATATGTATACACACATATACACATATATACATATATATGTGTATATGTATATATACATATATATGTATACACACATATATATGTATATGTATATATACGTATATATGTATATATATACACATATATATGTATATATACACATATATGTATGTGTGTATATGTATATATATATACATATACATACATATATGTATGTGTGTGTTTGTGTGCGTTTGTATAGTTTCTTTTAAAAATATTTAACAAAAATAATTGGATGAATATTTTTGAGGGACAGAAATAATAGCTTTGACGCACATGCCCCCCTCCCCCTAAAGTAAATTCCTGGATGCGCCACTGATTCTTAATAACTTTAACATTAATCCTGCTATAGTGCTATAAGTACGAAAATGTCTTGTTTGTCTATAAAACACGAATAAAACTATAAAGCAAAAAAAAAAAAAACACACCTTCATTTCAATGAGTGAATTTGAACTAAAATCACTAGTCAACAAACTTGCACCTAACATTTAGGACCTAAAATTAAAGTAGTTTTAATTGTATCAACGATCGATCATTTTCCTCTTTGAAATCCAACCAAATCAACCTAATGTATCTGTCCACAGAACCTGCTATATTTTTGCACAGTTTACATTTAAAAGTAATTCGTGATTTCATCCCATAACACTTTTCTTTGATAGGATACATGTCTTGAAAGGAACAATTGGTTAGAGGGTGGTGGTTCATTAATTGAATTTGTTTGATTAAAAAGGAAATATCTACGATTCTTCTACCATGTAGTTCAATGTGATCTGCATCAATGACATCTTCTTGCACTTTTAATACAAGAAAAGTATGATCTAACACAGATATATCATCGTGTGTTTAAGACAAATCAGATTCTTCCAGAAATAGTTTGGAAATAAACTGTGAAGATCCAGCAATATCTCCAGCAAAATGGATTTCGTGCTGTGATCCAATATCAACACCGGGGTGTGAACCACTTGATCGATTGACAACATCGGAAGATTCTTCTAAATTGAGTTTTGATCTGGGGAAAAAATATATTGTAGTTATGTTTCAAACTAACCATGCCAAGCGCAGCAAATATTTGGATTGGTGCAAACAATAGAACTCTTTTATTTTGAAAAATGTTGTTTTAATATTACTTTTTCACAAGATATTCACGATATTATCATAATAATAACAATAATTTACAAAGGAAGTTGCGTGTGTATCCCTAGTTTAGCCAGTATAAAATTAAAGTTTTTATACTCAAACATATTATTTTAGAATTGAAATTGTACGTTAAATAATCACTTTTAGTATTTGTTGATGTTAAAAGAGGGGATGGGAGGAATTTTGAAATTGTAAAATGGACTACTCTAAATATATATTTTGTAAAAAGAATAAGCAATAATCTGACTACAATACTTTAGCTACTTTTCATTCAAACTGTTTCGAAAACATGAAATAAAACCTATAGTTCAAAACTGTAGGGTTATTCAATACTAGATTAAGTAATCTAACGTTTAAAAAATAGCATTCATCTTGGATAAGTTTAAAATGAGCATACTGAAACATTGTTTATAGACTAAAAAAACCATTAGTATTTTAAACAAGCGTATTTTTTCTTCAGATTCTATGAAATAACATAATTTGTGTGTTACTTTTCTCCTCAACTGGTAAATTCTCAACCTGTGATTACATTAGCAATGATAGAGGAAGGACTAGAAGGAATATAAGGTACTAAAGACCCTGGTAAAAGTTGTTTAAATAATGAAGCAGTAGTTGGCATTATAGTAATATATTTCAACTATACTTTATTGTTAGAAAAACCTACCATAGAAAGTTTAAAATAACTATTATTATTATTATTATTATATGTTTTAACTAAGTGTCGACCCATAAGAGGTCTTTAACGTAAAAACACCATCATAATAATAATAATATTTATCATCGCGTTTTACTAGCCGTTCGGGTTATACGCTTTAAGTAAGGAATTGGGAATGTTGAATTAGAGGAGGTAAACCCGCATTTGCGTGGAGGGAGAGTGGAAAACCATTTAGGAAAAACCACCCCCAGTTCACCCGACCGAGATTCGAACCTCGATCTCCCCGTCCTCCGCAGTCAAGCTCAACACGACTAGCGCGTTAACCAACTACGCCACCGAGGCGGGTAACACCATAATAAAAACACCAAAATAAAAGTAACTCAAAACTAATGAGATGAAATAAAATAAAAAGGACAGGAATGCAAGTTCATTGAGAGGGCATGGCTTGGTGAGAGTGAAGGAGAAATAATGGATGATAAATTAAATGAAGGGTGAAAAAATTAAACATGAAAGTCATATCCTCTTATAAAAATCTTCTAAGTGGTTTGCCTCCAACGAAGGAACGTAGACCCCCTCCACCCACACTAGCGATCAAAGTCATGACGTTCTTAGGGGAGAGTAAGGGGTGGGGACGTACACTCACTGGCATACTTGTTTTGTTCTCCTTTGTGGACCATGTACATTTATACACTAATACAGTAAACAAGTTATCCTATACAGAGGTCTATTATATATACTGCAGTGACATAGTCTAAGGATAATGTCTGATAGAGAATGTTATATTAATTGTTTTATGGTCAAATTGTCTATGCAGTCAGGAAATGGCCGTTTATTCGCGTGGACCAGAGTCCTTATTTAACCCACTTCCACACAATCTAGAGGGTTGAATTTGGTACACAGCTTCCACTAGTGGGACATTTTAATTTATTAAATCTTGACATTTAATAAATAAAGCTTGTCTCTCCTTTTTCACCCCCTCTATCACCATAGTGCCAAGTTATTAGCCTAATTCATTATAATTTGACTGTCTTGTATGTAGAAAATCCTCTTACTTGTCAGAGCCAAATGCTTAATTTTGAACTATCCTTTTGTATTTAAAGTTTTATTTATTTTTAAATAAAATTATATATTTTGTATTAAAGTAGATATTAAATTGCATTTTTTTAGTGCAATAATTCATATTCCGTTTACAAGTTAAATTGAATGAAAAAACCGTATGTTATTGTTAGGATTTTTTTTCCGTTGAATACAGTGGACAAAATCAACCTTTTATTAAAGTAAGTATCCATCCGAATCTTAAATAAACATAATTTGTTAAATTAGTGTCATTATATCTATTATTATTAGCACCACGTCTTACTACCCGTTCGGGTTATACGCACTTACGCTAATGTGTAATGGTAGGGTGATTGTGAGATGAAATGGAGGATCTACAGTTTAACGTGGAATCCGAACCACGGTGGAGGCCTGGCATTCCCCACATTCACAAGATGTCTTGTCAGAGGTGAAGGAAGGGTTTGGTAATAAGATAAATCTGTGCCGGGACCGAGGATTGAACCCCGGCCGCCAGCATAGAAGTCTGACACCTTACCCCTAGACCACCAGGTCACCGTCATTATATCAATAGCTTAAAGTGTTAATAAAAGTAACCTACACACTTTTAATATTATTATTATTATTATTTAGCACCGGGTCTTACTACCCGTTCGGGTTAAACGCTTAAGTACTAATTACACTAATGGATTAGGAATTGGGATGGTTGAATTAAAGGAAGTGAACCCGCATTTGCGTGGAGGGAGAGTGGAAAACCATTTAGGAAAAACCACCCCCAGTTCACCCGACCGAGATTCGAACCTCTATCTCCCCGTCCTCAGCAGTCGGGCTCAACATGACAAGCGCGTTAGCCAACTACGCCACAGAGGCGGACCTTTTAATATCATGTGAGCTACTAAATACATATTGGGACTATGTCTTAAAATAATTTGGAAAATGCAAGCAAACATTATAGCTGTAATGTCAGTAAACTCCGGCGCAAATGTTGAAAATAACATCCACCTCCGCCCCCAATCTGTATTCGTAATCACATCCAAGAAATTCACATGATATCCGGGAATATATTTAAATTTAATGACAAAATAACCCTAGCACTAGTTTATTACATAATATTTTATGTAATTAACCAATTCCATGTAATAATGTTTGTATAGTTTTAGTCGATTAACCGAACGTGTGAAGGGGCATATTGGAAATAATATTGTTGGATGTGTTGTCGTTTTTTTGTCAAACATTTATAATTAAAATACAATATCCTGTATAAATAGCCCACAAACTATAATTTTTATCTTCCGTGTTGGTTACCAAGGTAGTTGAGAGGAAGTGATCCTGCATTAATTAGCGCATAGAGAAGATGGCAAACCACTGATATATCACATGTGATAAGCCCCTCTAATTCACCCGAACGATATTCGACACCGACAACAGCGATAGAGTGCAATGCTATACTAGCATATTAGTCTACTCAACCACTGGTGCGGGTGTTACAAACACCAACACTAAACAAAATAGTAACAAAATAGGTATTATTTTTTTAACTCGCTTTTTCCTTTGGTAGTGTTTCTCAAAGCGTTTTAATATTTTTTAGTTGGTTTCCTGCTGAGTAACACAGATTTTCTGTTTCCCTTGCGGGAGTATCGCCTAGAATATTTTTCTTTGCTAAAAACATAATTTCTATACAAAAAGTTTGTATCTAATCAAAGAAACACTGTAGATTGTTACACAAATTATTGATAAGGTAAACAAAATCAAGACTACTCTATAAATAAACTTTTAACATGCAAATACATCAAGAGGAACCTTTTCAAAAACTGAGGTTTGGGGGTAATAGTAGTAACAAGGTGACAGACAGTTAATGTCGAGACCAGGGTTTTACCTGTAGGAGAAATAAATGTTGGAAGGGAAGGGGGAGTAGCATGGCTTACAGAAAAAAAAAGATGAAAAGATACTGAATGCCAAAGAGGGATTGGGGAGGAGAGGGGGAGGCGCTTCCGAAGACAGAGCATTCTACCAGCAAGCTATTGAACTTTTTCAACAGTTCAGACATGATTTAATTTGAAAATATCAAATTTTGTGCCCGTTATTGTATTATAAATATTGGTCGTGTATGATCGAACATTATCTTATTCTCTATAATAATATTATAACTTCAAAACTATATTCTTGTGTTTCATGTTTTATTTAATTTTAATTTAATTTAAATTACGTCTTATTGTAAAAAAGTAAATATTAACTTGTAACTTTTTTTATTAATATAGTTCATTTTAAATTTACAAGTTTAATGCAATGCAAAAAACCGTATGTTGTTACTATGCATATTTTTTAAGCAATAGCCGGCACAACTTTATCGTTCTTATATAGTAGGTGTCCATCCGAATCTTAAAGGTCTTTAGAATAGCCTTAATGAGATATTTAAAACGCTCTAGGAACTAGCAGGATAATTAACAGCATTAAAAGAATTATATTAATAATGAATATGTTCAAATCTAGATTCAAACAGGTTATTATTTTAACGGTAAGACAATTGAAACCGGTTTAAACATCTGAAAGCAGTTTAAACATCTGGAAACATTTTAAACATCTGGAATCAGTTTAAACATCTGAAATAAGTTTAAACATCAGGAATCAGGAAACAGTTTAAACATCTGGAACCAGTTTAAACACCTTGAACCAGTTTAAACATCTGAAATAAGTTTAAACATCAGGAAACAGTTTAAACATCTGGAACCAGTTTAAACATCTGAAACCAGTTTAAACTTCTGAAATAAGTTTAAACATCAGGAAACAGTTTAAACATCTGGAATAAATTTAAACATCTGGAAACAGTTAAAACATCTGGAATCAGTTTAAACATCTGGAACCAGTTTAAACATCTGGAATCAGTTTAAATTTGGAACCAGTTTAAACATCTCTAAACAGTTTAAACATCCTCGACTAAACGCTGTCATTGCGATCTCTTAGTTCTCGTATTGATAATAATAATTTAAGCAATAGGGCGGAATCGGGTAGTTTGGCAACTAGTTGTGGTGGGCGATACCTTGCTCAATACTATCACTTCATCTCTTTAATACCCTATTCGATTTGGAATATGAGATAGGGAATATAACCTTGAATCATGAATAATATGACTGAGGAGATTTAAGAGTTTACTAAAATCTTTGAATTGTGAAGTCTATTAAAAACTAAAAACTTTTATTAATTTCAAAGTAATACTTTTTAATATTTTCATAATATCTATTAAATTAATTTTCATTAGTGAAAACATATTTAAAAAAAGTTATTTTGGTGATACTTTTAGGAAGACTATCAAAATCGAAGTTGACGATACTTAAATAGTTAAAAGTCATTAGACTAAAAATGAATATAAAATGTAAAATTCTTAAAATCACTCGAATTAAAATAAGTAACTACTAACACGATGCAGCTGCGAGCTGTCCTATTCATTTGCTCACCACTCCCTTGCCAAAGCGCTGAGGAAAATAGACCTTATTAAGTGAATGTTTACTCGTCTATTTCATTACAGAATAAAGGTTCTCATTTAGTTCATTTTTGAAACACAATTCCCTTTGATAACTGAAAATGGACCTTATGTCGACTTTGGCTATGTTGATAAGCTGCTAAGGAATGAAATGTTTATTTTGAGTTGGGGGTTGGGGGGGAGGGTGTATCTGAGTGAAGAGAACAGGACAAAGCAAAACTACAACTAATAACTAATGTTTAACCACTACCGTTATTCCAAATATTATAGTTCTCCCTCTATCCACTACTTCTCAAAATCATTCGAATGATTCATTTGATTATTTTTAAAAGGATTGATATTATATTATTTAAACAATTCACTATCCTCAACCCGTTTGAAGAGTTAGCCGTGTTGAATACAAAAGAGTGGTATCGAGAGTTTAAGCGCAGAGTCTCGATTATTTCAATACATGCTAGTACCAAGGTTATCGAGGAATCAAAGTATCGGCCCACCATTAGTAGTTAGTAGTAAAGTTTGGCATTGCATACTATTTAAGGTGGGATTGCAGAGAACCCCTGATAAGGGTGGTATTTTTGCAATATCTATACAAGAACATTATTTTATTCAAAAGTAATAACATAATTCTCCAGTAAAAACAAAGATTAATTTTTTTCGCATGGTGATATAAACAGTTGTTGACTAGCCGTCAAGGATTTCCTGGAAATTAATTCAAAAAAAATCCTCTTCTTTAAAAATGTTTGTCGTCTAATGGCTCTATGCTAATTATAAATATTCAACAACTGTTGATATCACCATGTGAAGAAAATTAATATAATTCTACTGAAGCAATATTTGATTTATTTTGACTACCAATGTTTTGGTATAAAAATTTAAAAATAAAACTGCCTTTAACTCGCTTTCCATATACTACCATCTTAGTTTATTTTCAACTTGCCATGAGTCTCTTTAAGATGTTTGGGTTGTGCTTTAAAGTGAGCAGTATTTACTATACCATCTTAAAAAATGTCAAGGTTATATAAGTGCTATAAATAGAGTAATAGGGTTATTAAAATAAAGTGTAAAAGCTTTTGTAAATTTTATATTAAGTGTTGAATAGTTTTCAAATAAAGACGTGTGATTCCTTTAGTCAAAATCCTCATCAATAACAGTTTAAAACCACTGGCCCAGCCTGGTTGGAACCCTCCATTCTTCTCTTCTCGTATGTAATGTGTATTCAAGAGCTACCAGTTGAAATTCATAAAAACTAGTCTTATATAGTTCATAGTTTGGCCACTAGATGACTCTTAATATTTATTTGTTTGTATTGGTGCAAGTTATACCCTCTAGACGCAAAGTAGCCCCACTCTACGGTATTATATAAAGTGATGGAATAAATAAACCAATGCCAATACTAGTATAAAGTAACTTATAGTTCGGAAACCATACTATTTGGCACCCGATAATAATACGTCGCTGATGGCATATCTTTGCGTACACCGGGTATCATGGTACGACGTAGTGGCCGTTTTTAACAGCTTGTGACTGGCTAATAGATTTAGGACCTCCACAAGAAGAGATAATATATAAACTCACTTTCTCTGAATATCCTTCACATAAACCAATACTTATAATTTGTATCGACTTATCATGAAGTCAGCTTGTGCAAAGGACATCACATGCACGAAACTTGTTTGGACTCATGTTAACTCTATAATAATGCGATGTAATGACCAGTGGAGGAGTCAGCCCATTCAATTCACAACTGATGCTTCTAGTTAAACAACCACTAGCAAGGAAAGCATTATCTTAACGCGTAGCTAAGCGAGGGCCCATATTACTTTCTGCTGTTCAAACCAAGAGGTCAAGCCATCACGTGATTTATTCTTCCACTCAAAAAGAGGGAAATATGTATCCGGAAAGCGAAAATATTACTTCTCGTTAATTACCCCTCCTTGACCCCCCATTATGATGATATATATTCTGAAGAGTGCACTTAGCATTCTATCACCGACCCACGAGGACCTGCTGCTAAAACTAAACGTTCCTGACCTGCATCACTACTCTTCAGTCATATAAAAGACTGTATCGATGGTCTCTCAGATGTGGTTGAGAGATAGCACCATGTTTTGATAAGTAACCGTCTAAGATGTTCTCAGACATTGGTCATCTTTATAATGTAACTTGTGTATTTACCATCCAGATATTTTATTTCAATGCCAGCACTTCACCTGCAAATATAATTTTGTAGCTCAATGAAATCAGTTACGCTTTGCATTCTCACTTGGATAATTCCTCAAGTTAACCTATACACTTTCAACGTGTTAAGACATTACCAATAGTTTTAAACATGATTTATATAATATTTTGTATAGCTACGTCATTTCTGAAAGTTGTTGATTAAGTTCCCTATGGTTTGTTGCTAGAGTTATGTAAGCTCATTTCGCTCCTAGAGAGACCAGTATTCTAAATTGGGCTAAGCAGATCTTCTAGGTGCAATAAGTCGAATGTATAGGTTAATTCCCCGTGGCTCTTAGGATAATATCAACTCAATTTGATTTCTGGGAGAAAGGTTTTGTTTTTATTGTTACTAGTTGTTTTGATCGCCATTATATAAGAGGGCAGTCCAGAGGTTGTCCTTTGTGCTAATAAAGTTAGCAATATATATGGACTTGATATTGTTTGTTTGTTTGTTTGATAGGGTTTATATTGTTGTAGCGATAAGTGGACATTTTACATGCATATAATAGATTAAGATGATTATATGTGGCAGCTTTGTTTAAACTAATTGTTAATAAGAATATTTCCTATAATTTCTGCTCATGATTATCATTTAATACCAATTCATATAATCGCACTTTTTGGGATTAGTACAATACTTGTTCTCCATGTTATTTGTGTTGAACCACTTAGTTCAAGTTTATTTTGTCACGTGACAATATTGTTTGAATATATTGATTGTTTGTATTGTCGCTTCAAATGTCTGTCTTCTTAGACGCTCCCTGCTTGTTAACTTGTCAAATAATTTATAGAAAATACATTTACATTGTTTGTTAAACTTTATTTTATATCATTGTGTCCTATCATGAAGCTATGTTGAAACTGAGCATTATGACGACTGGACATGTTGTGTTCGTGTGAGTTGTATATTTAGGGCTAACATTGGAACACATTATGTGGTTTTCTTTAAACATATTTTTTGTTAAGGGAGACCGCGTGCCAATTTGATATAAGAATGAATAATACTCTGTTGTAAGTACAAAAAGAACATGTTTTAACTGCTAGTGTCATTGTTCTACTTAAGGCCTTGGTAGTGAGTAATGGTGTACAGATTTACCTCAATGTAAGGAGTCATCAAGTGTGAAAATTAAGCATAAGATGTTTGACTTTGTTATAAGGAAATTTTCTCTGCAGAGGAATTAATCGACTCTGCAACCTGTAAATTACTGGTTATCTAAATACATATACACAAAATGCCTTTTATTCCAAAGTGAAACGATACCATCAATAAATGGAAGATAGTTTGTATCTTAAATATAAATTCCTTCTAAAGTTCACTAACATTTATATTAATTTGGTTTACAGACCCTATAGTAAGATAAAATATTTCTAGAGATTTAAATAATTTTAGCACATGGCCGTTTTAAAGCAGAATAGTTTTATTTTAAATATTAGATAAATTTAGTCTGACATCTTTGCTAAGTCAGTAGCATGTTTGCCTACTGACCTAAGAGTCTTGGGTTCGATTACTGACATGGCTGAAAAATGTATCATTGTTAAAATACGGGTTTGCCTTGTAGCGTGTCAATCAAATGGATTGAACAACTACAAGAAAAAAAAATAATATGTCGGCGATTTTGTGCAAGATAGAAAATTATATCAACATATTTAATATAAACTGCCTCTACGGTTATATCTTCTAATCTACAAAAGCTATGTTTTGTCCTACATTCAACCACGTGGTTGGTCAAACAAATATTTCTTTTTAGACTATTGTTGTACTAAATATCTAAGGAGAGGATTTAAATTAGTGTATTTATGAATAATATACTTAAAACGTTTCGCTTTCCCCGTTGGATGATGCCTGATAGACTTGTTTACGCCTGCCATGTGGTCTACACGAATAATAATAAAATATACATTTATATTACTACTTCTCATAAAATAATAGTGGATATTAAATAACTAAATTAATACAGATACGTTTTAATATATGATATTTGTGTACTAACTCACCTCGGCAATATGTCTGCAGATATCAGCAATCTCACTTTTGAAAACTACAAGATTGTCAATCATGGCCGACTCACGTGTGCCACGGCTGGTTCAACCGGAGAGAAGAACTGAAGTCGGGGATCGACTCAGAGGCCGGCTGCGCACATAGCGATGCAGGTGGTCTTTCGAAGAACTCGTGACTTGCTTCAATTGTTTCCTTTTCTCCACACTTTCATCCTTCTTTGTTTCTTCCTGTTTTTCGTAATTTATCCCCCCTTCCTTCTTTTTCACGTCCGACCTGCATCGACATTATATATAGGTCCGCCAGTGGTATCAAAAGTACAGAGCGGTACAGAGCGGTTCCACAACGAAAAGGTCAACAAGGAAACTCCACCCGTCAGCAACGCGAAGGAACATGGAGTCCGTGACGTTGGATTCGCCACCTTAGCTGTTTCAATAGGATGATGGAACACCCGATCCAACTCGCCGGAAACATGGACGACGTTTCTGTGGTATTAGTATCCAGCCGTCGTAACCAAGTCTGTAGGACTTGGGCTCTTGTATAGTTTAAGAGAAGTTTAAATTTTGAATATTTTTTAAGGGAAATTTATATTTTATTATTTGGCGAGAAGCCAAGGTTTTGGAAAATGTCAATTAGAATCTTTTTGGTTTAACTGATACGTAATTAGCTTCAACATGGAAGTTTTTTCCTTGGTTTATCTATGTGTCCTTCGACACTGTTCTAACGTAAAAGCCTCTGGCTTAGGAATTATGTTTTTTGTTAGATTCGTGACTTAGACTAAGTCACAAGTCCAATACAACCTCAAAATTAATCATGACGTCCTAAACGTCATGAACATTGTGACAAAGAAAACCCTCCCCTTTAATTATAATTAATTAGAGTAACAAAATATACATATAATTTGGTCTTACGATTCATTAAAGTATTTCTCTTTGCCATTTCCTTTTACTAAAGCTCTCATCCATACGTCACTATTCTAGCAATATTGCTAGCTCTAAACTGTATCACCTCTTTGGTGTGTATTTGGAAAGTTGTTTTGTTTTTTTGTTTGTTGACTGGTTTTTGAAGAATGGAAGTGGACGATAAGTTTTGAGTTTTGGTCTTCTTTTGGCGTCGGTTTTAAAATTACAATAAAGCTGGAATGTTTAAGTTCACAATTAAGAGACAAAAAGGGACACTGTGTTGCAAGTTATTAAAACTTTACCCAAGAGTGTTAAATTTAACTTGGAGAGGAAGAGAGAAGATTATACATATCTTTAATCAAATATAACTACAGAATGGCTATGGTGAGAGGTTTTCAATTTTTTTATTTTGTTTTGTTTCAAGAAAATTATGTTACCTTAGTAATGTAAATTAACGGAGCTCCATGGGCAGGATTTGATATGAGTAATATTCAGAATACATAAATAACCTAACAAATAACTTTTTTTTTTTAATTTCATAACCTTGTAATTTGTTTCCATTACGATATAATATAAATTTTAAGTATAAGTGCCTACCTAAATCCACAGGTCCCGAGATTATATTTAATTAAAATAAGTACTTTTTTCTTGCCTTTTTTTATTTTATTTTCACAGTGGTACCTTAACGCGGGGCTTTTCGATAAGGTTAGGATAGAGCAACCTAGTAATTTCAAATGTGGTTTAGGTTATGAGCCAGGAAGGGTATTTTCTTAGAAGTAGGGACAGAGGACAGTCTAAGATAAACATTAGGTATGAGGCTGAGGTTCTACCCACAATAATGGATGGACAATCAATTGATGTAGGGTTGGAGGATGATGCTGCTACCACGACACCACAGCAGGAAAAGGTAGTTAGGGACCAAGTAGTGGTTGAGGATTTGAGTGACGACTCATCCCAAACTTATTTTGAGGGTCCGTCACCAGACGGGGACAAAATCCCTCCTTTCTCTATGGATGTTCCCCATGGTACCCCTTCGTTGGACCTTATGGCGGGTATCCAACAGTTGTTAATGGAGATGAGGGAAGGGCAGTTATTCCTCGAGAGAAAGCTCGTTTCCACTCAGGAGGAAACCCGCAGTGAGATTATGCGTCACATCGGGTCATTAACGGTCAGTATGAGGGAAGAGTTTTCAGCGGCAATAGGCAAGACCAGGGCCGATTTTGAGGTTAGAGTCGAGGCCAGTGAAGAGCGGTTCAGGCAGGAGCTGGCCAGTGTTAAGAAAGAGATCCTGGAGTCAAGGAATGAGTTAAGCCTGACCTTGGAGTCAAACCAAAGGTTGACGGCACAGAATCAAGAACAGCAGGTCGCACAGCTAGAGGAAGGATTGAATAGACTAAGCCTAGAGGTGCGTACAGGGAACGAGAGTCAGACAAATACACTGGGGATTCTGAACTCTACTGTTGGCTCACTGAAGGACAAGAACCAGGATTTAGCCAGAACCCAGGTGGGGCTGGATCAGAGGTTGGCTGATACAGCCGAGGAGGTAAAAATGGTAAAGAACCAGCTTGAGGGATTGTCAGACCAGGTCAGGTTAGGAGGGCTGGGCGACTTAAGCCCATTTTCTTCATCTTTGTGTACCCTTTTAGGAGACCGGGCTCTTGGGGATAGACTCCCTAAATTCAATCGCAGGAGTGAGCAGGATCCCGTTAGCCACCTCAACACTCTGGAGGAACTTTTTGAAGGGCGTCGACTAAATGATAAGGAAAAAATAAGGTTAGGGGGCAGTTCCCTCACTGGTGACGCTTTGCCTTGGTGGTCAGTAGTACGCGACAGCATCACAGGCTGGGAGGAGGTTAGAACCCTATTCCTAGCCATATTTTGGAGTGTGGAGATCCAGGGCCAAATGAGGGCTAAATTACATGCATCAAGGTACCATGAGAACGGAGGTACTCTGGAGGGTTACCTTGCCGACATGTATAGTAAAAGTAGGAATTTCGAGTCGATCATCAGTGACTCTGAGTTGATATATATGGTCACGCATCAACTACCCATTCGGTACCGCGAGATGTTGGTAGGGATTACCTACAACACTCTGGAGGAGTTTAGGGGCGGACTGCAGCGCTAGGACGCCTTGGAACAGGATAGGCGTAGGGACAAAGTAGGACAGTTCAGTTCCCCGCTTCATAGGAGGCCGAACATGGAACAGCGGGTAGGACCTACTCCACAGTTTCAACTGGGAGCACGTCCACAGGAAGCGTGGAGGAGAGATAGACCTCCTCGCGACCATTCAGGCCATAGCTTAGTTTGGGGTGCCCAGTCAGAGCACCACTATCATGGTAGAGGTCGGGAAAACCCCCATCATAACATTGAGGTAAGAGACAAGAGGTCAGTCAACGGACCTTTTCCCCACCCTAGAAACAACCCTTATGGGAACAACGACAGGGACTTTAGGTCTAGGAGTAACTCCCATACCCCATTTCAACCGTCCCAGACGAACCCTCAACATAGGGTACCAGCTAACATAGGTCCAGTCTATCAAGGGCAAGCAACCCGTGGTTCTAGTCATCATCCTCAACCAGTTGATGTGAATGTAATCGTCAAAGAGGGAAACTGTTGACCTGCGATGTAGGCAACCCAGAACGGTCGCAGGTTCCACACACTCTGGGAGCATTTGTAGTATGTCAAGAAAAAGTTTACACCCTTGGTGTAGATCTTAGGGAAGAATTACTAAATGAAAAGGAAGAAATGGAGATGTCAGGAAATCCGACGTGCCCAGAACTTATGTCAGAAGTTGAAGGATTATCTCTGGGTTGTCTATTAGATTCAGGAGCACCATAGGACAAGATTGGTTAAATTCGCTGGCTGTTTGTTCTATACTTAAGGATGTAAATGTTGAATTTCTAAACTTAAACAACAGAGTCATCGACGTGTTTGTCAGTCAGAAGAACAGAAGTAGCCAACTTTTGTACAAATAATTAAATAGTGTAATCCCTTGAATACAAATTTGAATATGGAAAGACAATATTGATATCAATATCTTAAAAAGGCGATTATAGACTTGTATTAGTAAAACATTCAATTATTTTAAAAGCAAATTAAATGTTAACATTAAGGGCTGGTCAACCCTTTCGTGAGCCACCTCTCCGGTGAAATGAGTTACATGGCTCTATGAGTTGCCAGCACTGCATAGGTGGCGGCCTGGAAAGACAACAATTGTGATTACAATGGATTATGTCTAAAGCCGTCTACACAATTAAAACACTTAAAACTACAAAAAAAAATAAGAATTTAGAAACTCTAGGAGAGATTGGTGAACGATCCCCAGCATCCAACAAATAACCTGCGGCATTTTTTTCTCAAGGTTGGAAGGTACACACCGTATTATACAAGTCAGGCATCTATGTAAGGAAAGATAAGAAAGGTGAAACTAAAGAATGGAGAGATTTTTTTTTATTGTGGAAAGGGTAATTTCTTCCACAATTATTACTTAAGAATTATAATGGCTAATTTCGACAATCAGTAATAGATTATTTGTTATTGTTAAAGTATCTACGTCAAAGAAGTTAAGAAATACCCCATGTGAAGAGAAGATGCACCCCGAAGACCTACACGATAAGAATGTGCCTACAAAATGAGAGAGAGAAAATCCTGTGAATATTTAAAATATATGTATAATGGTTATAACCAGCGTCAACATTAAGGCTAGTCCCTCTGTGCCGGTAGCTGTTAGACTGGGCAGACTTGTGATAGTCACCTGAATATTAAAACTTGTGAAAGGGCAGGACCCACACAACTTTTATTGGAAATGAATAGCATCGAGAATTATTAAATGTTTTATGGAGAAACTTTGAAGGTTATTTATATATATTTTGTATATGTCAGAAGAAAATATAGTTAGAGGAAGAGACAAGAGAGTGGGATTTTCTGAGAGTAAAGTAACATCACAACCAAGGTCATTCTTTATTCATGTATGTGAAGCAGACAAGTAACATGACGAGGTCTAAGACGTTTTAAGCATTTTCAGTTTAAGTATAATGAAGTTATTTTAAGAAAAAGAAGTTAAATCCATGAACTTTATCTGCAATTGTTACCCTATGATAGGGCTTGTGTGTTAACAAGTATGTACTGTATACTTGAGATGTGTAGCCCCAACAGCTGAGAAGAGACGCACCGGAACTTTTGATTTCACCAATTAGTTGCCATAAGCAGGCCCAAGCAAGTGTGGCACCTGGTTTCCGTCATTACGTTTTTTGCAGTCAGGAATGAGGGAAGTTATTTCCATTATCTTAAAACAGACAACATTGTGTAAATGTACTTTTTATTATTTCGCTTGGTATTTATTTTAAAACACCCTATGAAGTTATAAATTATTCATACGTGTAGCACCTTATGATAAGTGCTTGATATTTATGTGAAAATGGCCCAGTATTTCCATGGTAGGCCTATACTTATGATAGGACACTTTATAACATTTTGTTTGTCTATTTCTAAACAACCTATAATTTCATTGAATAGTTATGTCAAACTACTATATTATTGAATATATTGTGTCATTATAGTCTATGTTTATCTCAGGGTTTGAAAAAGGTTTTATTTCTTCATATAGTCAACTAATGTTTGTAATTATTTTTTTAACTTGTTTAATTGTCTCATATGGTGTATGTAAATCACCTGGCAGAGAATTGTTATGATAATCTCACTTTAAGAAGTTGAAATTCATATTATGAGAGTCAGCATTCGCGACCAGTGGTGTAATAAGAAGCCTATGGGGCTGTAGGTACCCAAACAGTTAGGGTGAGTTTAGTGGGTCAATTGAAGATGATTGGGGGCACAGAACATTTAAGGAAACACCAATTTGTCATGAGCTCACGAGTTTTTTTTTTTTTTTTGTTTGTTTGGAACAATAGTCCCATAAGTTGCCAGAGGAGAGTCTCATATTGTAACACGAATATGTTTCTATCTAACCTTTGCCATCCACTTAGCTATTTAATATTTAAGAACTTTGGTTTAGTTAAAGAGTGTGTAAACTAATAATTTAAATATGTCCAGTCTACTGCTAAAGTGTGGTTTTGTTTCAATGTAATGAGGGTAGTTTTGTTTTGTGTTAGTAATTAAATTGTATATAGGTCTAGAGAATGCTGACACCTTATACTATATAAGGCAAGCATTAGCCATGTAACAAATTTGTGTAAATATTTGTAACAAGAAAAAAAAGTTATGTAAAAACCAAGGTAGAAGACAAATATTTCACCTGAAGGACAGCTAGAGTGCCATTTGAATTTGCTCAAATAACTGGTGTAGTGCGGTTGAAACCCAGGAGCATGTGTTTTAATTTGTCGCTTTGGTTGCGAGGACACCCAATATAACAAGTGCGCGTTTTCAAAACCTGTAAACCAATATGTAAAGGGTTAAATGAATTTACATTTCCGAGCAACCTTACCTGCAAGGATCTCAACGGTGCCAAGTTTAGAAGAAAGGAAAAGTCGTTAGACAATGGACCTTACCTCCTAGCACTTTAAGTGCACCAAAAGCTGGAAATGTTCCAGTAGCAGTTTTCAATACAAAAACTAACTTCTGAAACATTAGGGGGCAAATCTGTGACAAAGAAAACCCTCCCCTTTAATTATAATTAATTAGAGTAACAAAATATACATATAGTTTGGTCTTACGATTCATTAAAGTATTTCTCTTTGCCATTTCCTTTTACTAAAGCTCTCATCCATACGTCACTATTCTAGCAATATTGCTAGCTCTAAACTGTATCACCTCTTTGGTGTGTATTTGGAAAGTTGTTTTGTTTTTTTGTTTGTTGACTGGTTTTTGAAGAATGGAAGTGGACGATAAGTTTTGAGTTTTGGTCTTCTTTTGGCGTCGGTTTTAAAATTACAATAAAGCTGGAATGTTTAAGTTCACAATTAAGAGACAAAAAGGGGCACTGTGTTGCAAGTTATTAAAACTTTACCCAAGAGTGTTAAATTTAACTTGGAGAGGAAGAGAGAAGATTATACATATCTTTAATCAAATATAACTACAGAATGGCTATGGTGAGAAGTTTTCAATTTTTTTATTTTGTTTTGTTTCAAGAAAATTATGTTACCTTAGTAATGTAAATTAACGGAGCTCCATAGGCAGGATTTGATATGAGTAATATTCAGAATACATAAATAACCTAACAAATAACTTTTTTTTTTTAATTTCATAACCTTGTAATTTGTTTCCATTACGATATAATATAAATTTTAAGTATAAGTGCCTACCTAAATCCAGAGGTCCCGAGATTAGGTTTTTCGTGCAACTGAACTAGATAAAATAAACTTTTTTTTATATACAGCCGTAGGAGAATTATATATATATATATATATATATATATATATATATTTAAATAGAATAAGTTTTTTTTTCCATTTTTTCACAGGAATTATGTTTTTTGTTAGATTCGTGACTTAGACTAAGTCACAAGTCCAATACAACCTCAAAATTAATCATGACGTCCTAAACGTCATGAACATTAGTTTTTGTTGTTGATAGTTAGCACCAGGATGTCCATTTTTCTTTTGTCTTATGCAACTCAGTCATATGTAATAAAGTTTTGGTGTTGTAGTCACTCTTCTAGTAGAGTATTAGAAAGGGTGCTAAACCTAGGGAAATTACACTAGTGTCATAGTGGGGTCCGCGCAAAATAAATCTATTTTAATTTTGCCCGTGACTAGGCTTCTAAGTTAGTATTGATCTGGATAGATGCCAATGTAATATTGAATTCTCTGGCAGTACCGTAGGGGAAAATAACCAGCTATAGTATTTTAATGACGCCTGTTTCTTAGCCACCAATTAGATGGATATACCAGCTGAGTATCCAACATGTTTTATGGATCCCTTTAAATATTTAACGCTACCAAGAGAGACTTTATAAATGTTATCTTCTGAATTTGCTCTTTGCTATTCATTAACCAATTGTTCATTTACTCCTTGTTTAGAAAACTCTTGTCACTGTGGCAAGTTTGAATTGGTACCACATGCTTCAACATGTGGCCTGGCGACAGTACAAGTAATCTCTCAAGTCAATTTGTTTTTTGGAAGAATTTAATTCTCCTAATAATCCTATATTTATGTAAAACTTGTATTTTTCTTAATTTGTTTATTGTTTACTAAATAAATCTAAATTGTTAGAAGACTATGTTTTTATGTATATTATATGTACCCTGTAAACAAAGTATTATTATTATTATTATTATTAGCACCGCGTCTTATTACCCGTTCGGGTTATACGCACTTACGCTAATGTGTAATGATAGGGTGATTGTGAGATGAAATGAAGGACCTACAGTTTAACGTGGAATCCGAACCACGGTGGCGACCTGGCATTCCACACATTCACAAGATGTCTTGTCAGAGGTGTAGGAAGGGTTTGGAAATCAGATAAATCTGTGCCGGGACCGAGGATCGAACCCCGGCCGCCAGCATAGAAGTCTGACACCTTACCCCTAGACCACCAGGTCACCATGTAAACAAAGTAGGTACAGCCTTTTCACAGTGATGTATTAATGACCTGGGCTGGATACTGTGTCCATTATGGTTAGTTTGTAAGTCGTATACTGATATAATCGGTTGGTTCAGAGAGTGCAAGATAAAAACACTAATAAAAACATATAAATTTAAATTTAATGTAATTGTGAATCTGATGGATCACATTGGAGTTAATTGGAGGTTAAAATGATGCTTCCAAACTACTGGCTGAAATAATTTGACGAACAATTACCAGATGAGATAAAGTACAGGGCAATTATAAACTAAGCTAATTTCCCTATCAATTACTAATTGAGCTATAATGTCTAAAACTCCAGGCTGAGATAATTTGTCTGACGTATTCCCACCGAATTTATGACAGGACATAGAAAGTGCGGAAAATAAACACAGACTGAGTTGTTTTGGTATTGTAGCTATTTCCAGGCACTCTACGCTAGAGCTTTATCATTGCCTGGAGCATAGTTATTAAGGTGAAATTAGACACACTCTTGTGCGGTGAATTCCCACTTGGAAACGCCAACCAGAATTTAATAACGAATCTATGGAGTCAAGCGAAGGGTATCTTTATGTAAGCGCTTAAAGGGTTATAATAGCGTTAATATTGTGTTTTCTAAATTTGACATGAGATAAATGTGTTGTTTAAATCAAATATGGAAAATTTACTGAGCAACCATATTTTCAACAATTATTTATAAAAATTAAAAACCCTGTACAAAAAAGCTCAAATATTTAGTATAAAGATTTATTTATTTACACGTTAGCGAAAATTTAAATTGACCCAAAAGCTTTGCAATGCAAACTAAACCATTGCTAATTATATACATGTATCTGTCCCGATGAATGTTTTCTCATTATTATGTTGTTTAATGATACAAACCAAAAAATAATTAAAATGAAATATACAGTTTTTATTAATAAGTTTTTTCAACCATTTCCTTGCAGTAGACGCAGCCGTCTACCCGTATTATGCTTGTGGCGCATGCGTTCATCAAGTAGGTTTGTTTAGGAGCATGTACTTATTTAGTTGTTTAGTTTAGGTGTATACATAGTGATTGAATGAACTGGTTTTGAAATTTGATTGATTTTTCTACGCAAATTTTATTGGCATGTGAGGAAAAAGCTTAGCTTGGGTCAAATAGTGCAGCGTGACCTAGGCAATTATAACCTATTTCTTGTGTTTGGCTTAGATTATTATTATTATTAGCACCGCGTCTTACTACCCGTTTGGGTTATACGCACTTACGCTAATGTTTAATGGTAGGGTGATTGTGATATGAAATGAAGGACCAACAGTTTAACATGGAATCTGAACCACGGTGGTGGCCTGGCATTCCACACATTCACAAGATGTCTTGTCAGAGGTGAAGGAAGGGTTTGGAAATCAGATAAATCTGTGCCGGGACCGGGTATTGAACCCCGGCCGCCAGCACAGAAGTCTGACATCTTACCCCTATACTGCCAGGTCACCGATTGGCTTAGAGATCGTCTAGTGACCTCATTAAATTCTGGTCTGATTTTTCACCAGACGTGTGAATCCAGTCACAATAAATCACAAATATTTTCAGTTTTTATTTTCTTTATTCAGTTATATACATACATACAATATATATATATATATATATATATATATATAATATTGGTACACAGCCCACAAAGCTACCTACCCTATGATACTGTGCATAGTACTAAACGCCAAACCCTGACTTTGAGATATGTACTAATTGGATAACGCAAAGAGCCCATTTAAAAATAATTCACTTTTTTCTGTCTCCTCCAACCGTAATCAAATCAAGGTCCCAAGAAGACATCTGTTTGATATGTTTGTGTCCATGTGAAATTTTTGTTTGCATTTATATCTTATATATGAGAATCAAATATCCTAAGCTAATATTTATGCTTTTAGTGAGGATTACTCCATCTAGATATCATAGCCTGAAAATGTAAAAATGACACCTGGACACAGGAATCCAACCCGGGAACTTTGGATTGGTACGACCATGCTCTAACAACTGAGCCATCCAGGAATCGTCTTGTACCCAGGTTCGATTCCCGTGTTCAGGTGTCATTTCTCAATGTTCAGAATACTATATCTAGATGGAGTAATCCTTAGTTAAAGTATAAATAAAAGCTTCGGATATCTTATTATTAAATATGCAATCCCTTACAATTATAATAATTGTACAAATGGCAGCAATAAGCCAACTACCGAGTCGAAGATGTCTGCGTTATCTGATAGCTCTTGAGTAAAGCCGACAATTTCCGCACGCCTATCATAGACTTTGCCTTAAAATATTAGTAAAGAATGAACCTGGGAACGGGACGACTCGTGGATAGCTCAGTGGTAGAGCATTGGCGAACTAAGCCAAAGGTCACGAGTTCAAATCCTGTTTCCAGGTCAAATTTTTCAATTTTCAGAATCTTATATATGAATTCTACTCACGACTTTGAACTGTGGACAACCTTTTAAACTCGAGATACTAAAACTCAAATTTCACTTCTTTCCCAGTCTATAGTAGATTCCAGGTAGCTTTGGCTCTTTCTCACAGTTAGAATGTTACTAGATGACAGTTCTGTACTCATTATATTCCCGAATATAAACTGTTACGTTGACAAGTAAAGTCAGTTTATATCACTTGCCAAAGTGTAATAGTAAATTGTTGAGAGCCGCTACGGTGTCGGCATGGGCTAAAGTCGCGTGAACACCAGACTGACGAGGGCTTGGTCAAAGTTCACTCACTGAGCTGTACATCATATGATGTTTGTTAGGGGGCTGTTGAAAGTGTGTATGTGGTAGGGTTGAAACATCGACAGAAAACAGAGTAAGAATATCATGATAAAGTGAGGATATGGAGTAGAGTAATATTCTTTTATTACAAATCATTTATTTATACTGCAAACATGAGTGTTTCTGGAATACGAATCACACTGATTATAAGAGTACATTAATAAAACTAGAAACCCGGAATAAAATAAATTAACCACTCAAGTGTGATCCAACTGAAGTGAAAAATAAAGATGAATCCTTGTTGAGTTCATTCCGACTTGAGGGTCAACAGTAAGACACCTTCTTCACTGATTATTATATAATTAGGCCTATAATGCGCTAACATTTATAATTAAATCATCAGATATAAAGAAAAATACTTTATTTCCCTCAATATAGTTTGTTTTTAAAACAACACCAAAGATTACCAACTAGACTGCCAGTGAAAATGATCAAACACCCTTGAAAACATTCGGTTCATTAAAGGTGGGTGACAGGGCGAGTTTAGAACTGAACGCTGAACAAATTCGACTGAATACGTTCGATACGCGTCGTTCGCCCTAGTTGGACAGTTGTGTACGCTTATTTACGCGCTACTCTCACAGTAGACTAGACTGCCGATGACGGGGAGATTGAGTTTTTTTTTTTTCAAAATGGTTTTTCACTCTCTCTAATACGGTGTTATTTTGGTAGCCCTTTGATTGCCAAATAGGTTCAACGTTGTTGTGAACTAACCATTTATTAAAACCTCTTCATTGGAAGTTAAAATGGCTTAACATTGAAAATAATTGTTAAAACTACATTTGTTTTGTTACAGTAAAAACCTTAGCCTACTCGACAATTCAAATATTTGTAATAATATCTTCATGTATGCATACGTATAGCACTTTAATAAACAGCATGAGAGTATTTTTAAGGTTTTTTAAAGGTTATTTAGATAATCATCTGAAACTTAGTGAGCTGGAACTGAGGGCGTAATTCTTATCCTATCACAGGAGAGTTTACATTTTTAAAAGAAAACAAGTTTTATAGCCATCTTCTCAATTAAACATTAAAACTAGGAATTCATTTGTGAGTATATCTACATCAGTGGTCACATAGTCTAAAGCATCGTATACGGAAGCTATTTCTACTTAAACTGTTTCTCAGCCTTTCACCAAGCAAACGCAAGTACATTTCCTCTGGAATTCTAACTTCTTCCCTCGTATCCCTCTATTGTAATACATTATTATGATCGACCAGAACGGGATATCTACCATTCTGGGCTTGTGTATTTCCCTCAAAATATTTAAACTAATTCAACCAATCTTTCTACATTATCAAACCACAATTATAAATATCTCTGGTAAATATTGGTATCTTTACTTACTTTCTTTGTAAGTAATAGAATAAAACGAATCACTAAACAAAGAATTCCCACGTTTATGTTACCATAGAGTTTTTTTTAAATAAATTATAAATAAAATAGAATATGTGAAATTAAAATAATGTACAGATTAATTATAAAAAATAATATTTTAACCAAATTGGGTACATACATATTCATTCTAGTTCAGACAAGTTATCATCCATCAAGTACGCAGTTCACAAGGATTTTTTTTTTCCATAGGATTGTTGTAATTGCCACCATTAACAAAAAATTAAAAATCCTGACCGATTCAACCTACTCCGAGCATACATCACAATTACTGCAATGGGGCAATTTAGAGCTTGTCTACCGGCATTCGCGTGGAAGAGGAGTGGAAACAATTTATGTTAAAACTCCCTCAATAGAACTTACCTGGATTCGAACCTCAATTTATCCGTCATCAGCAGACCAACCTACCACAGGAGTAACGCCCTAGACCGTTCAGCCACTGAAGCGGGGTTTTATGAGGTTGAATGCCACATGGGCATGGAGGAGATCCCGGATAGCTCAGTCGGCAGAGTAACAAGGACGTAGGACCAGGGTTCCAATCCTTGTCCGAGTGTCATTATTCTATAGTCCTATTTATACAAGTGGTTACATTTAAAATAACCACATTGAGAATATCTCGGGTGAGATTCGAAGAAGGGTAACCTGAGGCAACCCGTATCAATATTCACGTCAATTTTTGTTGCAAACGCAAACCATTGTTTCTAGATTTATTTGGAAGTTTTCTTTCCCTGTATAGTTATTACGTGGTAGGTGATATTTACAGGGGACAATCAATACTTGATGGTGTAATAATGGTAAAAGAAAGTATCCAACATTTCTCGAAGAAATAATCAAACTTTTCTTTCAGCTTGTATAGTGAAAACATATAATACATAAGCCTATATATTGGGGGAGAGAGATAGAAAGGGAAAGTGATATAGAATGAGAGGGACTGATAGTTTGTGAGTGAGGGTAGAGTATAAAAAACGTAAAGGAAAGTTCTATTAGAAAAAGAGTGATAAAAAAAGATTGTATAAGTTTTTGAAATCTTGGAAAACCGAGATAAACTTTTTTTTCTTGTCCTTTATATTATTTCACCCATTTTCTATGAAAACTACCTATTTGATCTATATACAAAATTAAGTTGTTCAAATGTTGATTTATTTTAGCAATACTAAAAGAAAAATTATGTTATTTCTTAATATGTTTCCAATAAAAAAAGATTTCTTAAGGAATTTTTCCCATTATCATTAACATATTTGTTTGAAAAGGATATCTATTAAATTTGTCCTTAAATCAGGTTTGTCTGTTTTTTTAATTGTTAAGACTTTCACTAGTAAAACGTCAGCTCATGGGCATGTAGATGTAGATGCATATAGATGCATTTGTTATTCTATTCATAAGCGGATTCAATTCTTAGAAATTATGTATTTACTTATCTACTTTATGTCCAATATGATATTTATTCTTAACAAGGTTAGATCCTGCAACATACAATAATAGTCGTTCTGACTACCAGCCTTCATGGCTGGGGATAGATTCACAGAACAATTACCAAATATTAATTATCATGGATTAAGGATGTTTATCATTGTATATGGTTTTATTTTCGATATTTCCAATAGATTCTTAATGGAATTTCATACTACTTAGCACTTTTGTTAGAACTATTACCACTATTTAAGCCTTAGATAAACGCAATGCATAGTGGTAACCCTTTAAGTTTATATTAAAAAAGTCCTTATTGCTAGGTTATAATATACATTATTATATACATTTATTTGGAAGTTCATATAAGATCGAAATTTATTTTCAAAGATAACTGCTTTAGAATATAACTATGCTATCAATATAAGTCAAATTAATTGGGTTATTTTTAACCCTAAATTATTTAATATACTAATTAATTAAAATTCCGAAACACCACAATGACTTGACAAAAATTATAGAAAATATTTCATTGCCAAATTTAGGCGATACAGTGGTAGCATTAACTATAATTTTAACATAATTTATAGCTAATAAACAGAGAGATAGTATAAAACTATGTAACAAAACATAATAGTATAGTATTAGCTTTCGGAAAATATCTTACGTAATTAAATAATTTAAAATATAGGTTATTCTAAACTAATAGGACCACAGTGCATCACTTGAATTTTGAGAAAATTGGTCTTATTCGTGACTTAATGTAAACTTAAAGAGAATAATATTGAGAAAATATAGTATTTCTGTTCACTTAAGATTTGTGCACTGTGCTCCAAGAACTGAATTTAAAAATATATTTATTTGGCAATAATTTTATAAAAATAAATTCAATGTATATTTTAAATTAAAAATAGACCTACAATCTTGCAATGATTAGTTATTTTGTATCTCAAAAAGCTGCAAAAATATTATCATTATTGGAGATGGATAGCCGCTTTTGTAAAGTACCCTCTAAGAAATTTGTACGAAAATTTGAGATACACTATAGTGTTATAATGTTAAACAGATATGAATTTTAATAAAAGTTGTTAGAACGGATTTTGAGAAAATTGGTTTTACTCCCTTTCTACTTTCAGTAAATTACCCTTTATTTTAGGGTTAGAAATCTAATTCTAAAAATTCCTCACGGAAGCCTTATGAAAGCACAAAATACCAAGCTTTAGCCTGATTGGTAAAATGGTTGCAGATCTAGCCCAAGATACAAACACAAATAAAGATCGACAGATAGACAAACACACTTTCTTACTTTCTTTCTTTCTTTAATGATCTGTAGTTAATATAGCAATACACTAAATTGTCAAATTAAAACATTTAACATGATATACAATACAATCAGTAATTGAGTTGAATACAAATTATCTACATAAAGCATGTAGAAACATTTCTTTAAAAATTAACAATCAAATTTCCTCCAACTACTTTGCACAAAATGTTTCTGTACGTCCAGAACGAAATATATTCAGTCAACTTTCCCTTCAAATTATAATCGGTATTTCAACCTTACACAGGAGAAATTGTGGTAATCAGGTACTTGCTGCTCCGTCTTTAAAAAGTAACTCTATGTCCTGTATATTATTGATTTTTCCAATGTTATGGGAAAGTTTACCAATTGTCCTGCTATATCAGATTCGCTTGATTGATCACCATGAATTAAAATGCCCTCATCTACAAAAGTCCTGTTCAGCAATCTTCTTACTAAACTCATGACAAAAACCAAAGCGTTTCAGCACGATTACAATGTAAAACCATGTATATAGCAGTACCAGGAACATTACACCATGGGCACAGGCTACTTAGGTTTCTTTTACATGTGAACAATCGAACAGGTGTAACTAGGTGATCGTGAAGAAATCTCCAGTAAATGTCTGCATCACAACTATCCGCGGGGTACTGGTACAATATTCTCCATGGAAACAGATTATCACTCCAATTAGACGTGCCATCTGGAAAACCACCATCAATCAGCTTAGCAGTACATTTCACATACATTTTCTTAAGTTTTTGAGTAAATTATACATATTTACCGAGAAGACCACTCAAGAAGGAATACTTAGTAACATTGGTATTAACCTAGTTTGGGTGCGAACGGTTAACTTTTCGAATACCAAACATTTAACAGGCACTGCGAACTGAGCTATAAAATCCCGACAGAGCACCAAGTGAAGTACTATTTTAACCTTCAAGGTGAAGTTTGTAAGATAACAAATTCCGGTTTTGTATCAACCTTTTTTCTAGATATCTGAGTCAGAGAGACATTTCTCTACTAGGAAGGTGTGGGTAACTGAAGCTCCCCCAAATCGTATATCAGCAAACACATACTGTGACTTTAACCAATGATTACCATTCCAGAACATATTTACATACCATCTATTAATATCACAAATGAATTTCGCTGGTGGTTGGAGTACTGTAAGTAAATGTGTCAACTTAGATCCAGAGAGTTGATTTATTAATAATCTTCTGCCTCTATAAGAGGTCCTTTACAGCCAACGCGTCCACTTCATCAAACTACGACGAACTTTACTTTCCACCTCGACAAATTTTTGGTTTACCCAATGTTCAGTGTTCCCAATATATATACCAAGATATTTATGTCCCTCAGAAGACCACCGGTAGTTGTTGGGTTCATCCGTTCTATTTCTCCAATTTCCAAACCAGAGAGCTTTAGTCTTACCCACATTCAATTCTGCTCCAGACTTACAACTATATCTCATAAATGCTGTAGAAAGTTCCTTGAACCCTTCATCATGGGTAATGAAAAGTGTCACATAATCTGCATACGCAGAGACAACTAGAGCTTCACTAAACGACGGTAATCTAAACCCATAATTTGACAAAGTCTGTCTACACATATGTAAGAAAGGTTCTATACAAATAGTGGACAATGGGCCAGATAATGGGTCCCCTTGCCGCACTCCACGTAACATTGTAATTGTTCGCCGTTAATACATCTCCAATCCGTAACAAACACTGTAAGGTATGAACATACGATATATATTTTGTTCCAAACCCGAAATTAGACAGCGTGGTAAACATGTAGGTGTGGTCAATTGAGTCATAAGCACTTTCCTGATCCAGGAAAGTACAGCGAGGGGGATATTTTTGATATTGGCACTGTGAATAACATCACGTATAAGATGCAAATTTTCATATATTGACCGTTGTGGAATGCAAAACGTCTGAGAATAGTGAATCACATCAGGGAGAACAGTTTGCATCCTAGAAGCTATGGTGCAAGACAGTATTTTATAGTCAACATTAAGTAAATAAATTGGTATCCAATTAGGTATCAAAGTCCTATACCCACCCTTGGAAAGTAAAATAAGAACAGATTATTTCATTGACTATGGCAGCTTACCAGATTCCATAGCAACATGAATCATCTTTAAAAACATATGTGCGATTTACCTCCAAACACATTGATAGAACTCACAAGGTAGACCATCATACCCGGGAGATTTATTTTTATTGAGTGCACAAACTGCTTCCATCAACTCCTCCAAAGAAATGTCAGAGTCACACACATCCTTTTGATCTTCAGATATGGCGGGAAGACCATTATACAGTTCTGGCACTTCAACACACGTTACTACGCGTGAAGAAAAATGTTTCCTAAAATGTTCACAAGTATAATTATAAATTTAATTTAGGTCGGACTGATTTGTCCGTTTATATTAAGAGATGATAAAGAAAGGTAGGCAGGACTTGTCTAAACGGTGTAAGAAACTCGGGGGCTTGTATATCTATATATCAGAACGCTCAACAAATTAAATGTCAATGGCCATACGACTGTACAGTTTTCTAATATCTGCTTCACAAAGACCAAGAAAGTCATTTTCATCTGCCGTCAAAATACCTTTGGATTGAATTTGTTGAGCCATAACTTCCAATTCACTAATTTCCGCATAAACAATTTTGAACTTGTTCACAGAGAATCGCATAAAAACTTCACGTACTTCTGAGTTAAACTCGTCACACCACAACAATGGGTTTTTACTATGGTACATATATTCTGAATAAAAACTGACAATATTACTGATAATTAATTTGTAATGTTCATCCTCTAACAATTGTATATTGAGCCTCCAGTATGCCTGTCTACGCTTTTTTGCATATACTTGAAGCAAAAAAATACACCCAGAGTGGTCAGAAAAAGATGGAACTATTTTTGGTTGTATAGCAAAAGAATTAAAGCTAGGGCTTACATAAATGCGGTCTAACTATGATCGAGGCACATTTTTAAGAACACCCGTATATGTGAAACCTCTTTTATCAGGATGAGCGGTTTTCCATACATCAGGCAATTTATTAAGTGAAACTAGGCGTTGAAGGGCCAGGCTAAGCGCTAGTCTGGTCTCAGTACAATTAATTCTGTCTTCTGGTAGAAGCGTTACGTTCCAATAACCGGCCAGAAACACATTTTCTAAGACTCCAAGGCGCAAAGTATCGTGTTAAAACTCCGACCACAAAGATAGCATGAGTATTACTTGAGGCATATATACATTAACAAAATGATAAATTTTACCAAACATTCTTAATACTACAACATGTGCATATCCTGGTTCCGATACAGTGTGTCTCATAACCTCATGGTCTATACACCAGAGCTAGCTTGAATTGACGGGGCGATAAAAAAGGTAAAAGCTGCCAAGGTATATACGTAGGGGGAGCTCAAGTTAGTTTCCTGAACATACAAATATCCGCTCTTACCCGTTTTGAGTACATAGAAAGCATGCACTGTTTGCCATCACTGTTTAGACCTCGTGCATTAAGAGTTAAAGCACAAATCATGAAAAATAAAGAAAGGTAGAAACACACTGCTCTTTTATATCAATTAATCATTAAATAATATTGGAACTTAATAATCTGCTTCTTGCTGGGACTTAATCAAACGCAACAATCACCGTCTTAAATTGTGACTTCGATAACGAATCCTGCAACATTCCTGCTAGGTCCTTAACTCACACGCCACTGCAGCTACGTTTTTAAAACCCCTAGATTTTTTAAAAAAACTTGAAAACGTTTCCTTATTCAAAGGATATTGTTTGTCTTTAAAATTAAATCTCCGGATTAAGTCATCAATACTCGAAGCATCTTTGACTTTTAATTTTTCTGCCTGTGAACCTAAGAAAATTTTGACACAATTGACCAATGATCATCAGAGTCATCATTATTTTCTAGTGCTTGACGTTTTACATCTTCCTCACTGACATCTGATGACTCCTCAAGGGCATTAATTGACTTTTCCCCACCAATAGAGCTGATAGCACTAGGTGGTATTAAAAAATCCCCAGTAATACTATCCTCCATGTGAGATTCACTTAATTTATCGGGCGACAACATTGTAGTACACTATCATTATCCACACTTCCAAAGACTAGAGAACTGTCTGTTACCTCACTTTTTGTGTTGTTGTTGCTCTTGTTGTTGTCGTCGCTCTTGTTGATGTTGTTGTATCTCTGAAAATGATTGAGGACGATGCTTAGGAACAGTAAGTATACTAATAGTGGGTACATAATCAACAGATGGTAGATTATCTGATTTAACGGAGTCAGCGCTGCTACCTGGCCTCAGTCAACCACGTCATTTTGTTAGTGCCAGCGACAACATCACTAAAAGTAGTGTTTCGGCGGGGCTCACTTGACCGCTCAGTGGCCGACACATCTTGTGTACAATTCCTTGCCATGTGTCCGGGAAGCGAGCATCGAAAACACTTAGCATCATCAGTGGACAATATACTCGCCATGGCATATTATCTATTGTTAAATTAATAAACAAAGGAAGTTAGTCTCCCCTGTTAGGGATAATATAAAAATACGTCTGAACGAGTAGACATGAGAGAATTGTGGTAATCTAGAGCTTATTTTAATTTCCCTCATCTGACTCGTAATTTTCCCATATTTAGACAAGTTCGTTAACAACAGATCATTTGTAATATCTGGTGTGACATTGGAAAGTACTACTTTAGTGGACGACATAGCAAATCTTCGAGTCGGAACAAAAATATTGTCTACGGACACCCCCCATCTTCTAACATTTTATTAACATACTCTTCATCCGCCATAAACAAACACACCCGTCCACCACTTATGTTGGAAGCATAACGAACATTATGTGGTCCCACAAATTACCTACACTAACCAAATAATCATCTAACACTTTACCGGGAACAATGGTGTCCAAAGCAATCGCCAATTTGTGGTCCGGCCTGTTCGACGACATCCCATGTCGTCCAGGATCCGAACCCGGCACACCTGAGTGGCCTCCACTCATGTGGAGTATATCACAACAATCAAAAATATTAATAAGAAACACTCTAAATCTCCTCGAGAATATTTAAACACAAAGTTCACAGTGTAGCACACAAATTTACGGAGCAACGCTCCACACACGTCCACTCGCTACTAGAGCAGAAGACAGACAGACAGACAGATAGACAGACAGGAAGATGGCATCGTGAGAACCACTCTTTTGATTTCAGCGGGTCATAAAACGTCGACAATTATCAAAATCTTGAGTTTGAATTTGTTGACGAGGGATTGAGGGAAATTAAATATGAAATCGAGTTTTTCCAACTTGTAATCAATAATTATATTATCTTATAAATACCTTTGAAATCATTCCAGAACTGTATTATTAGTGTGAATACGGTTGGGTGAAATAATTGTATTTCATTGGTAAGCCTACAAATACCTGGAATATAGCTTAGTATACTAAATCTCTTTTGAGAAAAGAGTATAATAAATATGAATGTCAACCATATTAAACATATTTCTTAGGTTTAGAAGTTTCATGTAAAAGATGTTAAGTACTACAATAGTTAATTGAAATCAGAGTTTATAATATTATATAAGCATAAAAATTCGGTTTACTTTCATGTAAATAACTGATTTTAACCAAATTTATACCAGGCTCTTTATATTAAATTACAGTATTTAATAATTATGATATAAATCCTATGAATAGACCAAAATTATTTTAAATCAACACAGCCAATTCAAAATGAGTGTAATGTTTTGTTAATAGATAGTAAATATAAAAGTATGAAGACAAATTAGATTTTAAAAAATATTTCAAATAGTAGATTTGTGATTAGTTGGAATAAATTTAATATAGCACTAGAAATACAAAGGCATTTAAAATTGTCAGTAGTAATATAATTAAATATTGTAACGCAACCAGGGGATCGTAGGCCGTTCACACCTTACCAGGTGAGCCACGATTTCTTTTGAGGATATTGAGGTGCGCTGTTGGGTAAGTAAGCTATATAAGACGTACGGGGAATACTCACGGTGGTAATTATTTAGAATAACCAATAACAGTGTAATAAATTATTATCTACAACTAAACAATTCATTGTATTAAATAATAAAATACATAAACAATTAAGTATGTACATTAATATGTTAGTGAAAACAACAATAGATTTAAATAAAAAATTAACAGCCTATTGATAATAACACAAAATAACTATTAAACCTTTAAATATCAGTCTGTCATAATATTCATTCACTACAAATTTTACGGGTCAAAGTCTACGTCACTCATTTCACGTAAATTTCCACTAGTCCCTACGCGTGACACTGCGCTGACACTTGCTACACGAATTTAAACACTTTGTTCCTTCACCGGTTACGCTGGTCCATCCCGACACGCGGTCCAACCCGGCACTGATTCCCTAACACATCTGGCTTACTCTGGACACGCTGGTCCAATCCTGGACACACATATTCACGTACAGACATACTGGCCTACTCTCTGACACACTGGTCCACTCCTGGTGTAATCTAGTCTAAAATTATGCGTGTCTTGCTGACCAATAAAAAAAAAATTGCTGTATGTTTGTGTCTTATACAGACAAGGAGAGACCAGCCCCTCAGCTTTGAGGGAGTTTCACCATGCTTTTTGAACAAAGTTAAGTTATTGAGCACTGGGGAGTGCTATTTACAGTCCTCAGGGATATTAGAAAGGGGGAATCTCTTGCAATTGTTACTTGGAAAGGCTACAAGCTGGAGAGCAAGTGCCTAAGGGTGGTGGTAGGAGCACAAAATATAAATCCTAAACTCAACCCCTTATACCCTTTCAACGCCCACAACTCGCTCCCTTTCCTCGAACAAACCTTTTAGGACAAGTAGCCTGCCGATGGTAATTGAAGTTTGTTTACAACTACACAGTAGCAAACATTTGCTTGAACAAAAAAAAAGCACCGTTGTGTCCTACGTTTCATTTTTAATTCGCAGTCTAAGTAGGCCAATTAGGGGGATGATTTACGAGAAGATACCTGAAACTATATATGGGAAAGCGGGTTTACTTACATTATAAGGCCATTTTTCTCTTCTCTCTAGTAAAACCAACTCTTTAAAGTTAACTGTTTTTAAAAATACCAGCTTAGTCGGTATGTTGTCTGTCACTTGAGACTGCAAGTAATGCTCCCCTTGTTGAAGGACTCAAATTAACCTAATGACCGCAGCCATTAAGGTAGGCTGTTAGGCCTTATGGTTGTCTGTGGCCTTGTGCAATATTTTAGAGCATAACATAACGATATTTATGTCTCAATTATATATTTTATCACGTTTCTAGTAGTATTATGTACTTTATGGAAACTGAGTGATCCCTACAATTTAATTTATCTTACTTCTGATAAACTTATTATTATTATTATTATTATTATTATCATTATCACCACGTCTTACTACCCGTTCGGGCTTTAAGCACTTATGCTAATGTGTAATGGTAGGTTGATTGTGAGATGAAATGAGGATCTACAGTTTAACGTGGAATTCGAACCATGGTGGAGGCCTGGAATTCCACACATTCACAAGTTATGATTAACCCCGGACCTCTAGAACAGAAGTCTGACACCTTACCCCTAGGCCACCAGGTCACCGTCACTTTTTATTATTTGCATATAAAATTTAACATGGTAATTTTACTTTATTTTTTTAAAAATTCCTTTTGAACACTTACTAAAACTATTTTTCTAAGAAATGTTGTTGGTGAAAAGGTTTCACAATTGAATATTGGTTTTTTAGATATCTATAGCAAATTATGCCGAAATTCATAAGACCGCCTTATTTTTTAAAAATTATTTTATGCACTAGTCTATAAAATTCATGTAGTTAAATTTTGGCACTCCAAAACTGGGCTGCAAATTTGAAATGTGTATACATATTATGTTCTAGGGAAAGGCCATGTAGAATCATGGGGCGATCTGCAAGGTTACGGCTATGTAATTTAACCAAATACAGTTAATGGATTCAGTCAGCTGGGTACCCACCAGATGCACGAGTCTTGATCCTTTGACCTTACAATAAACATGGTCGGACCGGACCACGAGTGACACAAGACAGTCTGAATTAGTTAGCGGCCAGAGATCGTCTTATGACCACTAAAGTATCCATCTATTGGTTTTCTCGCAAGGCCTGAGAAAGATTTCGGTACGAGGAAGCTAAGGATGGTAATTCAACGGTGAGAGTCGCAACTGTCTTATTGTGATCTATTTCCCGTAAGTTAGTGTATACTCTAACATGCACAGTAGAAGTTTCAGGACATAATTGAATTGAGGAATAGTCTTGTTTGATGAAGCGATTGAGTTTTCCTTTCTGGGCAATCTGTTGAAGTGTCCTTAAGCCCATTGCGTAGTCGTGGCCTTTGTGGTGTTGATTGCAATAAAGTTAATAGTATAATGTAAAATGGACGGTGCTATCATTTGCAGGAAAAAATGCCTAGTGTAATGAGATTGGTGTCTGTGAGTGGGCGTGGGACCAGCGTGCTTCTCGTTTATACACTAATTGTCCTCTCTGTTTCCTCTATCTCCCTCCTTGTTTAGCGGGTATACAACCAGTCTCAATGGCAGGGATTATTGGGGACAGGGGGAACATAATTTAAGGAAAAGAGACACGTCTTGAAGAGTGTGGTTTCTTCTTATTCTAGCCCAGTATTCTAGTTATGGAGGATTCAGGACTCTTAACTATGACCCCTATATTTTAACTAACGATCGTCGATAGCCAACTATCTCCAGTCTGAGCTCTAGATAGTCAAGTGAGCCAGCGTTCCTGGGAGTGGGCTGGCATATTCAGTGTACGGGCCACCGTGTCCAGTGCATATACCAGCGTGTCCACTGTGAGGGCTGGGGCTAGCACGTCCAGTGTATGGGCTAGCGTTCCCAGTGTGCCAACCAAAGTGTCCAGTGTGTGGGCAGCGTTCCCAGTGTATGGGTTAGCATGTCCAATGTGTGTTCCAGCGTGTACAGTATATGGGCCAGCACATCCAGAGTATGAGCTAGCATGTCCAATGTGGGTTCCAGCGTGTCCAGTGTGTGGGCTAGCGTGTCCAGTGTACAGACCACAGTGTCAAGTGTGTGGGCCAGCTTGTCTAGTGTGTAGACCAGCGTGTCCAGTGAGTGAGATAGCGTGCATGGGTGGGATTAGCGAGTTTATCGTTCGTGTAACGCGGATCAGGGCATTGTGTCGTGTGTGAGGACTTGTGACGACTAAGAGAATACGCAAATGACACGGATGACATAAAAATGGATTTTTATTGTGAGCTATGTCAATAATGAACATTTTCGGTTACTGCTTTATATATTTGAATAGTTACTATGTGTTTTATAGTTATTAATTTTTTCACTTACTCTTATTTTATTTGTTATTTTTAACTTATTAATTTACATTTATTAAAACTCCTATTATATAATTTAGTGGATTGTTTAATAGAATCGCTTTCTGCAAAAAGGGCCTCAATCAAACAAGTAGTTTCCATGATTATATTCAGAAAGGGCTTGAGTCATTGAGTGTGGCCCTTTCGGCATGGAATTGTGGAAACTATTTGTTTCAGACTGAGGCCCTTTTCACATAGAGCAAATTATTTTATATGTTATTTTATTTTCAATAATCAAACATGTAATATTCCTTGCTCGTTTTCAATCGTGTTTAGTCAGCAGAGTATCCTAGTAGCCTTAAAAAAACTTTCAGTTGACACAGTTTTGTTCAAACGGCCCTTGCCCACGTTACACTATTATGGAGTAGTAACAGGAGATGACTAGGAGCCAACTAATGGACCAACAGCTTAGCACGTTTCCACTGCGCAGAGATAGAAAGATTAAACTGGCACCCTGAGGAAGAGATGTCAAACGTGGTAAACGGGGGACTGGATAAGTAAGAATCAGGGTGCGACCAGTTGGTTTGACACTGACCCAACTTTATAATGTAATTATTCATCCCACCTTTTTAAATAAACATTTAATATCTTTATTTTAATATACATTTTGTAATGAAACATGCATCTAATTTCTTCCCTAAGCCACATAAAATACTACAACTGAACATCAACTAATAGCAGCGGTGAACATATACTCAATAGTTGTTAATGTTATCTTGGTATCGTACTGTATATCTCTATTCAGAAAATCACTCATTTACTCAAGTAAACCATTCACCACCGAGTTGATGGACAATCTCATGGAGATCAAGGTAGCAATCGAAGACTACTAGAAGATACAAGTGGGCTGACTTGGATTATTTACTTTCCGAGAATCCATCTAGTAAAAGGAAACGGTAAATTCGTCTTATAGTGAAGCAAGATTAAACCGAGCGGAGTTTATATGAGGGTTTTATTATTCAATGTAAATATTACATGAATCGTTTTAATACCATTTAAAACATAAACCTTATATAAACAACTATTAAAATGATATTATCAATCGTCATTTCACCGGAGGGAATGCCAATTTTGGAATTATTCCTTGCTTGCTGGAGCAGAGAAAAAGGAGAAATAAACAAAATAAGAAAAAAAGTATTTGGAATTGTACTAAGTTTTTTTTATTTGTGTGATGCCAGCAAATTTAAAAATAGTTCTATAATTTTTGACAGCTAATTGAATATTATAATATAAAAAGTTCTGCGAGAGTTGCTACTTCAACTAGAAGTAGAATTAACTTTCCAACACTAAATTATAAGCTATACAAATTTAAAGTGGAGGTAGTATTTTTCTATTTTGTGATTTTCAATCAGCTCTTCAAGTGTTGGAATTTGTTCTTTTTCATTCATAAGCCTACAAGTTTTCCCTATTTTTCCAATTTCACTAACAATTTCAAAACATAGCTTGAACTTAGGACTTCAAGTCTAATTAATTTACATGAGCATCAGACACTTGATGATTATAAAAACATTTGATTTTTTTATAGCCTGCAATTATATGGCTATAACTGGAAAAGTCATGGAGAATCAAAATTCATTTAAATTTATTTTCAAAAATTTTAAATTTTAAAGTTTTATTTATGTTCTTTTTCCACTGATACTTTAACTTTTTCTGAACATAATAGTAAGAAATAATAAGTTTACATACTATATCCATTATATTCTGAATCCTGTATAAAACAACTTAAGCATTATACTATTGAATGGATAAAATAAAATCAAGTATTATTCAATAAATTTCATAATTGTTGATAATTTATGATGTTTTATGTTTTATCTTGTATCCAGCTCAGAAATCACAAAGCAGTGAAGAACATGACCCATTATAAACATAATAACATATAATACACATAAAACACAAAGTATATTTAAAATTAATTCAGAAAGAAGTGTACACATTGTCTGGTTCCCAGCCATTGAATATTGTTATCTTTGTGCTATTCTCCATAGTGTACCTTTCTTCATATTCCGCGGTATTATGAGACTAGGACACAGGTAAGAAAGGGGTATTTTGGGAGACAAGTTACATTATTTGTTTTAAGAGTCGCCTACTGGTTCTACTTGTGTACTGCTTACAGACTGAATAAACAAGCAAATATTAGGTAAATTGGGTGTTTAGTATTTAGTTTGTTTCCCAGGGTGCACAGCGCATGGTGTTTGATAGCTCCTCGCAGTGGTGGCTAGTGGGAGAGGTTTTGAGGGAACTGCTTGGATAAGATTTTTTGTATGTTTCTATCTATCTATGGGTTAGGTTCGTTTCATCTACGGGAGCACCATTTATTGTAATGTAAATACAGAGAAGTATAGTGACTCTTTTTCCCGAAACTACCCCCTCCCCCCCCTTATGGTGCAACTAAAATATTACATTTTTTGCAAAATTTGTTATCACATGGAAGCAACTCTTTTCCAAAATATGTTAATCAGCTTAAGCATGTATTTTAATGTCTGAGACCAAATTAGAGAGCTACTATTTATGATAATAAATACTGTAAATGAGCTATTTGAATGATTTTATTGCTAAAAATGACTGTAACTGTTATTTTATATTATTGTTTTTAATTGTTTTATTTATAAACCACACTAGGAATTTAATACTTACAGCCATATCCTTTTTTGTGTCAACTTTATTTCCAAACTTTTGTTTTACACTCATTACTATTTCCAGCCTATGACCTGGGTCAGTTTTATTTAAATCAATTATTTTCCACTACCAGCCTGCTAAGCCTATAATCTATAATCTAACCCAAGATGAGGACAGGCACAACCTCCAGTCCCCAGCAATTAATTTTATCATTGTTAAAGGGGAAACTATTATTCCACCAATAATAAACTTTTCGGCCATGCTGTAAATAGAACCCGAGACCCCTAGCTCAGTAGACAGATACGCTACTGACCGAGATAAGGTGTCGAAATTTCCAACATTTATATTCATAAATCTTAATATGAAATACAGATATATAAATTAATTCCAAACAAAATTAACCGGTTAAAATGAATAAAATACTATTTTATACTATGCAATATAACTATCACTATTTTCTTTAGCATACTTTTCAGAAAATAAATATTAATACACATTTTGCATTGCTCACATTATTCTGCTAATACCTCTAAAAGAATATCTTGGAGGCGTCTTTTCAACTTTATTGATTTATACTCCACAAATGTTGTCAACATTCAATTTAAATTTCGATTACCAAATATGATATCCTGTCAACTGGTCAATCAAAAAGAGTATTGCAAACCATTAGGTTAGGTGATGAGGGAGAGAAAGGTTCAGTCAACAACTCTGAAGGCATCCATGTTTCATCAGCCAACCTTGACCATGTTGTAAATGGGATTAGTTATTGATAGTCTAGATTGTTAGCTTGCACGTATTTCGTTTCCTTGGAGTAAATTAATCTGAACTATAATATAAGTGAAAATCAATAAACAGGTTTTAGCAATGGTCATACGAAGGAGACCTCAATTAAGTTAATTTATATTAGATGAAAAAATGAAACCTGGACACTGAAACAATCCTAAAAGTTGTGCCTTAATGCACACCAATTCCAGAAGGCCATCACTTAGGGGCATTAAAATTGGAGGGAAGAGTGACCCTAAGCAAGGGACGAACCTGGGTGATGATAAAGATGGATCAAAATAAATATTACTAGAACTGGTCTGAGAGGGGATATAAGAGCCACACGATACTGGAATAAAATACCTCCAACTTAACTGGCAATTCAGGGACCAGTACCACTGATCACGTAGTTTAATCCATCATGCTGGCTAAAATCTGGATTGCCAGTACTGGGGAGGTTGAGGTTCTGATCTTTACTAGGCTCTTTCAGGGATATTTTCATACCCTCTTTAAGAAAACGCTCTTTCCTAATAACTATTTCTTAGAATAAATATTTTGGGTAATTGTCTACTACACTATCTTTTATAATTATATTTACAATGTCTCAAGGCTACTGTTGCTGTAAGATCTAATGTATTAATCATATTGGAACCTTAAAATAAAATTAAATTGATTTAAATTATGTTTTGCAGAAAAATATAATTAAATGCAATCCAATAATTATGAATATCTCCTCAGGGCAAATTTCTCTAATCATAGGTGCGGAGTTGATATTTCTTATGATGGAAAAAAGAGATTTAAATTTCACTGAGAGTAGGTCCCAGGAGCTAAAAACTTCAACATATACAAGTTGTTTGGAAACTCATAGCTTAAATTAACACACATAACTTTTTTAAAACAAAAGTAATACAAAATCCTTATTTACTTACACCCGAAAAACTTTTTAATACCTTTAAATTGTGTTCAAAGTTTCTACGTACAGCGCTGGAAGAGCAAAGCTGTTCAAGCATGCGTGTACAAGAGGTTGTATAGTGTTAGGCGCACGACACTACACCTGTAAAAATGGCAATCACTTTTTGTAATGTAGTACCGTTAATGATGACCCTGAGAATGAAATTCGCATTTATAGATGGACAGGTGTGTTGTTAATTTTTTTTATGTTCTGTTCTGTTGCCGTGCTCCAAGATGTCGAGGTGTGTAGTGCCGCATGCCTAACTAATATGCAACCCGTTGTACACGCATGCTGTACGCCGAGACTTTGAACACAATTTAATGGTATTATCATAGCTTTCCAAATGTCAGTGTGTAGGGATCTTGTATTACTTTTGGTTCAAACAATTGTTTTGCAGTTCGGGCAATGATTTTCCGAACACCCCGTATAATTGATTGTAAAGTGAACAATAGCAACAATTAAATGCCCGAAGAAATGATCATGTTTGTACAGAGATTGTTGAGTATTTGTCATAAACTAACTTAAAAAAAGATATTACAGTTATAGTACCTATGCAATTTTGAATACATTTTGTATGTGTTTGTATGTTATACATGTTTGTTTGAGATCTGTAAGTTAGTTCAAAGTGTATTTTATCATAAACAAACACACACAAAAAAAAAAAATATATAATATATATATATATACAATATATTCCATATATCTTTAATATATTTAAAAAAAAATAGCGAAAAAAAAACAAAAAAAAGAATAACTGATGCGTGAAAAAAAATTTGGAAGTTTTAAAATTAAAAGTCTGTTTCTATAAAAATATTAAAAAATTTCCCTTTTTCAAACAAAAGGGAAAATTTTGTTAAAAACCCCCAAATTAAACAACTAAAAACAAAAAAACCCTTTAAAAAAAGAAAATATTTTAAAAAAATTTTTAAATTTAAAACAAGTTTTAAAAAAAAGGTACTAAAACTTTTTTGCCTAACCCCAAAATGGGTTTCTTAAAACAAAAAAAAAAAATTAAAAATTTCCAAAACCAGCCTTTTAAAAGGGGAAAAATGTGTAAAAATTATAAAAAAAAAGGAAAAATTTTTTCCCCTTTGATCAAAAAAACCTACATTTTAAAAAAAAATATAGGCTTTTAAATTGGGGAAAAACTGTTTTAAAAGGGGAAAAAAAACAAAATTTTTGTATTTTTTAATCAAAAAAAAAAAATTTTTTAAAAGAAAACTTAAAAGAAATGGAAACACAAATAAAAACTATTTTTTGGTTTAATCTTTGGGGGCCAAAAGAACAAAAAAATTTTTTTTTAAAGACTTTTTTATGAAAAGTTTGCAAGTTTTAAAAATTTTTTGTCAAAACCAAATTTTTACCAAAACTATTTTAATTTTGATGGTTAACTCCAAAAAATTTTTCCCCCCAAAATTATTTTATTAAAAATTTTAAAAAAAACCCCCTTTTTTAAAAAAAAAAAAAAAATTTTTTTATTGGTTTAAAACTTACTTTAAAAAAAATTTAAATTTTAAAAATTTAATTGGCCTTCAGGAGAATTAATTAAAACTAAAAATTTTTATTTTTTTAAAATATAACGGGAAATTTAAATAATATATTTAAACAAAGCGACCCAAACAACGAAAATTTTTTATTTAAAACCCCGCCAAAAAAAACCCCATAATAAAAATTAAATGATGAAGATTCCTTTTACCCAATTTTTCTTTTTTTTACGAAATAAGGGAAACCCCAATTCAAAACTTGATATTCAGGGGCTTTTAAATTGGAAAAAGTATTCTGGTTTTTGAAAAAAAAAATTTTAAAAAAGGAAAATTTTTTTTAAAAAATAAAAAAATATTTTACTCCAAACATTTAAAAATATCGGGACAAACAAAAAACCCCGGGTTTTTTTCATAAAAGGATTTTTTTTTTCCGGGTAAAATAAAACGTTTTTCTATTTTAAAAAAAACCCAAACTTTTTTTTTTAAAAAAAAAAAAGAAAAATTTTATATGAAAAAAATTTCGATTTTTTTTTATCAAAAATTTTCCCCGGGGGGGTTTTATTTTAGGCCCCCAAAAAAAATTTTTGGGGAAATATTTGAATTTAATTTTTAAAAAAAAAGAAAAAAGAACCCCATTTTTTTAAAAGTGTATTTTTCCTAATTAAAAAAACACAAAAAAATAATTTTTTATATTTTTTTAAAATTAATAATAAAGTTTAATAAAGTACTTTTTAAAAGGGGTAAAATTTAAATTTAGAAACGGCCTTTTTTTATATTGATAAAATTAGAAGTAAATTTCAAAAATGATGAATATTTTTTTTTTTTATTAGGTTCCCCCATAAATAAAATATATTACTGATCTCATATAAAAAAGAAACACCCCCAAAAAAAATAAATTTTGATCAGGACTTAGATTCTTTTCCCCCAAAAAATATAGTACCATTTTGTTATCAAAAAATTTATTTCCCAGATTTTATTTTGGAAAATTGTTTTCAAACCCATTTTTTATTTGATTTTTCACGTCCCTTTTTTTTAAATACTCTTGATTTCACCTCACCAGCAAACTCAGATTATTATTAATTTTATTATTATTATTATTTTTATTATTATTTTTTTTAATTATTATTATTTTTTATTACAAGACAAAAAAAATTTAAAAAAAAAACCTTAATAACCCAGGGGGAAACCCAAAAAAAAAAAACCGGGAGGGAGACATATAGAAAACATAGAGAAAACAATAGACAACAGGGGAGAAAAAAAAGAAAAGGGAAATGGGAACATCCCAAAAGGGGGGAGAAACAATGGGGTAGAAAAAGCAGGACATGGAGAAAGGGACAGAAACATGGAGAAGACAACAGAAAAATGGGAAAAACGAAGAACCAGGGAAAGGGGCAGACAGATTGGGAAGAGAAACAGACATTAGAAGACGAAGATGGGGAGGAACAGACAAACATGGAGAAGAGGGGGTAAAAGAAAGTAGAAGAAAGACAACATGGAGATAGACAGAAGATGTGAGAGAACGACAGAAGGGGAAAACAACAGAAGGGAAGGAGACAACCCTTGAAAAGGGGGAAACAAGGGGAGAGAGACAGACAGGGGGGGGGTTTGAAGAGACAGACAGGGGGGGAAACAGACAATGGGGAGAGGACAACAGATGGGGAAAAGGCAGACAAAATGGAGGAGACGACGACAGGAGAAAACGGACCACATGGAGAGGACAGAAGAAAAAGAGACAGACGTTTTAAAAGGGGAAGAAACATTTAGAAACAGACAAATGGGAGAGAGACAACACACATGGGAGAGACGACAGATTGGAGAGAACATGGAAAGGACAGACACCTGGGAGAGACAAACAGATATAAAAGAACAGACAACAGGGGGAAACAGACCACATGGAGACAAAAACAACAACAACATTATAAATGGAATTGTAAAACATTGTTGTTTTGAAGAAGTATATAAAATTTAGGGGTATTAGCATCCACCCCCCCAATTCCCCTCCTTGTGGTTTATTCTTTGTTTCAAAGCTCAATCACAGCGTTGACCTTTCTCTTATATTTGTGTAAATTTTAAAAATAATTATTGAAGTCAGGGTTAGAAAGGCACACACCACGTTGGAGCGTGATTTTATTTGTCTCAAGCACCAAATTACAATCCATTTCTGTGGATAGGAAAATTTTCAGCCCAAAATTGATATTACTTTACTCGCCTCGGAGGTTGAATGCACTAAGCCTTTCCTCTCCTAATATACTGGACTTCTGATGAAGGGTAGATGGGGTTCGAATCCCGTTGTAGCTGTATTTAATATGATTTCTACTTATTTATAATTCCTCAGCGCAAATATGGGCACACTTATTCTAAAATACCCCCTCTTGATCTCTACTCAAATAGCATAATTACTATACATGGGTCATTGAAAAAAAGGTTTACGGGATCCCTTAGTTAAGTATAGTAAAAATATTTGACTGCTTTATATATAAAAAGTATAGCGAGAACATTGGCTTTATGGTTACGATTGCATGGATACTGGATTCAGAATAAACATGTGTTTAATTTAATCTGTTGATTGTCCTGAACATGTTTCTCTCTTATGCTTAATGAAATCTACAATGAAGAGAATTACTTATAGCAGATTATATTTGATGACGAAGCTACTTTACATGCAAATGACTGTGTAAATAATCAGAATTGTAAAAATTTGTAGATCACAACAACTAAATGAAATTTACAAGTATGTTAGGGACAATCCCAAAGTATTATTATTAGCACTGCGTCTTACTACCCGTTTGGGTTATACACTTACGCTAATGTGTAATGGTAAGGTTATTGTAAGATGAAAATGGAGGACCTACAGTTAACGTTGATCCGAAACCACAGTGGAGGCCTGGCATTCCCCACACTCACAAGTTGTGATTAATACACGTCTTGTCAGAGGTGAAGGAAGGGTTTGGAAATCAGATAAATCTGTGCATGGACCGAGGATTGAACCCGGACCCAGTCCCAAATTAAACATGTGGTGTGGTTTATCTCTTTTAGTGTCACGAGCCGATATTATTGGCTTTCTAAATTTGCTCTAGTTCTAATGTTATCCAATAAATAAAGTATGAGGTAATTATTTCACTAGAACGAGAAAATTCTTCTACTTTATATAACTGTATAAGTAGATAATTACAATATCAATCCGAAAATATCTTCATAAATAACAGTTTTCTTGAATTTTATGGTAATATCTTCCCAAATATTAATGAAATAGTCACTGCATGCTCTTTTCACACGAATCCATTACCGTGTAGCATTAGAAGTGTTAATGCATTATCGTGTAATAGGACCTTTCATGTTTGCAATAATATTACCCTGTCATGGTCTAACGCGCTACTCTGGCAGTAGACTAGACTGTTAATGACGGGAAGATAAAGGTTCAAATCTTTGTTGGGTGTACTGAGGTGTTTTTTTCCAGAATGGTTTTCCACAATTTGTCCACCAAACTAATGAGTTTTTTTTTCTTATATACCCCCTCTTCCATTACCCTCCTCCTATACGTCCGCTAACACTAAGAAATATTTCAAATTTTTAAATTAATTGTTTATCTAAGGTTCCCTGCTATCTGCCTCCCTAATCTAGCTTTTCTACCACCCTTAATGGCTATTTTTCTGGCAATACGCCTCTCCTATTTCCCGGGATTTCTTAAAAAAATTAAGCTTTTTCACAATTGTACGAGTATTTGGAGTTGTCCCTTTATTTTTTTATTGAATTTTAATTTTCTACTTCATCTAAAAAATCTAATTATAGCATAGGTCCCCATTGCTCGGGGCCCCATTTTTAAATTTCCTACTTGTATATTTATCTGACCTTCCTGTCAAGTAATATCTCCAAGTTCTAGGCCCAGGGGTTAGGGAAAATACGGTGATGAGTGATCAGGGAGTCCCCCCCCTTCTTGGCCTCTACACCAACTTAGGAAAATAAATTTGGAAAGTCCTCAAAATGTGTCATCAAATTATAGAACTAAATCTTCAATTTAAATTTCAAGGTTCTATATCCACCGGTTCAAAGCCACATCGATGAAATTTGAAAACTTTCAAACCACGTTCCCCCTATTGAAGTCGAACTTTAAATTTTAAAACTTATTTGTTTATCTGAAGTTGTTTGATTAAAAAATATATTTTTTTCGGCACTTAGTAGTTATTTTAATGTCCAAACCTCCCGCCCTCTCGCCCATATATTCTGTAGTCCCATCTAACCTCCCGCCCTCTCGCCCATATATTCTGTAGTCCCATCTAACCTCCGCCCTCTCGCCCATATATTCTGTAGTCCCATCTAAACTTTATGGTTTTCAGACGTTTATGATTATTTGGTGTGTTCCCTTCACCTTCCCGTCCAATTTCAGTTTTCCGGCTCGCCTGGAGGTGACTTTCATTTTCGGACAAATACTTTCAGCTATGTTATTATAGAGAGGAGAGGGAGAGAGAAAGATATATATATGTATTTCTACTTTGTCCATTATTCGTCTAATATGCTGAGTAAATGAAATTAGGATTTATATAGATGGAAATAGTATCAATGAAATTGGTCAGAAAATGATTTAACTGAAAGAAAATATTGACATAAATATCATATTTATTCTCCTTAATTATTTTTTTCCTATGAAATGATGATATCAGCATTTAGAATTCACGCATAAATAATAATAGTGACCATAGAATTTTTTTGGTTAATACCGATTTTTAATTTTTATTTTCTATTCATCTTAGTCCCTTATTCTCCTAAAATAATGAGGTAAATGGTTTTTAATATTTATAATATATTGATAGTGATTGATGGAGTAGGGTATACAAGGTTTTTGTCTCCAAGCTACTAATAATACAAATATTTGAAATGTTTATCGTTGTAGCCCAAGGTGGGAAGGAAGGCTTACGAGAACAGGCCATTAATTTCGCAGTTTAATGGAAAAACTTCTTTTTTTTTGCTTAAATAAATAAAATATTGCCCCAGCATAAACAGAGTTGAATTTTTTCCCATGATGATATCGACAATTCCTGAATATCCTTCATGAGAATAGCGGCATTAGTTGAGAATATTTTTAAACTAAGAGAAAATGTTGTCATCAAATTCCAGGATATACTTGACAGATATTCAAGACACTCTAAGGTCATTATGTGAATAAAAATAAGCTAAATATCTCTACTGAAGTGGTATAATATTTATTTTAGCCAAAATAATATTGTTATAAAAACTATAAAAATACTGGTTTTTTCTCACGTCAGCTTCCATCCCACTTTAATAAAGAAATACTTTCTAGAATGAACAAGGAACGGTTGTATCGAACGGTGTTTGAAGGGGGACGAATAGTGTAAGCAGGAGGGGGAGCACCTAGCTGTGACAGCGTTCAAATCAAGGGAAAAAAACGCTATTTACTTGAACAACCCTTAAATGTAATCCTCATAAATAGGGTGATCTTTTTTTCACTCTTATTCTACATTTGGGACAAAACAAGGGGTAACCTTTTATTGTCATCAATTTTTAAATATTTTCAGAATTTCATACTTCACCCGAGTTTGGGTAAAGACTATTATAATTTTTTATCCCCCGTCCGATGTTTCAAAGGTTTTTCTTTGAACATTTGACATCCCTTTAACTATGACATCATTTCATACTCCAACATCAACTGGAGGATATATAAATAAGAATAGTCGTCACCGAAATAGTTAGCCAAAAAACAATTAACTGAGACGAATAGAAGAACAACATAATGATATAACACAGCACACACCGTCCCAGTACCAGTCGGAACCTACACAAACAATTAACTGAGACGAATAGAAGAACGAACATAACTGAGGTAACACGTCACACCGTCACAGTATCAGTCGGAACCTACACAAAAAATTTAAACTGAAAACGAATAGAAGATAGAACATAATGAGGTAACAGCTCACACCTCCCCAGTACCAGTCGGAACCTACACAAACAATTAACTGAGACGAATAGAAGAACGAACATAACTGAGATAAACACAGCACACACCGTCCCAGTACCAGTCGGAACCTACACAAACAATTAACTGAGACGAATAGAAGAACGAACATAACTGAGGTAACACGCCCACACCGTCCCAGTATCAGTGGGAACCCTTTACACAAACAATTAACTGAGACGAATAGAAGATAGAACATAACTGAGGTAACAGCTCAAAACCGTCACAGTATCATCGGAACCTACACAAACAATTAACTGAACGAATAGAGAACAAACATAACTGAGGTAACACAGCACAAAAACCGTCCAGTACCAGTCGGAACCTACACAAACAATTAACTGAGACGAATAGAAGAACGAACAAACTGAGGTAACACGTCACACCGTCCCAGTATCAGTCGGAACCTACACAAAAAATTTAAACTGAGACGAATAGAAGAACGAACATAACTGAGGTAACAAAAGCACACACCGTCCCAGTACCAGTCGGAACTACACAAACAATTAACTGAGACGAATAGAAGAACAAACAAAAACTGAGGTAACACGTCACCCCGTCCCGTATCAGTCGGAACCTACACAAACAATTAACTGAGACGAATAGAAGATAGAACATAACTGAGGTAACAGCTCACAACCGTCCCAGTATCAGTCGGAACCTACACAAAAAAATTAACTGAGACGAATAGAAGAACGAACATAACTGAGGTAACACAGCACACACCGTCCCAGTACCAGTGGGAACCTACACAAACAATTAACTGGAGACGAATAGAAGAACGAACATAACTGAGGTAACACGTCACACGTCACAGTATCAGTCGGAACCTACCAAAACAATTAACTGAGACGAATAGAAGAACGAACATAACTGAGATAAACACAGCACACACCGCCCCAGTACCAGTCGGAACCTACACAAACAATTAACTGAGACAAATTTAGAAGAACGAACATAACTGAGGTAACCCGTCCCCACCGTCCAGTACCAGTCGGAACTTACACAAACAATTAACTGACTGACTTAAGTAGGAATTAGTTTGTCTTAGTCAACTGTAAACATACAAACTAAACATATTTTTTCCATTTTAACTTTAAGCTAATTCAAACTGTAATAATAAAGTTCTAAAATAAATAATTAAAATCATATATTAAGGAGATGTCCTTACAGTAACTAGTTTTATCTAATGGAATTGGGCTTAAACGAATATTGAATTTAACTGTAACTTTACAGCTTATACACACACACGTCACGGTTTTTTTTAAATATGAAATCACGATGTTCCAAAATTCACAATAATCCAATCTCCCTATTTGTGTAGGGGATGTGGCAGTAGGCCTAAATCAATTTTACCTAAGGTAATTTGACCCAAATTACTTGACTGTAATAGTTTTACCTAAACTGATTTTAATTAAAGCAATTTTTACCAAAATCGTTTTGCCTAAAAATTAGCTTGGGAAAAGTCAGTTGGGGCCTAAAGTAATTCTAAAGTAAATGCCAAATGACTTTAGACAACTGACTTGTATCCGTTGTGTCCTTTAATACCAATCAAGGTCAAAATAATGATTTTTATTTATCACAAACACTACAATTGGCATTTATGTTGGCTCTTGATAGTGTGCTAGTGTGCTTTTACGTTAGTTACTGCACAATGTTATCAAACAAAATAAAGCATAATTAATTTGGACTAAAACAATTTCAACAAACTTAAGAAAGGTGATACATTAATTAATTGATTATTCTGTGTAGGGGGAATGAGGGCTCACACGGGTGTCAAGCTGGAGGAGGGTGCCATCAAGAAATAGTTTTTTCTTATAATGTAAAAATGTGAAATTAATTTAAAAACATTTTTTTAAAAAAATAAACTTAACTTAATAATACTTCAGGGTAGAATGGTGACCAGATATAACCATAATAATTATAGAAGCACTCCAATCATCCAAAAAGCCAAATATTTGGATCTATTTTATTGGGTGCCAGTTCATTTTAATATGATTATGAAATATTTTAAAGGCACTGTGCGCGGTTAGTGTAGACGACGAGTGCGGTGACATCTTTTTTTTAATAGTTCGGATTTTTCAGAAGACATATTACTTTCTCTTTAGATATTAAATTTAATCCACTAAATGTCTCCAGCCACATCTTTTCCAATCTTTGTAATTTGCTTTCAATTACCCCCACCATTGTGACCTACTAATTTTTCTGGCGAATAAAGTTTTTGTAAGTGAGAAAAAAATTACTTTATCTCACCAATGGATAAAGATGAGGTTAACACACGTGGCAATTCTGCCAATAAAAAATATATTGCTAAATATATTTTAAAAATGATAAATTAATAAATAATTTGGGTTTCTGTCATAGTTAGAAAGGTGAATTTGTAAGATCATTCTGTTAAGCATATTTTTACTATACAGGTATTGTAGATCCACAACACGTACACTAGGATATATAATAAAAAACTGACACCGCACCCGCTCTGCAATGTGTGCCAATACCTCTAGCCACGGGCCTGATTCTGTGGGAAAATATACCCGTTTTTATACAAATATGAGAACTTGTTTAAACATTTTTTTATAAAACATGTAAATATTAATTTACGAATAATAATAATATATAAACTAATTAAAATATAAATTGTTGACAAGTTTTTTTTTTATAATACCTTGATAATCTGAAAGCCCTGGCCAATCTCACGTTTAGAAATTAAAAATACCCTGTTGTAAATTTAAAATACCCCTGTTCTTGTATTAAATTAGTTCCTAATCTAATCCATCCTTCAGTTGAGTATCTACAATATTTTTTACTTGTTAACAAATATAAATTCCTAGTAAAGTTTATGACATACTACAACCCTTGTATTTATATCAAGTGAATTTTGTAAGTATTGTATAGTACGTGTTGTTGGTACATTGAACAAAATCACAAAAATGTTGGTAATAGGCCAAGGGTAAGGGGAATGCCGACTGCAATCCGTACAACATTTATTATTAACAGAATTAAACTTTCAAAATATCCCAATAATTATTATAAATAAGAATGATTTGAATAAACTATAAGAACATTATTTTATAATTTAATTTGTTTATATTTTGGTTTAATAAAATAATGTATGATTTGCTAGAAATTAATGCAGAAGGCGCTGTGTAGCTTTAATACATTTACAATTTGTTCAAGATCGTCAAGATTATCCAGTATAGCCTAGTTAACTTTAGTTTGGAACAAAGATTTCAAAAATCGGCTATCAACTAGCAAAACTGATTACTTTATAAAAATGTTTGAAAGGTTAGTTGGACCAACTATTCCACAGGATTAGGACCAACTATTTACATGGGGCCTTACAAACGCTATCATTAAACAATCTTTAAATGAATTTTTCTCCTAAAACTTATATATATTTTTTTTCAATACTTTCCTTTGAATACTTTTGAAACAACACTGTTATAACCATCTTCGAAAAAATTTTAGTTACAAAAATCAATTATCAGTAAACTATCAATAAATTGTCCTTAATTTTAGAGTTATAGTTAAAATCATAATTTTACCGTAAGCTATGATCATATAAAATTAAATATCAAAGTAATTAGAAATCCATCAAACTATTTTGGTTGTAGTCCTAGGTACAGACAAAATTCAAAGAGGCAGACATAGTAGAAAACTTTTATTTTATTTCCGTGGAACAAAAAAACTTCTATATTCATCATAATTACAAGTCGGAAATGGTTTATTTGTAACAAATTCTCTTTGTATTAGAAAGTAAAAATAACAGTAGGTACAGTATGTTAAAAATTTTATGAAACTCAATACCATATAGAATGGAAAATTATTTAAAAGAAGTTGAGTAGAAATTGCATTGCATTTGAAAAGTACACTCAACATTTTAACCCCCTCGATATTTAACTGGGGGTTTTTAAGAACATAAATTCACGCAAAAAAAATGTAAAAGATAGCTACATAAATTTCAAATTGAGGTGAAATTAAAGGGAACAAATGTGTTTGACAAGCAGACTTTATCTAAGTTTTAATGTCTGCCCCTTGAGCTATAAACTTTGAATTTTACAACCATGACGGCCACTTTGCTCTAATAAATTAGAGATCTCGTCATAATTCACGACCTTTGCTGCGCTGGAGGTTTTAACGAGGCCGCCTCGTTAAACCATTTCATTGACCGGGCCATGTAGCGCTAGACAGCGGTGACAGTTTCAGTAGGCCTGACTAGAAAACTGGATCTTAGAGCACATTCAGAGTGAGTACATCCCTCTTCTCGCTCTTATTAAACAAGCCTCATCTCTGGATGAACTATTTGAGCTCCGTATGAGATTATACAGTAGTCCAGATGGTCCGAACAGACTTTTCGGAAAATGGTGAAAATAGTTGGTTAATTGAAATATATGTTATCGGTTAACAATTCAAAGTTAAAAGAGCAACAGAGATATCTTATAATAAATTATTAATACTTACATGCTGTAGTCAACACAAAGTGTTATCCTGTAACTACAAGTAATCACATTATATTACGTGTTTTACATCAATAAATAAATGAAACTTTTATTGAACTTATTCAAATGTAATTTAACATTATTTTTTAAATATTAAGTCTTGTATTCTCCATCAAACCTCGGTCCCCGGAATTGCAATCGTCTCTCTAGAAATAGAATGGCTAGATAGGGGTTTGAATACTGGTCGGTGAACTATGGGTGTTTTTTTTTTTTTTTTCAAAATGGTTATCAACTCTTACTCCACGCAAATACGGGTTCTTTTCCTATTGATTCAGCCTTCCCTCCTACCTAACAACATTCTTAACTAGTATACTGTACTTTCGTATATCCTAAAACGATTAGTAGGAGACAGTGCTAAAAATTAAATTATGTGTCAAGGATCTGTTTATTACATTGTCGGCTGGCTGGTCGAGACATTAATAATTATACTAGAAAGTACACGCATTCAGTCACCACTTCATCGAGTCATAACTGGGCAAGGAACAATCCCAATATAAAAAAGAATGAATTTAATATTCTTGTCACGATTTGAACTAACGATTCTTAGCACAGTAGTATTCTACTGTCTGATATAAGACTTACTGAAGTTCTTAGCATCTTTACTACATATCTGGATATCGACATAATTACATGGATAGGAGGGGGAAATAACGTCCACAAGTAGGCACACAAACTAAGCGTCAAGCCCCTTTAGTTTATCATATTCTTAAAATTGAAATATGACACCTGACACGGGAATCGAACCCGGGACCTTTGACTTAGTACGCCAATGTTCTAACCTATGAACTATCCAGGAGTAGTCCTGTGCCCGGGTCACTCTTCACTCATATTTTAAGGCAGAGTCTATGATGGACATGCGGGAAAAACGTCGGCTACTAATGAGTGAGTTTATTAAGAGCACGAGCTATCAGATAACGCATGTAGGATATCTAGATGGGGTAATCCTCACTAAAAGTAAAAAATAATAACTTTGGCTATTTGTATTCCTTTAGTTTGGTTTAAACGTGATAGGGGGAGGGTTAAATCCAGACTGGTTGTATTAAAAATATGTTTTTGATAGATGGTTTTTTCCCCCTCACTCCACGTAAATGTGGGTGTATTTCTCCTGAATTTACATTTCCTTGTCCCTACCTCTATAGCATCTTGAATACATTGCTTATAACACAAACGATACTAAGCCGAGGAATTGAGAGGAAGTGCCCTTAATTAGCGTGGACAGAGAGTGAGAAACCATTTTATAAAAAACACATAAGTACACTCAGCTAGACACGACTTCCTAGTCACTGGAAATCTAGAGCAAATGAGAATGGTCTATGTTTAAATTACACTTGAAGTAAAATTCTAGAAGTATTAATTTCTGAACGTTTGAAATCGCTATAGAGGTGGCCTCCTGATTACGAACAGTTCATAGTGCGAACATGAGATTTTTGTATATGGGGGGAAGTCCAAATTGCTGACATATCATGTTGCTGTGCTATTCCACCCCCAATTTTATAATAGGGGCGGCCCATGGTGGCCCGACAGTTGTACGTACTTTTATCCTCGTCAGTATTAATTTAACTACACTACATACAGGCGTATTTCTAGGTTATTTTAGGCTAGGCTAGGTTATGTTAGGTTGTCAGGCTAGGCTAGGTTATGTTAGGTTAAGTCAGGCATGGTTAGGCTAGGTTATATTAAGTTTTGGGTAAGCTTGGTCAGGGGAAAGATCCTTCCACCCGTGTCACCACACTCACGTAAGAATTTCCGTGAGTTTATATTTTACTTGCTCGCTATAGGGACATTGAATATGTAGGTGGCCTGATCTAAAAATTATATTTTGTTAATTCAAAATCATTCCAAATGTCTGAGCCAGTAAGAAATCTTTCTTTTAATTAGGTGCTTATTGAACCAAGTTGGTGAGATAAATAATGATATAAAAAATATTAAAATATGTTTGGGCTCAGGTTTAAATATCTATAAGCTCTTGTTAAAAACCACATAGTACTTGACTAATGCCTATTACATTAATTTGTATATATTTTGAGTGTTTTAGGAAAACGTATTTTTATTTATACACTATACCACCATAATATGCATTGTGTCGATGTCGATGGCTGAGTATAAATATCATATTTGACTAAAAATATCAATGAAAAAAGGGATTTAAATCAAGTTTCATTAACTAATTTAATAAACTATTTACCGTTGAATTATAATAAAGAATGGTTGCCTGATCCTTTCTTCTAAAAACCTTTTTCTGGCTCATAGCTATCGAATACACGAATGCGGTATCATAAAAACATCCTAATAATATTCCAAAAAACAATAGGTCAGAGGATGTTTACTTAAAATAAACCTTTTATCTAAAATTATGTATGGAACATAACATTGTGCTAGTAATTTTTTTACACGCTATTAACTAGCAAAATTTAATAACGTTCTTTGTTTTTTTTTGTCTAGATGAGGTTAGGTAGGGGAATTCTTAGTACTGTGATGAGTGGCTAAATTTAGGAAAACCAAGTCCCTACACAAATAAGTGATAAAATAATAATGCTCTTAAAAGAACGAATATAGTTCTGTATGTAGTAATATGTGTCTATATGTGTTGAATATTTTTAGTAGATATAAAACCTTAATTTGTTTTGTTGAATATCTTAATTTGAGATTGATTAATACTTATTTATCATTATTGTGCACTAGGAACTAGGTGTAGTTATTTCACCAATGATTTGTGTCCACCAACACACCAACTGTTCACAACTACACGACAACCTGGCATAGTTGGCCGAAGCTCTAACGAAAGGGGGACCTACGTCAGTGGAAGAATGACTTAAGTGTGTAAGCTTTGTGTTAGACTGGTCTTCTGACAACGGGGAGATCTAGGTTCGAATTCCAGCCGGGTCTACTGAGGTTTTGTTTATTTAAAGGGTTTCCTAATCTCCTTCAACGTAAATGCTGGTAACTTACCTCTAAAATACCTCCTTTTTCAACCCAACCCGATTAAATTAATTATAATAGGGGGCTTATATTATTTTAATCTGTACAGGTAGTAAGATACGGTGAAAAGAGGGGGATTGGACTAATAGGCCCTAAGCAGAAACCACGTTTTCAACAGAAGCCAGATAAATGGGTATTTCAAAGTAGTAAAACGTGTTGGCTATAAATTACAGGTATGATAGATGTGACATGGCACAGTAACTTGAAATTAATCTAACATTTCAATTCATCCCTAAAATGGATAAATTCTTCCCGCGGCATTTAGAAGCGTCATGCCTGACGTAAATCATGCCAGTGATCAATACTTGCAGTTTGAGACGGGTTTTAATACATATTTTCATATATGTAATATACGAGTATATGTAGATATAAACACCATTTTACAACTATTTTTTCTCACCCAATACGAAAAGTCTTTACGAAAAAATATATTTAAAGGAGCTAAGTTAATAATGAACTTATTCATATATTGTGTGCGCACTATTTCTTACTTAATTTTTGTCCAGTCGAGTCAGGATTGGAAAAAAAAAGTGTCTTGCTTGAATTAATTCCAAGAAAATATAATTTTGGTTTCCTATCTAATAGTATACTCTCTAGATTAATATACTAAATATATTAAATCGTACCTTTATGCCATTGTCTGCCATATTGGAAAAATTGCGTCCAGCCTTGACCCTTATGAATATTTTTCTCATTTTATTGGAACATTCTACTTAGATCTAAAATGTTTTACTGAAATAAAATTAAATAGTACGAATTTTTACGCAATATGTATATTCTGCCTTCGTTTTATGAACCACAGCTTTAATTTTCATGACATTTCTTAACTACTTATTTTCTTATTTTAGTTGTTTATTTGTAATTTATAACTTATTTAAAAATTGCTATCTAAATGAAAAACTTTGTTTGAACAAAATTGCGGATAATATCTTTCATTACAATTAACAGTTACATATTAAATCGATATGGAAGGGGGCTAAGACATGGGAGGGGTAAAAGCAATTGTCATCTTCTTCATACGCGCTGCCACAAATCTTACTGGGATATTAGTATTTCGTTGTGTGATACAAGTGCATCATGTTTGTGTATCAGATGAGACGTATTGCACTAATTAAATCTTGCATTGTAACAGCTTCATTATTTAGGTCCAGTATTATTTATTAATATTATTATTAGCACCGCGTCTTACTACCCGTTCGGGTTATACGCACTTACGTTAATGTGTAATGGTAGGGTGATTGTGAGATGAAATGAAGGACCTACAGTTTAACGTGGAATCCGAACCACGGTGGAGGCCTGGCATTCCCCACATTCACATTATGTCTTGTCAGAGGTGAAGGAAGAGTTTGGTAATCAGATAAATCAGTGCCGGGACTGAGGATTGAACCCCGGCCGCCAGCACAGAAGTCTGACACCTTACCCCTAGACCACCAGGTCACCTCAGTATTATTTAATAGTATGAATTGTTATACGTAAACTATAATAATTAACCTATAGGTCTGATCGAGCTGTGCTGAATAATTTATTGAAATAGGTATTTCAGGTGCAGACAGAATCTTCATAATATTTTATTCTGAAAATTGAAAATTGACACCTGGACACGGCAATCGAACCCGAGACATTTGGTTTAGTACGCCAATGCTCTACCACTGAGCTATCCAGGAATCGTCCTGTGCCCAGGGTCAATCTTCACTCATATTTTAAGGCAGAGTCTGTGATGGAAGTGCGACTACCTCTCTGGACCCCTCAGTACAATTTGACCTGTGAAGAGTTCATTGTCCTAATTTACACATCTGGTTAATTTATCGTTATTCCCCCACCCACATCCTGTGGTTGTGAGGGCCACCTGTCACTGCCCCGAGGCTATTTTCCGTGAGTGGGAGTGTGTATTGTGATTTAAATAAACCTACTTTCCACATCTGGTTGAATCCCCCACCCATATCCCACGGATCCCTAGCGGAAACGGAGGGCTACCTACCTACTCACTAGTTAATTAAATATGTTCATACGTCAAGTCAGTGAGATACTGACCACCTGATAAGGACTCATGTTATCTGCAGATGCTCAATCTTGATGTCCAGAGGGCCATGCGTCTTGGGTTATATGCTAATATGATAGGGGTGAGGAAATGCAGATGCAATTGCGTGGAAAATATCACCCTTAGTACATACGGCTGTGGTTCAAACCACGCTCTCCTCGTTCTCAACAGACGAGCCAAACACGAGAGTGACGCCTTATACCATTCAGTTACTATAAAGCTTACAGTGATTTAGGGACCACCATCCCTACCCAGTAAAAATTGGTTGTATAGGTATCCGCCATACCAACATGTACCACGAGTAAGGTAAAAATGTTCTAGTACACTTTACAGCCAATATGGGTGAATATTGTAATGTGGGGCACCCGTGACCTGGGAGGGTTACAGGCCGTTCACACGTGAAAGTGTAAACCACGAGTTCTTTTAGAGATATTGAGGTAGGCTGCTGACCAAACACGAATGAAAATGTCCACGGAATATTCAAGGTTTTTATTATTAAAATTACCACTTACATTCACACTCTGATTAACTGTATATCTAAATTAATTATATCTAAACAAGTAATTAAGTAAAATAAATAGAGCCTTAATACAGTCTGTAACTTAATTAAACTAATAGAGCACACAGAGATGTAAGTAAATTGAATAAACAAATTAACAACTATAAAACCCCTAATAACTACTCAATATTTAAAAACAGTCGCAAAAATGTTCATTAACACAGTAGTTCACATTAACAACAAATGTCACTTGTCTCACACACGATACACGGCGGTGACCCGCTATACACAAACGCCGGACTCGCTGACCAACCCGCGGACGTGCTGACCTGCTCGCTGGTCACTCTGGTTCACACACTTGACACACCGGTCCACACACTCACACTGGGGACTCCTGGGCTGATTAGTCTAGAACCACGAACTGAGTACCCACGGCTATCGCTGAGCGTGTTTATATAGGGGTGGTGACAGCTAAGGGTCTGGAATCCTCCATTTCTAGAGTTAAGAGTCCAGAATAAAAAGGATCCAGACCCCCAGACATGTCTCCATCCTCCCCCCCCCCACTTCCCTTTGGCCCCTCTAATCACCCAGTCAAGCAAGAAGGTCGCTGCCTACCTGCTAGACAAGGAGGGAGACAGAGAGAACAAGGAGCGCAGCCAGGGTAAACAATGAGAGCACGCTGGTCCCAGTGTTAATCACTAATCTTGTTACACCACCCCCTTCTTAAGTCTGTTCGTCCCGAACAGATATCTAAAGTCTGGACTCTTCTCCCTGATATGCCGCAAGGTGATCGATGTGCACGACCCTACATTTTCCCTCTTGCTCCTCGTACTATAAGGATGACCAAGTCGTTTATCTGGTTAATTACTTCATATGGGCCCTCCCATTTTCTCTGTAGCTTTGTTGATATTCCCTTTTTCTTCTGTGGGTTGTATAGCCATACCAAATCTCCAGCTGAATAGTTCCTATCGTTTTCTCGGAGGTCGGGTCGTGTTTTCATTTGGTCGCTCTTAATCTTGATTCGTGTCCTTGCAAACTGATGTACTTCTGCCAGAATATTGCGAAGCTGTTCGGTGTGTTCTTGATCAGTTAACTCAACAAGATTCTCAGGACGGCCATATAAAAGGTCACAAGGTAACCGAAGCTCTCAACCAAAGAGCATCTTTGCAGGGGTCACTCCGGTGGTTTCATGGACAGCTGATCTATAGGACAACAAAAACAAAGGAACTCTACTGTCCCAATTATTTTGATTTTCTGAGACGAACATGGACAGGGTTCTGTTCAGTCTTTCAAACATCCCATCCGATTGGGGGTGAAGAGGAGTGGTCCTTGTTTTTTTATTCCTAGAAGATTGGCCATTTCCCGGAATACAGAAGACTCAAAATTACGTCCTTGATCGGAGTGTAGCTCCAGGGGCACTCTGAATCTGCTAAATAGATTCTCAATCAAGGCTTCTGCTACTGTAATTGTCTCCTGATTTTTAATGGCCACTTTGTGAAATAGTCCATCACAACTAGTAGATATCTATTTCCTCTCTCTGTCACTGGAAGTGAGCCCATCACATCCACAGCTATTCTCTCGAAGGGAGCACCTACATTGTATTGGTGCATTCGGCTCCTTCCTCTAGTCCTAGGTCCTTTCCTTGAAGAGCAGACGTCACATTTCCGGAACCAGCTTTCAACGTCGTCCCTGCAGTGCAACCAGTAGAATCGGTCTTTTACTTTCTTGAATGTTTTGTTTATGCCATAATGCCCCCCAGCTGGTGAGTTGTGAAGGTCTTCCAGCACAATTTTGACTCGATTCTTCGGCAATACCAACTGATGTTTCTTGCGCAGACCATCTGCAATTTCCCATGTTCGATAAAGGACGCCATTTTTAATTACGAGGGAGTCCCAATGAGCCCAATAACTCTTCACAGTTGGATTCAGGCCTGACACGTCCTGCCCGTCTGGCTTCAATCCACCTTCTTTCCATTCTATTAATGGACATATGGAATCATATTTCATCTGATATTCTCTTAGACATTCATCACCCCACTCTTGCAATCCAGTACGTCTTATAATTGTTAGTCCTTCTTCTAATTCATTTTCTTCTCGTCTCTGGCAATGCTGGCAGCCATGTTCCTCGCATGCTCTTCTGGATAAAGCATCGGCGTTTCTATGACTATGTCCAGCCCAATGTTGGACTACGAAGTCGTATTGCTGGAGCTTATGTTATATACATAATTATATATATATATGAAAATACTTTCATGTTATTGGTTTAATTTTACTTTACCATACTTACTTATTAAAAGCACCAGGAACTCGAACTCTCATTGCCACACTTATAAAGTACACCACCTATCCTTATCTAGAGCTAGTTCCATCTCTTTCAGGTCAATTATTAAAATATCATCTCATAAGCGTCTAGGTCTATCACTGGTCTATTACTATTGGGTTTATCAGTCAATACTCTGGAGATGCATGTCCTGCCCTCCAAAATTTACGAGACTTTACTATCCTAACGATGACTTATGATGACTTATGATGACTCATGATGAGTATTTTTGTAAGCTCCTCCCCTCACCAATAAATAAATTTGACCTGTGGCTGAATTATGATTCACAGAGAAATATGTAAAATAAAATATTTATAGACAATTTTATATTTCTTAATTTTGTTATGTACATTTATTTCGTAGGAAGTGAGATTTTGCTACATATTTTTAAAACCTTCAGAAGTGTATTGGATGGAGGCCATTTTTCCTATGTGGCAGCCAAGGACATACAGATACATATGTATATTTTAGTAGACTAATCTAGAGGATATAAGGTTCAATAGCAAAACACATTGATTTTGTTTGAACTAATTCAAACAAAATCCTATCCCAACTGTATGTCTTTTATATTAATCTAGTCATAATTATAAATATTTGACGAGAAAAAAATAATTTAAAAGAATTCCCGTGGTTTTTTAATTCTTTAATGAGTTTTAATATAACAGCTTCTTAAAATGTTTTTTGTTTACTATCTCATCTCAAATGATTGAAATTAAAATTATAAGTAATCGATTGTAAAACGTGCGCGTATAAAAAAAAATGACAAAAAATTGCAAGAGTGGAGTCTTAAGATACATAAACAGCAGTTATTTTATATGAATACTAGCCTTTACCCTTGGCGGCTTTGCCCGCAGTAATTGATAAAATCTTTTAATTTTTAACTAAACTGTTTTGGTCATAAATAAAAATTTCTTTCTTTCAAATATCAATGCGTTTTTCTAAGTTCTAGCTGTAAATAATTTTGCCGTATTTTAATTTTCACTTTTAAATATTTCTACTATTTACTTTAATTACAAAATATCAAATCACAAATTCTTAAATAACATCGTTTCAATCATATTATAATCATATATTTATTATTATTTAAAATCAAAGGTTGGGAATAGTCCTATATGTTATTCCAGGACATACTCTACCTAAGTACAAAGTTTCATTCGAATCCGTTCAGCAGTTTTAGAGTGATTGAGTAACAAACATCCAAACACACAAACTTTTGCATTTATAATATTAGTAAGATAAGTAAGTAAGATAGTAAGATTATAGTATTCAGTTGTTCTCTATCTAACGTGATCAACAAGGAAAATTATTAATTTTAAATCTAAGGAGAAATATTAATACTGTAACAAGATTAGTGTTCAACAGCGGGACCAGAACGCTTTCATTGTTTACCCTGGCTGCGCTCCTTGTTCTCTTTGTCTCTCTCCTTTTCTAGCAGGTAGGCAGCGACCTTCTCACTTGACTACGGGATTAGAGGGGAAGGGGAGGACAGAGACGTGTCTGGAAGGGTATGGGTCCTTTTAATTCTGGTATAATATTCTAGAAGTGGAGGATTTGAGACCCTTTGCTGGTACCACCCCTATATATACACAATCAACGATAGCCAGGTGCAGGCGCGGATCCAGAAAATTTTCATAGGGGGGTCATGCTAATTATAAATAACATAACTACTACTACTAATACTACTACTACTACTAATAAATAATAATAATAATAATAGTAATAAATAATAATAATAGTAATAATTAATAATAACTATAAAACCTATACAAAACATTGTTCAAACGTACCTCATATTTTATAAATGCATTAATTGCATTTTCCTCTTATTCTTTTGAGCAAATTTCTCCAAAACTTCATCAGGATGTACTTCTATGTTTCGATGAATATTTAACATGGATAAACCATTTAATCGTTCCTCATCCATATTTGACCTTAAGTATGTCTTTAACCTTCTTAGGGTAGAAAATGATCTCTCACTAGTGCAAGTAGTCACGGGAAGAACAGACAAAATGTGGAGTATAACTTTAATTTTTGGGTAAAAACCATCTGAAGCATGCATTAAGCTGTCAACCGCACTAGATGGACACTCTGCCTTAGATTTATGTTTCAAGCGTTGTTGCCACAAGTCAATCTCTCCACGAAGTTCTGACGAGGTCCCAGGAAGGCCATTAGCATATGTTTGAGCTGCTTGTAATAAAATTTCATTGTCTTGGTTGGCAAATGCTGGTATTAAACCGTATAATGTGATAATATTATTATGTCCAGTTGATGAAAATCTAGTTGACAATTCAGAAATAAGATAGTCCACAAATGGCAGGTAAACATTTAGTCTATAATATTCCTCAGGACTATATGCAGCAACATTTGGCCCATGAGTTTGTGTCCGAAAGGTCCTTGGTATAGTGATGTCAATTTCATGTTTTACAGCCAAATTCACCGATTCATTATAGACCTCTGTATATTTATTAGGGTTATTCCGATAATATTTCAATGTCTCTAAAACATTTGCTACCATATTATAGAAGTTTTTCAGGTCTAACGAAGGGTTTTGAAACTGACGAGACAACGTGACTGTTATACTGAAGATAAATGAAACAATATGCAGAGTTATAATAAATTCAAACCTGAGAACTGAGGTGAGTAAAAGTGCTGACTTTGATGATAGTGCCTCCGCATCAAATACTTGTAGGAAACATACAACTGCATCAAAAACATGTAAGAATTGTAAAAATGCATCGTGTCGTTCTACCCAACACGTCTCACAAAGCGTTTTGAGTTTGCACTTTGTTTCTTCAGGGTATTGTTCATGTGGTTTTGCTTTCATTAAAGCTGTTCGTTTACTGGATTCTCTTACTTCATTTGTTACGTTACTGACCACAGCAGTAGCGTTCCTTATACTTGTTAGAGAACATGCTTTAGAAATGGACAGATTTAGTTTGTGGGAAGCACAGTGCATATATATAGCAAGAGGCTGCTTTTCCCTAATACGAGCTTGCACACCTTTGATTTTACCAAACATGTTAGACCCTCCATCGTACCCTTCACCACGAAGGTTCTCAATTTTTAGTCCCAAATTGTTTAATTTTTCAAGAAGTAAGTTTGTGAGAGCCTCGCCACTGAGATTTCTCGCTTCCACAAAACCTAAGAATTCTTCTCGAATTTTGAGTGAAAGTATGTCCAGAAATCTAACACAAAGACTCATCTGTTCAACTGTTCCAACATCAGTTGTTTCATCTGCTTGTACCGAAAAAAAAATTGCCCTGCTTTAATAGACTTAACAATTTTACTAAGGATAACTTCTCCAAAAGCTTCAATTAATTCATTCTGAGTTGTTTTACTAATAAATGTTGCATTTTTGGGTGCTGTTTTTATGTGATTCTTTAAATCACTATCACCGGCATCAATACGGAATCTTAAAAGTGGTCGAAAGTTTCCCTCATTTTCTGTGCTATCGTTTTCGCTAAGCTCTCCATCATCACGATGACCTCTTAGGGGAAAGTTTTGTCGGCCACATAGTATAACTGTCTTTATCATTGGTATCAAACGTGCTCGATTTTCTTCAATTCTTTTTTTCACTTCACAATTTAGTCTGACTTCAACTGATTGTGTCCTGTTTTAAAATGTATTCTTAAATTCAGAACATTTTATAATTGCTGTTTTATGATATTCATTGGAGGCATGTCCGCAAAGCATTTCATATCCTTTTTTGTAGTTTAGAAACGGAGTCCGTACAAAGCTTACGAGAGATATTCTACTCCTACCTCCTTCCTTTGATCCAAAAAGTACACATGCAATACAATAAGCGCCATTGTCTTTAGCACTGTACGTCAACCAAACAAACTTGTCTAGCCATGATCTTTGAAAATGTCTAATACCTCCTGACTGAACAACATTAGGGAACTTGTAGCTTAGTGGTGGAGTCCACGGTTCTACTAGCATGTGGTATTTTAAATCATCGGAAATAGTTTCAGCTCCAACAAAGTTGCCCATATCAAATTTTTCTGGTCCTACACTTTCTATAGAGATTTTAGTGTTTGAATTAGATCCACTGGTTGAGTGTGAGTCACAAATAAAGTTCACTAACGCACTATTTTCAATTAAATCCACAGTTTCACAAAATTGAATAGCAGGAGGAAGTATCAAAGTCACAGTATCACAATGACAATAGGCAGTAGCACAATAACCATAAAAAACAAAACACAAATATCACACTCACAGTTTACTAAGAGTAAATAAAACCATCATAGGTCATTATAATCACAAAGAGACTGAAATATTTATAAATTACACTTCATTGCACATAAGCATTAACAAAACGAAACACACACGTAAAATGTTCCACGTCTAAGGCCACTTGAACGAATCGCTCCGGTATACTAAAAGTAAATATTTCCAGCTACCTCTGACTGGTTTGAAACAGATTAGCGTATTTTTCACTGGAAGGGGTAAGTCTTTCTAAAAATAGTACACTCCACCCCTATTTAACTTGGTCAATTACTTGTGTTGAAGACAGGTGTATGAGGTGAACAGCCTGCACTAGGAATTCAGTAGGGGTGTGCAAATCTTCGAAATGTCAAAGTCAAAGTTGAAGCCTAAGTCACCTTCGATTCGACTTCGTCACTTCGACAACCACTATAACCTTAGCATATTGAGAAGTTTTGAAGTTATAATAAAACCTCTATAAATAACGAAAATATTTGAAAATCACTAATTACTACCCATTTAAATAAATTATAATAATCACATAACAGCAATAAAAAGTATTTTAACACTAACTTGATAGTGTAACGCAAGCAGGAATAAACTCAGATATGTCAGCATAAAAATAATATAATATAGTGTGTTTTTTCACTACTAAACTTTATCTTTATTTAGAAGTATTAGTAGATAATTTAAAAATTAATAATAGTGTTATTTGATAAAAAAAACTGTATTTGATTTCAGCTTCAACCTTTCTTGCCATGCTTCAATCTTTGCTTCACCTGAGACTAAAAGAACATTCGCACATCCCTAGGAAAGATAAAAACTTTTATGATTTAATTTTTTTGGTATTTTCTTTCTAAATATACATTTTTTAAATTAATTTTCTTAACACCACAGGGGGGTCAGCTGACCCTTTGACCCCCCCCCCTGTATCCGCGCCTGGCCAGGTGAGCTACCTTCTTCATCCTAAGAAAAGAAAATCCTTCCAAACCTCTGTACCGCAGTGACATCATTCACAATCACCACTATTCTCACTCACAGGGTACTAATTTATAACATTGTATTTATTGCAGCATCATTCAACGTTTTCAACAATTCATTGTTTCACTTTCATACCATGAGGATAAGGGCTAGCGACTGCTGCCTGTAACTCACAAAGCATAATTAGCCCTTTCTAAGATGACATAGATTGGCGATTCTGTCAATATGAATATTCTTAGTCGGGCAACAGCTGTACGGCCAGTGTGCTCAGTTCTTGGTTCTCAACCAGTGAGACCGGGAGTGGACCAGCGAGTCCGGTGTTCGTGTGGCGCGTGCTGGTGTGGTGTGTAGTGTACTGGGACCTGTGGCGGGGTGTCGGGAGTGTCTTTAACATTGAAGTGGATTGTGTCGTGGCGGGCGTTTTGGGAAACTGATATTTGGATGTTTGACTATTTATTCAGTGATTTTGTTAACAAGCTGTTTACTGATTTGATATAATTCTATTTCATGTGTTTACTTTTGTGTATTGATTTTAAAAACAATGGACTATATTACATATGTCAGTGAACTTGTAAACCTCTTGTAAAAATATTAGGAGGCGTGACATGGAAATCTGTTTAGAAGTTTACCTGTCAATAACAAAGTGTGTTTATTTTATTTAGAACAATCAAAAGGAAAATACATAATCAGAAGAAAAATACAATAACAAAGCGCGAAGCGCTTATTCTCCCAGAAGGAGAGATAACTCCATATAGATAAGGCAATTTATAGACTTTCCAATACCCGAAAATAGAAAAAGAAATATATAGTTATTAGCTGATTGCCAGTACAACACTAATATTAACAGTCATCATGAGGTCTATAGTTCAAAGTTTGAATAGCCCGCGCATTTAGAAAAAACACAATAACTCCGTTATTACTCCTAACAAAAGTTTCTACTATAATTAATATTAGCTAGAAAATGGGAAATTACCCTAACACGTGCCTTTAAGCAAAACGCAATAAACATGATCATTCATAAGGTTAATATTTACATAGCCGTTAGATATAGGCACAATGTTTATACTTCTTTTAACTTGTGTAATAAGTGCACAAAACTTTACTTCATCATAACTCCAACAAACGTATCAACTTAGGTAATCATAACAAGAAGTTAAATAAATATGCGCCTTCAAACCAAAGGAAATCAACATAATGTTGAACAGTAATAATACAAAGAATCTAACTTTGGACCAAGTCCCAAAACTAACCTACTAGTGCCCTGTGCTCTAAGTTATAACGGTTAACCAGATAATCTCACATATGCAGATGGTATCAAGAAAGGACGGGTGGTAAGCCCGAAACGCAAAGTTTGCCCCAGCGTGACATTAAATTAATATATGTACATTAAACATATATAATTAAAGTGAAATAATACAGACTAAATGAATTAAACTTCGCATAAGGAGACCGCATTCGCAATGAATTGCGAGAAACATTTTTTGGTTAAAATTTAAATGAGTTTAAGTCCCAGACATTAATTTTGATAAGAAATCCCCCCCCCCCCCATTACGCCAAAAATGAATTTTGAATATTTAAATAATAGATCCCGGCATATAGCTTGTCGTCGTCCTCACCTAGGTCAGTCGGTGGTATAAAGAGTGACTATTGAAAACCAACGTCCCAATATATACCCATAATTGTATTCACAGAGAGAAGGGGCAAGGGTTAGGAGGGGGATAAGTAGAAAGAACAAACACGACAAGAGAAGGAGGTCCTAGCGACAAGTAGATTGTTCTAGACGAACATGACGCCAGATCTGCCTCTGGCGTGGCCATGTGGAACCTCAGTCTTCGTTTCCAGCCGGGTGTGGATCGAACCCCGAGCAGCCAGTCGATAAAAAGCTCCACTCAGTCTGTTGTGTAGAGCGTTTCAGAGTGGAGGTAAGAGCTCGTGCTCTTGTGTTGAAGTTCATCGAGGGGGTTTGGTGAGTGTTGCCCCATTTAAAATAGCTTTAACTTGTAACTCGTTACATCCTGTTTAGTTATAATTAATCCAGTGTAATTTTATTTTATTGTGTTTTCATTTGTTTATTAATTTAAAGATAATTACTAGTAATATTTAGCTTAGTGAATTGCTTAGTTATAATTTATTCAGTGTTATTCTATTTAATATATCCTTATTAGTGTATTAATTTACATAATTACTTTAACTAGGCCCTACCTAATTTGTTTAGTTGTTTAGCTATATATTTAATTCTGTAAATTTTTTTGAGTGGTGTTTTAATAATCAAAACCTGGGTAATCTGCGAGTATTTTAATCCATATATAACCTGGAACGTACCCCAATATCCTCAAAAGAACTCGTGGTTCACACGTTCACGTGTGAATGGCCCAAGACCCTCCTGGGTCACGTACAATACTGACTGATTAATAGCATGCGATTATTGATTGTATTATTTTCCTTGTTTCCCCTTTAAAATAATTATTTATAGTTAAAATTGTTTCTGAATATTTAAACCCATTAACCTTTCTAAATTGTATGTTATTCCCTCGCAATGATCTCTAAATTCTTAATATTCTCGTTTTTCACTTCTAAATCTATTTATCTGCTAGTCCCAAGTGAAATGTCTGCATTTATTGCAAAATCTTCCTAAAATTTAAATCATACGCTCGCAACACAGATGCCCACATTCATAATATTATTACCATCAAATTTATGTAAGCTTTATACATCAGTAGACATGAAGAATATATTTCAGGCTCATATAGTTTGGTTTACAGTGATATGAAAGCTGGGCTTCAAATCTCGTCTTTGAGTACAAATGATAGTTTTTCTAAACGGTTTCCCACTATTCCTATACACAAATTCATACACATTTCCTTTAAATGCTACTCTCTTCATAGCTACCTCAATAAGGAAATTAAATGCACCCAGCCCAGAATTGTACTAAAAAGCGATGGAAAATAAAATATATTATAACGTGTTTCATACACAATTGAAATGCTGTAATATCTTCTTGGAATATTTCCACGTCGTTCATGTTTGTTGTTATAGCCCTCCCACGCGACACACTCTGTTGGCAGATGTTGAGAAACTTCTCATATATAAGCAATGAGAAATCCAGAACTCCCCTTCTTCACTGATAATTAATAATGAAGTTTACCTCATCAACTCTACCGTCAAGCAATGCCTGAAGCGATAACCCTTATGCCGTAGATTTCATACCATACTTGTGTCTCAGGCGAGACGTAAGGCTCATTGGAATAATGTTTTTATTCGGTATTAAAAGGCAGTATCAAAGTCATATTTATTTTATAAAATAAACATCTTATTTATTTAATAAAATATATTATATACGATTTGAAGCTGTATTTCAAAGTAGGGGAATTAAAACTAACAGTTTGCTGTCATAAGAACTTAAAATTGAAGCTCAATAGTAATATAAAAACTATATATGATCTTACAATGAAAATTTAAATAAGTTGTTAAAAAAGTTGCTCCATTAATAAGTAAGAAAATACGATTATAAATGAGGCTATGAAGTGTGAGGAAGTAAGAGGAAATACAGTTATATTAACAAGAGAAGACAAAAACACTTATACATGCTCCCTCCTTCTCCCAAAGTGCTCCTAGTCTAATTAGAGCGTTTTGTTAGGACTTAGTTATTGTTTAGATAATAACATGACATTTCTGTTAGAATACCTCCACTCTACTCTCGTTTATAAACTATCGAGATAAAACTCATATCCCCCTGAGCTGAAGGTGGCAGAAATAATTGGGAAATGGTTATTTTGGTATTGTTTCAAAAACTGCTAAGTTAGACAAAATATTTTTAAATGAAATCTCGCTATCATAAATTTATCTAAAATAAAGTTTATCATTATTTTATTTGATCATTCGTTAGTAAAAATATAAAATTATAAATCTTAAAGGAATGAATGACAAGTCTGGCGTACATATTGAGATGGAGGAAAGGGCATAATTTGATGTATAGTATACTGCTATTGCATTACTTCAACTCTGAGAGAGGAACTTTGAATAAATAAATAAAGAAATAAAGAATTTTGGGTGATACTGACTAATGAAGATTAATTACTATAATTTTCAATGAACATGTTCTATCAGGGGTTGAAAAAAAGAACCATATTTGGCACATATTATATTCTTTATATCAAACACAATATTTTCTTTTAAAGCCAGTATTTAGTAAAAGCTGCTGTATTTATGATAAACACTGTCCGTCACATATGAACAGCGATGCATAGGATAGATAACACCTCGCACGCTATTTGCACACCTTGATTGGCAGTGGCAGAAGATCAGCTCAGAACAGTCTTTGAAGCTTTCGGAATAGTTGTCCACAATGGTTTGTATCCACAAGAAGGACTCTTTTTTTATCAGAGAAATATCTGCATCTGGGGTCCAGGTCATTGTTTGGAGTATCATATGCTTGACATGAAGTCTTGAGATGGAAGTGCATTGTTTGCAGTATCGTATGCTTGGCATGAAGTCTTGATATGGAAGTGCATTGTTTGCAGTATCGTATGCTTGGCATGAAGTCTTGATATGGAAGTGCATTTTTTTGCAGTATCGTATGCTTGGCATGAAGTCTTGAGATGGGAGTGCATTGTTTGCAGTATCATATGCTTGGCATGAAATCTTGAGATGGAAGTGCATTGTTTGCAGTATCGTATGCTTGGCATGAAGTCTTGAGATGGAAGTGAAGGAGACGAGAGATTATATCAGAGTTTTGCAGTCTTTATAAAAAAACTGTTGTTTAAATAAATTTAAAATTTCTAGAGTAGAAACTTGAAGTTAAATTTGATACAATTGGTGAACTTAACAGTTTTTGGATATCTGTTGAGGTTGTCGCAGAATTTAATAACAGTGGTTTGTCTTTATTTAAATGTTTGTTATCTAATGCCACTATGCTGATCCCAGATATTCAACAACTGTTGAGATAACAATGTAAAGAAAAATAAGCTATATGTTTCTATTTGTAATGATTTTATTTATTTTGGTCAGTAAGGTTTTGTTATAAAAATTGGATAACACCTATCATCCCGTCCCCTACACTCTCAAATTAAGGCATCTGGTGTTATAGGATATTCTCGATTGATTTTTTTGTTAGTAAACATTATACTGTAGCATTAACTAAATTTTGTTTTTGCGGCTGTAGTATCATATAGACCATTTGATCATGAATAAACCTTTCTCTTCTGTTTCCATAGTGATCCACAAGTGGTTGAAGACTGGAGTACTTTCAGGAATTTTCTTTTAAATATTCATTGTCTTGGTTTGTTAAATCTCTTAAAACACTGACACGGTGTCGCATCTCATGAATGCGTGTAAGCATGGTAAAGATTATCGAATGTAAACTGAACTATTTTTCAAGAATACAGTCAGCGATGAATATGTATTGTCCTATCCACTTTCAAATTCAAACAGACGTTCTTGAAAGCCCAGTATTTTAAATACAAAAGGTAGATGCTGCAAAAATAACCACATCAGATTCAACTGTAACAATTGAAACGTTCTTGTGGTTAGACTCAACACAGTTTTTAACGTGTAAAAGGAGTTTACCATCTCATTTTTCTTGATTGTATGGTGCAATGCCTTCACTGTTGAATGTTCCATTATCCGAGGAAAAGACTTGATCCTCGTCGGTGAATACCACGTGTTCTCTACCTGCTTTTGAAATTGACATCAATCTTGCAATAATATGAAAGAGTTGTTTTTCTTATTTCGTTATCATCGAGATTAAATTTGATGTACTGAACCGCCTCAGGAAAGGTCTCTTTGGCCTGACACGCATTCTTTGTCAAAAACATGTTCCAGCTATATCACAGAGAGTCCGCTTGTGGCTGAAGGGGCAAAGTCCTGAGTGTAAATTAAAATACATACAACATTAATAATAATAGTACAGTTAAAATACTTATAAAGAAAGTAAAATAGATATATTAAAAATTAGAGTATGATGTATCTCAAAACAAACAAGCTGACATATTTCTCGCAAAGGTTTTTACACATTATTACATTTTTTAAACTTTTTCTTTTCACACTTTATTTTGAAAAGAATTGGGCTTTTGGAAAGAAAAAATATATCTGTATCAGTAAAAATGGGGTTACACCTCTTCAAAATAAATCGAATATTTGAGTAAAGAGATAATAGCGATGCAATGTATATCTGTAAAAAAGTAATAACAAATTATAACAAACAGACCCTTTTGTATGAAATAAGCTATTTTGATAAAAAGGCATATAACTTTACTTAATATTGTAATCAACGAAGAAAGATTAATATAAATAATATTTTTAGAAGGGATCGAAAATGACTGGGCTCTAGGAGCTTAAACCTGATAATCGAATGTATAGCCTTCACAGACGATCTTGTGATCTTTTATGATTCCCTAGTCATAGCCGTGAAAAAAATCAACCCACTCAAGAGTCAGCAGCAAAGGTGGGCCTCCAGATCTCCTTTGAGAAAACAAAGTTCATAATGAACATCAAGTTGGTGCCCATAGAGCTAGATGTAGACCAGGGAAAAATAAAGGTGGCAGAAACGTTTAAATACTGGTACCTAGCTAAGTGAGTGGATAGAACCTAACATCTCTGAGAAGAAAGAATCGACACGATGCCACACCAATTAACTAAAGGCGTTTACAATAAACGATCAGTGTCTCTCAATGCCAATCTCAGACATTACTGGACAGTCACTTGACCGGAGGCCCTGTGCGCAGCAGAGTGCCTCACGATGAATAGGAAAACTAGAAACAAAAAAGAAAGATCCTGAGAAAAATCTTGGGCCCAGTCAAAGAAAACGGTTAGTACAGAAGACGGAACAACCATGAACTAGAAGCATATGTGGAAAAGATAAAAGACATGATTCAGAAAAGGAGGATTGCCTTTTATGCTCACATGGTCTGAATGATCTTGAAGAGATTGACAAACTGAAAACAAATCCGCGAATACTGGGCAAAAGTTAAAAGCCCAAGAAAGAAATCAGTTGAAATAACATGGTCCATAGCCGGCCGAAACTAGAAGAGGAAAAATAATATTGTTAGAAAAATCCCGAGTATATTTGGGTTTAAAAAAAGGATGACATCTATAAGAGAGAATTATTAGAGGTTTTGAAAGATATTACCGAATTTAATGGTGCAGAATTACTGCTTTTTTGCTAAGCTTAGGCCTTCTACTGTGAATTAAAAAGACACTCATCAATTCAATGGTAATGCACCATACTTAAAAGTTAATGTCTGAAAAATGTTTCCTATTTAGGATTATTGACTTAAGGTGGAGAAAAGTTTACGCATAGTCTTTTTGCGTATTTTTAATGCATTGATAATAAATTTAAGACCTAACGGCTAGTCATATAAAATATGATGGAAACTTTTTTTAGATCTTATGATGAACATTATTTTTGTGAAAAACATTCTTAGACAAAACGTACCGTTTTAAAAACAAAGCAAAAAACAAAACGTTGACTTTAGTCTCCCAGAGTGTATTTGAGTTGTGTTTCGATGGCTTATAAGAAATGTCATGCTAAAAATAGTATGTGTAATATTTCATGTTGGTATGCAAACATGAACTATCCCCAGAAAGTTTTATACTAACAAAACGCATAAAGACCCATGAGTTTAGCTGTCACTTTTGAAAGATAATAGGAATTTAGAATATGATACCTTGAATGTGTATTTGTCAATTTTGACGATGGTGGGTATACTTTTTAATTTTGGTAAAGGTTTATTATTTTTATATATATGCAGTGCACTTTGATACCCTCTTTGGCTGGACGCAAACTTTAAGGTAAAAGTTTAATATGTATGACGAGGGCAGATTATTAATTGTTCCCACATTAATGTAGATCAAATAAAAATTTAAAGTAAAAATACCCTGATACGTACTCATCCAGGAATCAAAATTGTATCTATTCATCCCAACAAAACTTAACTATTTGAGACTTAACTTTGTTCTTCGCATGGAAATAGTACTATATACAAGGATCGGTTTATGTCGACACTTTTAGAAGATGTTAAAAAAATATACCTACAAGCAACCAGTATTCACAAAATAGTGCATTTTTATATTAAAATCATCAAAATTAACAACATCCTTGGTGACCTGGTGGTCTAGGGGTAAGGTGTCAGACTTCTGTGCTGGCGGCCGGGGTTCAATTCTCGGTCCCGGCACAAATTTATCTGATTACCAAACCCTTCCTTCACCTCTGACAAGAATTCTTGTGAATGTGGGGAATGCCAGGTCTCCACCGTGGTTCGGATTCCTCGTTAAACTGTAGGTCCTTCATTTCATCTCACAATCACCCTACCATTACACATTAGCGTAAGTGCGTATAACCCGAACGGGTAGTAAGACGCGGTGCTAATAATAATAATAACAACATCCTTAAAAACTATCAGTCTTACAATATATCCTCTAGTATATCATTAATATCAACAGGAATTACACTGAATATTAAAAGGGTTGGATAATATGTTCCTATACGGTGATATGACAGAAATTAATTTATTTTTACAGAGCTATGATGGAGGGTAGAATAAAAAAGGATCTTACAAGTAAAAACTCAAACATTTGAATCAAACAGAGCCTCAAAGAACCCATTTTATGGTTATTTAGTGATAAATATGGCGTGTTTTGTACACACTTTTTTGTAGTTACATTTTTACTGTCAAAACAGAAGCGCTCTATTTAAAATGTTAAATCAGATATAAACTTCATATGGCTTGGACTAAAAAAAAACTAAAAGAGAAACATTAAAGATGTTTTTTTTTTAATTTACACTGTTGCTATACATTCGAATTCACAGAACAAGGTGAGCCTTCATTACAGAATTCCTTTATAAAGGCAGATGATAATTTCCTTTTTATATGCGACGCATGTAAAAACAAAGTAGACTATACTTTTAATTAGGATTGGAAACTAATAAATCTTGATGAATAGATGTTTATTTAATGTTTTAAACAAGTCTATTGTGAGTGGGGGCATATTAAGGCTTTCTGAATACAATATTTATATTTAAAACAAATTTGACTAAAATAATAAAGTCAGAACTAGTGTTTCATAAGACAAAAAACCTAAACAAACTGATTGTTTTATAGTTGTAGTAAAATGAATGTTGGGCTTGCTGCGATTATATATTTTTACTTTACTGGCCATTGAAATAATAATCGTTTTGGGTGAAATTTAATGAAAATTCAATTGAATTAATTTTATTTTATTTTATTTGATAACTAATATTAAATACATTACTGTGTCACTTTTATCTTAAATATGATTACAGAAGAAAAGAACTGAATGTTATTAATTATACACGAACTGACCAAATAATTTGACCGAGGTGCCCTATATCTTAAAACGTGGTGGTCCCTTTCTTTGAAAAGCTCCTCTAGGCCAGCTCATAAAATATTTTGTCTATCTCCTACTCCAACCTCTGACAAACTTAGTAAATGTAGAAATATTTCAATGTACTTTTGGATAAACTAGAATTTTATAAAAAGAGAATAAGGTTTCTGATAGTTGATTATGGTACCAATGATTTTGTTTATATGTATTAGTTTTTAAGTAAAATAAAACTTTATAAAGGAGATATGCTCTCGTATTATTTGTAATAAGTGAGAGTAAAATTTTGATTCTCACATTTGTGTATGCTGTGGGAAAAGAAGGATAAACTAGTGGGAATAAGGGGTACTGACTGCTGAACATGCTGCCCTAATGCAGTTTGTAGATAAGATTGAAGGTGAGTTATCACAACGCCACACGGATGATAGTTTTCCAAGACTGAAGAGAAATATGTTACTACTAGAGAAGTCTGAAAAATTGGTTGTTTTGGATAAAGAAGTGCTAGGGTTACAGGTGGATGCTGACGAAGATAATAATACTTTGTATGAAGAAATTAACGACAGACACCTATACCAGATATTTTTCGACAAAAAGACACTATTTGAAGTATATGTTGAGTCGGTAATAAAAGAAGTGTGAACTCAATGTAGTCAATGATGAATTGTGGAATTCATTTGTTTAAGGGTCCGTCATGCTGTATTGGTTTTTGCGTTAGTTTAGATCAAGCTGCAATATTATAACTGGACAAGACCTGATATGAATTGAGACACGATCCAGATGGACTATCAATATAAACCTAGCCCAAAGACGAGCCAAGACAGTTCTTCAGCAGATAGACCATCCCAACACCCAACCTTGGAACATCTGCCACCCAAGGTGCGAACTCTTGCCAGTTGTGACATACTCTGGCCAGCGTGGGTGGAGGGTGGGGGGTGAACTGATCCCTTCGTTGTGACCACCATCATCATTTGAAAGGGTCAGAAGTCACCGGTCTTAGTAGATGTCTTTTAATATTTCCTCTCATTCTCATTAATAAAAATCCATACCTGTATCGTAAGGTGTTAGGCTGGGTAGGAGAACTAGACTGACATCACTTGTTTTTACCGCTCTAACGTTTCAAGACCTAGAGCCCTGTGCAGCAGGGTGAATCCCGGTCGAGTGTACTAAATATTGTTTTTATTAAACCATTTCCCACTATAATCTAATCTAATCTCATCACACACGGGTTAGTTTGCTAGTAATGCTGCATTACTCCTGACTACACCATTATAGTAATATGTAGTGCTGGAGGATAGATAAGACGCAAAGAAAAGAAACATTTATTTTTGATAAATTAGTATACAAAATATACAAAATTTTATAACCAAAAAAGTTATATATGGTTATTACTTCACACTCAGAAAGCCTTCGCCTATAGGTCATTTATAAATAATAGCCTATACATCTTGTTTATTTGAGATATTTAACATGCACTTTATGCACCGACTGATTATATAAGCACACTATAATTTCTATGAGCGATATTAATACGGCCTACCAATTTTACCAATAAATTATTTTCACACACCTTCTAGGGTTCTTTTATATGTCACAATCGTCTTGAGACCAGCGGCTTCACTTCCCCTCCGAATGAAGATGTTCTACGTTTTTCTAACGCTTCAGAAAAATCCATCGACCTTGGCAGGATTTGAACTAATATCTACGACCAAAAATAACAACTTGTATAAAGTAAATGTTTCTTAACAGTTTTGTAAATTTTTGAGACATAATATAAATTATTATATTTTAAATATTATTATTGGGACTGGTTATAGTTCTACACATATTAAAGTGTAACTAAGATGTATCTGATTAAATAAAAATATTGAATAAGATATATATGAATCACTAAATAAATCCTCACATAGAAATATGTAAAACCAAGATTTAAGATATACTTACTTAAAACATATATTTTAAATTTACATTGTATGACTAAACTTAAAACAATAAAAAGAGAAGGAAGAAAAAATAAATGGTATGGAACTCCCCAAAGACTTTCTCGCTTATTGTTTTAAAATGGAAAATTTACTCAAAACTTGTAATATATTTTAAATGAAATAATATACACTAGCAAAACCAAGCATAAATTGCACTATAATTATCTAAGACTTTTTTATTGGGGGTCCAGTTTTAAATTTTATAATTTTGTTTTTAAGGAATTAATGTCATCATTTGTATGTTTGGACCGATAGTAAAAATCAATGTTGGGTCCACAAGGGTCAACACTTCGTATTAAAATTTCAACTTCAGGTTAAAATTTTCCTTCGACATTTTATTATGTGTTGCCATCGCATTGTTATTAAATTCATCATTTATAAATTTTTACCAATAAAAAATGAAATATTGACTATTGAGTATAAAATGGAGGGAGCAGGCTAAGTGATATATGCATCAAAGTGGTCGACACGAGAGGGCAAAGTGGTAGACAGCAAACTGCTAGACACGAAGAAACGACACGGACCAAGTGATCGACACGAGCTGGACCATGTGATAGACAAGCTCCCATATAAGAGGACAAAGTGATAGACAGCCAAGCGACCGACACGAGAGGACCAACTGCTCGACACACATCGAGATGAATCCAGTTAAGAGCGGCTCAAGTGACAGTTATTTCAAAACTAACAAAGTGATAAAAGTAAACATAGGCTTAGAAAGTTGGGTATAGGAATGGTCTGGATCCTCCTAGAAATTGCTGCCCTCCCGACACCCTAGATTTAACTATTCCAAAAAGGGTGAGGTCCACTCATATGTGTATAAACTTAAACCATCGTGTTTTTAATTTTAATAATCTACTTACACATTGCACTCTTTAAAATATATTTTCTAACACTAGTTTTGTTATCATTTCGAATAAATAATAGATTTTGATACATACAATATGGTATCTGAAAATAAAGAATGTTTCTCTGAATGAAAGGAGTTATCGGATCTGAGGAAAGGAGACAAACGTTTTGTTATAAATGGTAAAATCATACTTTAAGAACTAACAAGATGAAATAAAATCTTATATAAAAGAGTATTGCCAGAAACTAAGTTGGTAGCTTATGATCAGGGTTCGATTCCGCCAGGTACAGTAAGGGTGATTTTTCTTAAAAGGTTTTCCACTCTGCCACCACGCAAATTCAGGTGCACTATATATAAATTTAATCTTCCTCATTCTCAACACATTAACGTAATTAGTAAATAAGCGTATAACCCAAACAGGTGGTAGACACAGTGTTACAAAAAAAAATCTAATTGCACTAATGGATTAAAGAAGAAATGTTGTTATTATAAGATATGTACTCTCATTTGCATGTAGGGACAATGTAAACCATTATTGAAATATCACCCTCCATACACCCGGCTGGATTTGAACCCAGATATCCCCGTCATTGACAGTCCAGTCTATTTTGAGAATGACGCCTTAGACCATCAACCATCGAAGCTAAGAACATTTTGTTGATGTTGCGTTAGCACCAGGTTTATTAATGGGTTAGAATAAGGAGCTAGGTTAAGATGAAATAATCCCGCTGGAACCCCCCCCCCTTAATATCTATAAGGCGAGAGAGGCAGTAAATTAGGTAAAGAGTTACCTGAATGAACATAACAATTTTATTTAGTAAAAAAAACAATAACAAGCTGAGCAAACAATCAACACCGCGTGAAGCGCGCTTTTCCGTCCAACGTGGAAATCAATTACATCAAAGGTAAACATAAACGTTACCTCCTCAAAACAAATCACGTTACATTAAACCCATCAAAGGTAACGGTCCGGGATCTCAGTGACATGGTCTTTGGTTTATGGTTCTTTGGTTACTTCGCTAAATTGATTAGTTCCTAAACTGGTTACTCTAGCGTTTAAGTTATCCACCCTAGTATAAATATATATCTTTCTTACAGGCGCCCGTAGCAAACGTGACGTCATAGCAATTAAACAAGGCCACAAGGTAATAATAACCCAACAACCCTAGGCGTTAAACTTGGCGAACAAAGTTGAGTCCAGAAACAGCTATACTTGAAAAATAACATAAGCCGGGTTTCGAACCCAGGACCAGACAATCTCTGGTTAAAAGCTAATATTGGCAAACGTATGAAATACAAATAAATAGGGCTCAGACCCTGAATATAAGTGGTGGCGAAAGCGACGGTCTAACTCCCAGCCGCGATAAGCGCGTAGCATAGTCAAAATTCAAATAAAAATAATTTAATAACAAAGTCCAAATAATAATTTAGAAAGAGTTCCCCCCATGACGCCGAAATAGTAAATTTGGTAGGAAGGTAGTATCCCCCGAAACCCAGTCGCTGCCCTCACCTCTTATCCTCGAGCCGGTGGGGTAGTAAGTGACCTGAGATCCCGGTACCGCTAGTAATTATACGAAATATAATTCTCAGAAAAGGGGGGGCGGATCGAAGGAAGGGAAGGTTGGAGAACATTACAAACAAGGGGGGAGGAGAAGTTCGAGGCTCATATCGAAACACGTAGCACCTTCGCGAAGCTCGGCGAAGGCGGAAACGGAACTCTTCTATCCATTTTCTCTGCTGGCCGAACACGTGGTCGAGCCTCATTGCCGGCCGGCGCAGACACGCCTTCAGTCAGTCTATTGTATTTGGCGAGAGCGGAGGTCGCTGGTCAAGCTAGTGCCGCGTGTTGACCCAGTTGGCTGTCCCAGTTGGTGATTTTTGTTACAATGTAAGTTGTTACATCCTCCCCCCCTGACGGGATGTCAGAAGGAGTCCTCAGCAGAAGGCGTAACGACAGGGCGGTACCTTCCCTGCCGTTAGTAGCTGACAATGGGGAGATGATCCACACGAACCCTCATGACAGTCCTTGGATAGCTGGCCTCACGGTCAAGTAGTAGGCCCACCCGGTAGTGGTGCTCTGACAGATCCTGGAGTAGCTCACGCCGGAGTACTACACGCACGGCACTGACGCTCTCGATCTCCTTCTTTCCGACGACCCACTGAAGCTGAGACTCGTCCCACATATCAGTCGGCCCAGCCAGCCTCCGACTTCTGTAGCAGACGCGTTCGATATCTCGCCCCGAACCAAAAGGGAAGGGGAAGGAAGGGTGAAGACCTCTCTGAGAACAAATAAACTACAGTTACAAAAATAATATAAGTGTACAGTCTACAATGCTCTGACACGGCTGCTGGCAGGCGCAGTCCATCTAATCCAGTTCATCACGGCACTTAGTGCGCATCCACATGAGGCTATGCCTCCAAGTAGACACAACAGGAACAAGAGTGTTCTACAAGGGCAAGCACTGCATCATCTTCCTTTTTCTTATAGTACGCGCGCACACACGCGTATGGATTCTCCCAAGTTCTCAGAGTCACACTCAAACATAAGTCACTAACCATTAGATATATATAGAGGTTCGGGTAGGCCTACCCCTAAGATTTGAATCAATGTCCAATATAACAAATAAGCATAACCTACGATAAACCCTAAACTTTACACTATATACCTATATAACCTATGATAATTCCTAAATTTTACTCCATATACACATAAATAATTCTTAACCAATAACACGTCCTGCCTTCTTGCACAGGACGTGGACTCACTACGTCACCGCCTTGAGGTGGCTAACGTGGGCGCGGCGGGTTACAGAAGGGTCCGCAATGTCCACTAGTAGGACTGAGACGGGCGTTAGGAACTTGTCGATGTGCCATGGCCCACTCCATTTGAATGCCAGCTTAGCCGACGTCTTGTCCATCGCCGAGCTCAAGGGGAAGCATTTACAAACTACTTTGTCACCCACATTAAACGGGACGGGGACACGTCCCCGATTGTAAGTAGCAGCTACTTTCCTTCTAGACTTTAACAAATTTTTATAGGCGAGTTCACACTTCTCTTCAAAGGGGCGGTCATGGGCGTCAGATAAGAGCGGGTCAACATCCCACGTAGTTAAGAGGGGGTGGTTTAAATCCCTATTCAAGAAGACCGAGGCAGGAGTGGCTCCGACTGACTCGTGGTACGCGGAGTTGAACGCGACGTTCAGAAAGTCGAGGTCCTTGTCCCCATGAGAGTGGTCCTGGTGGTGGAAAATAGTTAGCGCCACATTTAAATTCTTATTAAAACGCTCAACGTGGTTGGGGGAGGGGTAGTATGGGCTGGTGGTCACGTGTTTGACCCCCCAAGAGAAGCACATGTCTTTGAAAGCCTTCGAACGGAAACAGGGGCCATTGTCACTAACCACAACCTTAGGGGTTCCAAGAACGCCCCACACCCGCCTAGATAAGGCATTCACAGTCGTAGATGCCTTCATGTTCCTGAGGGGAATTAACACCACAAATTTAGAAAATGCATCCAGCACTACCAAAATAGACGTGTTGCCCTGGCAGGAACGCGTAAGGGGCCCAACATAGTCAACAAAAACTTTCTCCCAGGGGCGTGTGGCAACGTCAGCAGAATGAAAACCAAATTTCGAGTTTTGCGAGGGTTTGGCCCTTTGGCAGGCCTCACACTTGCGCACCCATTCCCTTACGTCCTTGGGCAAGTTGGGCCAATAAAACTCCTTGGAAACTTTCCTCTCAGTTTTGAGCACCCCACAATGCCCACCCAAAACAGAATCGTGGAAATACTTAAGGAGCATAGGTCTGAGCTTCTCGGGAATATAGTATTTGGGTCTCCCCCTAATATTAGTCACTAAGAGACCCTTGCGCAGGCGATAATTTCCAACTACTTCCCCAGTTCTAATCCTATCTACGAGCTGTTTACAAAATTCATCATCGGACTGATGAGCACCAATTGAAATAAAAGATTCTGGGATGGTGTGAATCACGCCTAGCGTTCCCGCCTCCGCTTCATCTCCTACAGGGTCAAGATCCTCTGCCATCCGCGACAACGCATCTGCTACAACATTCTCTTTACCCGCGACATGATGGGTAGTGAAGTCAAACCTAGAAAGCCTCCAGATCCAGCGGCCTATTTTACCCAGCTGTTTGGGGTGGTTCCATAGCCAGGTCAGCGCCATGTTGTCAGTATACAGGTCAAACTTTCTAAGCTCTAGGTAGTCTGAGAACTTTTCTACCACGAAAACACAACCTAGGCATTCTTTTTCGTACGTACTGTACTTTTTCTCAGCAGCATTTAAGGTCTTGCTGGCGAACGCTACCGGCCTACATCCATCAGGGGTTCGCTACGAAAGCACCGCGCCGAGGGCAATTGACGACGCATCAACATGTAAAATAAAAGGGAGGGAGAAGTCGGGCATGCGCAATACCGCCGGAGAGACAAGGTGCCGTTTGAGGGCGAGAAAAGCATCATTTTGTTCCCGACCCCACGCAAATACAGCTCCCTTTTTCTTAAGGGTGTTTAGCGGGTAAGCTAACTCAGAGAAAGAGGGGATAAACATGGCGTAATATGCGCACATCCCCAAAAACCTAGAAGTTCCCTTTAAATTCTTCGGGGTAGGGAAGTCAAGAATAGGCTTGACTCGCTCAGGGTCAACGAGCAAATTTCCCCGGGAAATAACATATCCCAGATACGGGACAGACTCCTTAGCCCATGTAACCTTTTCAGGATTAACAGTGAGTCCAGCAGAGCGCAGACGTTCTAACACAGTTTCTACGTGACGCAAATGGTCCTGAAGTGAATTACTATAAATGCAAATATCATCGAGATAATTGAAAACAAATTTAAATTTTAAGTCGGCAAGAATATGATCTAACACTCTACTAAGCGCTTGTCCCCCGCAACTAATGCCTAGCGGGACTCGGTTGAATTCATAAACCTGCCACGGAGTTATAAAGGCGGTAAATTTCTTGGATGGCTCTGAGAGCGCGCATTGGAGGAAGCTAGCGTTAAGATCAATGAGACTGTAGTACCTGGCTTTACCAAGGTGTTGGAATGCCGACTCTAGGCTAGGCATCGGATAAGGATCGAAAACAAGTTTCTTATTAAGTTTCCTGTAGTCAACAATGAGGCGATGCCCCTTGCCCTTGCGGGGAATAATGAAAGCGGGTCTGGCATAAGGTGATTTATACGGGCGAATGACTCCTTTTTTTTCTAAGTCGAAAATCAGATCTCTAAAAATCTCCATTTTGGGAGGAGCGCATGAGTATGGCCCTGACCGTACGGGGACGTTGTCAAGAGCAACAATGTCGTAAGGGAGAATGTCGCATTTCCCCCACCTATCTGTGATTACATCAGAAAACCGGTTAACTACCCTTCGAATGGCCTCTTTATCCCTATCCAAAGGAAACAAGCATGGCGGCGTTTTCTCGGTCGCAAACGAGACAAATTCCCCTGGCGCAAAACTAAAGGAGACTATACGTTTTCCCATATCCAACCTAGCGTTGGTCTCAAACAAAAAATCGTTCCCCAAAATCATGTCAAACGGGAGGGTCGGCACTACGTAAAAGGAACGTTTCCAAGAAAACCTGTCAATTTTAATGGAGAGACGTACCTTATGGTCTACCATTAAACATTGCCCATTCGCAACAGTGTACGATTTCGGGCCAATATCTTCACACATAATATTAACTTTGCCCCCAATAATACCAAGAAGTTTCTCACTAATGAAGGAGTTGCTCGCCCCAGTATCAAATAACCCTAAACATCCCACAGGACCAATACAAACATTAACCATGGGATTCAAAATCCGCGGCATAAAACTTACAGACGCGGCCGTACCACGGTCGCGAACGCGCCTTATTAGTTTACCTGCCTGCACTCCCTCTGAACGTGCCCCAATCTATTGCAGCGGAAACATCTAACTCTAGAAATGTCACGAGGCCCGCGGCCCCCCGGTTAGCACCCACAGGGTTACTACCTCCCAAGTACCTAGAACGGTTCCCGAGCGGACGAGCGCCGATAAGCGGCACAGGAGAAATTGCTCCGGGATTTGAACCCGACTGCGCGCGGCTTACAACCTCAGGCGTATGCGCATTGAGATATTCCTCTTCTGAGAGAAGAGTCTCTTCAACGTGCGAAGCCAAGGCATAGAGATCAAGTATACAAGTTGGTTTACTTGAGAACACAAAATGGCGCCTGGTAAGCGGCGACACATTCTCCAAAATAATATTTACAAGTTCAGGCTCCTTAAGATCGGCAATGAGTACGCGAGCTGCCTCCGTGATAGATAGAACAAAGTTCCTAAAAGTTTCACAAGGAAACTGAAATCCATGCACAACCTCCCTGCATAACTTCTGTCTATCTCTACTAGGTAACAACGTATTAGAATCTGGTCAGTTACTGCCTTAACTGATAAACCTGCCTGAATACCCCGGAAAATAATTCGGTTAAGAATCCCGACGTTTTGGACAAACACAATGTCAAAAACTCGGGCTCACTAACGAGTTGAAGGCGGGATGCCCGGCTAATTTCAACCAAGAAGTTAAATAACTCCGTGTAGTTCTGACCACTACACACAGGAATGCGACCTAATATTTCCAATAGGACCTTACTATGACATTTAACAGATACCGCTGGCGTTTGGAGGACGGGGGGGGGGGGGAGGGCATCATCGGTTGTTCACCACTCGCAACTGTGTCCATGCCGAAATCTGCCGGAGATTCCCCAACCTCACTCACTAGTTCGCATAAAATAGACCTTAACTCACCCACCGTTGCGTTGGGTGGAGTAGGGGTGGACCAATTTTGGAGCTCGGCGATGAGTTGTTCACGGTTCAGTCTGTAGACATCAGATCTCGTCAGTTTGGTTGATGGCTTGTCGTCTGGTTTCAGCGGAGGAGCCATGGCCAGTGACAGTATGAAAAAAGATACAAATAGGTATTAGTACAATGGATTACATAAAATATAACCCTCTGGCATATTTCCCTTTTTTGTTTAATTACCTTTAAACAGAATTTCTCGGGATCTTCCCAAGCCCATACCTTATAGAGCCATAGTCGTTCGAGGCATGAACTAAGGACCAAGAGCATAATATAGACGTAAACGTCAAAATTATAAAGCCAATAATTACTAACCCGTAACCATCAACCATGTAACCACTAACCAAATAATCACTGGTAACCACGGTAACCATGCTAACCACGCTCTGCTACCATTTTGGAACCCCCCCCTTAATATCTATAAGGCGAGAGAGGCAGTAAATTAGGTAAAGAGTTACCTGAATGAACATAACAATTTTATTTAGAAAAAAAAACACAAACAAGCTGAGCAAACAATCAACACCGCGTGAAGCGCGCTTTTCCGTCCAACGTGGAAATCAATTACATCATAGGTAAACATAAACGTTACCTCCTCAAAACAAATCACGTTACATTAAACCCATCAAAGGTAACGGTCCGGGATCTCAGTGACATGGTCTTTGTTTTATGGTTCTTTGGTTACTTCGCTAAATTGATTAGTTCCTAAACTGGTTACTCTAGCGTTTAAGTTATCCACCCTAGTATAAATATATATCTTTCTTACAGGCGCCCGTAGCAAACGTGACGTCATAGCAATTAAACAAGGCCACAAGGTAATAATAACCCAACAACCCTAGGCGTTAAACTTGGCGAACAAAGTTGAGTCCAGAAACAGCTATACTTGAAAAATAACATAAGCCGGGTTTCGAACCCAGGACCAGACAATCTCTGGTTAAAAGCTAATATTGGCAAACGTATGAAATACAAATAAATAGGGCTCAGACCCTGAATATAAGTGGTGGCGAAAGCGACGGTCTAACTCCTAGCCGCGATAAGCGCGTAGCATAGTCAAAATTCAAATAAAAATAATTTAATAACAAAGTCCAAATAATAATTTAGAAAGAGTTCCCCCCATGACGCCGAAATAGTAAATTTGGTAGGAAGGTAATATCCCCCGAAACCCAGTCGCTGCCCTCACCTCTTATCCTCGAGCCGGTGGGGTAGTAAGTGACCTGAGATCCCGGTACCGCTAGTATTTATACGAAATATAATTCTCAGAAAAGGGGGGGCGGATCGAAGGAAGGGAAGGTTGGAGAACATTACAAACAAGGGGGGAGGAGAAGTTCGAGGCTCATATCGAAACACGTAGCACCTTCGCGAAGCTCGGCGAAGGCGGAAACGGAACTCTTCTATCCATTTTCTCTGCTGGCCGAACACGTGGTCGAGCCTCATTGCCGGCCGGCGCAGACACGCCTTCAGTCAGTCTATTGTATTTGGCGAGAGCGGAGGTCGCTGGTCAAGCTAGTGCCGCGTGTTGACCCAGTTGGCTGTCCCAGTTGGTGAGTGTTGTTACAATGTAAGTTGTTACACCGCATTAGTGTAAAAGTTAGATGTAAAAATCACAAGGGTGGTAACTATCAGCCCAAACCACTCAGTCGGAATGATTACTCTTATTCAAGCTACTCTAAAACCTTATTAGACTGTGTGACAAAAACGTTATTTAGGAGGTCAAACAATACCAACACCTAGCATACAGTGTTATTTAGGAGGTCAAACAATACCTACACCTAGCATAAAGTGTTATTTAGGAGGTCAAACAATACCTACACCTAGCATAAAGTGTTATTTAGGAGGTCAAACAATACCAACACCTAGCATAAAGTGTTATTTAAGAGGTCAAACAATACCAACACCTAGCATACATTGTTATTTAGGAGATCAAACAATACCTACACCTAGCATAAAGTGTTATTTAAGAGGTCAAACAATATTTTCACCTACCATAAAGTGCTATTTAGGTCAAACAATACCAACACCTAGCATAAAGTGTTATTTAAGAGGTCAAACAATACCAACACCTAGCATAAAGTGTTATTTAAGAGGTCAAACAATACCAACACCTAGCATACAGTGTTATTTAGGAGATCAAACAATACCTACACCTAGCATAAAGTGTTATTTAAGAGGTCAAACAATATTTACACCTACCATAATGTGCTATTTAGGTCAAACAATACTTACACCTAGAATACAGTGTTATTTAGGAGGTCAAACAATACTTACACCTATTATACAGTGTTATTTAGGAGATCAAATAATACCTACACCTGGCATAGTTTTATTTAGGAGGTAAAAGAATACTTACACCTAGAATAATATTATTTAGGAGGTCAGAAATACTTAGACCTAGCAAACAGTGTTATTTAGGTAAAACAATACCTACACCTAGCAAACAGTGTTATTTAGGTCAAACAATACTTACACCTAGCATACAGCGTTATTTAGGAGGTCAAACAATATGTACACATAGCATAGTTTTATTTAGGAGGTCAAACAATACCTACACCTAGCATACAGTGTTATTTAGGAGGTCAAACAATACTTACACCTAGCAAACAGTGTTATTTAGGTAAAACAATACCTACACCTAGCAAACAGTGTTATTTAGGAGATCAAACAATACTTACACCTAGCATAAAGTGTTATTTAAGAGGTCAAACAATACTTACACCTAGCATAAAATGTTATTTAGGAGGTCAAACAATACTTACATCTAGCATAGTGTTATTTAGGAGGTCAAACAATACTTACACCTAGCAAACAGTGTTATTTAGGCAAACAATAACTACATATACATTTTAGGCAACATATTTAGATCCGTCTCATCAATATTTCAGATTAGATTTTCTTTTGCGGTCGCAATACTTTTACCTTTTGTGTTCAAAAAGTTAAAAGTTATATATATTTACGTATAGCTTGCTTGAAAGTTATGGGTTTATAAAAAATACGATTCTTATAAAATATTTGTATTATAAAGAGACCTACATATTTGTTGCGATAAGTAATTTTATATCTCAAATAGTTTAGGAGATAGTATAATAAAAAAAATTGTACATCACACCGGAGCCCCCAAAAAATTCATTTTGCCGAAATATTGAGAGAAGCCATTTTGTTTGGAATATTTATAAATGTTTAGAAATGAAATTAAATTAATGTCGTTAAAGTCGATTTTGAGGAGCTCGACTTTTTCTCTTTTTGCCATTCCGTAAACTACCCTCAATTTTAGGGTTAGGTATCCAATTCCAAAAACGCCTCCGGGAACCTTATGAAAACCCTAAATACCAAGTTTTATCCCGATCGGTAAAATATTTTTGGCTCCAGTCGGAGGTACAGACAGACAGACAGACGGAAATTCAAAAACAACTTTTTTGGATTCGGGGTGTCATGAAACGTCAAGAATCATCAAAATATTGATTTCGATTATTTTTACAATCACTATACTTTCTCTACCTGTAAGAAAGCGAGAAAGTAAAAAACCAGCCATGAGACAAAACATAATTAATTAACTAAGTATGTAACGAATAGTTGATTTTATTAGAAAGACAACAGAAAAGTAAAATTAATTTAGTAGATCAAACCATTTGGACATCGCAAAAAGACATAACCCTTCCCCCATCACTCCTTCCAAACAGTCAAGAAATAATTATAGGACATAAGGCTTTCTCTAAATCTGGCCTTGGGCGTAGCCTAGGCAAACTTCTCTGCAGTCGTGTGTGGAGGTATAGCATACCACGCGGGCTGAGCCAATAAGTTGCTACCTTACAACTTCGACGGGGTGTAAATGCTGCTACAATTTTTCCTCCGGTTAGAGGACAGCTGAAGTAGCTTTACAGTTGAAATAGGTAGGATCACACATCACACATCACCACATCAAATAAAAATTAGTATTTCACGCCTAGAGCTTTTGGCTGCTTGAATTAAAGGATGTTTAGTTCATTTAGTAATGGGTAGAGTTACAAAACCAAACATACTACTGTGTCATATGTGGACTATGGTCAGACTCTGGTGCACTTCTATAATCGATTCTTTGAGATGAGTAGTGGTCAGTGCTCCTGAGAAATCGAGTGACCGAGATCAGATCAGTTTTCTGCAGTCTTGAAAACAAATTTCAGGGAGTTCAATCCCATCTGATCCACCTTCTCTGTCTCAAATTTTGAAATCCAAATGCTGAGAGGAATCCGAAGAGCTGGGGAACACATGCAAATTGGCCATGCGAGACTTTACGGTATGACGAGGAAGAGTGATACAAGTAACTATTCTTTGTAGACAGTGACTATGCTATTTGGTTGAGGGTAGACCATTCTCAAGGTGGGAAGATGTGACAGACATAATAAATATGGAGTTATTTCGTTGTTCTGTTGGATGAACTAGCATTTTTTTTTTTTAAATTGCATAGTGCACAGAACAAACTTTTTCCTGCTTTTTTCTTAAAATAGGCATTTACAAAAACCCGTAGAGTTTGTGAAACGAAATAATAGGTATGTACTATACATTGTTGTATAAACATTACACCAAAGATCATAAATTAAATAATATACACTGTTAATTACTCTATGTCATTACGAACTTGGAAGGAACATGGTTACATAAAATTTTAGAGAAAACAGCTTTGGCCAATAAGGGGACAGCTTGCATGTGGTTATAATTTTATGTATATTTAGTACTTTTCACTTGTGCATTAAGGAGACAGCAATCATCTATAATAATTGTCCATATTTTTCTTACTTACGCGTCATGCTTGTGCTTTAAGGGGAAAATGTTCCCTCGTCATGTTCTACCTGATATGTTTCACTAAAGCTGGTTATATTAATTTAAGGGGGCTTTGTTTCTCATGTTATATGACTTTAGAAATAGGGAGAGTATTTCAAGGGAGATTATGTCCATTGTCATAATTCTTAATTTTGGCAAGCCGCGCTTAGTGTGGACTCGGCTCATTGAAGCCACGACCTTGCCCTAAGTACATATTTGCTCTGAAGAGCTATCTATGTTTATATAAACTTATTCTATACATTTTTATGTATCAAATTTTTATGCGAAAACAAAGTTATTGTCGCCGAGATGTTGTTTTTCCATTTTGGGTACAGTTTTTCCCAAATTTAGTTTTTCCCTCTCCTTCAAACACTCGTGATAACACCAGCAATCAGAGTAGACGTGTGTTAAACACTCAGGCAGTCAAAGAGCTGTAGATGAACTAGTTATTCCAACTAAACTATTATTTATGTAGTAGATGAATGCTTTAGTAACCAGAACTAAAATGTAGAGCAAATTAATCCTAATATTAAATTTGTGATTTTAAATTTATGTTATCTCCCATATAAATCAAACCCAGTCTAATCGTTGGTAGGGAATGCGAGACTAACTAGCACATGAACACAAGATACTTGAATATGTATATCTAGCGCCGGATTATAATGATTATTTTACATCCATCACTGTTTCCAGCTTGTGTTCTGGGTCATTTATTTATTCAAGCCATATATGCTCCACTACCAGCTTACTAGGCCTGTCATAGCATCGTATGTCCTGAGACTAGAACACACAACAACCAGCCCCGTCCGTTAATTTAACACTGTGAGACGGTACATTCATATTTTACCAATGATGCATATTTCGGTCATGCCGGGACCCTTAGCTCAGTAGACAGACTGGACTAAGGTGTCGGATGGCGTGAGATATGACCGATGCACGTTAGACCAGGGTGATCAGGCCATATACTAGCTCGGTAAGGATTCAAACCAAAGACACCGGGACATGCGTGCCGTTAGATACCTTAGAATATGTGACCATCGGGTGGAATGTTACTTAAATAATAAATATAGGCACCTTAGTGTATACATTAGTAGCCTAATACCCTTAAAAATTCTTAATGAGATCTTAGTTAAACACTAGTTTAGCCCAAACCTACCCAATGGCCTAATTATATAAGGTGTATTTCTCACATTAGACTGAACTGCTGATTACAGGGAGATTGGGGTTCGAATCGCAGTGGGATCACATAATGTTTTTTATAATTGATTTATCTCTCTCCTTCCTTGTATAGTCCTATGTGGATATATTATCTCTGAAAAAAATCTGTTTTCCTAATCCTTACTCCATTAGAATGATTATTATCAAATATGAGTGAAACAAAAACAAAAGAGCTAAAACGAGTTTTTATTTGTTTTTCTTTTAGCATTTCAATCTTCCAAAACAGGATAGTGTTTTTGTGCCATTGAATTATGTAAAATGTCTGCAGTTGCGTAGTTCAACTATTCTTGCTAAGCCTTAACAAAGATGTTTTGTTCCTGAATGTGTAGTTAAGTGTCAAAAAGAAACACTTCACTTTGCTCTTAGCACCACACTCAGCGCTGAGATCTGTTAAATAACAACAGAAAGAGGAAAATAAGTCATATATTCCGAAAGAGGTAAGCATAAAATTGTGATAGGTGGTAAATAAACAAAGTAGATACAAAACATATTGCTGGTTACTTTTATGTTTTTATTTCACAGGAATATATGTAATATAACATAAAAAGGGGCCTAGTTTATTCATTCCTAAAAAAAAAAAACACTTTTAATTGTAAAAATAAGAAGTACGGCCATAAAATAGTTCATGGTAGGGATAATTAAATCAAATCCAAACTATTTTTAACGCGTTAATTCTCTACACTTGTTTGTACCATATATTGAAATAAATAACATTGGGTTCTGATCCCAAGGTGCCATTATTTCAGATATATTTTAAAACGTTCAGAGATACAACATTTTTAATCATTCTTATAAGTGTATTATATCACCCTCAAGAAACAGACGTGAATATTCTCTCTAGAAATGATATGAGCTCCTGGAACTGACACGCTTCTCCGACTCCACATGCAAACTTTGAAACGTGTCTTCTCCATTTACCTTCTCTTAGCTCCACCGTGATTAGATCTGTTTAATGTTCAAAGTGCAATTGTACTGACGACTTTATATAGTCTAAAAAAATAATATGAGGTGGAATGTTGAATATCTACACTATAATGGGCCTAGCACCCAAACTAATCTTAAGTATTAGCCTGTTTGGTCAAAGAAAGGCCCCCTAGTGCAGAGCTTACTCTAATATTTATTTATTTTAGTAGCTGTCACGCTGAAAAGAGACTACGTATTATGACTATACAGAGGAACAGATTGAGGACGATAATTTATAGACTACTGATAACCACGAATCATTTGACATGGCCAATGTGTTTAAATACTTAGGTTCAATTTTAACTAGCAACAACGATGTTAGAGTGATTAGGAAAATAATAAAGTCGGGAACTGGATAATATTAGTCGGTCAATAAGTTGTTAACATCTCGCCTCCTTTCAAGGGATGTAAGACTCAGATTACATAAAAAAACAATAATGTTAATGCTTGTTCTCTATAGGTGTGAAAGGTGGTATCTTATCTTACAAGATGAAAACAGATTTAGGATGTACGAAAACAAGGTGGTTAGGAAAATATTTATTCCATAAATGGATGAGGCAACTAATGAGTGGAGGAGGTTACATACTGATGAGTTAGATACCCTCTACTCATCACAAGAAATTGACTACGATGGGAAGGACATGCAGAGCGAATGGGAGATCTTAGAACCGTGTTCAGGGTACAACTTACTGACAAACTCAAAGGGAAGACCTATGCACAGATATGAGGATAGAATTAGAAGGAACTGAAAGGGGTAGTGTATTCCCTGGGGCATGAACCACTGGTAACCAGGCTCCGGAACAGCAAACAACAGTGGGTTCCGAGTGAAAGCTGTGTTTCAAACTAAGATTCTTAGTGGATAGTTTAATGTATGATTTAGATCCTGATTTTAATAATAAGATCATTATTGGATAACTATAAAGTTATTAGAAACGGGTTCACTAATTCATACGTCAAATCAAATGAGCTACAGCCTGTACTATAATATTTACATAAGTTATCGTCTGAACTGACTATACTGACTACACTTTTATATCGTCAGTTCGCGTGGATATGAATCATGAGCGAGGGATGAATCCTGGATAGCTCATTGCTAGAAAATTGACACGCTAAGATCCTGGGGTCAATTTTATTCTAATGTCAAGGAGTCAGTTTTCATCTGATTAAATTAATTAAAGTTTATTCTCCTCCATACGAACATTAACGTGATTAAAGTGATTTACAGCGTGTGTGATTATTAATTATTTAATGAAGCCGTAATTCAAACCAAAACTCTTTGTGGTGAATTTAAATGTATGACAACAACTCCAACAAGTAGGGAGCTACAATGTCGTTAGCAAATGATATATACACCACACATATACATCTCCTACGTTTGTTATGAGTGTATTATTATTATTATTATTATTTAGCATCGCGTCTTACTACCCGTTCTGGTTACACGCTTTAAGTACTAATTACGCTAATGGAATAGGAATTGGGAAGGTTGTATTAGAGGAAGTGAATCCGCATTTGCGTGGAGGAAGAGTGGAAAACTATTTTTGAAAAACCACCCCCAGTTCACCCGACCAAGATTCGAACCTCAATCTCCCCGTCCTCAGCAGTCGAGCTCAACACGACTAGCGCGTTAGCCAACTACGCCACCGAGGCAGGTTCCCCAAGGACGTAGCCAGCAATAATTTCAGGGGGTGTTTGGTGGACACATCCCCCAATTGCTGGAAGCTAGAATAAAAAAAAAGATAAAACAGTTCTAGAAGATATCTGAAGTGGTTTTTTTTTGCAACATAACATCATAACTGCAAAGGCTAGGAAAAATTCTGAATATTAAACACCTCTAGAAGGCATCTGAAGCTTTTTTTTGGCAACATAACCCCCTAAAGAATGAAGACTAGGAAAAATTATAAATATTAGACACCTCTAGTAGCTCTCTGAAGTGATTTTTATGGTTACAGTTCCCTAATTTGTACTTGTATTTTAATTTAGATATTTTTTGAACCATAAATAAAGCCATATATATTTTGTTAATAAAATTTCGAGGAGGGTTTGGAACCCCAAACACCCCCCCCCTTCCACTTCCCCATCTACAGCCTTATATGTACCCGAAAACAACGTATATAAAATCATTCATTGTTTTAAATTCATATCGATTCTTGTTCGATTTCACCTTTTTATTTCGTTTTCTCTGTTTTGATGCACGTTGCTTTTTTAGGGTTGAACCTAGCCATGTTCAATAAACACGCCAAATTATCATTTTATTTTTAAAATTCCTAAATAAATGCAGTACTCATGTGACATTAGATATCTTTTCAAAACTTTTAAGATCTTTTAATGTTCAATTTACAACCAGTAATAAAAGTGAAAATAAGATATGTTTATACATTCATGACGTTATATATAATATAGAGATAAACAATAAGTTTAAAATCAATACGCGTTTTGATGTACCAAGAGATGAGTTCCTTTGACACTTTAGAGTTGAAGAATAAAACTTAACACAGTACAATATTATCCAAGTACCAAATTACTAGAGGAAGGAAAAAGAGACAAAATAAATGTCACAACTCGTCACTCAGGTAGTAAGACGCAGTGCTAAAATAAAGCACTTAAGGTTGAGTCATTAGACGTAGACCTGGCAAACCCGATCCTTCCTTGGTGGGCTAGTCTGTTATTGGTAGGTACAGTCAAACCAAGAAGTTTCAGGAAATGGACAACAAATTTACGTTTGCATTGATCAACGTGGTGTAAATAATAAAATAAAAGAGTTGAGTTAGACAAATAAACCAAACAAATTTGAAATAACGTTATTAAGTACTACAAAATGATATAAAATCAACATATCGGTTTATAAAATGAAAAGTACTTGTGAAAGATAAACAATTATGTAATTTTACAACAATTAAATAGCTTATAAATTAAAAACTAATTTTATTTAAGATATTGTTAGTACTTCATTGCATACACTCTATATGCAAGTCTAGCTAGAATAAATTTAATCCCCATAGATTAACTACATTACCTTAAAATTAGTACGTAAAATGGATAGAATAGTAAGTTTGACTACTTATAACTCGAGAACTGTAATGAATTGAAATAAATTAATGACTATTTAGAAATTATATTTATACACTTATTAAAATAATACAATAAAATTTTAAGGGTCGAATTACCTTAGGAGCACTGAGTAGAATTTCAGACGTCTAGAAATACCTATTTATTTAATAAGGGGCTAGATATTTTTTAATGTTGTTTTCACCAAAATGAGGGTGAAAGTTCTTATCAGTTAAATAGTTTAAATTTTAATTAGAAAGTGTTTTTTTAAATGTGTAACATCTTATATAGGACCGTATAAAACAATCCCACCAATTGTGACCCTATCAAAACATGATTATTTGATAGAGGAAGGATAGGTACCATACCGCGTGGCCACCAATACAGGTCTATAATAGCTATTTGATGCTATGTTTTTAAAATCATTAATGTATACTTGACATAATTTAAAAACTGGTATTTTCCCGTTGTAAATTAAAATTTCCACACTCAAGTATTTAAAGTTAAAACAAAAATATAGGATGGTTTTAAATAGTTCTAAGAGGTTTCTGTTATTTAAAATTACGTAGTGAAACAAAAGTTTAACTATTGCATTTTGTGTGAGTACATGGATGCAGGCCGGATAGTAATAAAAATATAAAAATATTGCAGACAAACGGGCCGGTCAGCTATGTCTCGCGGGCCGTTTGTTTGTGAATCCTGCCTTATCATTCAACCTTGAAAGAGAGTTCTGTCTGATAGTAAAAGTTAACTCAGTTCGAAATTTTAATTAATCTTATAGGGCCCATATGTATAGATAAAATTATGTACAGTTTATTGAAGGATTTATTCAACATATTATTTACCCTACACTCCATTTAACTTAAAAGTTAGCAAGCTTTCTTTTATGAATTACTAGCAGTCCCGCACGGCCCGTGACCCACTGTGGTATAGGAATTATATAACAACCCCCTTCCCCCACACCCAATGGTGCCGTATCTCTGAAACGTAATTCTAAAACAGATTATAAAAATATTTATTCAAAAATTTGTTTAAAATAGACTAATTAAAAATCTAATTGTAAAATTTAAAATCCTGCATTTAGATGCATTCGGACCCTCTTCAGTCCACCTATGTTAAACACTTCAGACCTCTGCGTGCCGAAGATTTGTCTGGGCATCGCACACAAACAAACCCACATACACACAGACAAACACTTTTATTATAATGAACTATGATGTAGCAGTGTGGCTTATAAAATACGGCTATAGTCTAGTATAGTCCATTAAAGTATTGACGTCACCTTTCTGGGAAAACCGATTGTAGGCCACATAATATTATTTTGATACGGGAGATACAAAATATATGGGTATCTCAAAATGGTTTCCTATTTACTATTTAACATATTTTGTTATTAAATGAATTGTTTTTAAATATGAACTAATGAGTATGAAACTATACACATACAATTTTAACGTTTTTTATCATAAAAAATTAAAATTAGATATTTATTTGTTTTACCGTTAAATCTTTTAAATATATTGCTGGATATCTGGCATACAGGATAGAACGGAAATTTCATTGTAAACTCTGCATGAATACATTAACAAAGTGTGATGCCAAAATGGAGTCAGGACATGATCATCTAATTTTTCAAAGAGCATATCTCAATAAAGGGCATAATAACTTAGGGAGTCTCAAATCCCCTACGGATACGTTCACACACATATCCTAGAAACATTTATTGAGCAATTTCCTTATGTGCAACACAAATAAGGTATTGTACATATGATGATAGGAAAGGCATTTAAGAAAATAAGGATAATATAGCCTCATTGGCTTAAACAATGCAAAGATCACAATCTATTTTGCACAAAGCCACCCCCTTAAAGTTAGAATCAACAATCTCTTGTTGTGGACTGCAAAGGAGAATATTTAATGTTTATGGAATCCGACGCAGTAAATATGGAACGTATTACACCAATAATCTCATCTCGTTGAGTGAACTTTGGAGAGTTGAGTACTTGTGACTTTAATCTGATTTTGATCATAATTAAATGTAATAAATTAACTGTGTGTTGACATATTCCTATGAATTTAGACTCTTGTTTTAAAAGTAATATTTGTAGCGTGTTCCATTTTGAAACGTTGAAATAATGTAAAAATTTATAAGTAGTTTTAATGTTGGAAAATTGTGATTGTTTTACAAACAAAACCAGCTGTTTGGCTTAAGATTTAGGTTAACCATTTTGGCTTTTAAATAGTTTTGATAAGAGGTATGTTTCAATAAATCAATAAAGTTGTTATAGTGTGTACAAGATCACATATGTATCGGTATCTAACTAAACACTTCATAAGACTATATAACTATAGTTGATAGGTTAAAAATAAATACAATATTCAAATAATGGGACATTAAGACTGTATGAACTCAAAAACTTACATAAGTGGCCAATGTAATGTTTACTAATTTTTGTTTCTTAAATTGTGATTATCTTACTCCATAGTGTCATTGAGCCTTTAGTTGAAAGTAGTTTTAAGAATGTATAAAAATGTGTTTGCACCAATTTTAACATTTGGTGATGTTACATCATACCACCCCCCATTCTGATATTCAAGTCACACTCCGTATAAAACCGCAATAGTAATAAACTCCCTGCAATAATAAGCTTCTCTATTGTAGTCCAATGTAGAATCTGTATACAATACTAAACCATATAAACAATAATAAACTCCCTGTAATCAATAAAATGTTCATCTACTTACCCTTTGTATCTTCTGGCTAGAACAACATTCAAGACTGGACTGTACTCGCTGCGTCCTAAATTGAGGATTGGGATGAACGAGACTTGGGGTAACTGCATCTTATGTGTCAAGCGTACGAGTAAAATTGATTCCAATAGAACTCAAGAATGACGCTCACAACAGTACCGGAATTACAACTAACCTGCCACCCTGCGGGCAAAATGGAATCTACCACCAAGACAGCACGTTATGTGTGTTCGTCACTGGTGCTCTGGTCAAAAAGATATTTTGTCGACACTGGCGGACGTGATGGAGAGAGGCCAGACAATCTAAGCTTGACCGATGGTGTACGTACTGATTTTCATCCATCGAAGCGGCTGATGGGACGTCACCTAGGTATATGGTACAACCCCTACTCCCTTTCAAACCTAGGCGACTAGAAAAACTATTTAATCCCGATGATTCTGAAGAATTTTTGACTATTAAATTGGAAGCCTTCAGGAGAAGTCATGTCCTATAATATTGTATTAGACGCCATCAGGAGAAGTCCTGTCCTGGACTTGGACATTTTCAGGATGTTTACGTATTATCTATATATTTATTTCGTCGATATTATTTTAATAAGCATTAACTATGGAATTTTCAATTTTGAAATTAAATTAACGTATTTATTGGAATAAACTGGAATAGGCAACGTAAACTATTTGCTAAAATTAATAGTGTTTGTAATACTAAATTTTGTAATGAGACACCTAATTCTTATCGCCACCAATTAGGCGCTAGTGTCAGTGAGGTCACTGAATATTTCAGATTGCCATATGGTTGAACTAATCTTTGCTAGAAGTATTTAACTTGAATTGTATGAATTTAGATGTTAATGTGGCCATAGCTAAGAGGTAGTGGAGTGGGTGATAACAAATTGAAGCGTATAAGACTATGATTCGTGCTCATCTTTACGTAAATAGACAATTTCTACTTTCTCTCGACACATTGAAGAGAAAAGTACTGTACTCGTAAAAAGAAGTCCAAATTTTGATAACTGTCATCCCCCGAAACCGAAAAGGTGTTTTAGCGATGCCGTCTGCCTGTGTGTCTATATCTAGGCCTAGAGCCGACACCATTTTACTGATCAGGCTAAAACCTAGTATATATGGTTTTTATAAGGTTCCCCCAAGGACTTTTAGGCGTTAGATATCTTACCCTTAAATTTAGGATAGTTTATTAAAGGTAAAAAAGAGAGAAAACAATCTATCTCGAAATCCACTGTAACGATTTTTATTGAAGTTCGTATCTGGGCGCATCATTATAAACAAAATGGCAGTTCTAATCATCCCATGAACATAATTTTAACAGTAATTTACATAAGCAGGTATTGCCAATTTTAATAATATCTTTGCAAGTATTAGAGACATAAATTAACTCATTATTGTAAGGTAGCAACATAATAAAATTAAAAATCCCTTTACTTGAAATATGTTTTTATAAAACCAACAGGGGGATGTCCATAACTTACGTAAGGTTTTTTTTTTCATTATTTCGACCCCTTTCTCTCTAAATCTCTCTACTTAAGGGGTCGTAAGACTTTTCGTTCCCCTCCTCCCCTTACCGATCATACGTAATTTTCTTACAATTTGTTAAATTATATTAGTTTAGACAAAAGGCTTGGTGATGTGAAATTATAGAATATTTATCGTAGTAAGATTAGGTGTAACACATCATAAGTAAATGATAGTTTATAGATATGTATAGCTGTGTGCGTCTATAAGCAATTCTTCAGCGCCATCTGTCATCGCTAGGTGCAACCTTTTTTGACCGCGCACCTGTAAAAGAAGTGTTTTTATAGATTTTGTCTCACCATAAACATGGATATAATCCTTAGTAAAGATGGAGTCTGCCCACCCTCACGGAAACGTAGGAAGAGGTGTAAAGGGTAAAGAAGGGGCAGTAAATTCTATGTCCTCCAATCAAGATGAAATTTAATATATGGGGGTTTATCGGGTCGCAGAATGCTGATATGAAATTAATGTATGTACGGCATCCACAGGATGGTTCCTGATTTGATTTGGTAAAAGTGTGTTCAAGCCTACCAAAACTAATATAAATATATACTTACCAGGTCGATAGAAGATTGAAATTGTACAGACAACCAATGGGACCACTCCAAATAATTATAAAAGTATGAACAATTTTGTTTAATAAGTGCGACCCTGGGACATAGGGAAGAGGATGTAAACAGAATAAAATCCTTTTATGTGTGCTAGTGTGACGTTATTTGACACCCTACGATGTATTTCCATATATTTTTATACTTTTGTGAATAGTTTCCAATTTATTTTCGTTTGAAATCAAGAACTTCAAAGTTCGGCCGCTGTTTTGCCGGCCTGACAAACAATACTATTTACATCCATTCAATACAGTAAAAGGACAGAAGGAACAACGTATAACATTGTTTTAAATAACTTAAATAAGGAATTTTGATTTAAGGAAGAAAACTTACCTTTTATTAAATATATTAATTATCCTTCTAAGAAGTGTGTTGACTTATTTATTTTGAATGTCGACCATGATTGATTTCAATGCATGCGTAGATCTGTCAAACAAGTGAGCGGTGGGTCTCGTGATTGTAAAAGAAGAAGAAAAAAGAGGAAACGAGGCTAGATGTAAATAACTCAAAATTAGCGAGCTTTTCAATTCTGACAGAAATAAACATTTAATTCTTTAAGAAAACATTGTTCATATTCATTATCATACAGTTCAATCTTTATCATAAATTTGCTTTGTATTTGATTTTTATCCCTACTTAATAGCCAACATTTTATCTGTTAGTGTAATATATTAGTTTTCTCTTTGGACTTGGAAGTAAATAATAGAACATTTTTAAATTTGATTTTGGAAGACTTTCTGTAGGAGACTGGGTCTTCTTCCTCGGTGTTGGTCTAACATGGAGGCAAATCTGTGGAGCTCTTGATTTAAATTATTTTTAAAGTGAATTAATGGTTGTAAATTAAAGTACAAGTAACAAATGGAAAGCAAAGTGTGTGTGCAAGAACTAGACTGTTTATTTTTTTGTTTAAATTGTGGAAGAATTATCATTACTAAAGTGAAACAAATTTCTGAAGCTGGTGTTGCTTCAGCATGGACTAATTATTCATTGGTGAGGTCAAGCCAACTCTTCAACTTTAAATTCACTTTTCTTTTACTTCTATCAAAAATAAGAATTCATGTAATGACTTTCAGAAAGACTAATTCAGAGAATTAATTAACATTTTATTTTATGTCTAAATACTGTATTTTTTTGTTTCTCTTCTTCTTTTTTGTTTCAACAATACTATTTTATTTTGTTAAACTAGAATTATAACTATCCGGAATTCCATAGGTAGGATTGGGATGCGGTAAAGAAAGAAGCAATAATAAACCCACAAAAGTTCCAATAATTGTTATTTTATACGTTTATTTTTATTGCAGTCTAAATCATATTTTATTTTCAACAATCCATTTTTATTTAAATTGTTCATGTTTTATTTTAAGTATTCCCCAGTGGTCTCGAGTATTGGGAGTCGTCGTGTCACTGTCTGAATTAGCCGAGGTAAATGTTTTTCTTTTTGATTATTATTTTTTCTCCTAGATCTTAGAAGTGGCGTCCAACTGATAGCACAATTTTTATACATCTTTACATTAACTGTTGTTATGTAAACAAGATTCAGAGGACACTAATAGCTAGATACAGAGTAAATTATAATGTATATATAACACACATTTTCTTTATTTTAATCACTACACTAGCAAAGTTATATTTGACGCTTGTTTAGGAGGACAACTCCAAATAACCAAATAAGTCTTAAAAATGGAAATTTTTAAATGATAGCTAAAAAATGAGCAGAATTATTTATAAAACTAATAGAAACAACTAACTCCCAGTGTGGTAGAAAATTGAAATATATAAGTAAAGTAAAGGGACATGTAATATTACTATAAGTGTGTTCATTTTTAATTTTAAATGGGGCCCCGGGAAATAGGTGGGGGAGGGGGTAAGGCTTTATAAAAATAAAAATAACTTTTAGCTGTGAATGAATATTTTAATTTGACACGTAGGTAGAATGAATTTTCAAAATATTCAAATAAATATTAATATTGGAAATTTATAAAAGGGAGTTGAAGATATAGTAGGAGAAGGGGGTAGGCTCAACATTTACAAAAAAATAATACATTCTACTACTTCTCTGTGTGGTAGAGAGTTTAAATTCATAGGTATAGGGACTACTCTAAATAAACAAAAAATGTGAACATTTTGAATTTAAACCATAGGAAATGGGCGAGGGGTAGCTACAACAAGAAATAACTTTAGAGATGAGATTTTCAATTAAAATTTGAAAGACAGGTAGAAATAATCTCCAGATATCCAAATGAATGTTATAAATTAAAAATTCTCAAAGTGGATGGTAAAGTGAGTTGAATGGTTAAAAACTTACAAAACTATTAGAAACAACCTCTTCTCAGTATGGTATAAAACTAAAACTCTGCATCTAGGCAAAGATACCACTCCAAATAATTATATAAGGCCAAAAACTTTAAAGTTTATAGTGGGAGTTTATAAAAAAAGTATGGTAGAAAGTCTAAATTTTTCATGCTGGTAGAGGTACAGCTTCAGATAACCAAATAAGTCTTAAATTTGAGATTTTGAAGTGGGGGTTATAGAACTTTAGAAGGGGAGGCTAAAATTTTTAAAACCAAATTATAAACTACTTGTATGTGTGATATAAAACTGGAATTCGTCAAGCAGAGATAGGGACCACCCAAATTAACTATAAAGTCTAAACATTTTAAATTTCAAAATAAGACTACAGGAAATATGGATGTAGGGTGGGGGAAGGATTAGGGTATACAAGTAGTAGGTAGAAAATTTAAATTTGTCAGGAATTTAGAGAGATAACTTCAAATAACCACGAATACATTTTAAATATTAGTTATTTCTAAGGAGGCTGGTGATATAGAGGGTCTCAAATTTTTAAAACTAAAAGACTAAACTATTTCTCAAAGTGTTAGATGATTGACATAAGTCAGGCATGTTTAAATACCAACTCTATCAGTAACAAGGCCTGAATTATTGAATTTCAAAATGAAGGCTTGGAAAATAGGGCGTAGATGGTCCACTTAAAATATTTACAAAGCTATATAAATACCATTTTTGTAGATAAAAAAAGCTTGAAGTGTCGCCATGCAATTTAATAATAAAACAAGTTTTAGTCGCTAGACAAGGGTACATTGTTTATGTTAATTCATTAAACAAGTTTCTCATCTAATGCCGCTATGCTCATGACAGATATTAAACAACTGTTAATATCACCAAGTGAAGGAAATTAAACTATACATTTCTACTGGAGCAATATTTATTTATTTTGGCCAAAAAATATTTTGATAAAAAAACTGCATATCATTGGCATTTTCTCGCGTTTCCTACACTCTTGAACAAATAGAATTTTAAAATTTAAGCCCAGGAAACGGTAGCGCTTAAAATGTATTAAACCAAAATAGAACATTCTTTACGATGAGGTTAGGTTGACATTTGGTAGCCACGTAAAATATCATATAAGATAACCAAATATGTCTTAAAATTTCAAAATGGAATTGTGGAACACAATAGCGTAATTATTAGTAAATAAGCGTTTAGTTCGAACGAATATTAAGGCACGGTGCTAACAAAAATAACAAAATAGAAAATGTCATTGATGTTAACTGCAAAAAAAACTATTTTCTAAAAGGTTCTTTTTATAAAAATTGGACTGTAGTAAAGCATTTGGAACACTAAATTTGTAAAGACAGAGGAAAAAAGTTTAAGTATAAAAATTAAATCAACACACAAACTAAAACCTATCTTAAAGTGGATACATTAGTTTTACAAATACATATATATTATCGCATACTATGAGCGACATAACTATTAAAATAATCCAATTCAGGCAACATAACTTGGTGAACATGGTTCTCTTTGGATAATAAAGATACTTCATATTTAATATGTTTCTGTAAAAGAGTCTATTATTTAATTTTTGCTCGTTGGTGAAATGTGATGCTCTTTTTTCAAACATTGTTTCTATGATCGTGTTTAGGTAAAATTTGCATTGTCAATGGAGTGCGACGGCCGCCCTGCGATTGCGCTCGTTTGTGCACTCAGATTGTAAACTAGTTAATATTTTATTTCTAAGATTTTTTATTTGTTAACCTGTCATAACTGGTTTGTGATTGCCATGGTTAGCAAGGGATTGCACATGAAGGAACTTTAATAATTATGACAGCTGGATGTTCACCAATAAAGCAAGAATGATATAGCGAAATACGTCAAAGCTCGTTATAGTTTAGTACATTACGAAATCAAAGTGACCAAAATATTATGAAATATATCAATGTCTAAATTTGTTTGACACATATTTTAATCAAATTTCTGTTAAATCTTATTTCTATATTATTATTGTATTAATTTTTTGATGATAGTGATCATAATTTTAGTTTCAGACCTATCCAAACTACATAATCAGAACCTTTTTTCTTTATTTTAGAAGATATTTTTTATAGCAAACACTTAATTACTGTGTCTGTGACTAAAACAATATTTTATATAGCTATGAGTATTTTATTCATGTACTTTGTGTTGTCAACAATTTTACTCACTTTACTAAACACTTTTATTGATATATAAATATATATAGTATTAGTCGGTGACCTGGTGGTCTAGGGGTAAGGTGTCAGACTTCTATGCTGGCGGCCGGGGTTCAATCCTCGGTCCCGGCAAAGATTTATCTGATTACCAAACCCTTCCTTCACCTCTGACAAGACATCTTGTAAATGTGGAGAATGCCAGGCCTCCACCATGGTTCGGATTCCACGTTAAACTGTAGGTCCTCCATTTCATCTCACAATCACCCTACCATTACACATTAGCGTAAGTGCGTATAACCCGAATGGGTAGTAAGACGCGGTGCTAATAATAATAATAATATATAGTATTAAGAAAATCCGCAATTATTAATTGTATTAGAATATTGTTCTATTATAGTAAAATAATCCTATCCTGAAAGAGCTTTCAGTGTAATTTTTATTTAATATTTGTTTCTAGACCCCTTTACTAAAATTAAGAGATATTTAATTTTACATTCAGACAAGAAAAGGTATTTGACAAGTGTAATTGGATGAAACATTATGAACTTTTTATTGTGTATTCCTAAAGCGAGATTAGAGAGATAAGCTTCATTCTCAGACTTTATTTTATTATAAACTGATTTAAAACCGATTCGTTAACTTTCATTGAGCATTAATATAAAATAATAATAATGATACTTAGTACAACGTCTACAACCTCTTCTATACTTAAGTACTAATTAAGCTAATAGGCTAGGATTTGGGAAGGTTGTATATAGAGGACGTGAGCCCGCATTTGCGTCGAGGGAGAGTGGAAAACCATTTATTAAACCTAGTTGAACCAAGCAATATTCGAACCTTGGTTTCCCCGTCTTCGGCAGTCTATCTCAACACTAATAAATATTTTGTGACCAGCTTCTGCTGTCACAATTCTTTAGGATTCAATTCTTCCCTTCGTTAGACTGGACTGCAAATAACTGGGATATCAGTGTTGGAATCCCGATCGAGTGTACTGAGGGTGTTTTTCCCTAATATGCTTATAATTCTCCTTCAACACAAATATGAGCACATTTACCAAACATTTTACCTTCCTCATTCCTTTTCCATTGGAGCAAATAGCTGTAATGGAAAGTAAGACTCGGTGCACAAAACATATCAGTAATTAAAGTTAAATACTCAAGTTGAATAGATTGCATTTACATTTACATTTTGTTGTCAAATTAATACAAACAAAATATACAAGTTATATGCTACTTTATAAACTAAAAAAGTTAAAAGCATGGAAAATACAATTAGAAGAGTTTCCTAAGTATAGTCTATATTTGGTATTGGCAATACCCCCTTATTTTAAACACCGGAATGATTATGTTCAAAATTATTTTATACTAATAACCGCCTTGGTGGCGTAGTTAGCTAAAAATCATTTACAAGTGCATTTCCAAGACTCGTGTCACTTATGTTTAAACACTGTAGAAACACTGGCATTGTATATTTGGGTCCAACACACTCTTGTGTGAAAAGTTTTAGTCAATGAGGTTGGTGTAGGGTGAGGGGGGGGGGGGGGGGTGCGGGGGTAAGGGATTACCTCTACCTGGACTACTGTACTCGGAGAGAAGGCAGCTCTTAGCTCTCAGCTTGTCTTTCTCACGAGGAACATTTTGAAAGTGAGTTGTTTTAAAGAATTCACTGGATATTTATTTTAATTTCTACCTAACTCGAGGGGCGCAACAAATCTCCCCTAAGGCTGCATACCTATTATTTCCTTGTCTGTGACCTTGGAGTAGAGCCTAAACTATTTTACCGATTGGGCTAAAATTTGGTATCTGGGGTTTAATAGGGTTACTCTGAGAGGTTTTTGGAATTGGATATTTAACCCAAAATATTAAGGGTAGTTTACTAAAGAATGTATAGAGAAAAAAATTATTTTACCATAATTGGTACTAATGATTTAGATTAAATTTTATTTGTAAGCACTGATCACAAACAAAATGGCTACTTTCAATTTTTCGTCAAAATGAATTTAAGGTTTCTGGTCTGATGCGTAAATTCTAACCTTTTATTTTTGAGATATGGAATTACTTATCATTTCAAATATGTAGGTCTATTTATAATAAAATCTTTTATTTGAAATATATCTTACATTAAAGGTCAAGTATTACGACCTTGAAAAATTCTAACCCGAAATTTTGATAATGTCGACGTTTTATGAACCTTAAAACCCCAAAACTGGTTTTTGCAATGCCGTATGTCTGTGTGTCTGTCTAACCCTAGAATTTAAGAGTAGTTTAGTAAAGGATGAAAAGAGAAAGAAAAGATTTCCTCACAATCCGCTCTAACGATTTTGATTAAAATTCGTATCTGGGCTTTTATTAAGATTATTAATAAATTGGCTATTTTCATTATTCCACGAAAATTTATTTACAGAATTGGAAATTTCCATATCCCCGTAACGATTTGAAATACCAAATAACACACTATTGCAAAAAGTGTATTATTATTATCATCATCATCATCATCATAAAAGAAAAGCTAAACTCAGAGAGAGTTATTTAAGGAAATCCCTTATCAATAATTTATCACTAAGAGGTTCTGGCTATAAGTTAATATCTAAATCTTACATTATTCTGATTTATTCTTTGCATATTGTTGCTGCTTTTAACAACTCTTAAGTTGTTTGTTATTATTGCTATTTTTTATTATCATCATTATTAATTACTTTTTTATAACTAGTAATCATTATTTAACATTATTTAGCCATTTGTGTTAATCTTATTTTCTCGTGTAATTATATATATTTGTAAGATACTTGTGTACTTTTCAGTGCTGGCCTGTTATAGGTCCTACGACTGCTGGCCAGCACTATGATAATGGAAATTATTATTATTGTTATTATTATTATTATTATTATTATTATTATCAACGCGTCCTACTATCCAATCGAGTTATACGAAATTACGATGATGTGTAATGGTAGGGTGATTGTGAGATGAAATGGAGGACCTACAGTTTACCGTGGAATCCGAACCACGGTGGAGGCCTGACATTCCCCACATTCACAAGTTGCGATTAATACACGTCTTGTCAGAGGTAAAGGAAGGGTTTTCCAATCAGATAAATCTGTGTCGGGATCGAGGATTGAACCTCGGACCCCAGCACTGAAGCTCGACACCTTACCCCTAGACTACCAGGTCACCTTTTGTAATATTAAAAATAAAACAACTTTATTTGAAATATATTTGTGTATAACCAATAGTTTCTGAAATATTGGCAAGTATATTAATACTATTTTGTGATCTTTAGTTGTACAAAGATACTACTTAAGTTGTAACGCAATAATTCTTTAATACTACAATTTAAATAATGAGTAAGTCTCTCAAAATGTTTATGTTCTTTTGTCCATAACCTCTTAGGGGAAATGTTTGTACAATAAACAATGGAGTGAGAGAGTCCGTACGGAGTTCCATACCGTGTATTACTTTCTCGCTTGTAATCGTCAAAAAAATTGAACTAGAGATTTTGATGAATCTCGACGTTTTATGACCCCCCGAATCCCAAAAAAATGTTTTTGAATTCCCGTATGTCGGTCTATACCTCCAAATAGAGCCTAAACTATTTTACCGATTGCGCTAAAACTTGGTATCAAGGGTTTTCACAGGGTTGCCCTGAAGGTTTTTTGGAATTTGATATCCAACCCTAACATTGGAGAAAGTTTACTAAAGGACAAAAAGAGAAAAAGTCGACTTTCTCAAACTCAGCTCTAACTATATTGATTAACTTTTATTTCTAAACATTTATAAATACACTGTTTCGCTAATAGAGAATACATGAAACCACACTACATGTGTCGTATTGTTTTAATCTGTATGATATAATATCTTAGTTAGCCCTTTTCCGTGAGGTGAGACGAACAACAAGGACAACATATTTTGTTGATTAAAGTTGGACCCCTTTCTTTCTTCTCCGTCCTCTGACAAGTCTCTGTGGTTGTCGGGAAATGTTTGAAGACATAAAGTATAGACGTTCTCGCCCAAAACACATATTAGACCCCTATACGTGCGCAGGACATTCTTATGATCAAAACTTTATATAACATTAACCCTATGTGAAGTTATGTGTTTGAGAAACCAAGAGAAAGATGGTGAGAGAGAAAATATGACTGAAACCTTGAGAAACACAAGGGCATATATTGGTCTGCTCCTTTCCTTGGTATGTATGCTTCTTTCAGTTTCCGTGAAACTTAATTTTTCCAAGAATCCACACACAAAAATCTATTATCTTTTGTTCACTTTACAGCTTCAAGTCCCCACTGCAATATGATGGGTTTTTATTAAAGAGCTTACATGTTGTTTTTTTTAAATAAATTGAGGTTTTTTTTGTTCCTCCCTTAAAACGACAAACTATAAAATCCTTCCTATGCTTATCGTGTTGAAAGAATATCTCAGAGAGAAGCATTTTAGACTAGAAAATCATAATAGCGACTTTCATGAGTTTTAAATTAATAATTCTATAATTATTATAAATTTAATAAGTTTAAATAATAGTGTTTTGAAAGTACTTTGATTATTTTTTCAAACACATTACAACATTTTATAACTTGATAAATTTTTATTATATTCACATCAAAATTATAATTATTATTTGTGCTGCACGTCTTGCCATCCGTCTAGGATATCGGCTTATCTGCACGGGTGGTGTAGGGATGAAGAAAATACACACGCATTAGCTTGAAGGGAAAGAAGGAAACCATATACATAGAAACATATCAACTGGAATTTGAAACCTGTACTCATTTTCAGTGGCAAAGCAGACCAGATTAAACTGACGCTCTCCTTGTCCAACTATTCACTGGCTTAAGTTACTAATGTATTAGCTAGCTACATGGTCTAGGAGTAAGGTGTCAGACTTCTGTGCTGGCGGCCGGGGTTCAATCCTCGGTCCCGGCAAAGATTTATCTGATTTACAAACCCTTCCTTCACCTCTGACAAGACATCTTGTAAATGTGGAGAATGCCAGGCCTCCACCGTGGTTCGGATTCCACGTTAAACTGTAGGTCCTTCATTTCATCTCACAATCACCCTACTATTACACAGCGTAAGTGCGTATAACCCGAACGGTAGTAAGACGCAGTGCTAATAATAATAAGAAAAGGTCATATTCTCACTCTCGTAAAAACTTCTATTTGGTTTAGCATTGAATTCTAATAAAAAGGAATTAACTTAATTAGAATGATAGACAAGAAACAACACCAAACAATTTGATAGATACTTAATAAAATCCTTGAACCTTAGAAAAGATTTGCCTCGATTTTTTTTAAGGTTCTAAACTTTTTTATTTCCGTTATTATTATTATATGAAGCAAGATTGACAAAAAACTAACCAATAATCTACGATGGTACTCTGGTCTTTGCAAGGCAAATAAATAATAGTAAACTGTTTATTATATTTAACGATTTGTTATATTAAAATCGACCCTTTCACTGACTGAACTGACACAACTATGAGCCAGAAGAGAATCTTCGTCACCAGCCTTGGATGTCTGAACCTATCAGACAGGTCAACACACGGGTTGTTCCACGTTTAATAGACATTTGACTTTTGTTTCCGAGTGATATTGAACGTTTTGAAAAGTTTAAAGATATATCAGAGAAATATAATGAAAGTGGCACTTATATCGAGACTGGAGAAAACATTTAAGGAAAAACAATCTCGTGATTGTTCCTGTTCATATCATTCAAAAGAACAATCTCGTGATTGTTCCTTTTCATATCATTCAAAAGAACAATTTCGTGATTGTTCCCTTTCATATCATTCAAAAGAACAATCTCGTGATTGTTCCTGTTCATATCATTCTAAAGAACAATCTCGTGATTGTTCGCGTTCATATCATTCAAAAGAACAATCTCGTGATTGTTCGCGTTCATATCATTCAAAAGAACAATCTCGTGATTGTTCCTGTTAATATAATTCAACAGAACAATCTCGTGTTTGTTCCCGTTCATATCATTCAAAAGAACAATTTCGTGATTGTTCCCGTTCATATCATTCAAAAGAACAATCTCGTGATTGTTCCTGTTCATATAATTCAACAGAACAATCTCGTGTTTGTTCCCGTTCATATCATTCAAAAGAACAATTTCGTGATTGTTCCTGTTCATATCATTCAAAAGAACAATCTCGTGTTTGTTCCCGTTCATATCATTCAAAAGAACAATTTCGTGATTGTTCCTATACATATCATTCAAAAGAACAATTTCGTGATTGTTCCCGTTCATATCATTCAAAAGAACAATCTCGTGTTTGTTCCCGTTCATATCATTCAAAAGAACAATCTCGTGATTGTTCCTGTTCATATCATTCATAAGAACAATTTAGTGATTGTTCCCGTTCATATCATTCAAAAGAACAATTTAGTGATTGTTCCCGTTCATATAATACAAAAGAACAATCTCGTGATTGTTCGCGTTCATATCATTCAAAAGAACAATCTCGTGATTGTTCGCGTTCATATAATTCAACAGAACAATCTCGTGTTTGTTCCCGTTCATATCATTCAAAAGAAAAATCTCGTGATTGTTCCCGTTCATATCATTCAAAAGAACAATCTCGTGATTGTTCCTGTTCATATAATTCAACAGAACAATCCCGTGTTTGTTCCCGTTTATATCATTCAAAAGAACAATTTCGTGATTGTTCCTGTTCATATCATTCAAAAGAACAATCTCGTGTTTGTTCCCGTTCATATAATTCAAAATAACAATTTCGTGACTGTTCCCATTCATATCATTCAAAAGAACAATCTCGTGATTGTTCCCGTTCATATCATTCAAAAGAACAATCTCGTGTTTGTTCCCGTTCATATCATTCAAAAGAACAATCTCGTGATTGTTCCTGTTCATATCATTCATAAGAACAATTTAGTGATTGTTCCCGTTCATATCATTCAAAAGAACAATTTCGTGATTGTTCCCGTTCATATCATTCAAAAGAACAATTTCGTGATTGTTCCCGTTCATATCATTCAAAAGAACAATTTCGTGATTGTTCCTGTTCATATAATTCAAAAGAACAATCTCGTATTTGTTCCCGTTCATATCATTCAAAAGAACAATTTCGTGATTGTTCCCGTTCATATCATTCAAAAGAACAATTTCGTGATTGTTCCCATTCATATCATTCAAAAGAACAATTTCGTGATTGTTCCTGTTCATATCATTCAAAAGAACAATCTCGTGTTTGTTCCCGTTCATATCATTCAAAAGAACAATTTCGTGATTGTTCCCGTTCATATAATTCAAAAGAACAATTTCGTGATTGTTCCCGTTCATATCATTCAAAAGAACAATCTCGTGTTTGTTCCCGTTCATATCATTCAAAAGAACAATCTCGTGATTGTTCCTGTTCATATCATTCATAAGAACAATTTCGTGATTGTTCTTGTTCATATCATTCAAAAGAACAATTTCGTGATTGTTCCCGTTCATATAATTCAAAAGAACAATCTCGTGATTGTTCCCGTTCATATCATTCAAAAGAACAGGGTGGACATGTTAATTGTTTATGATAAAGTTTCAAGATCCAGATACTTATCCCCTGACTGCAATAAATAACGTGTCCCGATTAAAAACCATCAACTGTGCTTAACATCTGATAATGGGCATCGATATTTTTGCAAAATGTTTCAGACCTCTTTTATTATTGAAAATAAGCTTGCAAAGCACAAATTGACATTGTAATAACCTCAATTGTGAATGCCTATTTTGTTTCAAGTGCATGAATAAGGTATGTCCTGTTTTAATTAATCTGTTTCTGTGTAAAATACCGTTAGAAAATTTCCTCATATACAAGGATAATATGCCAGTTTTGAACGTTATAATTTCTATTTCATATTTTAAATTCTGGTTTTATCTTTATTAATAATTTTGTTTTAATTAATTAATATATATTTTAACATATCTAAGCCCTTGAGGTACCCTAAAAGTAATTACATTTTTATTTTATAAAATTTGCTTACTGGGTGAATTGGACGGTTAACCAGGTTGTCTCTTTTCAACATTTTGGTATCACTGATGTGGCAGATGAGTTTCCATTCCAACAACTTTTTATACGCTCTGATGCATAGGATGATGCCACTGTCCAATCAATCAAAAGACTGATAATCAAGTGTCATTCTTATGATAGGTTGAGAACATCATACGACACTTTCTGATGTCAACAGAGAATAGGGAGTGGTATTATTATCAGGGTAACAAAGTTTTGGAACTAGCCAGACACAGATTTCTCTGTATATCTCTGGAGAAATGTGTGTCATACCTTGAAACTAACAAGCTTAAAACTACTCGTGTCATTCCGATTACTAACGTTTCAAACTTGTTTGCCGTAAAGGGATGATCCCATATGACTATATCGACTTGTTTAACTTGTGTATGAAACAAAGTTAGCAAGTAGAGACAAATTTTACAACTCTCTTGCAGGTAGTAATCTCGCAGGATGGCTGTGATTAGATATGTGAGGTTTGTCTTAGGTTCAATTCTAAAACCTTCTGAGATTACTTGAACCTGTATCTTTATACAAACGTAACATTACTGGCTGATGTCTTTAAAAATATTCGAGATCTATGCATGAGAACGTATAGAATCAAAGCGGGATGCTCCCTCACAGTGTATATTCATCAATTCAATGAAATATCTACCCATGGTGGAATATTATGTTATTTTAGCAATAATCATGCAATTGCAAAAAAAAAAGTTATATGTAATTGTTTGATCGCTCGAAACCAGAATCTTAAATTATCTATTACAATATAAATGGACTCTACTCATTTTAAATGCTCATTTACATTTAGAGGCTTCAGAAGGCTTGAGGAAAAATAAATATTAATTGAATGTGTAAACAATAGAATACAATACGGATATTGGGTATATCTTTGAGATAGATATCGAGTATCGTTAATGATGTACACTATTCTCATTCTGACTAGCCGTTTTGCCTGAAGAAAGGGGTATCACACACGGGGAAATATTAAAAATTGTTAACGACGTTAGCTGGTAAAACAGGGTACGTAATTCACTACCATCTTCTAAAGCTATGTTTGGCGAATGGATCAAACCTGAATAGAATCCAGTTTCAAATAGTCACATGGATGGCTAGGTATATAGCACTAAACGCAAAGATGAAACGTAAGACGACAAATTAATTTGAAAACATATTTTTCAAACTGATGAAAAATGCCAAAATTGGTCATTTAATATTATTTATATTTTAATATTATTTATTACTTATCAAGTGAGCCTTCTGCACGATAAAGATCGCTACTAGGTGGGGAGGAAAGATTGGAGCTGGTAATTTCATCGCTAACCCTAGCTTTAATAGCCGTTAGATAGTATCGGAATACCTGATATTCATAGAGATGGAAACTCAAGAGTATTTCTTTGGTATTCCGATATATATGGGGTTCGCCATATTGGAAATCTCAAAGGTTGTAAGTTATGGTCTATATTATCAAGTCATGGCTCCGGCCTTCCCGCCAGGTACGTTAAAACTCCAGTGTATGGATACTGACTCGTCTCTACGAGATGAATGTCGCGGAAGCGTACCCGTGTATGCCCTTATCCCAGGGATTGTTAAACTTTTTGGCCAAGACCCGAAATCAACAGACGAGCAACTTGGCGACCAATGGGTTTCTTTTGAAGATAAACAATGATACTGTAATAATTTAAATAAGTGTGGTAATTATTTATTATTATATAGAGATGAAATTTTTATTAATACCATTATGGCTTTATATTTCTCTGTCATTTAACTTACGCTCTTTGGTAAACGTAATTCTCTTTTTTGCAAAATGGTTTTCTAATAAGGCATATTACTTCATTTCACATATCTTAATATTGTACTTTGACAAATATTGTGTAGTAAATGGATTGCATTCGTTTGTGCACTCATTTTAGGGGTTAGTGATATTCAAATAAAAAACAAATATGTTTTAACAATGAAACATTGGCTGCATCCTAATGATCAGCCACTTTTTAAGTATAACTCGCCGATAGTGTGGCTGATAGTAAATTAAACCTGCTACGATGGCCGCGGTGTCTAAGGCGTCACTCTTGCAATAGACAAAGCTGCTGCTGACAAGGAGAGTGGGGTTCACTGACCGGTTTGTTGTTATGAGGGTAGTTTTCTCTAAATAGTTTTCCACACTACCTCCATGCAACTGCGGGTAATTCAATCTTTTTAATACCTGACTTTAGAGAGTATTACTTGAACAGGTACTTTAACGGGCTAACCAGTCCGTCTCCATATTACCTAAATCTGCTGCAGATAATAATTGCTTGAAAAATTATACACACACACACACAGACACATATATATATACATATATATATTTATATATATATATATTTATTTAATCATATATATATATATTTAATCATATATACAGATCTATGAATATATATCTCCATATTTTACATATCACACCTCTGGAACATCGTTGAACAAGAACGACTCCATCAGAAATGTTAACCACTATCGCAGTCCATTTAACACTGCACTTGACTCTCCCGAGCAATCTAAACAACTGACCGAAGTTCGGCGTAGCTGGCAAGGGGGATTGGTTTCTACGACTGGTGCATACGTGATATTTTCATCGTAGAGGGATGTCCTCCCCCTTCTTTCTTTCCCATGGTCAATCACGTTCAGGCACTTTAAAACTCCACGGTTCACTGGGAACAAAACACAGTAACACAGCACCACTCAAATAGTCTGTACATTCAACGTTTCTTCTTCCAGTCTAAGCTACAGAGCTCAGTGGTCGTGACGATGCTGCTGACGGACAGACCAGATAGACAGAAGTAACACGCTATAACATTTTAACATTCAAATTTATAGGGAGTAGGTGGCACAATTGCCAGCATGTAGGATTAGGGACAGTTTTCGTGCCTGTTGAGAGTATTAGTCACTCTCGTGGTTATTATTTACGTTATTAGGTTATCATTTTATGACATGTTGTACATGCCATACGTGATCTCTCACATCACATGTTTTCTGTATGGTCCTAAAAACCAGCGGTTTGATTAGGGGTGAGTCTCACCCCTTAGTCTGCATGGCCATGTTTTAGTCAGGAGGGCCTTCAGAGGGGCGAGCAGAGATTTGAAATTGTTAACATAGGTATACGGGAGGGGGTCTGAAAGCACTTCGAAGTAGGATTTTTAAATAGCTTCTAAATAAGGCTTATTTTAACACAATTCGACAGTGGGTCACGGACAACGCAATGTGGGATTGCTAGTTATGAATAATTTAAAAGGTAAGTGTGACCTCATTTGCTTGAAGGTAGATAATGAAGCCATTTGGAAAAAAAAAAAAAAAAATCACCCTACCATACTTGAACCCCATCAATGGAAAAAAAAAAAAACTAGTTCCTTGGGTAGCAATTTACCGTCACAATGCATTTTATAATAATTTTTGTACATATTCATCGATGGTCACATGGTCTAAGGCATAACTTGTAACCTTGTTACAATGTTACATAGAAGAAATAATAACACTCACCAACCCAGCACAAGTTAACTCGTCCCGACTCCTCTACGATACGCCCGGGACGCTCATCACCACAATATCTGACTGAACCGAGGTTTGTGCCTCATCGCTGACCGTGTGGTTGGGCTGCCCCCACCTCTACTCCCAATTGGACAAGAAACAAGTGATCGTCATTCTGCGCGCGCCGCCCTGACGCATTGCAGATAAAGCTTCTATGGACTATATTTTGACGAACAAACTACGCCTATTGGTTCTCGAGATCATTCCGAACACCCCTCCCCTTTGTTTGTTCCGCGCCCTGAGAACACATGTTTATCACAGGTATATTATGGTGTTAACCCAGAGGAAGGACACACAATACACTCTGGGCTTTCGAGGTAAATAGCCTAACTTTGAAGGCTCGACGATATATTCTAAATTCAATTTGGCTGTAATCTACCTTCTTTCGAAATTCAATTTATATCTGCGTCTAATATTTTTTGTAACGATCTATTACGTCAGCCCTTAAGGCAATGTTTACTTTACAGATATTTGGTCTCCTCTGATAATTTAGGGATCTTTGATGTCTGGGGATTGTTTATATTTGCCTCCTTGTTTCCTACCAAGGTTGGTCAAATGTGGGGCCGCAAGCCGGTGGGGAAATTAATAATTATACGGACGCCACGTTAGGTGTTAATGTTGGGCTAGTTCATTGGAGCTATGCTGGTGTCTATTTATTTGTATTTGATAAAAGTGGGGCCGCGGGGCACCCAGGACTTATATTTCTGAGGACATCTTATTTGCTCTTAAAGCTTTTAGGCATTCCTATGTACATTTAATCTTTTACAATGTGAAATATTAGCATAGTGTCAATGTCATTCTTTAGTTAAGGGGCGTGAGCTGTTGGCTCACTCTATGTTACGGACCATGAGAAGGGGTTGTCTCTCTACTCATGTTGTCGATTGACTTTTTTTTATGTTTTATTATTATGAATCTGGAGACCAATACGTTAGGCCTCTATGCTGTTCTCTGAAAACGCCATTTTGGGGTGCGTTTGTATGTAATGAGCCGCCTGATGTTAATTATTGTTGTAATGCCCTTCAGGCCCTGGCGGTGTCCTTTGTGCCTTGCAGCCCTTCTGGCTTATGGTTACCATTGTTATTCCTAAGTGTCACTCCCCCATTGAGTTGTACTATGTTTCTTGAAAATAAAATTATAACTCTTTCATGCTCACCTCTGTCTATTATTTTTTGTGGGATAGTAAGGGGGGGTAAGTTACAAACAAGACAACCAATGACACAGTGATCGACGTTTAATTTTCTCACTCCAAGCAAATGCCAGTACACATTCTATCTGATCTAGAAAAATCGGGTCAACCGACAAAACACCTTCGAAAATGGTGGGGGTACACTCGGAAGAAAGTACGACCATTCTAACAGACATTATCTTTGTTTAAAATATCGTGGATCGTGGTTCAAATCCCAGTGTGCACACTATCTAAATGTCAGGCTTGTCTAATTATGGTCGGAGAGTTGAAATCGAATCTCCAGTGGTGTGAACTGTAGGTATTTCTCCCTCCAGAACATTTCCTTAATAATCCCTACCGCATATTTTGCCAGAAATGGTACTGGGGTGGTTTGCTACTATTCCTCACTCTACGTAAACTCTGGAACATTACTACCTTACTCCTCCGGTTCATGAAGGATACCTACATCCACCAATGTCGACGGACGGTACCAAGCAACCAATTTTAGTATACTTTTGTGGTGGGGAAGTATCTTGGGTAATCTGGTGTTTTACGCTGTGTTGTGCACCTGCTTTTGGTGCTTAACTTGTGGGTCATTTCTACCTATCTGGTATGGCTCGATTTATATATGTTATTTTCATGTGTTTTTCACCAGTTTTCGGTGCTTAACTTGGGTCATTTCTACCTATCTGGTTTGGCTCGATTTATATATGTTATTTTCATGTGTTGTTCACCAGTTTGCGGTGCTCAGTTTGTGGGTCATTCTGCTATTTGGCATGGCTCGCGTTCAATATGTTATTTAACTTGTGTTGTTCACCAGTTTGCGGTGCTCAACTTGTTGGTCATGTCTGCCCATCTGGCATGGCTCGCGTTCTATATGTTATTTAACATGTGTTGTTCGCCAGTTTGTGGAGCTCAACTTGTGGGCTGTTTCTGCCCGCATCAAAACTAGCTTTCGTGTCTGATTACCCTTTGGGGCAGTTCGATGCCCTCTTCATTTATTGTAAACCTTACATGATCGTGTTTTTTTATGATACTGGCTTAGAACAATTGGTTGTCTTCCAGCCCATGTTTAGTCAAGGCCTATAACCCTGAATTTGAACTTTCCCTAAACATTTGGCCGGTCCATTTATTACTGGAGCAGACAGATAGTCTGATAATGGTAACCTAACTAATTAGGATCAAGCTAGCTTCACTAGCACGGATATTCCTCGTATCCTATAATAGGATTGTTAATACAATATGCTGAGCAGATTCTGTTTCTGCCCGGCTCGCGTGTAGTATCTTGTAAGTCGTTTGTTGTAACAATTTAACTGTTGCTATCGTATTGTGTTAAATGTTTTGACCTCCCAACTCAAGGGGGGGAATTACCTATTAATATTTATTTTTCTAGCTTGCATAGCAATACCTTTTAAGAGGGAGACAAGAGTTATATGAGTTTGCTGGGGTTTTATCAGTTGGGCTAAACCATTGGCACTCAACGCCGAATTCACTCTGTAAGAGTGTCAACCTTTTAACTTGCTGTTATGTTAATTGTCTTGGCCGACACAATAAGCTATTTTAGGAAATACTAGATTGTGTTCTGATGTTACTTTATGTATTATATTAGCTTGGTTTCTTGCTACATTAAACAAATATGCCAACATGCAATTCTATCTTCTACTTTTAAGTGTTCTCCTAATGTATTTATTTACCTTGTTTACGTTATCGGTGTCCCTAGTGTTAACTAAAGTGCTCGGTACAGTACAGCACGTGGTATTAAATAAAATTACTACGTGAAGTAAGATTAACATGATTGTGTTGAGTAATGAGGAATTTAAAACAATATGTTCCAAATGATTTCTAACATCAACTAAACATTAGTAACGGAGTTAAATTATTGGAATTATAGTACATGTATGATTGTGTTTAATAAACTGTTGTGTAAAAGCAAAATAAATACATTTAAATTAGTTAAAAGAAACGTTGCAAGTTCACAAACATTTTTTTTATTTGTATATTCTTTTTCCCAAACAATGAAAGTTCTTAACTACCATGAATTCCCCTTGTTTTAAATAATGGTTTATGCTAAAGTGGCACTACCTATAATACAAAACAAATGAAAGGGAGCATAGAAAATAATTTTAACCTGTCACCTCCTCAATGGCAAGGTTCATAGTAGGTGAACAACATTACACCAGTTTATCTCAATATGTGTAGTTACTCGCCTCCCCGCTCTGCCCTAACTTGAGACTCAACTTTAGAAACCATATAAAGCTCTAGCTTTTGTGTTGGCAATGAAATGTCACCTTTATACGTGTATAGGATTTGTCACGTAATGTGCGAACTACTCGTTGTTTGTCAACGTGTTCACAATTCTTAGTTTTCTTCACAAATGGAAGTGGTGGGACGCCTCCGAAGTAAAACAACGCAACCGACAATTTAGGAATGTGCACATTTGAAGACAGCTACTACTGTATTTATATATCTGTAAAATTGTGTGAGCTATTTGCTTTGTTAATATTCTTTCATAACCAATTGGATAATAGTTATGTTAACAGTGAACCTCGTTCCCTACATGTTTTTAAATTACGGAATTTTAACGTAGCATTAGAAAACCTACTCACTTTATTAAAAATACAAGATCATTATCGAGGGGGTCAGGGCAAAAACGTGATAGCACACATTTGGTGACAAGATATTTAAGCAGTGATTTCTGGTTGCATACAACTTGAACGACAATTTATTTTTTAATCAGTCAAGACCTTGAGGATAACCAATATCCGTGAATATTTTATTTATTTTTTATAGCTAGATTCCAGGATTTAATAGATGTTTAAATAGTGAAAATATCCCATCTAAAGCAGTGAGGGCCACCATGTTTTTGCCCCCACACCCCCACACCATTATTCGTAGAAAACAACTAATTCCCTTGAGACTTTCTCGTGTGGACACTGTTGATTGGTGTGTTTGGTGGATGTCTATATCGCTTCACACTTCTTGGTAGGTGCAAATTGAGTTTGTAAAGATGTAAGTATATTCATACCCGTTTTTAAGATAGTTTACAGTTTGTTAAATTATTATTTCTAGCCGCTTTTGTGACTGCATGGTCAAAGATGCTATTTTCGCAATAAACTAGACATCCAATGATGGGGAGATCGTGGTTCGATCCCAGTTGGGTTTACTGACGTTGGTCTTTCATAAATGATTTTCTGTTCTCTCTCTCGATCTACGTAAATGTGGGCACACTTAATCTAAATTAACCTTCATAATTCCTAGCCTGTTAGCGTTACTAGATAAGTGTATAACCCAAATATGTAGTAAGATGTGGTTCTAAAAAAAAATCAGGATTGGTATTTTAGTATATATTCATATACTAATCATTGACAAAAATCTCATGACATGACATTAATCGAACAGTTGCAGTTGTTCTTATTTTTACCCTTAATATTTCTCTTTGTTGAATATTACTCCTTGGATTTCAAGTTGAGATATACACTATAATTTCTCCTTGTATATTAAGCTGATACTTTCTTTTCGGATCAAGTTAGACAGATAAAAACATAATACTATGTTCAAAAGGACAGTGTATTCATTAAAGAAACACGTATTTCACACAGTTTAAGAAATCAGTTTGGTAGTTTATGTTGCAAACATTTAAAATACTAGATACTTGATTAATAATTGCTTAAGGCTTTATTTAAAGCGATGATATATAGATTTACTACTACATCCATTGATAGTATAAATTACTCGCCCAGCATTTGGAACAAGACTACTAATAAATTTTAGAAAATTACGGAACTTTTGAACTAACAATAAACTCTGTATGATACAACCATTACAGGATTACGGTGTTATAAGGTGGGCACTTCCATGTTGATGCAATCAAAACAGGCTCTAGATTGGGAACAAGGTCAGCTAGGACACGTTCTTATACTAACTTAGGTATTTCACTATTTATGTCCTGAAAACGCCACTAAAGTGGGTCCCACCCACGAAGGTACACCCCATATACCTATATATAGAGAGACATATACTTATATTTATATAAATATATATAGATAGAGGTATTTTATTTATATATCTATAAATATATATTTAAATGTATATAAATATATATTTATATTTATTTGATATAGGCATCATATATATATATATAAATACATAGAAATAGATATATACATTCATAGATATATATAATAATAGAATAGATATATACATTCATAGATGTATATATATATATACATATAATATATAGTTTTATATAATATATGTACTTTCTTTATTTATTTAATAAATTCTAAACAACATTGTGATGCTACTTTAAATTTCTATTTGGAGTACAAATCAATTTATAACTGATAGTTCTACCAGATATTGAACAACATTAATTAACTTTAAAATATATCTTTTCGAGATAAACTCCAAATAAATATTTATAAATACTTAAATTACTATGTATTGATGTAATTGATAAACTAAACGGCTAAGCAGAGTAGTCCTCAAGTATAAATGTATTATTTTGTGTGCGTTTTTGGAGGCCTCACTTTGCTAAAGGAATTAATTAGTGTCTGGGTTTAATTATATTTTTAACAGTTCAAAGCATAATCTTATCTTATAAATATAAAAGCAGAAATTATGTATGTGTATGAATGTGTGTGGGTCCAGAAAAATATAATCCATATATAGAATAGCTGGGAAATTGAAAATTGGTAAGAAGGTAGAGGGATCGCCCCATATAGCCATAAAAAATCTAAACATGGGAAATTTAAAAATTAGTCCGGGAAATGGGGTTTATATAATTAGAAAAACATACATTTTAGACAAGTTAAAAATATAAAATATGGCAGATAGGTAATGGTACCACTACAATTAATTCTAAGAATTTTAAGACTTTATATTTATAAATTAAATTCGTGGAAACAGGGGAAGGGAACATAGACAGAAAAATTACCTTTAAAGATGGTAGAAAATTTAGATTTATAAGGTAGGTAGAAGAACAAATCCAAATAAACAAAAAATCTTATAATTTGATTGGTAGTTGATAGAATCGGGATGGGTTAGGGGTTTTAAATTTCAAAATTATTAGAAACAGTTTATTTTGAATCGTGATAGAAAAGGAAAATTCCAGCAGAGTCTCAAAATGTTAAATAGTATATATTAAGTTAATTAAAATATGGGAAGTATCATACAAACACTTTTAAGTATAGTATAACATTTAAATTTGTCAAGCCAGTAGAAAGACTCCTTCAAATAACCAAATAAAATTAGAAATGTCTGTGTGGTTATTTGAAAAATGACCGGGGTCTTGGGGTTTCAAAATTTCTTAAACTAATATAAACACCTAATTTTTTGGGTAATAGAGAATTTAAATTTGGAAAGTAGATTAAGGGACTGTTTAAAATAAAATAAAGGTCTGAACATTTTAACCTTAAAAATGTATTATTCTGGAAGATTGGAAAATATACTATTTGAGGGGGAAACTTTTAAGGGGTGGTATAAAATTAAATTTTCTAGAGATGTAGAAAGACCAATTCAAATTACAAAATTAGTGTTAAATATTTTTTATTTATGAAAGAGGAATGGTCAAATTAAGGAGGGGATTTACATAATTTACCAGAACTAAAAGAATAATCTAATTATTAGTGACGTAAAAGATTGAAATTTGTCAGACAGGTGTAAGGATCTCCCCAATACACAATGAAAGGCTAAACATTCTTAAATTTCAAAATGTAGAATCATAGAATAGAAAGAATTTTCCGTCAATTTCCAAAACTACAAAAAACTCTATGGTATAATATACGATTGAAATATTTTATTAAATATAAAGGGTAAAACTGAACTATCCTGGAGATATTGTACATTTAAAATTTAAAATAAATGTAGGTAAATATTCAGGACTTGAAATCTCCAAAGCTAAAATTATCAAGCAGTTGTTGCTGAGGTAAAAAAAGTAAATATATGGTGATGATGAAATCCCAAAGCCAAACTATTTTAAAATGTTAAATTATAAAATAGTGGGGTCCTAAACATGGAAATGAGAAGACATTACCAAAATTATAGAAATACCCATCATTCGCTATGTTAGAAAGTATACATTTCTGAGATAATGGGAAAAAATTAAAGTGTTTTTAAAATTTATATTGTTGTTGGAAGAAGACAAATAATTTCAAAATTTTGTAAAAAAATGGATGTGTTTTAGAAAATGTAAATATTTACAGACCCAAAATGCTTAAAAATAATAAAATACAGAGGATTTTTAATTTAAAATTTTGTTTCAAGAAATGTGGAGAAGGTCAAAATTTTCCAAGCTAATAGAGAAAAAAAAATAATTCTAATTTGGCATATATTTAACTTCAAAATTGAGGACTGTTAAATAGAAGCACTAAAAACTATTCATACAACTAACGTAAAACACTATTTTGGTTGTTTATATTTGAAATATGTCAGATATGTAACAGAACCATGCCAGTTAAAAAATTATTCTTAGAATTTAAAAATGGAAAATCTAAAAACGAAATGTGTTAAGTATCTTGAAATCTCTGCAAACATATTCTAAAATCTACTTTTTATTGTGAAAGAAATTTGATTAGCGAGAAATTGGTAATAGGAACACTCGAGATGACATCAAAGTGAAAATTTTCAAATTAGAAATTTGGGAAACTTAAGAAAAATTGTCAAATTCAACACAGAAAAACAAATCGATTTGGTATATAGTTTAAATTTTGTAGAGGCAGATGAAAAAATTAAAAATAAAATACAAAAAGGTATATTATTAAAGGGGATCCATATTGTTGAGATTACAACGCTATGTGTACTCTAGACAGGAGCGGCCTAATAGTGAAAATAAACCATATATATTAACATAGATTGGTTAACCATGATGCTCTTTGGGAAACCATAATTCTCACTTACTCTATTTGGATTTATATTTGTCTTTTATTTCATTTTCGCTCTTGGTTAAACGTTATGTTCTTTTCAAAATGTTTTTGTAACAAGGTATATCACTTCGTTTCACTTATCTTACTATCATACTTTGACAAATATTGTGTAGTAAATAGATTGGATTAGTTTGTGCACTCAATTTATGGGGTGGGTAATATTCAAACTAAAAACAATAATGTTTTAACAAAGTTTGAGTTGTAAATCATATAAAGATTACTAGGAATTTAATGTTATTAGCTGCCATTGTTAAAAGCCTCTGATTAACACTCGTCTATAATTTGAACCCTGACCTCCACGTCACCAGTAATGCTGTCTATTGAGAGAGTAACACTTGGAACATAAGACCACAGATATATTTTATATTCAAATAACTCTTGTATGAACTCAAGATACACGTATCAATATACTGAACACATAGTATAGTATGGCTTACTGCTGGTGACAAGAGAGTGTTGTAGATTATATCTCTTCTCTCCCAACTAAATAGTACCTAACTTTTGTATCACAGCTCAAACCAGACGTCATATGGTGCATTTCATTGTATTATCTTTATAATGTGGGGGGAATCCAAACCAAGACATAATTTTATTATCATTAAAATATAATATACCTAGATTAATTTAAAATCAATAACTTGATTTAAAATTGTCTCTGGTCATAGAAAAATGATATAAAACTGAACTTCTATATTATTTCTTGTTTGAGCGATATTTACCCTGTGAATCTGTGCTTGAATTTCTCAAGGATTACTTTTCTTACTTTTTAATAGCTAGTGATGTTAAAGCGCTAGTTCAGACAAGGTTTGTTTCAAGATGAAGACAAAGCGCAATCAAATTAAATGTTACTTCATAACACCTAAGTTACTGCCAAGGAATAGTAATAGAATGTTAGAAGGAGATTGAAATTTGAATTGCCTCCTCCGTGCCTTGAAACAATATTAATATGTCGATGGGACGATGTAATAGTATGCAATTATCTTCAAACTTGCAGTGCTATGTAAAATATTCTGTTTGGTCGATTTTACAGGGGTTGAACTTAGAGGCATGTGAGGAAATTTATTTTTGAAGTTGTTTTGTATATTACAGGATACATTATTGTAGACATAAAATATATTTGAATAACCACGTAAAGATTTTTTTTTATTTGTGGCTGTCTATCTGTGACGTAGCGGCAAGTAATTTCAAGATCTTTGTTTAGACGCACGTCTTTTTACCTCCTAGGGGTACAAGCCCAAGACAGAATTCCTCATGTTTATATAGACTATTTAGCTTTTATTCAACTACCCTTATTGATATAACACTGAAACAAAAACTATACATTCTTAGATAAGTCTAAATATAGTTTTACATTGAAACATTTTTTTACTAAAGAATTTTCTTGTATAACTAAAAAAATCGTCAACAGCTCAGATTATGTTTTGGTTTTTCATGGTAATAACTATTATTAATTGCCATTAGTAATAGCTATTGGGAATCTTCTTGTGTGGGTGTAGTTTAAAAAATGTCATGGAAACGCATGCCTATTTAGAAAAGTAAGCAATAAAGAGTTTAGTTTAAACAAATGTAGTCCAATATTGTTCAGGAGCATAGTAGAGTGCGCGGAAGAAGTAAGTGTTTTCAGCAGATAAACAAGAGGCCTCTTAGGTTAAACTTCTTATTTTATACATTTCTTTCCCATACCGTGCATTGACATCTAATTGTGATATTGCTTAGCCTGCTTGGGTGCGTCAAGTTAAGGAAAAAACCCGCCTCATGAAACAGTTTTAAATTCACCAAGGAGGCAACGTCCATATGACGTGGAGGCGTCATCTGGAATAAATGAAATAACTCTATTAATAATCTGTAATCAACGGGGGAGGGGTTACATCTTCCTCCTCCTCCCCCCTGGCCAAGACCCTAATGGAGTACATATAGAGGTATAATATCCAAATATTTTACAAAGGCTTATACAAATATAAATATATATTCTCAACGAAGTTATGAGCTCACAGATGGTATCTCACGACACTAAAGTAAATTATTAAAATGAACCATCATTAGTCCTCTAGCCAATAGTTGCAGCTAAGGGGTTTCCCCTCCTTATCCTTAACAATGGAAATACCTTGTAATTTAACAATGAACATCCAAGAATAATAAATGTCTACACTTTTCTCAATGAGGAAATACGAACAGGCTCAAATTAAGCCTAACCAGATATTCTAACATCCTTTCTCACAAGAACATATTATGTTTGGGAATATCATTCCCTCGCCTTAATTTTGTACACCCGACTCGGACAAACCCATAAAACTACCATTGGAGGACCATCGTCATCCAGAAGTTTTACTAAACACCAAAGAGGTCGCTGAAGAGGGAATGATCAGTGATATTAAAATAAGTAAGCTACTTGATGGGTTTGAAAGTATTTCTACCTATGAGAAGACGTGAACAATGCTTACTGTCCGTGAATTGAATGCACTATTGAAAAATTATTTAGTCTAAATTGATCACCAAAGGAAAATCATCTACTTTAAAGCCAAAGGAGAAATTACAGAAGATATCTCAAAATCGGAAAAGAGATTTTATTTTGAATTTATTTACAGAATTAAGTAAATTGTGTTTCTTTGTCAAATAAGGTAAAGATCTGTAACATTATTTGATTTCACCATAATTTATTGTCACTAGTATCCAGGCATATATAGAAATATGTATATGCTTTAATATTAATAGAAGGAAATAATTAAACATCTAAGATATAATGTATATTGGCTTGTAAACAATCTAATCCCAAGACTAAAAAATTTGGATTAGTAGACGGAGATACATAAAAGTTTACACCGAAAACATATTTTTCCTAACTTCTATTTGCAAACCACACCATTCAACCAAAGGTTTGAGTAGCTTAAAAATCAAGAAACATTTAGAGCTGAAATTTGGCGTATTCCCATTACTCTTTGTTTTACGGTGTAGAAACTTTTTCTTGTCTTTTTTTTATATTATTTTTTATATTTAGGAATTCCAATCCTCGATGTAGCCAAATGGCTACATTATAAAAAATCTTTTTTTTAATCTATAAGGCTACATAGATTTTTAAATAAATATCTAAAAAAAAAATATTTCTTTGAATATACCTTTGTTAATTTTGGGCTGGGGAGCGTGAAGAAACACTAGAGTGTACAACATGATTGAGGGTGCACACCTTGAACACTCTTCTTTTTATCTTTTGCATATTGCAATCTTGACGTCCTAAGCCTTGTTCCTACAGGTGGTGGTAACTTTGAAACAAAAAACCTAGACATATTTTACGTTGTATTTGCAACTCAGGAATATATTTATTTACCGAGAGCTACCGCTTATTTCTGATTGAGTCTACATTCATTATGAGCATAACAGGTTAGGCTATCAGATCATATTTGGTGAATATCCATAGCAAATTAAAGGTAAGAAAGAAAACTAGGCATTGGCCTACATACAGTACTTAGCTTAATCTGTTTGTTTCTACCAACATTGAAAAAATTACGTATTCACCAGACTATTAATAATTGAAACTTGGTATACATATGTAGGGTTACCATCAGACGTCTGGCTTAAAAGTTCTGCAAGCCTCACGCCTTATACTGTGTGACTGCTGGTGCGGATTGCTACAAAAATAGAACATAAGAGTTAGAACTTTAGCCACATATGTTCTAAGAAAAAAGTAAGTATGAAAATAGTTTCTTTTTACTTTTACATATCTCTTATTACAAGCGTGAACACCTTAAATGGCGCTAATTGTGTTTTGTAAAGGAAAAAGGTTATAATTACAGGTATGCACTGGTGATTATAGTAGTTATTTGTTTATATAGAAAAATATAACAAAGAAGACATTTCAATCTTTAATACAAATACAGCACATAATAGAACTAACTTCCCCAAGCAACGTCGGCTCCTTACAGCTAATAATAAATAAACATACAGTTCAACCACAAAATAAGGTAACATATGTTTTACCCAAAATGTAAGAATTCAAGAAAAATGTAAGACTGCGAAACAAAAAGGTTCTAAATGTAATTGTGTAAGTGTTTTATCGATAGCACCCACCTCGGTGGCGTAGTTGGTTAACGCACTTGTCGTGTTGAGCCCGACTGCTGAGGATGGGGAGATCAAGGTTCGAATCTCGGTCGGGTGAACTGGGGGTGGTTTTTCCTAAATGGATTTCCACTCTCCCTCCACGCAAATGCGGGTTCACTTCCTCTAATTTAACCTTCCCAATTCCTAATCCATTAGAGTAATTAATACTTAAAGCGTATAACCCTAACGGGTAGTAAGACGCGGTGCTAAGTATTATTTATTGATAGCCATACTTCACGTTTTATTTTACGTTCAAGCATATTTTCAGATAAATGTATTGAACTAGTACGCTCGTCATGATTGGTTGCACACGGGATACACGAAGCCAATATAAATCACTAATTTTATCACGCGAATACCACGTGGCAAGTTTTCCGAGGCAAACGCATGAAAACTGCTCGAGATAATAAAATACTATCTTACGGCAGAATTTATAAATACGAGATCACTTTGATAGCAGAGATCCCCAAAAAATTACAAATTTACTTATTTGGTCAAAATGTAAGACGTTTTGGAGTTTTTGAACATTCCTTCTGGACACTTGACATATTGCTGAAATATGGGAATTTTTGTGAAAATAAGAAAGTCATGTCACCCTGATTTGAAAATATTAACTAAAATATTATACAGTAGCGCTATTTAATAAAATTTATTTCAAGTTTCATTAAGAGTATTAGGTAATATAGCTTTATATATAAAAATATAAATTTGTATATACATAAATAAATGTATATATATAATAAATCTTTATATATAGAATATAATATATATAAAAACCGTTAGTGAATATCTAAATAGATGTTTTCTAAAATTTAAAAAATAAAACAGTAAAAAGTCAGTAGAGTCGAATCAGAAAAGTCAAATTAAATGAAAGTCTTAAATATTTTAAACTCACTTAAAGATAGCATTTATTATCTCCTTTTACTCCTTTCATTACCAAAGTATTGTTCCTTTTCACAGGAATAAATGACGCTTTCAATTTATGTCATCTTAGTAATATGAAATCACAATATCAGTTTATTTTCTCTTTTGTGTGTAAAATTAATTATCAAAGTTATTATCGTTCAATTACAGACTATACATCCTTCCTTTGTTCACCTTAAGGTATCGTTTTCTCGACAGGGGTAGAAATCCATCAACCAAAAAGGACAGTGCGCATCTGAAATATTAAAAGGAATTTTTTTTTTTTTTGAACCAGCCAACGTCTGGTGCTAATATAGTTTCAATTTGTAAAGCTTACTCGTAGTGTATACAAGCCAGTTTTACATAAAGTATACAGATACTTTGAAGCATACACGTCAGAAAAAAAACGAGTTGGAAACTTCATCGTCTCATAACTGGTCTGTGCCAATGTACGGTTAGACAAGTTGGTTTAGTTTATAATTAATACAGAATACGGAGGATTGGTAATCAGTATGTCAGTATTTAGATATTTTTTGGAAAATTAACTTATTCAGTTACCGTAGCTCAGTCAAGCGTTCACCTTCATATATATATATATATATATAGTATAATAAATAGTATATATATAGTATATATGTAGTATATATATATAGTATATTAGTTTATAAATTAATACAGAATACGGAGATTTGGTAAAGTATTCAGTATTTAGATATTTTTTGAAAATTAACTTATTCATTACCGTAGCTCAGTCAAGCGTTCACTTCCTATATATATATATATTTAGCGTATGGCATCCCTGACCGGGAGGCACGTGACATTTAGTTCGGTCGCCCTGTGTGTAGGTTATAACAAAGAACGTTGCCCAGTTATAGCTTCTATCCATTAAACCAGTTAACGTGATACAAAAGACCCCAAGCCATGTCGTTGTTACGCGTGCATAGTTCCATTGAACTCGTTAACTCTTTTCCCCGTTCAATTAGAATGGTACTAATTATTGGTTGATTGGAATAGTATTTGTTTTATATTTCACTGGCGATTAAACATTTTGTACTGTATCGAGTGTGATTGTTTTTATAATACACAATTTACAATTAATATTGATGTTTTGATTGGATTGTTACAAATTGACAAATGACATAACTGGTACACCATATGTGCTTATCTACACGTCGTACCCGCAATGATATGATGTGATGATAGTGAGTATGGAGGGGTGGTGGGCTAGTTAGAGTCTTACGGTGGTGTGCAAGAACGTTAGTGAATGCTTAGTGGACCCGAACACTCTATTGATCCCCCTTTGAGCCTAGGAAGACGCAAGAAAACCCAAGCTACCGTCCACTTTGAATCCACTTAGTGAGGTTCTTGCATATGACCCTTAAACCTAAACTTAAGCCTAATTTACTAACCCCTGGCGAACTTTGGGATAATTCCTCTTAAGACAAAATTACCCAAGACACTAGTCGGGAATGGAGCCCAGGACCCTTTGGCCTGTAGCTACACCACTGAGCCGGTTACCTCCCTGTTGATACTAAGGTAAATGATTTGATTCCTTGCAGAGACAAAATGCTATAATTTAAGGATGAGTATATTTCTTTTCATAAATTGATTAATTGATTGCCTTGTAGTACGTCATATGAGGTACATCTGTCACAGTAAACCCAACTGCAATAAAACAAACTAAATTCACATGTATATAAGACCATTCTATACCAAATATATATATTAAAATACCAGAAATTAAATTAAAATATAACTAAACTGAACCGTCTTTTACTTTAGAGCAGTGCTACTCAAATGGTGGACCGTGGACTGCTATGCGCACCTCATATAGTCTTCCTTGGGTTTTCTAAGCCAAAAAACCATACACAATGTGAAAACCTTGTGAAGGGTTGTATTAATGACGTATGTTACGAAATATTAGATGAGATGGTGGTAAAGAAAGTTGATCATATCCCAATTTCAAATGACTATAGTGCAAAGAATTCATGATCTTACCGATATGGAAGAACAGCTCGTAGAACAGGTTAAATTTTCAAAGTACTTTTCTTTGTAGCTTGATGAATCCATCAATGTGACTAATATGATAATTCGGGAAGGGTAGGGGTGTTATAATTATGAAGGTAACTTGAGCGAAGAATTTGTTTCAGCTCACTGCCAACACACACAACTATCTCTGAACTTTTCAGACTATATTTTCGCTAAATGTGAATTTAATTATTAATTGTGTGAAGGTGTATGTACTGATAGTGCTGCAGCAATGACAGGGAGACATTCCGGAGTGAGTTCCCAGATTAAGGCGTTGGCACCCAGATGATAATCTACACACTGTTTTATTCAAAGATAAAGTATCTCCACAAGGAAAATGTCTACAGAATTGAACAACCTGTTAAGTGAAGTGGTAGTAACTGTAAGCCACGAAAAGAAACGCTTTAAGCTCTAGCTTGTTTGTGGCACTATGCCAAGATATGGTGGCTAGCAAATAAACAGCTGCTATTACATGCCAATGTATGTTGGTCAATTTTCAAGAGGTAAATTAATGTCAAGAGTGTTTGACATGAGGAATGATCTTGGTGAATTTCTAAAAGAAAAAACCCTACTTGTAATAACTGTTTCAAAACAATGATTGGATAGCTAGACTGCAAATGTTACAGATATATTTTCCATTTTAAATAAACTTAACTCGCCCATGCAAGGAAGAATGTCCTCTTGTTTTACAATGGTTGAAAATATTAAAGAGTAGAAGCGAAAGCTGAAAATATTGAAGACAAGGGTTTAAAGGGATTACTATGATATGTTTCACCATTTGGCTGATAATATTATCGAAGGAGGTGGGATCTTGACGTAACATATTTGCAAAACTGTCATTTTTCATCATTTGACAAACTTATAAGAGTGGTTTGATTTCTATTTCCCAGATGAAGAGGATCCATGGAGAGGACTTGATGGATCCGAAATCCATTTATGATATGGATTACGAGATGTCTTTGAACATAAATGATAGCCTGATTGACCTAACTGCTAATGAGAATTGAACAATTATTTCTAAAGTTCAACTTCACCTGCTTCCTTCTGGATAAAAGTGAAAACAGAATTCCCAGAGCATTGTGAAATTGCAATGAATACTCTTTTACCGTTTACCTGGACCTACCTTTGCCATATTGGTTTCTCTACTATGAGTGTAATTAAGACTAAACATTGTAATTGTGTGGGTATTCACTGTCCATTACGAGTGGCACTGTCCACAATAAAGCCCAGTCTTGATAAAATTAAGCAAGCTCATTTGTCCCATTAAGTGCTATATTATGCTTTTTCTTTAATATCAATAAACTGTACTTCTATACAAAAATTGTAATACCTACCCCACAAGGTATTAACTTTCCATCAAGCTGGTCCCTAAGTGCCACTGAAAAAAAAACAGTTCGTCACACGGTAAAGTTTGAATAGCACTGCTTTAAAGTGCAGTATATTTTTCAATATTACATTTCCAAAATATTTTAGATTTATAACTATCACAATAATTCTACTTCCATACTAAGGCCGCTATATATTCTCTATATATATATTTTTGTATTCAGTGTTCAATAACTGTTGTTATGCTTGCGCCAATGTGAGCTCTTGGAAGAAGTACCTTAATAAAGAAGGATCTCTAAAGGAGTACACTAGAGTCTCCATTATCCGGACGTCAATTATCCGGCCTGGTTCTTGGTGTAAATAATTACATTTTAAAGTAAACCAACACACTATAAAACATTTACTGAATTTATAATGCAATCCATCTTGCTTTGTAGTCGATGTCCCATTTCTAAAATAGAGTACTGTATAGTAAAGAGTTTAAAAATTGATTTCTCGTTTGATTTTTACTATCCCCTACATATTACTGTATTCATGGAGATTCATTTAAAAAAAAGTTAAATGTTCTGTGAAAATTAAAAAAGCAAAGAGGCAAACCCATTGTGAAAATTATTCTCACTCGGATTTGTTATTATCCGGCTTTTCCGTTATCCAGACGGGATGCCACCACTTTAGGCCGGATAATCGTCACTCTAGTGTACCTAACTATTTAGAAATTGTCTATAATAGACGCAATAGCATTGACTAAAAATAACTACAGTATATTGATCTTATAGTTAGTAATAATGGCTCCGTATGTTATCAATAACAAAAAACATATGAAAGTGAATCTAATAACTCTCAGAGAAGATTGGGAATAAATAAATTATGGGTACTTTGATTGGTATTCGAGCTAGCATTTTATAAACAAAATACAATACTCATAAAATTTGCTCTGTTGTATAATTTATGCATAAGCTATTAACTCATGTTCACAACTTCATATTAAAATAGTAAAACCCTGCTTCAGTGGTCGCATGGTCTAACGCGCTAATCTCGGAGTAGACTAGACTGCCGATGATGGAAAGATCCAGGTTCGATTTCTGGTCGGGTGTACTGTGGATGATTTATCAAAAATAGTTTTCCATTCGACCTCCACGCAAATTTGGGTACACTTCCTATAAATATAACATTTATCATCTCTAAAACCATTAGCGTTATTAGTAGATAAGGGTATAATCCGAACGGGTAGTAAAATGCGGTTCTATAAAAAAAAAGTTGTACCTATAATATGATGATTTATTATGAGATATAACTGTTCTAGGAAACTTGTAGGAAACTTTATTACGGGGGATATTTAACGAGTTTCCCCGATGAAGAAGTTCTTAGTAGCGTACTTAAGAGAACCTTCACAAGTAGTGGTTTGGATAAAGAGGATTACAAACTTTTTGTTTATTTTATTTCTTAAACAAAATCAGGGTCTAAACCCAAAGCGTGATTAGACATACCAGAGACAAGCAAGTCTTTATTACTTACAGAACGCAATACTACCCATCCAGGCTACTCACATTTAATCTATGAACAAACACTCTAATAATTGTAACTATGGAGGAGCCTACAATATAACTATTAATATGAATTAGTTGAAAAATGACACCTGGCCATGGGAATCGAAGACGGAACTTTAAGCTTAGTTGGACTAGTCCCGTGCTCAGGGCCACTCTCCCCTCATAATATAAGGTTGAGTCTGTTATGGACGTGTGGAAATCGTCGACTACATGTTAGTACCCATTATATCGTGATCTATCAGACAACACAGACACCTGAGACTCAGGAGGCCTGTTACGCTGTCAAGTAAACAAACCACTCAAGATGTCATTAAAGTGAGGTTTAAATTAATATCAACACACAAATAATTGTATTCAGACAATGTTCATATAGTTAAAATAATTTAGCCTTTCGTGTCCTGGTGTACATTTGTTACATATTTAGATCAATTAAATTAAATTGCTCTGAGAAAATCCACCCGGTAGTGAGATCCCAACATCCCCGTCACCAATAAACCAGACTAGATGAACTTGAAGTTTATTCCGCCTTCCCACTGTTGTAGATTTTTCAGTGATTATGAATACAATGATAATGATCCATATTTTAAAGACTTTGTATTTTTGAATTACAGGTTGTTTCAACTACTCTCGGCCTTGAGAGCTTCTCATACAACAATTACATCCATTAGTTTGGAAGTTATAAGGGAAACTCAGGGGCTGGGAGCGAGCTAAACAACCTGTATAGTTAACTTATTTACTGTAACTTGAAAATAACCTGAACTTGATCTAAGACTACATATTCCCTATAAGCTGCTAGTGTAGAGCTAAAGGTCCAAAATGTGATTGTAGGTTTTTAGCCCCCAAAAATTTTAATATTTGAAATTCATAAGATATTCTATTGTCATAAATAAATACATTTAGATTTTTTGGAAGCGATACATATAATTAGTGTAACATTACGTGGTATAATGTTACAACTGGACCCCGCCCCATACTGACGTGATTAGAGATTTGTAACATTACGTGGTATAATGTTACAACTGGACCCCGCCCCATACTGACGTGATTAGAGATTTGTAACATTACGTGGTATAATGTTACAACTGGACCCCGCCCCTTACTGACGGGATTAGAGATTTGTAACATTACGTGGTATAATGTTACAACTGGAAAACATAGCATACTGCCCACTCCAATAAATTCAACTCAATTAGGATCCCTACAATAGTATTTTTCTCTGTTGTAGTTCTTGTAGGCTAAGAAGACATAATAGAAACAATGCTGGACAATATATTTATTACTCAATCCAATCCTAAGTATTAATTTGTTCGTGTACTTACAATACTAATCTGCTCACAATAGAATCCTGCATGGCTGGCCGGCACCTGGACTCCTAGATTGGCGAGTGGGTCAAGGGAGATCCAGTGGGTCAACAAAGCGACTCGGCTCTCCGACTGTACTAGCGTGAAATGAACCTAGAACTATCAACATCAACTAGAAGACAATTATGTATCCGACCCCTGACGGAGACTAGAGGAACCTTCTTCAAAACATCGGGTGATTGGAGATATTCACGGATATTCCGATGGAGCAAGCGGAATCAACAATGGTGTACGTGACTTTTTGAAGGCATCGTTGACGTCATCATATGCGTGTTTGGTGAATTCCCACCCCTTCCATAACAACGAAATCCCTATATAATGGCCGTGAAAGCTTGCCATACTCGACTATCCTACGATCAACGATCGACGACAGACCATTGTCATAGATCTGGACAATGGCTGGAGAAAACTTGTAAAATGTATCAAAATCGTCGCTTAGACAAGGGGAATTATGAACTCTAACTTCTTTATCTACTTTAAACTTTTTGTATATAATATTCAGGTTCAAAATCTAACGAATTAATATATTTTGATCGTCAAACAATGGCTAAATCTTCTATCTTAGATATGTCGCCGCTCGGGCGCTGTAACTTTCGCTTAAATTTTTATTCTCGTAAATATCCTCAGTTATGTGCTGATTAGAAGTTTGACTTGTTAATATTATATTGTTTGGAATTGTAGAGTAATTTTTTTATCGAAGTAACTTTTCATATTTAAAATTATGGTTTGAGTTAACGTAATGTGATGTAACTTTTTATTGGAATTTAAATTAGGATGACTTTAATCTTTTGTAACGTAAGTTCTGTTTGAACAACAAAAGTTTTGTTAATTGATGGAACTGTTTGTTCCATATTCTCAGTCAGATCTGATAGTCACGTGGGAGTTTGGCTTATGTCTAGTAGTCAAACCTTAACGATGTGTAAACTCTGTTGTATAGTCGTCAAATTTAAATCTTTATATTTATGATATCGTTTTTTGTGAGTTACGAAACCTTTGGAACCATATCAAGGTGCCCATTTGGCCCTTATAATTTTGTATCGCATTTAAAAATATACGCTATGGTATTGTCTCTTATAGACTGGACTATCAATATTATGATGGATTTCATGTTTCCATTTGTTAAAACACTTGCGCAACTTTAATGATATAAAGTTGTTGGCTTCGAGCATAATTTCCAACTGTACTCATAATGATATAATGAGACCATATTTGGTTATCTGCGCTATTGTCATTTAATTGAATAAACTGCTCAATTTGTTGAATCTATATTTTTTTTATAATTTCAATTTTTTGTATGTTAAGTTCATCCTCTCCCTTTTATCTCTTTTTATGGTCGGGGGGTACAGGATACAGAGAGGGTGCAACATTAGATACACCTATAGTTATAAAAACCAAAATGAATTTATTTGGTCGAAGTTAAGGCCCAGAGCCTGTTATTAACACCCTCATAGTCTGGTCCTTCATATTAATATTATTATTATTAGCACCGCGTCTTACTACCCGTTCGGGTTATACGCAATTACGCAAATGTGTAATGGTAGGGTGATTGTGAGATGAAATGGAGGACCTACAGTTTAACATGGGATCCGAACCACGGTGGAGGCCTGGCATAATATTAATATTAATAGACGTGTACATTATGTTGATATATTTGTATTATCTCCCTCATTGTTCTTACTATCATATAATGGCTAACTCACAGATAAGAAGGCTCTCACCAGTGGTCCATGGTCTTGGATGCTAAGCTCACAATATATTGGATTGTCTGTTTCATAAAGGTTGGTGTTCGAGGATCGGCTGGGGCTGTATACTACATGCAATTTTCTACTTGGGGTTGCCATCCTCTCTACATTAGTTCTGAGTTTCTTCCATTAGGTAAGATGGGGATGAAGGAGACGGGCGATAAGGGCAGTGTTCTTACAGTTTTATAGCAAAGCTTATTGTGGTCAAGACAAGTCAAATAATATTACTTCTCTATGAACATGTAGTTTAATTTTCTTCACATGCTGACCTAAGTAGTAGCTGAATATCTGTCAAGGGTGTCCTGAAATTTAATGACAACTTTCTCTCTTCGCCCGCCTCAGTGGCGTAGTTAGATAACGCGCTAGTATCGTGCTGAGCTAGACTGCTGAGGACGGAGAGGTCAAAATTTGAATCTCAGTCGGGTGAACTGAAGGTGGTTTTTTACAAAATTGTTTTCCACTCCACCTCCACGCAAATGTAGTTTATATATTCAAGCTTCCCTATTCCTAATCCATTAGGATAATTAGTACTCAAGCGTATAACCCGAACAGGTAGTAAGACGCGGTGATAAATAGTATTTTTTCTATTCATTTAAAGGTTGGTTAGATAACGTTACTATCTTCATGACTGATATTCAACAACTGTTAATATCAACAAGTGAAAAAAATTATACTTTATTTTTCTAATGAAGCAATGTTTCATTTATTTTAAGAAAAAACGTGTTTTGCTATATATTTATTATTACGTTTATTAGTTTTATTTACATTGATATCATTTGTTAAAATAATTGTATTGGAACATTTTATTTTATTTACACATCTTTTTTACACCGCCTTTTACTAGCTGTTTGGGTTATACGCCTAAGTACCAGTTACACTAATGGTTTTAAGGATTAAGAAATCTATATTTCAAGGAAGTGTACCCACATTTGCGTGTAAAGAGAGTGGAAATCCATTTTGTAAGAAACCACCCTCAGTACACCGGACCGAAATTATAGCCCCAATCTCCCACTTAACGGCAGTCTAGTTCAACACGAGAGTAGAGCGTTAGAACACGCGGCCACCGAAGTGGGTCAAAGTTTTTCTGTAAAAACTTCAAAAAACACTTAGCTTTTCTCGAGTTCCCTAAATCCCATCTTAATATTGAAAACTGAATGGTACTACATTTTCGGGAATACTAGATCATACACTTTATTTTAAAAATATATTTGGTCAGTAAACCAGCACCATCTTTAGTGGCCGCATGGTATGAGGCGTCACTCTTGCAATAGACAAGACTGTTGATTACCGGGATATCGGAGTTTGAGTCCTAGTCATGTGTACTGAAGTTTTCTTTACAAATTGTTTTTCATTCTCTATCTTTATATTCATGCAATTGCGGGTACACTTCCAAAAATTCCTACCATACTCATCCTTAACCAATAAACGTGATAAGTATATAGGGGTATTAACCAAATGGGTAGTAAGTAGTGGTGCTAAATAAAAGTAAACCAGGGTTAAATAGATATATTCCGAAAAAGCCTCTCTTCATGATATTTTCAACAAAATACTCCTCAGTTACTTGTAATGAAGAAAATGGCTGGAGCCGTTTTCAAAACGTTTCGAACTTTAAAAAATAATAATTAAATTAACATTCCAAATAATGAAATATACTTTAAATCGTTTCTCTACCTAAATATATGATCGACCTTTGTATGAATATAACGTTCAGACAGAATCCTTCAGATCTTTCCTGCTGTATTCTCTGATGGAGACAGGTTAAAAAACCAATAGAGAATCTTATAATTCATGTTTAAATTTTCATCCCGTTGGCACATATAACATCAAACCCCATTATAATCTTGAAAGCGAATATTTTAACGATTAAAATATTATCTTTATTCAAGAAATTATTAAAGCATCTAAGAAAAGTTTTATAAACTCAACTGGTTTCATCAAAATGTTGCCAGTGTAAAGAGTTTGATCAAAAGGCCCTTGAATTGGAAAATGTCTCAAACTCAGACATAAGCTTTTGAGGCTCTGTCGGTCCTTTTTTTTACAACAGCAAAAATATATATTCTCCTTCACAATATTAATAATGTAAGGAGTAAGAAATTAGGTTGAAATTACAACTCGGCTCTTAGAATAAAATTAATTAGAAAAATACACTATCGTAATCAAGTTAGCGTCAAATATATCCTCCAAATATTGACTATCGGGAGACTAAATTAGTGCCATTAAATTAATTTATTGGAACGAGTTTATTTTAAAATAACTTTCATTTATAGTGAATATTTAATCCTCGGTACAGCCAAGACATTTTATGTTGGTATGTTATTAAGGTGTATGAATAGAAAATTGAAACTATATGATTCAAAACATAGATATCTATCTGATCAGAGTAGTAGTTGGGATGGCCGATTAAATCAGGCTGGGATTGGTGGGATTTGGTCACGTGACCACGCCTCCTGCTCTGTGATTGGCTGCTCCCCTCCTTCCCCCACCCCTCCTTCCGCTGCCCTACTTTCCTCTGATTGGCTGTTGGTTTTCCCCCTCCCCTACAAACCCTGGACATGTTGGTTTTTTTTTATTAATTATCGTTAATTAATTATTGTTAATTGTTAGGATAGAGGTGTTGTAGTTTTTTTATTTATTGCTGGCATACGCCGGACATGTTGGTTGTTAATTAATTAATTGGTAGGATAGAGGCGTTGGAGTTATTATTGGTAGGATAGAGGTTTTTTTATTCATCAATTAGGGCGCTGTAGTTTATTTGCTGAAGCATAGAGCCACCCGGGGCTCGCGCTCCACGTCTTTCTCCTCCGGATGCCCTATTGTAAATGACACAAGCTTCTCCAGCAGGGGCTCGCTGCCTTCTGATGACCAACTCAGCCTTTCACTTTTCCCTCCCCACCCCTCTTCCTCAGAGCCGGGGTTGTTCATCCCTCCCCGGTCATTACCTTCTGGGGGTGACGTACCGAGCAATAACCTCCATTCACCTTGAGGAGTCATTGTGTTTCTCAAAATAGACACCTGTAAGGCAGCTCTGAAAACTCCCGTTAAACGGCAGTCTCACTTTTACATCCCATGAAAGTGGACGGCCCAACAGCTCTCTCGCACACACATCCAACTTGTTGGTATGTGGAGGGAGACTCCTCCGCCCAAATATTATAGATATTGAAATAAAACTATAGTTTGTAAGTCGTGTGCTGCTACCCACGTTTAAAGTGAAAACACCCATTTTTTCTTCAGCCCAATTATAATTTAATGCTCGCAATTATATTTCGGAGGAATAATATTGAATTTAATGTTCGCAACTATATTATATATCCCTATGAAAGTTTAAGCCCACACATCAATGCACTCAACATTTGCGAGAGTACCTTCAGATGCACTGAGGGAGGGTAGATTTTAGCGACGCCCGTTTGCACGGTGAATTTACTGTTCTATAGCTAAGTTAGTTTGTAAGTCGTGTGCTGATATGATCTGCGTGTCTAGATTGGATTCGAACCAGAGACCATCAAATTACTGCGCGCATTACCAACGGCACGATTAGTTAGTTACCCCTTAATAGGCGATAACACCGCATAACTTCAACGGACTCTATATTAGTAAGTCTCTCGCCCTCTGCAAGAGCGGACTAAGTACAGATAAAATTAAATGGCTAATCCTCGGTAATTGTATCTGTATAACGAATATGAAAACGGGTATTTAGCTTATCATTGCACGTAACATAAAGAATGACCACATGGTTTAAGGCGCTACTATAGCAAAAGACTATACTACTAAATATGGGAGGAAGTCGAAGTTTTAAGCAGTTGCTATACTAATTACGCTAATAGATCAACTGTGAGCTTGTTCATTCTGTGCAGGGGTGCCGCAAGATTTTAAGGGGGGAATATATTAATAAAAATATTAGAACACATTAATGAAAATAAAGAAATGGAAGAAAATTTTGTCTTTCAGTGTTTTTGTGAATTGCACTTGTCACAGCCCCCAGACAAAGCTATTGCAACATTAAAATCCAAAGCAATAAAGTCTTGAGAATGATTTGCGTGTTGTGTTGTCAACAATTAGGACAGACTGATGACTATGTGCTCTGAATAATCACAAGTCTCACATTAATAAAACAATTCTACTATTATTTGACTAGAGTAATCTCACATTGTGTTTGGCTAGTGTGCTAATTTATTGGTTTCCAAAACAATTTATCTCTATCTCTATGTGAATAAATAGCCAAAGCTATTAAGGTGTATTTTAGGAGGGTTAACACCACACGAGTGACATATTACGAAAATTTGAAATATGACACCTGGACACGGAAATCAAACCCGGGACCTCTGGCTTAGTACGCCAATGCTCTAACCACTGAGCTATCCAGGATTCGTTCCGTGTTCAGGGTCATTCTTCACTCATATTTAAGGCAGTGGAAAAGAGCATCGAGCAGACACCTCCGTCCACTTCGCTGGGTCGATGCCGAATACCGAAATAACGGGATTTTCAAAGGGACTTATGGACAGATCTGTGTTGCGCATGCGCAGAGACACATTAGTCCATTTTGCACCACCGTTTGCTAAACCAAACTTATTCATTCGGCGCCATGGCAGTACATGCAACCAGTTGTGCACCATCATTTGCTATTCATTCAGCGCCAAAGCGTACCCCGCAGGCTCTATGACGTACTCACCTCCAACAGTGGCAATCAGCCTTTCACTTTTCAGGCAGTTGAACCCCCCCCCCCCACTCAGAGCCGGGTAGTTCCAGTTTCGACATCGCAAGGAGCTGGTGGCCGGAATCACCCCTTCCCCCGGACTGGAATTTCCACAGAGCCGGGGATCCCCCACCACCCTCCCAGGGTCGTTACCTTCTGTGGTGTGACTGACAGGCAATAAGCTCCGTGCAAAACAGGCACACCAAGCGAACAAATAATTTACCGTTATAAGGCAGTTTCGCTACTACTATGGTTGAACGTTGACATGTTTAAGCTCCACTGCCCAAAGTCTATGACAGCTCGCACACACATCCATTTGGTGGTGGAGAGTGAAAGATTCTAATGTATCTTTTAAAATCAAATATCTAGCACAACCACTTCTTACTACCTGTCCTATTTTAATATACATGAATTACTGTATATTGACGCAAGTAAACTATGCTATAACAAGCTTATCTTAAAGATAGAAAGGTTACTCTAACACTGACCTTACCTATGCCTGTAATCATATTAGGTGTTAAAACAAAGGCCTCCTCGCACAGCTGCGTGGAGGGAGGGTGGGGAAACCAGAGGTGAATAAAACTCGTTGGACAGCTTGGTGATCTGGAGGGTTGGAACAAGATGTATTTATTTACACTAATAGGAAATTTATGCGTAAAGTATAATGCAGATAAAATGTACCCGAATTTGTAGGAAAGTGGATCAGAAGAAACCAATTATTAAAAAGGATGTATTTATTTACACTAATAGGAAATTTATGCGTAAAGTAGAATGCTGATAAAATGTACCCGAATTTGTAGGAAAGTGTCCATGCTCCACTGCCCAAAGTCTATGACAGCTCTCTCGCACGCATCCACTACCTGGCCGTTTCTAATATACAAGAATTACCCGTAATATTGCCACGAGTAAACTACGCTTATTTTATTTCAAATGCATTATTGATAATGTAAAAGAACAACGAGTTTGTGTTCCTTAAAGGACTCCTCGCTTGAATGTACCTTCATCTGCGTGGAGGGAGGGTTGGGGAAACCCAGGGTGAATAAAACTTGTTGGACAGCTTGGTGATCTGGGGTTCAAATCTCACCCACGTGGCCAAAGGGGGTGTGCTGTATAGACCAATTTTAATAGGAATAGCCTTGTTCGCAACTATATCCGTATGAAAGTTTAAGCCCACACATCAATGCACTCAACATTTGCGAGAGTACCTTCAGATGCACTGAGGGAGGGTAGGTTTGAGCGACGCCCGTTTGCACCACAGTGCCTGTTTTTTCTGTGTGTGCTATCATTTGCAGTTGTCTGAACGGGGCGCAGAGAGACGCGTCCCGCAATGTTAATTCTGTGCACCATCATTTGCATGGCAAGAGTGGTCTTACATCCCGTGAAAGTGTGCATTGGGAGTGTAGAAAAGCACCCTAGTAATTAAGTGGACGTGTTCAATTACAACGCTCAATTGGCCCTGTTAAAACCGACTACCCGTAGAAACATATAAAATATATAAATTTATAGTTATTGAAATAAAACTATAATCTTAAAGATAGAAAAGTTACCATCACACATAATGTTGATACATTTAATATTCTTATATTATTGGTGTACTTAATTAATGCGGATAGGCTATATGTTTAGTAAGACGTGATTCAAAGAAAATAATAATGTTTGAGTACTTTTAAGAGGACAGCCTCAATAGACCCAACATTTGCGAGAGTGTATGTGGTACCAGCGTTTGCTATCCATTCATATTCAGTTTAGAATCGCTTGTAGCTGCAAGTTCCGGGTTCAAATCTCACCCACGTGGACAGAGGGGGTGTTCCTGTATAGTCCAATTTTAATAGGAATAGCCTCATCTTAGACATAGAAAAGTTATGATATCTACTCTCACATATTTATACGGTGTAATAATCAAGCAGGTTTCGTTCGTCCATTTTGCACCACCGTTTGCTAAACCAAACTTATTCATTCGGCGCCATGGTAGTACATGCAACCAGTTGTGCACCATCATTTGCTATTCATTCTGCGCCAAAGCGTACTCCGCTGTTGCCTGAACAGAGCATCTAGCAGACACGGCCCATCCTCTGTGGTAGGTTGAAGGTGTCTGATGGGTAACGGTACTTACAGTATCGAATATGAAACGGGTATTTAAAAATAAACTTCTGGGAATGTATCTAAAAGTTATATAAGCACCGTGATTTTTTTTCCTAGATATTTTACTTATAAACTTATGTAAAAGTTATTATTTATGTTATCAAAATATATATAGCCGCCATGATTTTTTTTCCCTAGGTATTTAACATAGGAACATGTGTAAAGGTTATACATTATTTAATATTTAATATTATATTAATATTATTTAATTGCCGTACAGGGTTTGTCGTGCTTGCTTATCGGCCCACTAGATGGCATCGAAAGTCAGTTTAGTTAATGTAAGGTTTCTAGGAGAGTTTACAAATAATAAATAAGTCAATGTAAGGTTTTCTTTAACAAATTTCTGAGTATTTATCATACGCCAAGCCAAGTGATATTTTAAACAGTCAGAACCCCGTATTCATACGTCAAGTCAGGTGATCTGCAGTACAAATAATTCTAGGGTAGAAAGCAAATAAAAGTTCTGCCTGAATACTCACTATTTAACATATTCATACGTCTCAAGTCATGTGATATACAGCATATACTTTAAACAGGCAGAATCCCCTATTCATACGTCAAGTACTCACAGTCGGCAAAGACCTAAATAATATTGCGCTTGTAAATTAATTGTTGATTGTCAATAAAAAAAACTAGTAAGAATATGTTGTTAATATTTAAGGTAAGGTGACGAGTTCACACACGGTATTCAATATCTTGTGATAGTGTACCCGCATTTGCGTGGAGCGAGAGTTTGATATAGCCTAGAATATATTCAGCCTTTGGCGATGGAAATGTTTGAACCCCTAACTCCGCTACCAGGCACGGTTTCGATTTCATGCTCTCCCCCGCTGATCCTGACAATCACCTAAATAATATTGCTGCTTATAAGGTAAGGTGACAAGTTCACACACGTAATCTAAGCCACACGGTATTCTGGAGGGAGAGTTGGAAAAATAGCCTCAGCTTGATAGGCCAGTGTTCGAACTCCAACCTATCTAGTTTAAAAAAATGTGTCATCAGCTAGCTATCTGTACGCCTATAAGGTGTCTAGTTCAACTATACAAAAGCATAAGCCATGCGGTATTCGGAAATAGCCTCAGTGTTCGAAGTCAAACCAATGATGAGCCCCACTAAGTAGATAGGAGGACGGAAAATGTACCCGCATTTTCACGAAGGGTGCGGAAAAAAACACCTTTGGTCTACGTTTGCGGGAGGGCTGACACCTAGAATGGTCATGTACCAGAACGGGAATCAAACCCGCGACCTCCCAGGCATTGGCAGTGACGCCTTAGACTACGCTACCTGTGATGCAGGTGAATAACAAACGCATACCGAGCAAGTTTGTTGATAGATACTGACCGCAGGTAAAGTAGCTATATGTTCTTCATACTATAGTTTTGGTCTTTCTACCAAACAAATTAAAATATTTAAGGTAAGGTTTCAAGTTCACACACACATAAGTGTACCCGCAGGGAGAATATGGAAAACCCCCGGCGCTGTTGAAGGAATCTATGGAGTGGAGTTGTTTAGCAAAATTATTAAAACTTATATACTAGGCTAAGTGAACCGCAGGGAGAGTTTAACTTTCACCCAGCCGTGATTTGAACCACGGATAGTGTGTTTGCGGTCACAAGTCAAACAATGAAGGTGACACCATTCGTCCTGATTCTTGATGCCCAAGATCAATCGTTAGCGAGCCTTAGGTTCTAATGTCAACAGTTAAAACCAGGGAATTTATCACGTCAAGGTGGATGAACCAGGGATGGTTTGCGAGCCACAGGTTTAAGAAAGCACTCTCGATTCGAATCCTGGTCCCACGCTATAATTTTTATCGTTACTAGCGCGTTTTTTTTTCTTTAAATTTCGAGTGTACCACACAATAAGTGTGTGGTTGAAAACTAATATTGCTCAAGTATTGGTGAGACAATACGTATTTTTCCGCTTCTATCCTCGATGTAAATTAGAAAGGAGGTCGATGGCTCTCCAGTGAAAGGGAGGTTTTGGTTCATATTATATATATACATACATAGGGATGAGTTTCAACCAACCCTCTGCCTTCTTCAAGTGGAAACCGCACGTTTCAGAACGACTGACTAATCAAGATGGAAAATTCGGCATCATCCACCCAAGGTATTTCAATTCTCTTCTGTTACATATCTTAAAAAGTGTCTGATTTTAAATTTTAAATTGTCTGTGTATTTGCTAGGGTTAAATTTGCTACTGTTTTAAAAGCTAGCATTTATTAATCGAAGCATAATTCAGCACTACCCACACAAGGTATTTCAATTCTATTCTGTTACATAGCTTAAAAGTGCTTGATTTTAAATTTTAAATTGTCTGTGTATTTGCTAGGGTTAAATTTGCTACTGTTCTAAAAAAACATATTTCATGCTTGAGTCAAATGTTGGTCTATGCTGTTATAGGACATTATAGGGTTGATTCAACGATTTAATTTTAAAGTTGTCTGTTTATTTGCCATAGTTAAATTTGTGGGAGGACGTCCCTGCTTGATTACCTCTTTGACAAATATTAGCTAATATGCGGGCTAATTTCTTGCCTACATGAACGATACTTAATGAAAATAACTATCCGTGAATAAATCCAAACTTTCTTACTGTTTGTATTTATAATAGCTATCTGCTTTTCCACCGTCAAAAAAAAAGAACCTTTCTCGATAGTTAATGAATAAGTAGGTTAAAAACTATAATATTATATATCTACAATTACTTGTATAAATAAATGATGCCGGGACTTTCTCTCACTTCTTATCTTTATGCTAGTAAGCGGTAGGTAGGTCTGTAGAAACCATAAGTTTTGTGAAACTAAAATAACAGGTATTTAGATGGTTAATGAAAAAAAAACTATTACCACTAAGAAGAAGAGTTCTAATCACTTAATTAATTTAAATGAAGAATTTAAGCTATTTGGGATAAGTATTTAGAAAGGATAGGGTTATATAACCGTAAATAGTTTGAAAACTATTGGATTAATGGGGTTGCATAGGTAGCTGAGATATTGATAATCAAATGTTTCGCTTAGGTTAAATGTTTACCAAGCCCCTTTGCAATACACGATCTTAGTGTTTATTAGCATCAACACAAAACTATTTTCTATGACCATATAAATGTATTAAGTTGAAAACATAATTCAAAATTTGATATTTTATAATAAAAGGCGAAAAATAACTATATTTTTGTTGCTCAATAAAACTTAAATGGCCTATAAAAGAAATGTAGCTGATATAGACCGTAGAATGGATCTTTGTGAATCCCATGGAATAAGTTAATTAAAGGGGGCTACAACACAAATTGTATTTGTATTTTTCTTCTTGCCTATTTTTTCTCCTACTCCCAGCGTTCATGATTAAATTCAAATGCAAATATAGCCTTAACCAATGTTTTACTTTATTATGCACTCAGTGGTTGAATGGTCTATATACCGCTCCACTCTTAAATTGCAATACAGATTCGTATGGCCACCATCTCTTTCTGACCCAATGGTTTTTCTGTTACTGTCCTTTTGAAACAAGTGGAGCTACCGTTTTGTAGCTTAAGAATGACCATCATTCTTTTTATGGAATAAGCATGCTATATCATATAACAGTTACCGTTGCATATAGTGAAAACAATATAAACTACCAAAACAAATTTTAAACTACTTATTTCGTTATAAAATATGAAAACTGACATAGTTTCTCTCTTTCACGAGCTTACAAATATTTATGGTGGCTGTAATAATAGCTATGAACATTGCCTGCAAAGTCTGAAATGGTTTTCTTTTACACGAGACTGAAAAAAAGTATTATGCTGCTTGAAATATTTCAAATAAAACATAAAAATGTGTTCTTGTTAGTAAAATTTTTACTTTTGATTCATTTTAGAAATATTATGGGAAGGAAATTATACCAATAACTCAATTTTTTGTTTAAAAAAATTATTGGTCAATAGCGTCTACCATTTATGTGTGGTAGTGATTTTTTTTCTGTAGATTGGGAAACATACACTGTGCCCGGGCTTGGCGAGTATAGAAGAGCACTTGGCAATGTGTCAATGAAAACTGAGAAGCCAGCTCAACACATTAGGCCTACATAAAAATTGATAATACCAGCAGCACATAAAACGTTCGGTAAATCTTACGTTTATATGGAAACAAGTATACTTTTCGGTTCATATAGCTGTTAATAGGCTGGAATCGTTGTAATTGCCGAGACAATTTTAAATATTAGAAAATTTATTCCATGTGCAGCAAAAATATATTAACCCATAATATACCCTACAATACTTTCGGGTTAAGAAACCAGCTACCCGCAGTGGTGGTCGATCGGTATAGGGCATTATTATTATTATTATTAATATCTTTAGCACTGCATCTTACTACCCGTTCGAGATATACGCACTAACGCTAATGTGTTATGGTAGGGTGATTGCGAGATGAATGGAGGACCTACAGTTTAACATGGAATCCGAACCACGGTGGAGGCCTGGCATTCCCCCACATTCACAAGTTGTGATTAATACACGTCTTTTCAGAGGGGGAAGGAAGGGTTTGGTAATCAGATATGTCTGTGCCGGGACTGAGGATTGAATCCCGGACCCTCAGCCAAGAAGTCTGACATCTTACTACTTCCTAGACCACCAGGTCACCTATAGGGCATTATACTTGCATTACACTTTATCACAGTTAGTAATCAATTCAGGGTTCGAATCATTGACAAATTCACTGGCAGGAATACCACCTTACCAAAGTCGGTAGTGCGTGTGATAACTCTGTTATGGGTCTCGGGTTCCATCCTTGGCATGGTAGACGATTTGTTATTGGTAAATTGTCAGATGGGGGACCGAATGTTGTGTTTTTCCTAGTATTAGGCTAGTTTGTAGTTTGAGTATTTATATAATCAAGGTGTTCAAAAAATTAAAGAAAAATACATCCAATAAAAAATTATTTTATGTAGTTGGTTTCATCTATTGATTTGTTCACAATTATTTTTTTCAAACATTGTCTCTTACTAACAATTTGATTTATACGCTTATGTAGTAATAATTTCAATAATGCCCTAGGGATTATAAAGGTTTAATTTAGAGTAAGTGTACCTGCATTGCATAGTGAGAGAGTGGAAAACCATCCAGGAAAAATCACCTTCAGTGCATCCAACCAGGATTGAACCCCGATATCCCCGTCTTCAGCAGTCTAATCTATCCTAAGAGTGATGACTATGTGCCCAATGAAGTGGATTATTACAGTTCCAGGAAAATACCAGTGTACTATATAGGACAATTTTCTCATTCTTAAGGCATAGTTTTTATTTAAATTACTATTTATACGTTTCTAATCGAGAAAACACAAGCGCCACATGTGGAACTATGAATAACTGTAAATATAGCTCTGCCCATATAAGCACTGATAATAGTTTAGAATGTGAACTAGGGCGTTCATGTTAAATAATTATTTTTTTAAAATACTATCAAGATTTTATAAACATCTTCAAGAGACATTATTTTGTCGTGGAGAGAAAAGATAATATAGACAATGTGCTTTGTATAGGGTTGGTAAATTCGTATTTCATCACTGAGAGGGTTGCGTTTATAGAAGGTAGGTAGTTATTAATTCTGAAGCAGATATTTGTAATCAATATTATATTTAGCAACGTACAAGAATTTAGTTAAAGACTTTTCATATCATAAGTATTTTTTAGTTTCCAATTTCGTAATAATAATAATAATAATAATAATAATAATAATAATATTAGCACCGCGTGATACTACACGTTCGGGTTATACGCTTTAAGTACTAATTACTCTAACTGATTAGGAATTGGGAAGGTTGAATTAGAGGAAATGAACCCGCATTTGCATGGAGGAAGAGTGGAAAACCATTTAGGAAAAACCACGCTCAGTTCACCCGACCGAGATTCGAACCTCGATCTTCCCAGTCCTCAGCAGCCGAGCTCAATACAACGAGCGCTTTAACCAACTACGCCACTGAGGCGGGTTTTTGTATATGTTAAATATATTATTTTTGTGAAGTGGAAAATTTGTTTAGCGTAAATGTTATATATATTATGTCCGCATATATAGTTTCATATTTAAAACATAACATAATTTCAAGATCTTCATAAGTGTATTACTTGTGATTTTTTTTGTTTGAGTGTTGCGGTAATAAATATTATAAAACTGTTATGTTTTGCGTTTTAACGTCTACACCCTCTCTACTATCATAGAAGCTCCGTCTCAAGCATAATGGGTGTAAGACCGTCTAGTTAAGTACAAAGCCCGTTCCCCCCCTTAAACCAGCATTTTCAGTCATACAGGGAATCGAAGCCTGGACACTTGACTCTGGGGGGACAGACAGACATGCTAACGCCTCGTGGCCAAGTGATTCCTTAGACGTCATGACCATTGACCACGCGACATAGATTAACAGACCAATATATGTCTCCCTTCACAGAGAGAGAGAGTTATACATTCTTTCTGGACACTTGGCGCAGTGGGCAGTCTTCCTAACACCGTGATGAGAAAGCTGCTTCCTCCTTTATATGTAGCATTTTCTTTTTCACCATTTTAATACATATCATATTCTTAAAAAAAATTACACCTGCACAAGGGAATCGAACCCTGGAAACTTTGGCTTACATATGTATCTTAGTACGTATACTGGTTTGTTCACATTAAGGGGGTAAGATATACTCGTAAATACATATTATGGATTAGATAAGCAATTCAACCCTGGATAGCAAACTAAGTCACAACAATGTTGGCGTCTCCTTCAGGTCTTTGATTGTCCAGCTGAGGATTTAAAAATAATAACGACATTTTTGTGCTAGTTTTTTTTTATTGACAATCAGCAATTGATTAATTTAAAAAAACAACAACAAGCAGCAATATTATTTAGGCGTTTTGACCAATACATATAAAAGACATCTACCATCTAGAAAATGAGTAGGAGTCACCTCCAAAATAGTTCAAGACACGTTGAGAGACGCTAGAGTGTATATTGATAATGTCTCTACAGTTTTTACCTGGCAATCTTACTCTTCCAACAAACTCAAGCACAATAACATTAGGTTCGGGCTCTTCCGATAGCACAACGTTATAACTTTTGTTTTTCTCAAGTTCGTTTAAGCACTTGACACGATTGTATTCCTCTTTCTCGATCATGTCTAACGCCCTGCATAATACCTCCTCGTCCCAACAGGTATCCTGGTGAGCAGCAGTTTGATGACATTGAATTTTGTGCCGAATAAGATTGGATAGCTTTGCGTAGGATCCATCACAAACGCAGCATTTAAACGGCATAATGTCTATTGGAGATGCAGCAAAAGAAATAAACACTCGCTCTTAACGTTTTTTTTTCAAAATTTCACCACTAGCTCCTATGACAGCAGCAGAGTACGTCTAGTTTATTAATTCACTTTTAAACATCACACTTTGTCCTCCTAGATATATCATACAGCGTGCTTTAGATTTAAAGCGCTTACAATCCAAATAATATATTGACTTTGGAAGGAAAACGTTACCGAAACTGCCCAGACCGAGTATGTAGTCGGCGGGCGTTTCACCTATAATTTTAACATTTGAATAATTTTTGTAAATTGTTAAATCCTCGAGATTTACAGGTTCTTCGGACTTTACCTCCGGCGGTGGTGGGCGCGCAGGTGACTCTGTTGACTGGTAGACAGACGACTCTGACTGTGGATACGCCAGTGAATCTGACGCCTGGTAGGTAGACGCCTCGGACGGTGGGCACGCAGGTGACTCTACTGACTGGTAGACAGACGACTCTGACGACGGGTACGCCTGTGACGTCTGGTAGGTAGACGACTCTGGTGGTGGGTACTCTGGGGCTGTGTACGGCTGTCTCTCTGAGGGTGGCGGTGGCGGTGGCATGAAGTACGGTGACGGGTGGTGTGGAGCTCGGAAGGGCGGCGGTGGAGGTCGGGGTAACACAGCTACCACGTCCCCCTTGCGGAAATTGTAAACGGCGCACGTTACATCACACATATACGTTTCCACGATTCTCTCGTAGGGTAGTACTTCCATCGCTCGTATAGTGTGACAGGTAGAGTCACAAAACTCTATGTAGCCTCGCTCCTCTACTTTGTAAATTACCTGTCTATCACACACCGCGACACTGTGAACATTCTCTCCCGTCATATAGGCACGCCCCTCCATCGTATGGCCCACAAACATTAAATTAATATAGCCGGATCGAAGCATGGTGAGCGTACCTGAGAGCTAAACGTCCTGTAGAGTGCTCCGCTGCCCGTTGTTGTTAACTGCCGTGTCTCTTAAACGCGTTCAAAGTTCACAATGGTAGGTGAACCGGGTTTTACTCCGGCGCAGGTAAATACCAGTTTTTCTTTATTTAACTCACACACGTCTTCATCTGTAAGAGTACCAAACCGGCAGGGTAAAAATACACAAAACTCGCCGTCTAGATAGGCTATTAGACGTCTCCCGAACTTTGTATTGACGGCTTTTAATTTATCAACCGAGTACTTTTGATCTACGGCTAGATCACACAATTTGACGGTCTGCACCGCGTCGACGATATTTACCAGCTGCTGTAACTTGTCCATATTGGCCCGCTCTACAAACGTTTATAAATAGACAACCAAGTGGGCACCCCTCTTTATAGCCACCCCCACCCTCCCTCGTTTGACGTCACACGATATATTCTTGTCTGCCCACCAACCTGGCGCCCGTGTCGATGACCTCGATATTTAAGCTTGTCTCAACTCGTCTTGTTGTGCCGACATACTGGCGCCAGGGTTGCGACATAACACGCGATGATTACGGCATTGGGAAAACCCAAGGTTGTCGAGGTCACGATATATTCTTGTCCTGACTTGTCTGCCCACCAACCTGGCACCATCATTCTTGTCTTGACGACCCACCAAACTGTCGCCATGTATTCAGCCTTGATATATATTTACGGTCATTACTTATGCGTTTTTTTTATGTACGGAAACATTACATTTATTTGTTTAAGAAGTATTGGGAGGGTCGGGTACACGTTATGGCCGTTGGACGCAGTGGATTCATATCTCGCTCAGAGGGGATGGTGGTTTTATACACTCCCTCACACCACATAAACGCTGGAACCATTCTAACTTACTCCTCCGGTCCGTGACTGTTACACACATCCATGCATTGAGAAAGACGATACCAAACAAACAATTTTAGTAGACTTGTGACAGGGGTAGTGGCCCCTAACTTTGGATTCCGAGGCCCCTGATTGTGCATAATTAGAGATGCTAGCGTTGCGACATAACACGCAATGATTACGGCATAGGAAAATACCCAGGTTGTCCGGTCCGAGAGCTGCGGGTGGAGGAACATTTCCATGCATTTCGACAGACGCTACCAAACAAACAATTTTAGTAGACTTGTGACAGGGGTAGTGGACCCTAACTGTCGATTCAGAGGCCCCTGATTGTGCATAATTAGAGATGCTAGCGTTGCGACATAACACGCAATGATTACGGCATAGGAAAATACCCAGGTTGTCCGGTCCGAGAGCTGCGGGTGGAGGAACATTTCCATGCATTTCGACAGACGCTACCAAACAAACAATTTTAGTAGACTTGTGACAGGGGTAGTGGCCCCTAACTGTGGATTCCGAGGCCCTGATTGTGCATAATTAGAGATGCTAGAGTTGCGACATAACACGCAATGATTACGTCATAGGAAACACCCAGGTTGCTGAGGTCACTATCTATTCTTGTCCCAACTTGTCTGCCCGCCAGCCCGGCGCCAGGGTTGCGACATAACACGCAATGATTACGTCATTGGGAAAACCCAAGGTTATCGAGGTCACTTGTCACCCCGGCAGGCTGGCGTCAGGGTGGCGAGGGAGGAGGAATGACCGGGGGAGGGGGAAAACCAGGATGAACAACCCCGGCTCTGGGGGGAGGGGTGGGGAGGGAAAAGTGAAAGGCTGATTGCCACTGTTGGAGGTGAGTACGTCATAGAGCCAATGTTCATTATATCATTGACAATCATAGTGAGAGGTTGGTGCCTCTTGTCTCATGCTCCCACAACGCTCTAAAACTCCAACACCTCGATCCTTAATTAGCATAAATTAATTAATTAATTATTAAAAGGCCGTCAGGAGAGGTTCAGGCCTTGTGACGATGGAACCAATGCTCATTCAACATAAGACAGCACTAGCTAGAGGTTCAAAACCATGAATAAAAACTCCAACACCGCCTCTATCCTACCAATTAATTAATTAACAACCAACATGTCCGGCGTATGCCAGCAATAAATAAAAAAACTACAACACCTCTATCCTAACAATTAACAATAATTAATTAACGATAATTAATAAAAAAAACATGTCCAGGGTTTGTAGGGGAGGGGGAAAAACCAACAGCCAATCAGAGGAAAGTAGGGCAGCGGAAGGAGGGGTGGGGGAAAGAGGGGAGTAGCCAATCACAGAGCAGGAGGCGTGGTCACGTGACCAAATCCCACCAATCCCAGCCTGATTTAATCGGCCATCCCAACTACTAATATCACAAGTATGATACAGTTAAAACAAGACCTGCTTACTCAGGTAAAACTCGACCACACGATGCTTACTACGGAAACACTCGACCACACGATTCTTACTCAGGAAACACTCGACCACACGATTCTTACCCAGGAAACACTCGACCACACGATTCTTACCCAGGAAACATTCGACCAAACGATGCTTACCCAGGAAACTCTCGACCACATGATGATTACCCAGGAAACACTCGACCACTCGATGCTTACCCAGGAAACTCTCGACCACATGATGATTACCCAGGAAAAACTCGAACACACGATGCTTACTCAGGAAACACTCGACCACACGATGCTTACCCAGGAAACTCTCGACCACATGATGATTACCCAGGAAAAACTCGAACACACGATGCTTACCCAGGAAACACTCGACCACATGATTCTTACCAGGAAAAACTCGAACACACGAATCTTGCACAGGAAACACTCGACCACAAGATGTTACCCAGGAAACTCTCGACCACATGATGATTACCCAGGAAAAACTCGAACACACCATGCTTACCCAGGAAACACTCGACCACACGATTCTTACCCAGGAAACATTCGACCACATAGTTATTACCCAGGAAACACTCGACCACTCGATGCTTACCCAGGAACACTCGACCACTCGATTCTTACCCAGGAAACATTCGACCACATAGTGATTACCCAGGAAACACTCGACCACTCGATGCTTACCCGGGAAAACACTCGACCACACCATGCTTACCCAGGAAACACTCGACCACACGATTCTTACCCAGGAAACATTCGACCACATAGTGATTACCCAGGAAACACTCGAACACACGATGCTTACTCAGGAAACACTCGACCACACGATTCTTACCCAGGAAACATTCGACCACACCATACTTACCCAGGAAACACTCGACCACACGATTCTTACCCAGGAAACACTCGACCACATGATTCTTACCCAGGAAAAACTCGAACACACGATGCTTACTCAGGAAACACTCGACCACTCTATTCTTACCCAGGAAACATTCTACCACATAGTGATTACCCTGGAAACACTAGACCACTCGATGCTTACCCAGGAAACACTCGACCACTCGATTCTTACCCAGGAAACATTCGACCACATAGTGATTACCCAGGAAACACTCGACCACTCGATGCTTACCCAGGAAACATTCGACCACACCATGCTTACCTAGGAAACACTCGACCACACGATTCTTACACAGGAAACACTCGATCACATGATTCTTACCCAGGAAACACTCGACCACACCATGCTTACCCAGGAAACACTCGACCACACGATTCTTACCCAGGAAACATTCGACCACATAGTGATTACCCAGGAAACACTCGACCACATGATGATTACCCAGGAAAAACTCGAACACACGATGCTTACTCAGGAAACACTCGACCACTCGATTCTTACCCAGGAAACATTCGACCACATAGTGATTACCCTGGAAACACTAGACCACTCGATGCTTACCCAGGAAACACTCGACCACTCGATTCTTACGCAGGAAACATTCGACCACATGGTGATTACCCAGGAAACACTCGACCACTCGATGCTTACCCAGGAAACATTCGACCACACCATGCTTACCTAGGAAACACTCGACCACACGATTCTTACCCAGGAAACACTCGACCACATGATTCTTACCTAGGATACACTCGACCACACCATGCTTACCCAGGAAACACTCGACCACATGATTCTTACCTAGGATACACTCGACCACACCATGCTTACCCAGGAAACACTCGACCACACGATTCTTACCCAGGAAACATTCGACCACATAGTGATTACCCAGGAAACACTCGACCACATGATGATTACCCAGGAAAAACTCGAACACACGATGCTTACTCAGGAAACACTCGACCACTCGATTCTTACCCAGGAAACATTCGACCACATAGTGATTACCCAGGAAACACTCTACCACACGATTCTTACCCAGGAAAACATCGACCACACGATTATTACCCAGGAAAAACTCGAACACACGAGCTTGCACAGGAAACAATCGACCACATGATGATTACCCAGGAAAAACTCGAACACACGATTCTTACCCAGGAAACATTCGACCACATAGTGATTACCCAGGAAAAACTCGAACACACGATGCTTACTCAGGAAAAACTCGAACACACGATGCTTACTCAGGAAACACTCGACCACACGATGCTTACCCAGGAAACACTTGACTAGACGATTCTTACCCAGGAAACATTCGACCACATAGTGATTACCCAGGAAAAACTCGAACACACCATGCTTACTCAGGAAACACTCGACCACAAGATGCTTACCCAAATCTATTAAAAACCATTTTATGCTTTGGAACTGAGCAACTCTATGTAATATTATGTATAGTGAAATATTATTCTTGGGAAACGCTTATAATCATTCCAATATATTAAAAATAATATTATCTTACTTAACAAATCTATCATAAGGGATATATTGGAATTTTCTATACAAATTGCTGTTTTAAGTGTTATAGGAATTATTTTCCCATGGGTTTATACATTTTAATCATTCAGATAAACCTAGTGAAAACTTTTTGAATAGGTTAATTATTAGTAGCCTACCATATTCATAACATTTCACAACATCTCATTTTACAAAATAAGTATGTACTGTTGTTTGCCCAAAAATACTATTATCTCGTTGAGCAGTTTCAAGAAGCGTAGAAAAGTAGTAAAAATTCTATAAATTTTTGTTATAAATGATAGGTTGAAAGTTTGTATGAACACAACGAGGGACTTTGTGATCGGTTAAGTCTGACACTCACCCGTCCGGGTTACACGTTCCCTCAGTTGAGTAACGGGGTGAGACTGCTAGCGCTTAGCGTAGAATGGATGTGCATTCTTTAAATGGAGAGAAAATGAACCTAACATTAGTGGAACACTGAGGTCAGCTATATTGGTGAAACACTGAGGTCAGCTATATTGGTGAAACACTGAGGTCAACTATATTGGTGAAACACTGAGACCAGATACATTGGTGAAACACTGAGGTCAGCTATATTGGTGGAACACTGAGGTCAGCTATATAGGTGAAACACTGAGACCAGATACATTGGTGAAACACTGAGGTCAACTAAATTGTTGAAACACTGAAGTCAGCTACATTGGTGAAACAATGAGGTCAGCTACATTGGTGAAACACTGAGGTCAGCTACATTGGTGGAACACTGAGGTCAACTACATTAGAGAAACTCTGAGGTCAGCTACATAGGTGAAACACTGAGGTCAGCTACATTGGTGAAACAATGAGGTCAGCTACATTGGTGAAACACTGAGGTCAGCTACATTGGTGGAACACTGAGGTCAACTACATTGGTGAAACACTGAGATCAGCTACATTGGTGAAACACTGAGGTCAGCTACATTGGTGAAACACTGAGATCAGCTACATTGGTGAAAAACTGATGTCAGCTACATTGGTGAAACAATTAGGTGTATTATATTTCAGACTCATCTAGTGTGGTTAGTTGGCAAGGTGGAGGACATTGTTCGAATATCATTTGAATGGATTGAAGGTGTTTTCTTAAATGGTGTTTCACTATACCTTAACGCAAATACTGTTACATTTCCTCTTAAGTATTCAATATCAATCCCTACTCGTTTGGGCTACACGCATTTTAAATATTTACTTATTTACTTATTATTCAAAAACCAAAGATTTTTTTTATGTTTTCTTTTTAATTTTAATAATCTAAGCATATTATTTTTATATTAAAACATTGTCTTATCCTAAGCTTAACAACTCTTGGGAAATATTCCAGATGAATATATTATACAATGTTTTGGAGTAGTGTGAGTCCTTATTCAAAACGTTTCAGGTGTGATTGGGAAGGCCGGGGGGGGGGGGGGGGTTGTTCACCTTTCTTCATCTTCAGGCGTAGTAAACAATAATTACTGATCAATCAAAGATAGCTAAGAACATATCTTGTTCTAATAATTGCATGTTTCTAAACTTATAGTGCTGCATGTAATTGGGTGGCACAGGCTTTTACCACTACTTAAGTAAAAAAAAAAAATTAAATCAAAATATTATCAATACACTGTTTTCTTTGGTATTTTAATTTGATCGAAGCCCTACTGTTTGGACATTCTAATAATGGGAAAGTCGTTTTGATGAATTGGAGGATTGAGATACCCACCACCCACCTCTTCTACTTAGATAACTATTAAAATATTTCTCAAACGTACGAAATATATCAAATACAACACGGCTATAATATTATAAATCATTTATACAATCTTAATTTTTTATTTATTTTTCTATACTTAAATATAATGCCAATTAATTCTCCAATTAGCTTTTCCTACTTTCTAACTTGTCCACTTTATCCTTCTTTCAGTTCAATAAACTAATTTGTCCCTTGTCTTCTATTTTTATATTTACTTTCCAATTCACTGTGTCCTTTAGATCAAAGTGTTCTGAGAGAGAACAAGAATGATAATATTCTCTGCATATAAAGTCGAGTTTTATATATATATACATATATTTCCAGCTGGATGGCTTCAATAAATCAGGACGCAATGTAAAGGTTCCATTTCCAACAAATGCATAAAGTTAATAAGTACGTACTTAATATGTAGATTTACTAGGCGATAATTAGCAAAATATTCTTTATTTACAAATCTAAATTTATTAAACGTATTGATTTACTACTCCTACATCTTATATTATACCATTTTCAGAAATATTACATCAAATAAATTCGTTATTGGGTACTATAATAATAATAATAATAATAATAATAATAATAATAATAATAATAATAATAATATTCATACTTCCTTTTTTGTGGTACTTGGATTCACTGCCTAGTTCAGGGTTTCTCAAACTGTGAGGTGCCAGGGTGTTCCAGGGGATAAACTTTTTGTTCACCGATGAATTTCCAATTAAGACTAAAATCATCACAATATATACAAGACAGGTGACATGTTCCACTCTCTTCCTTTCCGTATTACTTTACCAATTCACATTCTTTCTTTGGTGGGTACATAAAAAGGATTTGTCAAGAGCTTACTTGGAAAAATAGTTTAACTGTAAGTAGTAGGTTTTGTAATCTGGCAACACTGTTTTTGACTTGCAACATTCCAGTATCAGCAGTAGATCATAAGCCCGGAGGAAATGTGGTCTGTTTAGTATTTCGAGCGTGAAATACGATATTATTAAGTCTTATGTTTAGCTGGGTTGGGTTTGTATACATTAGGGTGGTTTTATCTCATAGGGTAAAAAAAAAGTCAGAATTTTTTTTGGGGGCACCCCCCTAAAATGTTTCTTTCTATCAGATTTTAGGATTGCCAAAGTTTGAGCACGATTGAAAGATGTTAACACGTGCCACTGGGGCCTCAAAGTTTTGAAAATCTCGATTTTTTGGCAGTTTGGCAACTTTGCCGACCCATATCTCTAGAACGGTTTAATACATTTGCCCTTGTCATACATCAAATTGAAGGCGATACTGTTTATAATATTTTATATGCAATAAAAATACCGAATTCGAGATAATGAAGCCAATGTCCTTAAAAACGTGACTAGGTACCCCTTAGAACGAAGATGGAACCTATTTTGAAAAAACCCATTTTCCTTCCTATATTATCAATTTTTGGAATGAAAACAATTATGTATTTAAAAAATCAAGTATAATAAATGTCTTTTTCATTTTATTCTTATTTAAATTTATTCAAGGGACTGACATAATAAGGTTTTGGAGCTATCTGGATACAGCTGACGGCATCTGCTGACTACTTGGAGAACGTATTGTTTTTGTTGCTCGTCCTTTGTAAGTAATTGGTTGTAATCTGTGATGAGCTTGACTCCTCGCTCTGCCATGTCGTTCACAACTTTCAAGTTGTTTACCATCCTTTGCCCCTCCTGGTAGTTGATGTTCTGCGGCCAAGTTGCACGATCTTTTTCCAGAAATTCGGTGTTAATGTTTACTCTCTTGAACAACAGGTAAGTCTCACTTGTAATTAGGGCTGGGAGAAATTTTTCTAGGAATTTCGGCAGTTGTTCTTTTTTTAGTTTGGATCGCATATTTCTGGAGCACTTCTCATTTTCTTCTGCTTGATTTGTTAAGATTTTTGTCGCCATTTGGCTCTTTACGGTGTTTTGCACTGTCGGGTCAAACAATGCCAGGGCAACAAGTTCAGGACTAAGATACCACAGGTGATTTATCATTTTGTTAATTCCTTTTTCTGATATTTTTTTGTCAATGCTTTCGAATTTCAATAGATTTTCAATGAGTTCTAGGTCTTGTTTTGGTGCTAAACACGCTCTGGGGGCGTTAAACCAGGCTTTACAGTAGACTCGAACGATGAAAACACAAAGTGCTTCTAGGGCCTCTTGTTCTTGGGAAGTCAGCTTAAGCTGGTCACGGAAGAGTTGTACTTTCAGACAGTAAATAGCTTTTGCCATCCACAGGGCATGGTGTACTGGACCTGGAGACCTGAAGCGCACATCTTTTCCGTCAAGATGGCCAAGATATATCAATGCCAACTGTAACAGCTCTTTGTAGTCGTCTCTTGGCTGGCATTCTATTAGTTTTCTTTGCAGTTCTTCTTTAATATTCTCTACTTCTTCTTTGGGCAGTAGTTTCAAAACATTCTCGCCTACATCGAACTTGGATTTATCAATCTCCGACCATTCTTTTTGAAATCTCTTGAATATGTCTGGTTGAGGTCCCGAGTTGCTTCCAAACTTGCAGTCAAAAACAGCTCTCAACAAGACTTCTAAAACGCGGTGTCGGCACGCTAGGTACAGGAGCTCTCGACCTAACATCTGCTCCAGGAGATTGCACGCTCCATTGAGTCTCCCAGTATTTGATGCTGTTGTATCGAAGCACATAGCCACGACCGAGCTGGCGAGACCCCATTCCTCTAGACATTCGTACACTGCTAGGGCTTGTTCCGCCCCTGAGCTACTGTCAGTTTCAGGAACGCCCAGGAGTTGTTCTTTAGTCCCATGTGATACCAGAACAGCAACCCGTTCTTTCTGCTCGTTTTAAGTGTGCCGGTCGGGAGCGGACGTGTCCGGAGAAGCTCTCGGAAACAACATCGTAAAACCGGTCAAAATTATAGTGCGGAAGGAAAGTTTGTATACAGATTGTTCAGTAGGAAGTGCGGAAGACAGTGAAAGTGAAATTTTGAAAATCGGATTGATACTTTAGAAGTTATGACCGTGTGAGTGATTAGGGGTGAAGGAGGGTGAATTTTGGAATTTTGAAAGAAGGTAGTGAAAGAGGGCGAAAAATCAAGAAAAGTGTTTTAGAAAGAGTCTAAATAGGACCGAAATTGGCCGAGTTATTTAGGGTTTAAGTTGGGGTAAATCTGGGTCAAGTGTGGCACGTGTCGGCCAAGTATTTATCGGGACCTCTCGGTACACTTGGACCAAAAGTAGTGTGTTGGACCGCTGGAAACAAAATTTCGAAACTTAATAACTCTTGAAATACAGAGGGTTACAAGCCTTGGACAACACGGAAAGGTGCGAAATTTTAAGATCTATCAGTTCCAGTGGCGTAAGATAGGAAAATTGGAAAAGGGTAATTTTCAGGAAAAGCGGGTTATTGAGTGGAAATAGGGCACATAAAGAGCCCTGAGTGCTTCCGAAGACCAAATAAGGCAAAACACTAGCGTCTTACAGTGGTGTAACCGCGGAAAAGTGTAAAAAGGGGGTAAATAGTGAACTCTGGATCTTGCCTTGATTGGGTTTGGAACTGAGTCTGGAGTGTTCCTGAGGGTCTGAGGAAACTAGACCGGTCTCTAGTGGCTGCTTGGACGCTTAGGAGATGCTCGGGAGTGAGGTAACCCTAATTAATTAAGAACAATGAATAAGGAACCTCGAAATAGGAAGCCGGTGAGCTACAGGGTCAGCTCGGACTCTGGTGGCTCGGATGGGGGAACCAAGGGAAAGAAACAGCGGCCGGACCCAGGGAAGGAAAGGGTTGAAAGGACTAAGAATGTAGAGGCGGAGAGTAGCTCGGATTCAGAGGGCTCAGTGAGTGGGGTACTGAAGTATGAGGATTTCGAGGAAAGGAGGAAGAAATATGGTGAAAGAATACACGCCTTGACGCCAGAGCAGAGGTCAGCAGAGAGAGCTTCTTTCAGAAAGGCCCTGGAAGCGGCTGCGGAGGATGATGAGGATGTAGGGCTGGGGAAGGAAGAAAGGGGCAAAGAAAAGAAGAAAAGCTGCAGTGAAGGCCAGGCCGAGAAAGCAGAGAAAGACGACAAGTCAGTGAGAGGGGAGGAGAGGGAAAGAGCGAAAGCAAGGGAATGGGCGAAAAGGCTCAGTCAGCTATGTGAGATACTGAAACAGAGGAAGAGGACGCCAGAGGGCAGCATCCTAAAGATGAGAGACTTCGCATCAATGTTGCTACTGGATATGGCAGAGTTGGAGGGCAGAGTTGAAGAACTCAAGACCGAGAACGAGAGACTGCGGAAGGAGGAGAAGAAGAAGTGGGTGGAAGAGGCTGTGCAAGTGCAGCGTCCCACCTTTGCGCAGATGGCTGCAGCGGGGACATCCAAGGCATCCGTCGTGGGATCAGGGAAGAGGATCACTCCGGCCCAGAGAATAGAGAAGGACCAGACTAACAGGGGGGCAAAGTTGTTCATCACATCAAGTAAGGGTGAGGAAACTAAGGTTATACAAAATTTGGTCATGGGGACAATAAACCCAGCTAAGGATAGGATTCACATTCGGTCCATCCGGCCAGCTGGCAAGTCGGTTGTAGTGGAAACAAAGGACGGGACTGACCTAGACAAAATAAAAGAAAAGGTGAAGGGCATCGAGTCACTAAAGTGTGAGGAGCCCAGACGAAGGAGACCGATGGTTACAGTGTACGACGTACCTGTGGACATGAAAGAGGACGAGTTGAAGGAGGTTGTGTACTTGCAGAACCTAGAGGGCCAGATCACTAAGGCGGAATTTATGGCAGGGTTCGAACCCGCTTCAGGACAGGGAAAAGAGGGAGGAGGGTAACAGACCATGTGGTGGAGGTCTCCCTAAGATAAGGCAGATGCTGGTGGGAGAGCGAGTTTATCTCCGGTTCACCAGTGTCTCAGTTAAGGACTTCCTGGTGGTTACGAGGTGCAACCGGTGTATGGACCTCGGCCACCGGATTAAATACTGTCCTAAGAAGGAATCTGTTTGTGGCAGTTGTGGCCAGGCCGGCCATGAGAGGAAAGACTGCAGAGAAAAAGTAGGGAAGTGCATTCCGTGCCACAATAGGGGGAAGGACAAATGTAAAGCACCAAATAGTAGGGAGTGCATGACTTACCAACTCCTGCTGGACAGACAGATTAATGACACCGACTATGGACAGTGATATCAAGGACTTGGTTAGAGTACTAACAAAAATACTGGGACGGCTAGAAGGGGAAGACAAGGACAGGGATGGACTGAGATCCGGGAGTAGAGATGGAAAGGCTCGAGGGGGCAGGAATTGTCCCTCGAGAAGGAGGAGGAACCTAGCGAGAGCGGAGAGTTTTAGAGGGAGGAGAACGATAGCCGAGGCGATGGCAATAAATCCGAATAGGAGTGGTAGTGTTCAGAAGAAAGAGGAAGGCGGGGAAATAAAGGAGGCAGGAGATGAAGAAGAGTTTTGGGATAATCTGGCGAGGTGTAAGATTCCTCTGCCAACGGTGGATATGGGGGCTCTTGTTAAGAATGGAGTGATGGCGACGGAGGATGTAATGCGATACGTCTGCTCGGTGAGAACATTAATCCATCGTTGGTCATATGGGTTCATGGAGGCACTGTTGGAGTTTCTGACACACGGAGGACCTGTAGAAACGAGGGAGTTTTACAAGGCACAAACAGTTGATAGTTTTATAAGAAGGCTACTTAGGGAGAGGTGTAAGTATAGCTATGGGGCGGATGAATCATACTGTACGGAACTGGGGTTCAGATCCCAAGGGTATAGCCAGGTAGCGGCGGAGCGGGGGAAGGAAGTCAAATGCTTAAGAGATTATGAGGTGGTGGCATCTGGGTTGATCGGGATATCGTCAAAGACGGTATTTCGCAACAAGGGGGATCGCAAGAATATGGGGGTACCGGATGAGAAAGGAGTGGTAAGAGAAGGTACTATAGTTGGATTGGTGGGACCAAACCTAAGAAGGATGGGAAGAGGTGACAGGCTCTACATGAGCCCTAACCCAAAAGATGACTCTGTGATGAGGTTCATAAGGCAGTACTTCCAAGGGATCGAAGCGAACCCTGAGAAACTAATGCCAGTCAAACAGGGAGAGGGGATATATGTAACTGTATATGAAAAAAGAATCAGAATCGTCCTCGAGATGTTATTTTCGGAGGCTTACAGAATCTCGAAAGAAGTCCAAAGGGGGGTCCACCTGCAGGTGGTGGGGTTTGGCCTAGGAGTATGGCGGGGATCTGAGACTCAGAACGGTGTCTTCTACAGGGTATTAAGGGAATGTTTGTATGTAGCGTTGGAAAGATATGGCTTGGAAGGGGGCAATATTGCAGTCCTGGAGCTACTATGGATGGAGGGAGTGGAGGAGTATTTTAAGGACCATGTAAACATCTTGGAGGGCAAAGGGGTGAAAGTGATCTCAACCAGAAGAGCGCCCTACCTAATACTGGGAAAAGGAGAGCATTATCTGGTGACGACATATGCGTGGGATGGGAACAGCTGGCCGGGGAATGAGTTCTGGGATGGAAGGTTTGGGTCCACCGGAGATTCGGCGGCCGCGTCTTCCACCCTGATATCTCAGGTGCACAACCCGGCGATAAACCCGCATGTGTTAAGAAATGTGCGAGTGGTGTGTGAGGATTCCCGCATGGCAATACTGGAAGAGGATGCTATACACCCTTTGAAGGGAAGAGAGGAGGACCTCGAGGAGAAGGTGGCTAAAGTCTCTTCAACAACAATAACAGAAGACTTGAAGGAAAGGCGAAAGAGATGGAACATCCAACGGATGAAGTTTTGGGTGAAGGGACCGGTGGTGATGAACGGGAAGGAGATTAAGAACAAAGGGAAGGGGGTAAAAGAGGGAGGTCAAGAAGAGGAAGGAAAAGTAGGCACCTCGGCGGGGGGGGAGGAAGAAAAGAGACATGAAGCGGAGGAGCCGGCGCTGGTGGGAGAAATAGAGGTGGAGAAGGAAAGTGGTGAGGAGCAAGAATCTAAGAGACTGGCAGGAGAGGGTTCGGGTTATAATAATTTTGAGGAGATCCTCCAACTCTCAAGGTTGGAGGAACACCAGACGCTCCACCTAGCGATGAGGCATGTTGTTAGGATCGGGCATGAGAAGGGCAGAACCATCGCGTTTTCGACACCAGAGGCCCTAGATAGAATCCAGCTAAAGGCGATAAACCTCCCAACGGAATTTCAACCACTCCTTGAGAAGATAAGGAAGGTGTTTGATAGAAGAAGAGAAACGATGGATACGGAGGAATGGTATAAACATTTTGTCCAGGCAAACGGTCGCGTAGCGTTCGATTCGAAGGAGGCTTGGCCCAAGTGTTATGTATTTACTCATAATCCCTGATGGGAGAGGAAACTAAGAAAATCAGAATTGGGCAGTTGAACGCTATGCGGAGCGTGACCGTGATGGATGAGATCAGGAGAGTGGTTGGAGAACTTAACATAGATATAATGTGCCTCCAAGAGCCCTATATTACGAGAGGTGGTAATATCGTGGGGGCGCAATTACCCCTGGGGGCAAGATCAGTGTATAATGGAGATAGAGCGATGAGTATTATAATAGTCATGCGCGGGGACCTCACGATAACAAGGGTGGATCAATATTGCCACGAGAAAGTCACTTGCGTGGAAGTAAGATCTAGTACATGCGAGTTTATCCTAGTCAATATGTACTTCCAGTACAGAGAAGAGATAGAACCGTACCTAGAACAGCTAGAATCTATAGTAGATACCTTTAGGGGAAGGCCGATTGTAGTGGTAGCGGATGCAAACGCGAGATCACCTCTATGGTTTAGTGATGATTTCAGAAGAGCCGATGGGAAGGTAGGAGGATATAGAGCTTATAAAAGAGGTGAGAAATTGGTGGAGACTATCGAAACTAAGCAGCTGGAGGTGATGAACGTGTTTGGGAACCCGCCGACCTATGTGGGAGCTACAGGGGCTAAATCTAATATAGATGTGACTCTATGCAGCAGAGAGGCAGCAGGTATGATTCGAGACTGGAAGGTACTGGACGGGATAACAATAAGTGACCACAATATGATCACCTTTGAGGTAGTGGGAGGAATGGATGAAGTGAAGGGAGAGTCTAGAATAAGATTCAACATGAAGAAGGCCAACTGGGAGAAGATGAGAAGGGAGTTGGTCTTACCGGAGAGGATTGAGAGAGGGGGGAACGTGAATGCAAAGGCAAAAGAACTAACCAGGGCTGTACAACGAGCAATGAGAGCCGCCATCCCGGTGAGGAAAGGGGGGAGGGTCATCACGCAGGGCAACAATTTTTGGAACGATGGACTTAGAAGACATAGGGCAAGGGCGAGAGCTGCACGTAGAAGATATCAAGCGGAGATGGATCCAGCGGCAAAGGGATTCCTGTTGGAAGAATACAGAGACAAGAAAAGAGACTACTCAGCCGCCCTTGCTCTAGCGAAAAGTGAGGGATGGGAAAGGTATGTGCAGGAGCAATTGAGAGCGAATGCATGGGGAATACCTTTCCAAATGGCGACGGGCAAAGTGAGGCCCCCTACGGTCATCTCAACACTCAGGAAACCGGGTGGAGGGATGACGTCGGGGTGGGAGGAGTCAGCAAGGTTGTTGGTGAGCTCGCTGCTCCCGGATGATGATGGGGTGGACAGTGAGAATCAGGGGGAGATGAGAAGACAAATGACGGAACTATACCCAAATGAGGACAGGACCGACCCAGTGACGCAGGAGGAAGTAATCAGATTTGTAGCCAGAATGAAAAGGAAGAAGGCACCGGGACCTGATGGAATCAGTGTCGAGGTCCTTCAGGCCATCAGTGAACAGGTAGCACCCTTCTTAGCGGAGCTATTGAATGAGTGCACCACTCAAGGCAGGGTCCCGAATGTGTGGAAGCAGAGTGAGGTAGTCATTCTTAGTAAGGGTGATGAGAAGGATCCACAACTCCCGAAGTCGTACAGGCCCATATGCTTGTTAAACGTTTGCGGCAAGCTTCAGGAAAAGATAATGTGTGAAAGGTTGACATTACATAGAAGAATAGTAGGTATGCATGGGAAACAGTACGGCTTTAGGAAGGGTAGGTCCACGGAGGATGCTATCTGTGAGGCTGTAAATCTGATTGAGGGGTGCACAGGGAAACACGTGATGGGACTATTCGTGGACATCTCAGGGGCATTTGACAATCTGTGGTGGCCCGCCCTTTTTGAGAGCCTAAGAAGGATACGATGTCCGGGGGACCTCTATAGAGTCTTCCTGGACTATTGCAGGGACAGATATGCAACCTTGAGATGTCCGGGGACAGAGATAAGTAAACGATTAACGAAGGGATGTCCCCAGGGGTCGGTCTGTGGGCCGATCTTCTGGGACATAGGACTGGAACCTGGACTGACAAAAGTGGAGGCTCTCCCGGGAACGGCGGGGGTGGTCGCCTTCGCTGACGACTTGTTTATTGTAGTAGAAGCAATGTCAAGGATGGAATTGGAGACCAAGAGCGAAGCCGTGCTTGCGGGGCTCAACTCTTGGTGTAAGAGAGTCAAGTTAAGTCTAGCGCCGGCGAAGACGGCGTATGTGCTGTTCCGGGGAGGGCTGAAGAGAAACCCTATAGTGAGACTGGATGGACAGACTATAAGACGAAGTGAGAACACCAGATACCTAGGCGTAGTGCTAGATGAGAGGAGAAATTTCATAGCGCACGTGGAGAACGCATGCGGCCGAGCATTAAGAGTTATGAACAAGATCATTAACATCGGCATGGGGAGTTTTGGGCTGCCAATGAGTTGCATAAGGCTCTACCATCAGGCGCTGCTAGTCTCCGTCGTGGGCTATGGGGCTGGAGTCTGGGCGCATCGCTTAAAACAGGTAATGCAGAGGCGGAGGGTGAGAAGTTTGCAAAGAAGCATACTCCTCAGGCTCTCTGGGGCGTACAGAACAGTGGCGACTGAATCATTGTGTATAGCGCTGGGTATCTGGCCTCTGGACCTGGAGATAAGGAGGAGAGCGGCTCTGTACTGGCTGAGGAGGGGGAATCTGAATAAGGTGACACAACAGACCAGGGAGGGTGTGACATCGAAGAGGGGGATCCGGGAGGCTCTCCTGGATGAATGGCAGGAGGAGTGGGACAGGAGTGAGAAGGGGAGGAGAACCTATCGGATCCTCCCGTCGGTGAGAGAGCGTCTGGAGATGACGCACTTAGAGCCTTCCGCAGGAATGGTGCATTTTCTGACGGGGCACGGGCCATACAGAGCAACTCTTCATCGACTGGGACAGGTGGACGGTGACAAATGTGAGTGTGGAAGGGAGTCCACACCAGAACACGTCGTACTAGAGTGCGAGTTAACGATTAATTATAGAGAGGTAATGCAGGTACCACTGCAAGCAGGCACGATCTATCATATAGTTCGTGACGTGGACAGGTGTGGGCTGCTGGACAGGATAGCTGATGATGCGTCCAAGAGGGAAAGGGAGAGGTACTTAGCGGACATAAGAGCGAGAGGGCGACTAATGGGGCAAACGGAAGAAGACCTAAACGCGACTATTAGAGACGGAGATTCCATAATCAGTAGCGGAGTTGGGACAGACGAAGACGAGACTTTTGACCGGAACTGGTGCTTATGGTAGGGAACAGGTGGGCAGGCTGCGGGCTGGTTGGTAGGATGGACTGGGTGTGACTCCTGGAGATCCGGAGTCCAGCCGATGGAGGCACCCGCTGGATTCCAGCAGTGAGAATTGCTGATGTACCAGTGGGTGCCGAAATCCCGGCTGGGATGGATAGTAGAGGGGAGAAACATGTGGGGGGTATAACCTGGAGCTCGGGCGACTAGGCAAAAGATGATTGGAGCTGGGTCGGAGCGATCGGGAACCCAAACGGAGCAGGCAGCCTGGCCGGAAGATGGGAAGATTAGATTAAGTGAATTGTAAACAATTGTGTTTTAAATATTAAATGTGAACTACTGTTAAGCTAGGTTAAGTTAGTATTAAGTCCATAATAAGTGGTTTCGTTAGTGAGTAGGCGGAGCGAGAACTCCGGTAGGGCGCCTCCCCAGGTGGCGGATAGGGGGATGCTCGTCGCCGCCACCGGGAACCATGTCCCTGGGGGCGTGGAGTCTGGAGGCGGGGAGGGGTACCGGGTGATTTAAGTACCGGGGCGGACCAACTATTAGCAGATAGGAACAATAAGGACATTAGAATAAGTGTTATAATTAATAATTATCTTATATTAAGCAAAAAGGACATATAATTGTAGGCAAGAGTTAAGTTTTATGAGAATAATAAGCTCCAAGTTAAAATATAGGTATTGGAGCATAGAGTTAGGGTTAATGTAATTGCATTAATATGTATGTGTTTCAAATGTATGTGTTTCAATAAAGTTACTTAAGTCTGTTTTGAGGATACCTGGTAGTAGTTTTCCATCCCAGTGCACGCAAACAGCCTCGTTTTGGGGTATCTTAAGTCTGTCTTGAATTTGTTCCGTGTATTTTTCACGGTTTATTCTCCGCTGTTCACGGATAACTCTTCTGGAGATCTTATATTCTTTGGGATCCTCTCCGAGAGCTTCTACTATAGCCAAAATGATATGAGTAGCGTTCCTATCGGACACCTTACAGCGGTCCAGCAACAATGACAATTTCATGGTTAGGACCTCTTTGAAGCCACGCTTGATTCTCTTGGGAGCAGATGGTCCTTCAGATTATACGTTCATCTCGAGCTCTTCATACGGCGTTTCACGTCCTTCTGACTCTTCTGTTGTCTCGTCGTCCGTGAGCTCCACCGTCTCTGTGAACAATGAGATGAGACAATAAGTATAAAGTTAATATTGATGGAAATTTCAGCTAGTGATCTAGATCTTATAAAGTTTCGCTACAAGGAATATATATATTTTTTTTAAATGCTTACCCAAATTTCCCGCTTCAAGTTGTTTGTCTAAGACCTTCCGTTGTTTCTGTAGTAGTCTTTCTTCAGCTTTAGCCAACTTCAGGTCAACTCCGAGCATGGAGCCTGGTCTTCCTTTCTGTCTTTGTTTCAACAGAAACCCCTTGTCTTCTTCTGAAGTCATCATCGTCAGGGCATCTTGGTGGGCAATATCAAAGAGATCATCCAACTTTAGGGTAAACTCTTTTACAGCATTTCTTGCACTTTCCGTTTTTCTATCCTTGTACTTTTGCATTTTTCTCCAATCATCGTACAGTTTTTCCAACTTTACTATGACATTTTTCTTTTGTTTTGTAGGAATTCGAGCTTTTGTCCAAAAAACGGAAACCTCGTCAACAGTAGTTGTGGCAGAGTCTCTCACATTTAACTTCACAGTACGCAAATTGTAGAACATAGTAGCTAGAACTTGTCGATTGGAGGGCAGCTTACATCCAGTTATCTGATGAGCTGGATAGTCAATTAGAAAAATTTTGTCTCTACCTCTACTTCTCATGCCAGATGTAGAAGCCATCACTTTTACGAGAAATAAAAATGTTCACTAGAAGAAAGAATAAATGACACAAAATGACACTAACTAAAACAAAGAGTACGTGTTAGTAGGTACCGACCTAAATAAAATAAAAATGTCTTTTGTAGTTAATGTTTAGTGGTTTTTTTTAAACTCGGTCACACGAACGTAGAACAAAATACGACTTTCACTGTTCAGCGAATACTTTTCAACCGACCAAGAAACAAAATCATAAAAGCAAGAACCACCTAGCTATCCTTTTCTTTTTTTAATAACAGACCCTGAACCCCTGGACTTCTACTTAAAATATAACAATAGGTAGTAGGGTAACCCAATACATTTTTAAACTTGTTTGGTTTTACCTGCTTGGGGTCGCCAGTGATACAGTATGAGGAAAAAGTAGATACATACCTGACATAAAAAACAACAACATTGTTGTGGGTCTAAAATTAACGGTATACCATAGCAAACATATTTAAATTAAATGGGATTCCAAAGTACAAGTATTTGTCCATAATAAGCAATAATAATACAAATAACGCATCTTCGCTCTCAGGGGTACCTAGTCACGTTTTTAGGTACATTGGCTCTATTTTTTCGGTTTCAGTACTAGTTGCGTATTTATTGTGTAGAATATAAAATGTTAAAAACAGTATGGCCTTTAATTTGATGTATGACACGGGCAAATAGCTTTAGCCGTTTCAGAGATATGGGTCGCCGAAGTCGCCAAACTGCCAAAAAATCGAGATTTTCAAAACTTTGAGGCCCCAGTGGCACGGGTTAACATCTTCCAATTGTGCTCAAACTTTGGCAATCTTAAAATCTAACAAAATGAAACATTTTAGGGGGGTGCCCCCCAAAAAAATCCGACATCGATTTTTTAAAACCACCCTTGTATACATATAAATAGTAATTTTGTCATTTCCATCTAATCGAAATGGATCATTTTTTGAAATGAGCTTTCCCAATACAAACTGAAGCTGTGGAAAATGTAAATAATAAAAGAATCTTGCTATTAGACAATCTGATTACTGTTATATTAGTTTGGGTTTCACTAGCTTGAACAAAGAGAGCGGTAATCCAAAGCCTGGGTGGGGTCATATATTGTCAAACTCGTTCAAATGATAGTATGCAGCCATGTATATTAAAAATACATTTGCATTCCTAACATCTAGATTGTGTTAGTTAATCAAGGAATTTTTTTTCTTCGCAAATTAAGTGAACTTCAACAACAAAAGGGAATAATTTTCAAACAAGCTAATGTATCAACAAAAGTATCAATGGCATCACACAGAGTCACGCTACATGTTGATAAATAAAAAAAAAGGAACATACAATTGCAGATAATCTTATGCTCATGCTCATGCTGATGATATGCGTGATATAATGTTAGTCGAACGTGTGAGTTAGGAAATAAAATATATTCTGCTGTCAAATTACACAATTCGCCGCCGCATCAATGACATGGTATAACATATAAAAGAAAAATTAATTTTCCAAGTATTAATATTAGCACCACGCACTTACGCTAATGTGTAATGGTAGGGTTATTGTGAGATGAAATGGAGGACCTACAGTTTAACGGTGGAGGCCTGGCATTCCACACATTCACAAGTTGTGATTAATACACGTCTTGTCAGATGTGAAGGAAGGGTTTGGTAATCAGATAAATCTGTGCCAGGACCAAGGATTGAACCCCGGACCCCCAGCACAAGTCTGACACCTTACCCTTAGACCACCAGGTCACCCAATTTTTCAAGTAAGAGGAAGCTAAATGTGCTAATGATATAATAAGCTAAATATGCTAATGATATAATAGGTATATAATTACACTATAACTTTAAGATCATACCGTACTTTTATAAACTCGCACGTGGTTTAAAATATGAGACTTTTAGTTTAAACATAAATTATGCTCGCTATTTTGATGGATGTAAGGCCCATATATTGATTGACCTATTGGCGGTGTTGGCTACTGGACCTTTATATTATCCTCCCTAAGATTATATATAGCGCAGTCCTACTATATCTGACAAACACAAAACTCCAAGCTCCTGGCTGTGACGCCAAGATATTTTTTGGTTGTTTTCCAAACGCGACCAACAGATGTTTTTCACGTGTGACGGATATAGGATTTTCAATTTGTCCCAATGCACCTGATCTCTGACCTCAAAACCGACAAATATTTACTTTAAGAGTGAGACAAAGTTAAATAAGGTAACATGACTGTGTTGAGAGCAAGACAGAAACAAAGATACGGTTGCGCCTATCAGAAAATTACAGTTAATTCAAACAAGCTCAAATATTGTTAGATTGCTTAACACAGTAGTTTACTTTATTTTATTATAATTATGACTGTACCATTACTATTGATCAAAATGGTAAATGGCGTTTTATTACATTAGGTACAAAAGAGATTAAAACATAGGCATAATATTACAGTAAATTAAGATTTACAAAATAAGTTTGCCTGGAATAGAAAATCCCCCAAAAATATTATGAAAAAAATTTAATTTCTGAAAGTAGATGATAAAACTCTTGACCACCCGACCACAAATCCTTAATATGTTACATATATTAAGATTATAAACTCTATTTCACTATAGTTCTATCAAATAACTAGTATAATTTCATTTTTAACAGTTTTTTTTATGTATAATGCGATTTAGTATATATGCTTATCCTTTGTATCAAGCTCAGATTGGTGCAAGGATAAATATGTCACATTTGTCCTCATTATTGTTTCTAGTTACAGAAAGGTCGGGGATAAGATCTTGACCTCACCTCTTTTTAATGGTTTTACCCTCTCACGCAAATGAACGGTACCTACACTTTCTCTAGATTGTATCTTAGCCATGATTACCACCTCTATTACTTATAAAAAAAAGTGTAATTAGGTGTCTTTGTATGTCTGTGGTCTGAAATATTTGGAACCGCTTAGCTGATTGCAATGTAGTATTTTTTATAATATGTAGATAATGAGAATAAAATAAAATTTATTTTTTAAAAATTTTGTCTCCAAACGCGTGATTAATTATGGATTCTTCTATTTAATATAGAATTGATTATTTTTCTGTATAACCTGATCGCCAAATCTAAAGAGTAATTACATTTCAATATTAAATCCAAAGAAAAATCATATTTTAGTTTAGTTTGTTGTTTTGAATGCACAGATCCTTATATAGGATAGTTTCTGTTCCTTTGTTTGCTTTTAACTAGAGAACTACTTAATAGATTCTAATGCAGTATTTTTAAATTAAGTTGAATTTATCTAGAAATGTCATAAGATACTTAAAAATGAATTATGTCTTCAGGTAGCTGAGCATTGACATTAGAGGCAATAAAAGAGTTTTATGTACACTGTGTCGTGACAAAAGCTAGAATTGCAACATGAGTAGTTACTTTTATGGCTTCAATATAAGAATAAATAAAACTCTATTCAGTGATAGGTTTGGGAATTCCCGATTCAAACATCGAACCACAATTTCATGAAAGTGTAACTATGGCCTATATGTACTTTTGAATCTATCGTATCCATGCATGCAGCAAAAACTTATCCTAAGAGCTATAAGAGATATCAAAGAGATACATTAACGTACATGACGGCTATCTCAAATACCATGGATGGTAATTGCTCGGTAACGATCCGTTCTTGAGCGGTTATCATCGACAATCATTCAATTTTCACGATACTATGGAGTTGTGTGGCTGTGCATTTTCATCTAATACATTAATTTTGTAAGTACGATTGTGTCATTATTGGCTAAGCTCAGGTTTGAGGGATGTGTTGCCTTTACAGGAGATTCATCGGGTACAGCCGATACTTTGTTAAAAGGGGGTCGAACAACGTATGCGACATTAAAATTACCTTTGTATTTTTATAATTACCAAATTACCGTCTGAAACATTTCGAAGCAAAGTTTCATTTAAAAATTGGTTCCAGAAGTATCTCTTATTATTTTGGAATGAAAGTACGATATCATATAGGACATAAATATGTTTCATATGTTCAAAGGAGACTCGTCAGCATATATTTCTCAGTGAACTTCCAACAAACTATACCAGTAATTCTGAGAGTCACAGGTGCTGATGAGGTTAATGATTTAATAAAATGTGTGTTACGCGGGTCTCTCTCTCTCTTTTTATGTATATATATATATACATACATAAAACAAGGTCCTTTTATATATATATATATATATATACACATAAAACAAGGTCCTTTTATATATATAAAAGGACCTTGTTTTTTTAAATATGCATAATTATTAATTTATGAGCGCAAGAAAAATAAATTTAAAAAATACAGACTCGGGGAAATTCTGCTGGGTAGTATGTGGAGGAATATTTGGCTACACCATAGTTAACATGCCCTAATCAAATAAACAACCTTACCTGTGAAAATAAAGCTGTTCCAGTTCACACACCCATACATACCTTGGCTAGGGTTGAGCAAAAGATCACAAGAACAATTTAACTATTATAGAAAAAATATTAAGCTTACTTAGAGGGTACTAGTATGTACAGGCATTTGCAAAAACAAGAAACATGATGATTTGTAAATAAGTTAATAAAGACAAAGTTTATATATTGTACTTGAGAAGAAAATATTTATTTACTCTGTTTACTTCTCCAGTATTTTTAAATCAGGTTCCCTACCTATCGGCTTGACCAGACAACTTACAACATTATGTACAGAAATACTTTCCTTTAAAATACAGGTTGCTAGAAATATGACTATATTTTTATTGGATAAATTAAGTGTTAAAAAAGGATTATAAATAAAAAATAAAAATAATCATATTCCCACAATGACTCAATTTCCCACGATGACTAGCTGAGAAGTATCGGGGTTCCGGTTCTCCCCGTACCTTAAAGGGCCAAAAATAGTTTAAATAGTTGTTTAGTTTTTTATACATGGGGTCTTGAAATCACCCAATATAAGAGAGAGAAGTGATAATTCGGAAACTGAAATGAAATTTTTAAAAATCTGGAACGTTTTGTTCTCCCCAGAGATGTAACAAACTCACCATATACAGGCATCCCTCGTTGAAAAGGGATATATCCCCACAAGACTATGGTGGGGAGGGTAAAATTTCACCTCTGGTAAAACTGATGCACACACATCCATATTAGTTTTATTTAAGTAAATTCTCCAGTACTAGAAAGTTCTTCTTTACATAAAATAAAATATTTCCAGAGCTCCACCACGGAGCCTCCGCTCACCTCCCACCTAGGCCACTTTGCCGCGCATATTCCGAGAACTACCCCAAAGTTTCCCTAAATTGGTGGAAAAATTCCCTCAAAATATCCAACCTTCCAAAATATCCCTGTTATAAACGAATACAAAATTGTGAAAAATCCTAAAATTAACAACAACAATAATAAAATTCTGATCCCTAAAACCATTATAAAAAACATTTCTGGCCTTCTTCTTCGTCAAATAAACTACCCACCAGAAAAAATAAATAAATAAACTTCTTTCTCACTCTACCATCACGCGGCAGAAACGCTCTCCTAGCAACAATCTCGTGTGGCGGGTTCGAGAACTACTTAACTTATCAAGATGGATCCCATAAAATAAATTTGCAATAAGTGAAAATAAGCCGAAAAAAGAAACAACGATAGAACATGAATACAAGACAAGCTACGTAATAAAACAATGCAAAGATTAATATAATATTAATTTTTTTTTCCAAAGATGTAAGCTACCAGGGAACCACCTCAAATAGTTAAGATCCTCGGGTAACAGAGACAAAAACGAACGTACTGCCAAGACGGCCATTACTAGCACCCCACAAATATACATAAAAAAGATTCTAAAAATAATTAGCTAATATAGTAATATAATTAAATTACGGGAGATTAAAATAATAATTAAAAAAAAATATATAGCTAGGGGATTATTGAAAATTCTCCCAATGGCTGCAAGAAAGTATCCTAAATAATGTACAGTACATAAGGTATGTTGTGGAAATGTCACCGTCAACAAACATCTGTGAGAAGACCAAACATATACTTATTGGTCGATATACTGAAACTCCCCAATGGAGTTTTCGCAGAGCACGAAGACGGGGTGTCCTTGAATAACTTTCAGATATGCCTCGTGGTCGAGGATATTGAGGAATTACTCCCATATACCTTTTCTTCAAAACTATCCTCTTCTGTGGTTTCAGGAGCAAGCTAATTATTTTATCATATAAAAATGAATAGAATAGTATAATAATCAACCAATATATTTTAGACAAGTTTGAAGCACCATAACACGATGTCTATAGGCACTACCCTGTCTAATTTTTTAATTCCCTTAATCCATTCGGCTTACTTAACCCCACTCTACATTTAAAATAACACTCATAATGTTGCTGTGTAATTTGAACCCACCTAAAGTGTGTAATGAGATTGGCCTAAAGATAAACTCTACAAAACTATCAAAGAGGTGACTGTCATGACAGGTTGAAGAGATAAAAATGAGTCGTGATACCAAGAATACATCAGACCTGTCCTTCCAGTTTGAATGCATGCAATTTCCGATCAAGTATTTTCATGCGATGACCATCAACACAGCGCAAGGACAAACCCTGAAGGGGGCAGGAACTGCTCTCCACGGGGAATGTCTCTCACATGGACTACTACTAGTAGCTGCTGCTCCCGATAGTAGTTCCACTATCGTTGTTTACACTTTTGTTACTTTATTTCCTTCAATTAATACAAATGTGCTGTTTGTTTTTAAACTTAAAACAGAAATAAATACACTACATTGTAATTTTAGATTTTGAATACAAGTATTTTATTTATTTTAGGTCTTTTCTGAACAGACTGAGTATATCAGAATACGAATTATAAGTCAACTTAAATCTAGAACAGACACAACATACAACCGTTAATTTATCACTCTAAAAGGGAGAAACCCTCATTTCACAACAAAGATATTTTTCGGCCACGGCAGGAATTGAACTCGAGACCCTTAGCTCAGTAGACCCTCTACCATCTGAGATATGGTGTTGGAACATTTTTTATCGGCTATTAAGTTTTAATCTTGGTTGTCTCTACAAAATTCACGTGATTTCTTCTCTGGACGGGAAATTAAGAACTATGGGATTAGAAACATCATTGCTTTTAAAACTGACATGCGAGCGCAGCTGGTGCAATAGCTATTATTATATAAAATTGTCAGATAGCTGGATAAATTCGTTTATTGTGCTTTATTTAGTAATTCACAGCCCCGTATTAATTGTATTGTTTGCAAAAGAAAAATTCAATCTAATAATAATAATAATAATAGTAGTAATTTTAATTCATTTTCATTTTTCTTTATTATAGTGCTTGGCAACTGTCACGAGAGCCATACAGGCCAACACAGGTTTCACAAGTACAATAATTTCATAGCATAGAATTAACAATCAAATTTAAATATAAATATAAATATGTTCAATGCATAGAAGAGTAGATCATAACAAAAGAATACCAATAATGTACATAATTTTAAATATTTGAGGTAGAACCATTACTGAAAAGTTTAATAATAAGTGAGTTCCTTAAACAATTCAGTGAGTTTGGTTCTACATGAATACCTACATGATAAAGGGCCAATTTACAAACAATGTTATTGAAAATATCAAAAACAGAAAGTCATAAAAGCTTTATAATTCTTTCATAGTTATAATAAATCCTGTTAATAAAGAAATCAAAAAATTTACGTTGAAAATTTAAAATCCCAGAGTCAGTTAATGTGATTGTATTCCCCCAAGCAACACTTACATATTCAAGCTTATATTTAAGCCCAAGCCATTGTACAGGCTTAGAATACATTTATCATTGGCCAATTTATAAGTGAAAATATAGTGTTAGTTTTACCAGCAAAATATATGGATTTGGATTTAGATTTATTAATAAACATTCCATTTTAAAGGAACCATTGTAGAGTAAAAATATTTATGTCGTTTTGTAAATCCATACCATTTGCAATTGATTTAATAACTTTAAATAGTATCCACTAAGAATAAATAACTGAATGAGTTTAAGCATCTACCAATATCATCAATAAACACATTATAGAGAAGAGGACCTAAATTAGAACCCTATTCTGTACCATAAGAAGCTAAAAATGTGTTAGAACTTTGCTAGTCTATTTTAATAGCAAATTATCAAATAAGCAAATAGATGATAAACCATGCTACATAGGAATGAATTGGCCAAAATTACAAAGTTTTAGAGACTTATACTATGATGATATAAGTCAAAAGCTTAGTTTGGTCAAAATAAATAGCATCAACCTGGCCTTGATAAGAGATTTGAAGGGCAACATGCTCATAAATTTGTGATGGTAGATTTATTTTTTTATAGAGATATATACAATTTCTGAGAGTTTATTCTCTAGGTGTAGAAAAGTATGCTCTTGTATTATTTTCTTGACGAATTTAAAGATAATATTTAGTAAATAATAGGTCTATATTAAAAAAAATAGTTTTGTCCCATTAATATTAATAGGGAATATAATAGATTGTGCCCATATTATGAGAAAAGTTTCGTTGATACGCTATAATTAAATATATGGGAAAATCCTTTGACAGTAAAGCTTGGAATTCCATCTGTCCCAGCACATCTAGATGAACTCAACTTTCTAAGAGAATTAACGACACCCATGGGTGTAATTTGGCATAGATGCAAGCATACATTAGTTGCAAGAACGGACCAGAGCATGAACTTGTAAGGCTGAATTATTAACAGAATTAAAGTATGTTCCAAACACATTTGCAATTAGTAAAGGATCCGTTATAATCTTGCCATTAATCTCTGAGTTTAACTGAAATACTTTATGAACACCATTATTTTTAACAAATTTCAAAAAAATCCTTGGGTTTCCTTTTGATACTATTTTTATTGAGTTAATACAAATAACTATAATAATAATTCAGTTTCGACTACCTTTATTATAGTGCTTGCCAATAGTCGTAAAACCCTAACAGACCAGGACTGAAAAATACAAAAATGACGAACAGATAATAATTATAAAGAAAAGCAATTGGTGGATAGAAATAAATAAAAGGGACGGACAAAATATGACTTTTACAATGAAAAGAAGAACACTGTTCACACTTTACATTGCTGCCATTGTACTTGCTAAAGTGTGAACTGTGGTTTTCTTTCATTGTAAACGTCATATTGTTTTCGTCCCTTTTATATGTTTCTATCCACATTTCCTGTACCTGTCCTTTTTTATAGGCCTATGCTTTTATCCACCTTTCCTGTGCCTGTCCCTTTTATAGGCCTATGTTTTTATCAGCCTTTACAGGACCTTCTCCCGAATATTGTACAATTACCTCATAAGGTGAAAAGAGGTTTTTCTTATAGAGATATGTTATAGAAAAGCAATAATTACTATTAATAAATAAAAATTATCAATTTGTAAGTGGAAACACTAAGTTGATAAAGGGGAATATAGTTATTAAATAACAAAAATAAAGTTATTTTAATAAAACCATCCAAAGAGAGAAGTTTAAAATAAAGTTTTAATAAATAACATAAAGTTAAATTTCCTTATTGTAGGGAAGTGCTTAAATAACTCTATCAGGTTGTCTCTCTTTTAATGAAAAATGTCAAATTCAGTAAATCTGGAGTTTGCGCTATAACTTCAAGGGCCAAGAAAAGAGTTTGGAGACCTACAAAGTTTCGTATTGTGTCATCTGCAGTTGTGTGGCAGGAGAGTGGGAAACCATTATATACAACCACTCCAAAGTGAGCCTGTTTGTGACCTGTACTGATCCTTTCATACGTATTGAAATACACACCAAACAAACTTGAAGTTTAGTCAGCGTTACCTTTTATACGGGTAAATAACAGAATCGCTTTCAAACATTTGTGACTTACTGTGTATACAGTCTGTCCAATACTCTTTAACGTTAGAATGTTCACGTTGATTACTTACACTCATTATTCAGTTGGTCACGATACGATATCTTCAACACGTACCTTTGATATGCGATTTAAATATCTTATAATTTAAACACATTTTTACTATGTTATTTGATATAACTTTTATTTAGAAATTTCAGAAATGATTTTTGTTTAATAGTCGAATAAAGTACATGTTTTATTATTATTATTATTATTATTATTATTATTATTATTATTAGCACCACGTCTTACTACCCATTCGGGTTACACGCACTTACGCTAATGTGTAATGGTAGGGTGATTGTGAGATGAAATGAAGGACCTACAGTTTAACGTGGAATCCGAACCACGGTGGAGGCCTGGCATTCCCCACATTCACAAGATGTCTTGTCAGAGGTGAAGGAAGGGTTTGGTAATCAGATAAATCTTTGCTGGGACCGAGGATTGAACCCCGGCCTCCAGCATAGAAGTCTGGCACCTTACCCCTAGACCACCAGGTCACCAAAGTACATGTTTGAAAGTGGATTCACTTTATATATAGATCATAATGAATTTGCCATATCGGCATACACACGTCATAGCCCGAATCAACAGTTATCAACTCTGTCTAGTAAAAGTAAAAACAAACACTAATTATCAGACTTCAAACTCAGATTGTGCCCGGGAGCTATGAACTCTTACGGACACAAGTAAAACTACTTCTATAAAAAGAACACAAAAACAATATAATTTACAAACGAAGCATATTGCTCTGTTTCTCGCACCTACAGTGCAAGATTTTTTTCTTTAATTATTGCGAGGGCTGTAAACAATCAAACTGAATGTTATTCACTGTAGCCTGCTTGCACGTGTACGGAAATAAAACAGCAACAAGATAGTCAGAATAAATAAAATTGACACAACCTAAATTTAAATTCACTAGAAATCATTTTAATTAAACGGTATCATTACAAAGTGTTTGAATAGATTTATCAAATAAAGAGTACAATACTAATTTGAAAAGTTTAACCAAAGTTACGTAAATTGGTTTGGGATTGTTGAGAGGATGAGTTTGGATCGAGTGGCAAAAAAATAATGTATGAAGATAGAGCGTGTGTGGATTTAAAGGAAGGGATAGGCCATATAAGACGTAGTTAAATTTTCTAGATAAAGGTGTGGAAAAGAGAAACATTAAAAGTTTTAAGGATAAAAGAGCGCATATGACTCTGTGTCTGGATGTTGAAGCTAAAGAAATATGCAAGAATAGTAAAGTGAGGAGAAAGTTAGTGAGCATAGCTATATATGAAGTTGTTTTTTAGCTATATGCACAGTTTTTGGCCTACTCTGAAAATAAACGGTGTGAATAGTTACGTATGTGTGTATGCACACATGTTTTTATGATTCAAGTTTTAATTAGTAATGTATTATATATTTTTACTTTAATCTGATAAAGGTGGACGGTAATAGGTGGCGGCCGTTCCGAGCTTAATTGCTCGTTTAGCCGACATTTACTTAGACCCTTCTCAGCCTGCAGGGTTTACAGGGGTGGCGTTGCTCATAAAGTTGTCCAAGAAATATCGCGACAAAGTCCGAGAATGACTTCATATGCAGGACGCTTTTACCTAAACAAACCGGTGATAAAATAGTTTTTCCACGCAACAGGTACGTGGTGTCAAACATTGACGATCTCTGTCAAGCCGATCTCAACAATATGTGAAGTCTCGGAAAATATAACGAAGGTGCGGTGTACTTGCTCACCATCATCGACGTGTTTATCAAGATGACCTTGGCTTTCATCCTAGACGGGGAGTGGCGTGAGAGACGCCTTTCAAGACATTTTCAAACAAAGCGGCCGTAAACCTCAAAGTTTACAGACGGACAAAAAAGAGATATGTGTTTCTATCGTCCTTCATTCTGACTGTACACTGATCACCGTCACCATGAGGCACGCAGTTCTTGTGCACTGCTCTATGTCATCACAGGTACTGACAGAACGCTGAGCGGTAACGTCACCACCGCGTTTTGCAGAAACCTGTCTCACTAGTTTTGACGCAACAATTATGCCAACTTGACGCCAGAAGGGTTATTATGACCACGACGCAGGACGAATTTGCGACCGTTAGCAGAGAGATGCTAGACCTTGCGTCAAAAGTTATTATGGCCGACCACTTTGTGAATTCGAAATCCTTGCGCCTACACTGAATGTTAAAATAATATTTACTTTGAAACATAACAATATAAAAATGCATTATTATTCACCATCAACTTACGAATAATTGGGAGATACCAATATTGAGATTCATTGTTTGTTGTTTTAATAGTAAGTGGAGGTTAGTTAGGCTTCATCATATTTGGGGTGTTAGTAGTATGTTGACCCACTTCATGAGGCAACAGGGACCAATACGTTAGTCTCTCTGCTCTAGTTTTCTAATGGTGGGGTGGTTGGTATTTGAATCCTTGCTAGGTGTGATGAGTGGTTTTATTTTTCTAAAGGTTTTCCCACTCTCTCTCTACACAAATCCAAATACTTTTCTTATATAACTCACAACTTATTATCTATACCCTATTAATCTAAAACATGTTGACGTAGGACTAATCTGTTTTAGATGCCTCAGCAAAACTTTAATAATGTAAGCCCATTTAAACTGATTCGTATAAACAGTAGTAATTACTTTCCACATTAATGTGATTAGTAGGCCAATGAAATATTGCAGCCAGGATTGCAAATAACCAAAATAGGCCCCTAGATTAGTGTTTACTTTCGGTTTGGTCTAGTTTTAGGTTTTTTCATAAAAGATTTACTAAATTTATCTAAAAGTGATAATTAGTAGTCATACCTAGTTATCCCGAAGGGAATAAATTGAAAAACACTCATTATAAAGATATATAATATTCTTATATTCTTAGTCACTTAACTAAAGCCTCAAGAATTCCCTTTAAATAAATTATGAATTTTATTATACTTAACCATCCAAACCACTTTCTCGTTCACTTTATTGCTAACTTAGTAGGCTGACTGGATATAACTGCCCATTGTTTTGACATTAAGTTGTGGAAAATATTCAGTATAAACATAACTTTTGGAAGTTCTTGAACGATTTCATCAACATTATATAACTAGTTTTATTTTCTAAGATCTTCACACAACATATTACACTTGTTCCAGTATCCACACAAATTTATTAATAACAAAGCATTGGGTCGTAAAGCATACATATTACAAAAACCTTGTTTCTTTATTGGCCAACGTCTTATATAATTCATTTCCCCGTGTGACATTATTATTTGGATGCATAATTCACATTATAATTTTTTGACTAAAATATGTTGTGTGTGTTGAATAATTTAGGCCTAGTATTGTTTCGTTTCCAACCTTAGACAAACAAAATGATGCAAGATATTGATTATAATAATAAGCTAGGTTAAATGTTTCTTAGAAATAATGTGACTGTGATCAGCTGTTTGGGAAAATAAAAACAAATGAATAATGTTCAGTCATGAATACCAGCATTATTGAAATAAATTTACCTAATTTCTTGCCTCTAGCTTCTTAAAATGTTATATTATTGGAAAAGTGTTGCCAACTGTAGATGAAAACTGATTTTATTATGTCCGGAGTCGATGCTAAGACTAACGGATGATACAAAGTGTGGAGGTCATAATAACCCAAACGCCATCTTTTCCTCGAAAGTGAAGCTAATTAGCGATATCAACTAACTTTATGTCGATTGGTCTTAATAACCCTGCCGACCGCACGTCCTGTGTGAACCCCATAATTTGAATTAAAGTAATGCTTAGGCGCAGCAGCGTCACATGACGCGACTGAAAAGATGACGCACGTCGCTCGTGGACACCGGACCTAAGTTTACCACTCGAAAGGGTAGTAAGACGTGGTGTTTTTAAAAAAGTAATTTGAAAGAAATGTCTAACTTGACCGTGAATAATGGGATTAGCTCAGAGTTAGACATTACTTATAAACATTAATATTTAAACATATTAATACATTAAAGGTTAATTTGTGTATGAGTTAGTGCCAGAACTAAAAAATCAAAAAAGGCCTAGTCTAAAAAACTGAGAAAATATCTTGAAGAAATATTTTACTTTAAATTTGTTAAAAAAACGTAAATGGATAAAAAAAGTTAAATAATAAGGGAAAGAAGGTATAATGTGGTATTGAGGGAAAAGGAAAAAAATGCATAAAAGGAAACAAAGTCAATAAAATAAAAAGGGTATGAAGGTTAAAAGGGGTAAAAACTACACAGAAAATTATTGTTCCAGAGTAGTTGTATCTACTTACCAAATTGTATACAAAATTAAATTTTTTATTTTTCAAAATCTAAATTTAATTTTAATATCCAAACCAAAAATCAATCAAATGTAAAACTTTTTGTGACTAAGATGTTAAAACCTTTATGTGGTATTTTGGGGTCACAAAATCTGAAAATGCCATTAGTTTTTGTCCATCAGATCTGCTTCTCACGAAATGACGTATGCACAGAAAGCCCAAGAATACGTACTACAAAACATTAGTTTCTTCTTCATTGGGATATGCTGCTGAACCCGCGTTTCTGTGATTTCTTACGATGCTATGTTCCTGGACATTCAAGGTGAATGCTCCAACAGTAGTCCGCAATCATATTTGATACCCATCTTTCATGGTACCGTTCTTTCATGGCCTTGATTTCCTGGTGAAATCTCTCCCCTTGTTCATCACTGATATCACCAAGACAATGGGGAGATCGATCCAAATTACCGTGGAGGTAATGCAATGTGATGCTCATGCTACAACCAAGTGTAAAGAATGCAGTGAGAATATTCTCCACAAGTTCACGGTTGTTAGCGGCCTTATGGTTTCCAAGAAAATTCTGTACAACCATCAAAATGACGACTGTCCAAGAACCTGCCTCTATATTGTTTATTGCGTCTTGGAAAATCTGGTATTTAATTTGTTCCCGGATTTGTGGTCCATCGAATATACCTGCCTTTATTTTCCCCATGCTCAAAGCTGGAAATTTTCTACATATGCAGCCGAAACACATTCCATCTCTCTTAAGGGCCCTTAAAATTGTTTTATCAAACCAAGTTTGGTTTACAATGGTGGCAATATGAGCTTTTCTCTGTCCACCAAAGATTCTGTGGTGATATTTTTCTCTCCAGCTACCATGTTCTCTCTCACAAATAACGGTCTTCTCACGCAGTGTTGCTCTTTATATCTACTGTTCCATAGACAAATAAAGCATGGATACTTGTAGTACCCAACATGCTGCCCTGGGAGAAAATTCACCATCTTCAAATTCACACAGATGACCCATTGGTGATGATGATAAGCTAACATCTCTAGTATCAGTTCCCATTATGTAGAAGTACGGATTTTAGGCTGCTCTTGAAGCTATCTATGAATAACAGCCACTAACTGGGTGTGTATTCCTGAACGCCCAATCTCATCAGCAATCTTTGAAGATCGCTGCAGAAAAAGGAAAGTAATTTTCTTTTACGAATAATGGCAGTAACTCATCTTATATGTTGCGATACACTGTGATTTTGGTTCCCGGTAGCAGTACTTTTTCTGCCAGCCTAGAAGCTAACAATTCAACTGCCTTCTTTGGAAGACTTATGTACCTTATGAGGTCATTCAATTCCATTTGACTGAAACCTGATGCATCTGTTGAAGGTCATTGAAAATCATTATCATGTTGCTCGGCATAGCTTTCTTTCTCACTAGCCAATCGTCTGACTCTTTGTGGAGCTCTGGAAGCCTACTACATGTTGGGACAGGCATATTTTCTGAATGTGGAACAGGGCGTCTAACGGAGTCTATATCGGGGTACATCAACTTACTCTGGTTCTTCCCATTGATGCCCTTTATATTCAACAGACAAAAATAACAGTCATCACTGTGGTTGATCTGCTGGCGCCATACCATTGGTATATCCAATTTCATGAACTTTCCTTTCCCATTCATCCATTGTCGAAGATGCTTTATACACGTTTTACACGTGACATACGGTGCCAAAAGAATATCTTGGTCCCCAAGTATTACTAGGAAATAGGAAAAATAAGCTCTTTTCACAAAGTCCGTTAAGGTTGTCTTCTTTGAGCGAATGTCTACTCTCCACAAATGTAACAAAAAAAATCCGGAGGATTGACACATTGTCTTCGTGATGAATCCATGTCAACGCTTGAAAGATAAATAAAACACGTCTTAATATGTAACGTGCACACGCAAACACAGACAGCAACCGAAAATTCAAACGTTTGCATACAAACAGGAAACAAATGCTGGCGGGAAAATAAAGTAATACAAGGTAATAATGCCAACGAAATCTCAAAATTTAAAACTGCTTTATCTGAAAGGATACCATTTCCGTTGTCAGCGGCACAAAAATACCCCGAATCAAATAGAAAAATACAGACCCCAAGTAAAAACATTTTTTACAGGTAGCAAGTACTGGCGGGAAAATAACATAATACTATATAATAACAGAAAATTATCTAAAAAAACTATAGCGGCCAGGGCAAAAAGGATACCAGTTCCGTAATCAGCGGCACAATATTTCCCAAAATAAGATCGAAAATTCCTGGCCCATGAAAAATAAAATAGTTTTTTGTTCCCCAGAGTTATCCGTTGCATTCCACAAACTTTTTCGTTCATTTATCTAATTAATATACAATGTTGCTGATAAATGAAGGATTAAAGATCATCATGTTCCACCGAAGAGCATAAAACAAATAATATAGGTATATTTTTATAGAAACAACTAAACTCAATTCCTCGGAACTACATTTATAAAATATGTATTATATAGATTTATATCGCGGAAATGATTGGTTTTATAAAAATATATTTCAAATAAATATTAATTATTTTAATGTTCCTACAAATTTCGTATCTGAAATAGTTGCGGAGATATGACCAAAATTGGAAATATCCATTTATACAAAGTAACCTCTAAGTAACTTTCCCTGAAAAATTGCATGTGCCATTAATTACTATTTGGAGTGACACCTCTACACTCAGGGAACATTCTTGTTTTGTATAATCTCTAAATGGCATTATTTTCTAATTATGACTCCCCTCCCTAACCTCAATACTTCTGGAGCTCCAATTTAAAATTTAATTTTTCAGAATTGTATTTATCATTACTGGCCAAATTTTAGTTAATAGAACACATATAAGTAGTTATTTATATTAGTTCTGGAAATTTTGAGCATCCCCTCCCCTATCATTTATCAACTACCACATATATTGAAGGCGTCCTTATATCTGCTGCTAAATTTTAACTGTATACCCCACCTATTAATATTTTTACTTTATTTCTATACTCCCCCTAACCCGTATTTACTGGGATCCTCTTTGAAATATAAGATGTTGAGTTTTTTATGGTTATTTGAAGTGGTCACTTTACCTTGAATCCAAATTAGATATTTCTACTGCAATAGAACGTGCCACTCTCATACACATGGCAAGTAGTATCACCCAATAGAACAGGAGCAGCATTGATTTGTTTTTATCTTAACTTTCAAAAATATGTGTTTCATGAGATAACACTTACAATTAACACTAAAAACCATAAATATATATTTAGTAACAGTAAATAAATAAATGGTACGAAATAATCACAGAAATTTTTCATATTGTGTAACATAATTTGAAAGAATATTTTCTAAAATAGGATTTAATAAACACTCCTATAAAATAATATCTACTTGTTAATTCTAATAATCATTATTTATATCAATTTTAAACTTAATTTTTCAAATATAATAAACAAAATTCTAATTTTCAAAAATAAATGATTTGTAAGTCACCATAAATCTTATTTTATATTTAAAAAAAAATTGTATTTATAATTAAAAACATATTTGTAACTATCCTAAAATCAATTAATATATTCTAAATTTGTATTAAATCTTAAATATCAGTTTCCAAAACATTTGAATGATCCATAATTTGTTGAAACTAAACTACACTTTCGTTTATTATGACAAGGTAAAAATAATAATTTTAAGACTTGAAATAATATGCTTTTTCATTCAAAGTAAATACATAAGTGTACAGATTTGAATATAAATTCAAGTAAAGGAACGTCAATATAAAATTTAAAATAAATTGATTACGTACAAGATCGAACTGGAGAACTACTGCATTTAAAGCAGATGTGATAACCCCTACACCACGGAATACTATATAAAGTTTCAGGCAATAGATTTATGACCAGAGTTTAATAATAATAAAAATAATAATAATAATAAAAATATTAATCCTAATAATAAAGCCAACTTGGTATTGTTATAGGTTTGCTATACAAGAGCACCAACAAACCTGAGTGGATTGTTAGTGGTGCGTTAGTGTAGTCCAGAGCACACTCGTGTAACACCTTCTTGCCTGTGCTGACGGTAGCAAACCAGTGCTTGTGAGTCCACTAACACTAAGCTACCACATAGTGCTGTTTTTGCATACGGCACTCTATGTTTTGTATTCTACACGTATAGGAAATACCAGAGAGTCTGTGCCAATCCACTCAAACACAGCCTATACTATTAGTCAGACTATCTGGAGGAGTCGACCTATATTTATGTGTTATCCTGTGTGGAATCATAGTACTTTTAATTATCATATTCCCTGCAGCTAAATTGACTATAGGATTCCATTATAATTACTAACTCCATATAAGCTGTAGCTTCCTATACTTGATTTTATGAATCATCTCAGTAAATAATAATCATTAAAATATTCTGACAAAATGTGTGTGTTCAATTCTGTTGGAAATAAGATATATATATATATATACACACATATGGAATTTATGGGGTGGGCTAGAATATATAATAAGACGTGGAAACAAATAAACTTTACCAGGGCAAGATTTAGTTTGATATTTAGTGTATGATTAGCTCAATAACTTTTACATTTTGTAAGCAGATAAATTTAGAACGAAAATATAGTTATCTAAAATTATTAAATATACAATATTATTTATATTGGTATGGTCCAATATCAAGAGTAAAGACACACAATTTATATTCTCTAAAGGCTCCGGAGAGATTCGAACTATCGATCTTCTGTTTACTAGACAGGCGCTTTAACCAACTAAGCCACGGCGCCGACAAGATGATCTGAAACTTTTATCAATACTAAATGGTATCTATCTGCTCCACGCACTCTCAAGGTCACTCTCACAAAACATGACGGGTAGTATCGTCCAATAGATCAGGGAACGTATTGATTAGTTCTTATCCTACCCTCCAACAATATGTGGATTGATTTCTTTCATGAGATAATATTTACAAGGACCACGTGGCGTTTAAAGATAGAATTTGAAACAATAAGATCACAAAAATCCGCGGGGAAGATTATCCGCTTGGCGGCTAACCACGACATCTCTTACAGCAGGTGATAAGTTTATGAAAAATGCCGCTTTGATGGTGACATCTACTGTTGGTTTTTTCCTCAATAAATACCCAGAGAAAAGATTTTAGTCAGAGCGGCAAGATAAATGAAGGGGGGGGGGGGGGTGTTTTGGTGCTGTAGCAGCTTAATTATCTGTAACAGGAAATTGACAAGCTCCCATCTGACAAACAGAAGCTACGGAAAATAAATAGTGGGATAAGGATACATGAAGATAACTGCAGTAAAACAGTGGACTCATGCTGCCGTTATAGGTGATGTATACTTTGTATAGGACATTGATTTAAATCGTTTTATTATCTAAGTGCGTGGAATATAATGTCGTGTTCGTAGACTCGATCAGGATAAATTAGTATTAATTTGAAATTAATGTTCTATTATATCTTGATTCACTAAATATCCTAATTATCCGTGATTTTGTGATATCCGTGGCACTCATTTTCTCCACTACCTCGGATTGTCGGGAGTCAACCGTTTATACAATAAATGTAAATTATAATAAATGGTACTAAACAATCTCAGAAACCTTATCATATTGGGCATCATAATTTTGAAGAATATTTTCAAAAATAGGTTTTTAATAACCACCTTTAAATAAGACTCACTTATATAAACAAACGCATAACCTTGTTAGTTCCAAAAATCACTATGTATATATAAATTGTAAACCAAATTATACAATTACTAAGTTACCCGTGACCAAATTTTCAATCCAAAATATCAATACAGCTTTATACGTCATTTTCACGTAAAACCCTTTAAAAATTACCCAATTTGTACCAAACTTTAGGGAATTTTAAAAATAATTACAGTTTTTAAGAAATCAATCATCAGTAAACCAGCAATTAATACTTTCTTACCTCAAAAAAAATATAAACTATTATTTGTCATGCCAAATCCTCCAAAAATACCGATTTGTAACCGAATCTTGCAATCCATTTGCATATTATTTACAGTTTTTGAATAATCATTCATCACTCAACTATTCTTCAACAAATTTAAGCCCAAAAACTATTGTATGGGGCTATTTTACAGGTTAAAAAAAGCCTATATTCTTCATTTTGGATAACCTTTTTAGAACTCTTTTAGAATATGTATATAAAAACAATTAATCATCAGTAAACTATCCTTAATTGAAGGGCTGTGTAGGGGAATATTGTGCTGTTGACGCCTATTAAATCTAATGTCAAGTTTGAACAGAATCCATTATATCGTTTTGTCAAATTTGAACAGAATACTGTAACGTTATAGGGGGGGTAGTATTATAACCTTTCTCCCTCATATGACCAACTCAGTCGATAGAGCACCTAAAAAAAACTGAGACTCTATCCTCTCGAGGTATCCGGTGTGATGTAGAAAAGAAGGATATTTTTGTGGCTTTAATATGGCCCAGTAGCGATAGACATAACTACCAGGTAAACTTACCCTCTGATATGTATCCACGGTAATCCTGTAGCTCGTCGTGAAGTGCTAAATTTTAGTGAAATAAATGGGTGGGCGCCAGTGAGTTAAGTGATACTCACAAATTAAATTACTCTTATTATGTGCTGGAAAAAGGTACCAACAATCTCACCAGAAGGGTGGAACATAAATGTAACCAAAATAGAAGTAAAGAAAAAGAAAAAAGTCATATTATATGTATAGTGAAATTTTAAATATCTAAGATTCAAATAATCAAATAGTGTATATATATATATATATATATATATTAACTGTGGCAGTTGTTATTTTAAAAGAAAGTCCTACCTATCCGGTACCAGAGTAATTTATAAAATCTAAGCCGTGAAACATTGCGGCATAAGAGCCTTTAAGTAAAATAACATATACAATGGTGGTAACTGCGAATTAGTGGTCCTGAACTGTCAATAATAATAAAAAACATCTCACGCGTTTTCCTGTAGTATTTGAAGTGATGATGCCAAACACAAGTTGCATACCCTTCTCTGATAATGTCTGTAGCACACGCACTTCTAGGTTTTCAAAAATGAACAATCTTCCCCGTTTCAGAGAAAATTGAGGTCCAGTCCTCGAATTTAACCGGCGCTTGCTGATAGAACGAAAAACTTCGTACCTCAAATCCAATCCTTTTTATTTACATTCATTCACATTTTTTTTCCATGTCTCTAAACCAGCGCGTCACTTTTCTTTCGCGTCCTTTTTCATTTATAACTTATAACAATGATTGCCATGGTAAACAAAACAAAACAAAAAAAACATAGAGGTTGCAAAATTATAGAGGTTTATAGGGAGGATGGATGGCATTAATTATTTCAAGCTGCCATCAGGGATGCAACATAGGTAAACGAATTGTAATGTCCCGCCGCCTTCATGAACACATGAATTAGGTCGGGATATTGTTTACAGTAGCCCTCTTGATAGACTAACTTATGAAATCGAAGAAGGTAATAAGGATAGCCTATCACCCAAAAAATACAATGTTTGTCCTAATTCATCAGTTCAATAAAAAAAATCTTCTCACCACACGGACGTCTATATTGTTATACACTTTCAATTAACATTGTTCAAATAAATACAGTATAGTTCATTTTAAAACCCACTCAGTTTTAATCTATTTTCCGCTCACTGTAGCAAATTTAGCGTCTTTAAGCGTTGAGTGGATTTAAGTTGTCACTACTTGTTGCAGTGTTATTTCCGTTACTTCGTATTTGACGAAACTATTTCCCACGATGATGAAGAGATATTTCAAAATTACAGGTATTTAAACACTTATACATACTTTACAAAGTCATCCAAACATTTTCCTCGGTTATCAACATCGGTTATGAAACACTAGATATCAAAGTTCCCACTATATTGAATCCGTCGAATGGGGTAGACCAGTATTGTTTGTAGTACCAGTCCTAAAAGTTCTTGCACATGGGTTCTGTTACCAAGTAGAATAATTGACCATTGATACTGTCATATACACCGACTTAATTACCCTTAATGGCATCACCATCAAATACTATTAACATAAATAAGTGATCATAAATAATTATAGAATTAATACAGAAATCGGTTGACAATAAAATATTAGGATATTGTCAACAAAGTATTCATGATATAAGGTTCACAATGAAACAATAAATAAATAACAACAGGTCGTTAGGAGAATCCTTGTCACAATATACTAAAATAACAACCAAACTAAATTAAGCAAATATATATACATATATATATATATATAATAGGCATATGGCTAAACTGAATTTTACTTTAAATGGGTGACACATCTAATACCCATACAGAAAAACTAAGCATATTCTCAGAGAGGTTACAGGTCTATACCGTGGTTACCAGTAACATTACCAAGCTTTCATCCATCTCAGACCCGGCCACACTTACGTGCTACTACACGAATAAAAAAAACCCACAAATTTTGGGTTATTGCGGGATGTCCCCAAGACTAATTTAAAACCCGAAATAAAATAGTCCCTTAACCCAATAAGTGGAAGTCTATCTTCCAAATGTAATATAACAAAGTAATAAACCACAAAAAAGTAAATAAATTCACCCCTTAACTAACAAAAGAAAATCATCCCTCATTGACAAAAATAATAATAATATCCCACTAACTAAATCTTTCCGCCAACAGGACTGGAGATATTACATCTAACAATGACATCGTTAAGCAAAGTCAAGGTAGAGCCTCCGAACAGCTGGCCGTCACCAGCCAGGGTCTCGCACAACAACCAAAAATAAGCCCATAAAGAGAAGATAACAAGTTCTTAGGTCATTCAATGAGTGTTTCACCAAACGTATATCTTCCAGGTAGAATAATCAACATTAATATATTATTTTCACTTTCGGTAACTAGTAATGTAGTTACATCCCTAAAATTACGTAGTGATACCTTCTTCAAGGCAAAATAACGTTATTGCTCACCGCAAAATACGTTGACAAATTTCCACGTAGAGAACGAAACGCAGTAGTACAGTCATGCTCTCAAATCTCTGAATATCTTGAATCAATTTTTTTTTTAATTTGAGGTGTCAAACAAAATACCCCTAAGAAATGAGGAACAAAAATATTACTTATTTCCAATTCTTTTTTTTTCAACTGTCACAATAGAATAATTTCTTCAGCTTGTACCTTCAGTGCGGTAGGCCTAAGTGATAGCAGGGCTCATGCCTAGTATAATTACTGACCTTTCTCCAACAAAACAAAATAACGACGAATAACCTCAAACCAGGTGTCCATTTCCTAGGATACAAATGGTTTGTTTCTCCAACGGCGGGTTAACCACAGGGACAGTCGCGGTAAGCGAGGTCCAAAATATATTAATAATCACATTATAGGCTCATTTTAACAACACAAATGGCCACTTGGGTAAGTATAATAATCGACGACACAAAAATAAGCTCAATAATAACCCATTTATAACAATCCAGGACTTAGAATCTCTCACTGGAATAAGCTCTTCCTATATGACAGTTGACCTCTTTATTATCACATAAGTAACACCAGGGGTGTAAAAGTTCCTCAATTACCGAAATCACTTAGATGACATATTGTTTCATAACAGTGTAACGTATAACCAGAAATTCCAAATAAACATGTGTGGGTGAAGACTCATAATATTTTTTCTTTCTTCACCGGTCTTATTATCCGAGAAGTTCCCTCCGCCAGTCCAAATCAAGTAAATGAAAATCCCTCGAATTACAACTTGATCTCTCCAGATTCACTCAATGAAACAATGGTTGTTCCTGGCGTTTGCAAGACCTTTGACTCGGCCAGGACATCTATGCCACAGGCTGCCCGCTTTCCTCCCTCATGGCAACGTTAACCCCGCACGGTTTAGGATTCCGATTGTTATTCTGGGAGTTATGTGGGTGGGGACTGTAAGTGCTATCTTGAACCTCACCTCGGGATTGTCGTCGTGGTGTTTGGTTATTAATACGGTTATAAGGGCTCTCCCTTCCACTGTAGTAGGGGTTGCTTCGGTCTTGGGGTCCGGAATCCCTTCTAGGTTGCCAATCACTTGCGCCTGGGTTCAAATTGCTTGGTAATGGCCCTCTATCCAGGTTTCTCTGGGAATTGTTGCCACCTCGGTCGTTGTACTGGTAGTTCCTAATAGGGTGTCGGTATGGGATGTAGTCGTCCTCCCTTTGTTCTTGGTTCTGATAACGTGAGGAATTATTACCTCCTGGCCTACCCGAGTGGTTATGTCTGCGGTGCGGGTTCCCTGGCGGAAGTTGTCCTTCTTGGTGATAACCACCTGAGTGCGGTTGTACACCTAATTCCCAGGTTTCTCTATCATTGTCCTTTGAGTCTGACATGGAAGTGGACTGACGACTCCTCCTACGGTCATTCTCTAAAGTATCCAACCTCAGTAATCCGACCCGGAACTCCTCCAGAGTAGCAAATTTATTGCCTACTAAAAGTTCCCTAAATCGCAGTGGCAGTTGTTGAATCACCATATGGATTATCTCCGTGTCCGTAATCGGTGATTCAAAGTTGCGACTTTTAGCGTAAATCTCTGCTAAGTAGGTCTCCAAAGAACCTCCCTGCTCGTAATACCTGGATGCGTGCAGTTTGGCCCTGAGCTGTCCCTGCGTCTCAGCAGACCAGAACATCCCCAGGAACTTCGTTCTGAAATCCGTCCATCCGGTGATACTATCTTTGCACACCGACCACCATGGTATGGCGTTTCCCCCCAAAGAATTTCCAGCTAGCCTCACCTTCTCTTTTTTGGAGAGGTGGTGTCCGTCAAATAGTTCCTCAAGTGCATTGAGGTGTTCCACTGGATTTTGATGAGTCCTACGGTGAAACTTGGAGATGCGCCCATCTAACGAACGCTCACCCATTAGTGATAGCAAAGGGGCGGTTAAGGGGCTCAATGTAGTCTGACCTACAGCTAACACCTGTCCCGTCAAGTCCTTAACCTGGTTGTGTATGTCATTGATAGCCTCAGTATTTCCCTGGGTCTGTACCTCCAACCTAACCCGAGCTCGAACCAAGTATTGGCTGTTGCTGTTGAGAGCGGTGAAATCTGACCTTAACACCTCAATGGTACGATCCTGCAGTAGTCGTTGGGTGTGTCCCTCCTGTCTTATGGAGCTCAGCCCTTCTTTTAGTAGCGTCTCTGTAGTAGTCTGGTTGACGGTCAAGATATCGTCAAGGTCAGTCTTGGTGACTACTACCTGTTTAAACTCAGACAGACAGCGAGAGAACGTCTCCTTTGAAGAACGGGTCATGGCGTGGACCTCTTCCATGGTCTTTTCTCGTTCGGTTATCATTTCTTCCCGGAAAGTGCCCTCCAGGTTCCTTATTAGAGTATTCATCTGAACTTCGGTGTTGATAGTCAGGTTGGTCGTCCGTTCCTCCAATATAATCTGACCAGACACCAACTCCTTCAATTGCTCTTGGCTCGTGGTAAAATCCTCCCTGAGCTGCCTTTGACCCTCGGCCAGTACTCTAAGTTGGGAAGAGAAATCTTTCTTCAGCTCTTCCTTAAATTGAGCTTGTCCAGCTACCATCTCTTTCTGTTGACTTTGGACAGAGACTATCTTACTCTCCAGTCGACCAAACATCTCTTGCATCCCCTTCATGAAGTCCGTAGGGAGTAGCATAGGTGTGAACACTGGGGTCACTGTCTGTATTTCAGTAGTGGGGATGTCAAACGTGGTAGTGATGTTAGGGTTGTCACCCTTTTCGTTAGTCATAGTGACGGTGGACATGTCACGTGGGTCATGGTCATCTAGAAGAATGTCTATTTCAAGGTCAGGAGTGATGACCACGTCACTAGTGCTAAAAAAAAAAAAATCTTTCACCAGCCCTCTCAACCACATCTAACTGCGTGTCTATCTTCACTACTGTTGCTTCTGCCCCGGAATGCATGCTAACACAACTGCGAAGGTAGTAACCTCCCCTTCTCATCACACAATAAACCAAAAACACTACCCCAGATTATCCGAACAAAGCAAAACAAAAAAAATATATATATCTCCTCACCATGCATTGAGCCACACATTGTAAGCGACAACTGTAACGTTATAGGGGGGGAGGGTAGTATTATAACCTCTCTCCCTCATATGACCAACTCAGTTGATAGAGCACCTAAAAAAACTGAGACTCTATCCACTCGAGGTATCCGGTGTGATGTAGAAAAGAAGGATATTTTTGTGGCTTTAATGTGGCCCAGTAGCGATAGACATAACTACCAGGTAAACTTACACTTTGATATGTATCCACGGTAATCCTGTAGCTCGTCGTGAAGTGCTAAATTCTAGTGAAATAAATGGGTGGGCGCCAGTGAGTTAAGTGATACTCACAAATTAAATTACTCTTATTATGAGCTTGAAAAAGGGACCAACAATCTCACCAGAAGGGTGGAACATAAATGTAACCAAAATAGAAGTAAAGAAAAAGAAAAAAGTCATATTATAAGTATAGTGAAATTTTAAATATTTAAGATTCAAATAATAAAATAGTGTATATATATTATATTATATATATATATATATATATATATATATATATTATATATATTTATTTTAATTGTGGCATTTGTTATTTTAAAAGAAAGTCCTACCTATCCGGTACCAGAGTAATTTATAAATCCTAAGCCGTGAAACATTGCGGCATAAGAGCCTTTAAGTAAAATAACATATACAATGGTGGTAACTGCGAATTAGTGGTCCTGAACTGTCAATAATAATAAAAAACATCTCACGCGTTTTCCTGTAGTATTTGAAGTGATGATGCCAAACACAAGTTGCATACCCTTCTCTGATAATGTCTGTAGCACACGCACTTCTAGGTTTTCAAAAATGAACAATCTTCCCCGTTACAGAGAAAATTGAGGTCCAGTCCTCGACTTTAACCGGCGCTTGCTGATAGAACGAAAAACTTCGTACCTCAAATCCAATCCTTTATATTTACATTCATTCACTTTTTTTTTTCCATGTCTCTAAACCAGGGCGTCACTTTTCACTCGCGTCCTTTTTCATTTATAACTTATAACAATGATTGCCATGGTAAACAAAACAAACAAAAAAACATAGAGGTTGCAAAATTATAGAGGTTTATAGGGAGGATGGATGGCATTAATTATTTCAAGCTGCAATCAGGGGATGCAACATAAATATAATAGTTGTAATGTCCCGCCGCCTTCATGAACACATGAATTAGGACGGGATATTGTTTACAATACATTATATCGTTTTGGATCCGTGGCCAGGAACTGACTGACACACAGAGAGACAGGCAGACATGAGATAAACATAGTTATTGTAAAACCCACTTAATTGGATTCGGGTTAACATAAAACGTAAAAAGGTGTCATTACCTCGAGATTTTATTATTTTAGATCTGATTCCTTTTCTTGATATGAGAAAGTAAAAGTAATAATTTTATTCCTCGAAATAATAAACTTTTTCATTCAAACTAATTACATAAATAAACAGATTTGATTATAAATTCAAGTAAAGTAAATTCATAACAAAATTAAAAGTAAATTGATTCCGTCCAGGATCGGACTGGAGACCTTCTGCGTGTAAAGCAGATGTGATAACCACTACACCACGGAACCCTATACAATGTATAAGGTGATAGATTTATGACCAGAGTTTCAGTTGTTTAATAATAATAATATTATTATTATTATTAGCACCGCGTCTTACTATCCGTTCGGATTATACGCGCTTACGCTAAAATGTAATGGTAGGGTGATTGTGAGATGAAATGAAATACCTACAGTTTAACGTGGAATCCGAACCATGGTGTAGGCCTGGCATTCCCCACATTCACAAGATGTCTTGTCAGAGGTGAAGGAAGGGTTAGGAAATCAGATAAATCTGTGCCGGACCGAGTATTGAACCCTAGCCGCCAGCACAGAAGTTTGACACCTTACCCCTAGACCACCAATTCACCTTATAATAATACTAATACTAATATTAATAATAATAATAATAATATTAATAATATTCCTAATAATAAAGCCAACTTGGTATTGCTATAGGTTTGCAATACAAGAGCACCAAAAACCTGAGTGGAATGTTAGTGGTGCGTTAGTGTAGTCCAGAGCACACTCGTGGAACACCTTCTTGCCTGTGCTGACGGTAGCAAACCAGTGCTTATGAGTCCACTAGCACTAAGCTAACACATAGTGCTGTTTTTGCATACGGCACTCTATGTTTTGTATTCTACACGTATAGGAAATACCAGAGAGTCTGTACCAATCCACTCAAACACAGCCTATACTATTAGTCAGACTATATGGAGAAGTCGACCTATATTTATGTGCTATCCTGTGTGGAATCATAGTACTTTAATTAGCATTTTCCCTGCAGCTAAATTGATTATCATGATTCCATTATCATTACTAGCTCCATACAGGCTATAGCTTCCATTACTTGATTTTATGAAACATCTCATTAAATAATAATCATTAAAATATTCTTACAAAATGTGTGTGTTCATTTCTGTTGGAAATAATATATATATATTCATACACACATGGAAATAAGGGGATGGGCTAAAATATATAATAAGACGTGGAAAAAATAAACTATACCAGTGTAAGATTTAGTTTGATAATTTGTGTTTAAATAGCTCAATAACTTTTACATTTTGAAAGCAAATAAATTTAGAACGAAAATGTAGTTATCTATAATTACTTAAATATACAATATTATTTACATAGCTATGGTCCATTATGTAGAATAATAACACAAAATTTATATTCTCTAAAGGCTCCGGAGAGATTCAAACTCTCGATCTCCTGTTTACTAGACAGGCGCTCTAACAAATTAAGCCACGGCGCCGACATGATACTCTGAAACATTTATCATTAATAAATGCTATATATCTGCTCCACGCAATCTTAAGGTCACTCTCACAAAATATGACGGGTAGTATCGTCCAATAGATCACGGAATGTATTGATTAATTCTTATCCTACCCTCCAACAATATGTGGATTGATTTCTTTCATGAGATAATATTTACAAAGACCATGTGGTGTTTAAAGATAGAATTTGAAACAATAAGATCCCAAACATCCGCTGGGAAGATAATCCGCTTGGAGGCTAACAGCGGCATCTCATACAGCAGGTGATAAGTTTATGAAAAATGCCGCGTTGATGGTGACTTCTACTGTTGGTTTTCCTCAATAAATACCAAGAGAAGAGATTATAGCCAGAGCGGCAAGATAAATGAAGGGTGAGATATTTTGGTGCCGTAGCGGCTTAATTGTCTGTAACAGGAAATTGACAAGCTCCCATCTGACAAACCGAAGCTACGAAAAAAAATAGTGGGCTAAGGAAACATGAAAATAGCTGCACTAAAACAATGGACTCATGCTGCCGTTATAGGTGATGTATACATTGTATAGGACATTGATTTAAATCTTTTTATTATCTTAGAGCGTGGAATATAATGTCGTGTTCGTAGACTCGATCACGATAAATAAGTATTAGTTTGAAATGAATGTACCACTATTTCTTGTTTCACTAAATATCCTAATTATCCGTGATTTTGTGATATCCGTGGCACCATTCCCTCCATTACCTCTGATTGTCGGGAGTCAACTGTTAATACAATAAAGGTTAATTATAATAAATTGTACTAAACAATCTCAGAAAACTTTTCATATTGTGTATCATAATTTTGAAGAATATTTTCAAAAATAGGTTTTTAATAACCACCTTTATATAAGACTCACTAATATAAACAAACGCATAACCTTGTTAGTTCCAATAATCACTATGTATATGTAAATTGTAAACCAAATTATTCAAATACTAATCTACCCGTGACCAAATTATCAATCCAAATTATGAATACAGCTTTATACGTCATGTTCACGTAAAAACCCTTTAAAAAGTACCCATTTTGTACCAAACTTTAAGCAATTTTAAAAATAATTACAGTTTTTAAGAAATCAATCATCAGTAAACCAGCAATTAACAATTTCTTACCTAAAAAAAAATATAAACTATTATTTTTCATGCCAAATCCTCCCAAAATACCGATTTGTAACCGAATCTTTAAATCCATTTGTATAGTATTTAAAGTTTTTGATTAATCATTCATCACTAAACTATTATTCAACTAATTTTTGCCCAAAACAATATTATGGTGCTATTTTACAGATTAAAAAAAGCTTATATTCTTCATTTTGGATAACATTTTTAGAACTATTTTTGAAAAATGTATATAAAAAAAAATTAATCATCAGTAAACTATCATTAATTGAAGGGCTGTGGAGGGGAATATTTTGCTGTTGACGCTTATAAAATCTAAATGCTTAGTTTGAACATAGTCCATTATATCGTTTTGTCAAACTTGAACAGAATCCATTATATCGTTTTGTATCCGTGGCCAGGAACAGACTGACACACAGAGAGACAGGCAGACATGAAATAAACATAATTATTGTAAAACTCACTTTTTTGGATTCGGGTTAACATAAAACGTAAAAAGGTGTCATTACCTCGAGATTGTATTATTTAAGATCTGATTCCTTTTCTTGATATGAGAAAGTAAAAGTAATAATTTTAATACTCGAAAAAATAAACTTTTTCATTCAAACTAAATACATAAATAAACAGATTTGAATATAAATTCAAGTAAAGTAAATTCATAACAAAATTAAAAGTAAATTGATCCCGTCCAGGATCGAACTGGAGACCTTCTGCGTGTGAGGCAGATGTGATAACCACTACACCACGGAATCCTATATAATGTATGAGGTGATAGATTTATGACTAGAGTTTCGGTTGTTTAATAATAATATTATTATTATTATTATTAGCACCGCGTTTTAGTATCCGTTCGGGTTATACGCACTTACGCTAATGTGTAATGGTAGGGTGATTGTGAGATGAAATGTAAGACCTACAACTTAACGCGGAATCCGAACCACGGTGAATCCTGACATTATCTACATTTAAAAGATGTCTTTTCAGAGGTGAAGGAAGGGTTTGGAAATAAGATTAATCTGTGCCGGACCGAGATTGAACCCCCAGCCACCAGCATAGAAGTCTGACACCTTACCATAGACCACCAGGTCAACTTATAATAATAATAATAATAATAATAATAATAATAATAATAATAATAAAAATATTAATCCTAGTAATAAAGCCAACTTTGTATTGCTATAGGTTTGCTATACAAGAGCACCAAAAAACCTGAGTGGATTGTTAGTGGTGCGTTAGTGTAGTCCAGAGCACACTCGTGGAACACTTCTTGCCTGTGCTGACGGTAGCAAACCAGTGCTTGTGAGTCACTAACACTAAGCTACCACATAGTGCTGTTTTTGCATACGGCACTTTATGTTTTGTATTCTACACGTATAGGAAATACCAGAGTGTCTGTGCCAATCCACTCAAAACACAGCCTATACTATTAGTCAGACTATCTAGAGAGTTGACCTATTATTTATGTGTTTATCCTGTGTGGAATCATAGTACATTAATTAGCATATTCCCTGCAGCTAAATTGATTATCATGATTACATTATCATTACTAGCTCCATACATGCTATAGCTTCCTATTATTTGATTTTATGGATCATCTCATTAAATAATAATCATGTGTGTGTTCATTTCTGTTGTAAATATTATATATATATATAACACACACACATAGAAATAGGGGATGGGCTAGAATATATTATAAGACGTGGAAACAAATAAACTATACCAGTGTAAGATTTAGTTTTGATATTTAGTGTATAAATAGCTAAATAACTTTTACATTTTGAAAGCAAATAAATTTAGAACGAAAATGTAGTTATCTATAATTACTTAAATATACAATATTATTTACATAGCTAGGGTCCATTATGTAGAGTAATGACAAAAAATTTATATTCTCTAAAGGCTCCGGAGAGATTCAAACTCTCGATCTCCTGTTTACTACACAGGCGCTCTAACAAATTAAGCCACGGCGCCGACATGATAATCTGAAACATTTATCATTAATAAATGCTATATATCTGCTCCACGCAATTTTAAGGTCACTCTCACAAAAATATGACGGGTAGTATCGTCCAATAGATAACGGAATGTATTGATTAATTCTTATCCTACCCTCCAACAATATGTGGATTGATTTCTTTCATGAGATAATATTTACAAAGACCATGTGGTTTTTAATAATAGAATTTGAAACAATAAGACCCCCCAAACATCCGCGGGGAAGATAATCCGCTTGGAGGCTAACCGCGGCATCTTATACAGCAGGTGATAAGTTTTATGAAAAATCCCCGGGCGTTGATGGTGACTTCTACTTTGGGTTTTCCTCAATAAATACCAAGAGAAGAGTTTATGCCAGAGCGGCAAGATAAATGAAGGGTGAGATATTTTGGTGCTGTAGCGGCTTAATTATCTGTAACAGGAAATTGACAAGCTCCCATCTGACAAACAGAAGCTACGGGAAAAAAATAGGGGGCTAAGGAAACATGAAAATAGCTGCACTAAAACATGGACTCTTGCTGCCGTTATAGGTGATGTATACATTGTATAGGACATTAATTTAAAACTTTTTATTATCTTAGAGCGTGGAATATAATGTCGTGTCGTAGACTCGATCACGATAAATTAGTATTAGTTTGAAATGAATGTACTACTATTTCTTGTTTCACTAAATATCCTAATTATCCGTGATTTGTGATATCTGTGGCACTCATTCCCTCCATTACCTCTGATTGTCGGGAGTCAACAGTTTATACAAAAAAGGGTTTTAATTATAAAAAAATTGTACAAAAACAATCTCAGAAAACTTTTCATTTTTGTGCATCATAATTTTGAAGAAAATTTTCAAAAATAGGTTTTTAATAACCACCTTTATATAAGACTCACTTATATAAACAAACGCATAACCTTGTTAGTTCCAATAATCACTATGTATATGTAAATTGTAAACCAAATTATTTAAATACTAAGCACCCGTGACCAAATTTTCAATCCAATTATGAATACAGCTTTATACGTCATGTTCACTTTAAAACCCTTTAAAAAGTACCCATTTTGTACCAAACTTTAGGCAATTTTAAAAATAAATACAGTTTTAAAGAATCAATCATCAGTAAACCAGCAATTAACAATTTCTTACCTAAAAAAAATATAAACTATTTTTTTCATGCCAAACCCTCCCAAAATACCGATTTGTAACCGAAATCTTTAAAACCATTTGTATAGTATTTAAAGTTTTTGATTATCATTCCATCACTAAACTATCATTCAACAAATTTTTGCCCAAAAACAATATTATGGTGCTATTTTACAAATTAAAAAAAAGCTTTTTTTATTCTTCATTTTGGATAACATTTTTAGAACTATTTTTGAAAAATGTATATAAAAAACAATTAATCATCAGTTAACTATCCTTAATTGAAGGGCTGTGGAGGGGAATATTTTGTTGTTGACGCCTATTAAATCAAATGCTTAGTTTGAACATAGTCCATTATATCGTTTTGTCAAACTTGAACAAATCCATTATATCGTTTTTGGATCCGGGGGCCAAAAAACAGACTGACCACACAGAGAGACAGGGGAGACATAAATAAACTAATTATTGAAAACCACTTTTTTGGGTTCGGGTTAACATAAAACGTAAAAAGGTGTCATTACCTCGAGATTGTATTATTTAAGATTGATTCCCTTTTTTTGATATAGAAAGTAAAGTAATAATTTTAATACTCGAAAAAATAAAAAATTTTTCATTCAAACTAATACATAAATAAACAAGATTTGAATATAAATCAAGTAAAGTAAATTTATAACAAAATTAAAAGTAAATTGATTCCTCCAGGACGAACTGGTGACCTTTTTCTGCGTGTGAGGCAGATGGGGATAACCACTACACCACGGAATCCTATATAATGTATGAAGTGATAGATTTATGACTAGAGTTTTGGTTGATTAATATAATAAAATTATTTTTATTATTATTAATTTTTATTAGCACCGCGTTTTAGTATCCGTTGGGTTATACGCACTTACGCTAATGTGTAATTGGGAGGGTGATTGTGAGATGAAATGTAAGACCTACAACTTAACGTGGAAAACCCAACACGGTGGAATCCCCGACACTCCCTACATTCAGAAGAAGTATTTTCAAGGTGAAGGAAGGGTTTGGGGAAAAAAGATTAATCTGTCCGGACCGAGGAAATTTAGCCCCACCACCAGCATAGAAGCTGAAAAAAACCTTATTCATTACCCCCGGTAAACTTTAATAATAATAATAATAATAATAATAATAATAATAATAATTTAATAAAAATATTAATCCTAATAAAAAGCCAACTTTGTATTGCATGGGGTTTGCAACAAGAGCACCAAAAAACCTGAGTGGATTTGTTAGTGGTGCTTAGTGTAGTCGGAGCACACTCTTTGGAACCCCTTTCTTGCCGGGTGCGACGGTAGAAAAAACCAGTGCTTGTGAGTCCACAAACACTTAAGCTCCAAAAAAAAAACATAGTGTCTGTTTTTGCATACGGCACTTTTGTTTTTGTATTCAAACACGTAAGGAAATCCCAGTATTTCTGTGCCAATCCACTCAAACACAGCCTATACTTTTAGTCAGACTATCTGGAAAAAGTGCCTAAAAATTTATGTGTAATCCTGTGTGGAATCTTAGTCCCAATTTAATTAGCATATTCCCTGCAGCTAAATTGATTATCATGATTACTTTATCATTATAGCTCCATACAGGCTATAGCTTCCTTTTAAATTTGATTTTATGGATTCTCATTAAATAATAATCATGTGTGTTTCTTTTCTGTTCGAAATATTATATTATTATATATACACACACAGGAAATTAGGGGATGGGCTAGAAATATATTATAAGACGGGGAAACAAAAAAACTATACCGTGTAAGATTTAGTTTGATATTTAGTGTAAAAAAGCTAAATAACTTTTACATTTTGAAAGCAAATAAATTAAGAACGAAAATGTAAGTTATCTATAATTACTTAAATATAAAAATATTATTTACATAGCTATGGTCCATTATGTAGAGAAATGACAAAAAATTTATTTCTCAAAAGGGCTCGGGAGAAAATTCAAACTCTCGATCTCCTGTTTATTTAGACGGGCCCGCTCAAAAACAAATTAAGCCACGGCGCCGACATATAATCTGAAACATTTATCATTAATAAATGCTATATATCTGCTCCACGCACTCTCTTGGTCTCTCCCAAAATTTTGACGGTAGTATCGTCCCATAAAACCAGGGAAGGGATTAAAATAGTTCTTTCCTACCTCCAACAATATTGTGGATTGATTTCTTTCAGGGAGATAATTTTTACAAAGACCACGTGGCCCGTTTAAAGATAAATTTGAAACAATAAGATCCTAAACATCCGCGGGAAGTTTTACCGCTGGCGCTAACCGCAGCATCTTATACAGCAGGTGATAAATTTTAAATGAAAAATGCCCGTTAAAAGGTTTATTCCCATTGTTGGTTTTCCTCAATAAATACCCAGAGAAAAGATTATGGGCCAGAGCGGCAAGATAAATAAAGGGGGGAGATTTTTTTTGGGGTATTTGTAGGGGCTTAATTATCTGTAACAGGAAATTGACACACTCCCATCGACAAACAAAAGCTCCCCGAAAATAAATATGGGCTATAGGAAAACATTAAAATAGCTCAGTAAAACAGGGGGAACCATTTTTCCCGTTTTTTAGGTGAAATGTATTTTTAAACAGGCCCTTGATTTTAAATCGTTTTATTATTTTAGTGCGGGGAATATAAATGTCGTGTTCGTAGACTCGATCACGATAAATTAGTATTAGTTTGAAATGAATGTTCTACTATTTTGATTCATTTAAATATCCTAATTAATCCGTGATTTTGTGATATCCGTGGCACTCATTCCCTCCTTACCTCGGATTGTCGGAGTCAACGTTTATACAATAAAGGTAAATTTTAAAATAAATTTACTAACAATCTCAAAACCTTATCATATTGTTCATCTAATTTTGAAGAATATTTCAAAAATAAGTTTTAATAACCAACCTTTAAATAAGACTCACTTATAAAAACAAACGCATTAACCTGGTTATTCCAATAATCACTAGATAAAAAATTGTAAACCAAATTATTCAAATACTAAGCTATCCGTGACCAAAAATTTTCAAACCTAAATATGAATACAGCTTATACGTCAAATTCACGTAAATCCCTTTAAAAAGTACCCATTTTGTACCAAACTTTGGCAATTTTAAAAATAATATAGTTTTTAATAAATCAATTTATCAGTAAACCAGCAACTAATACTTTCTTACCTAAAAAAAAAATAATATTTGTATGCCAAATCCTCCCAAATTCGATTGTAACGGATCTTTTAAAAACCATTTGAATAGTATTTTCAGTTTTTTTGAATAATCATTCATCTCTCAACTATCCTTTAACTAATTTTTTTTCCCAAAAACAATTGTATGGAGCTTTTTTTACAGGTTAAAAAAACCTAATTTTTCACTTTGGGTAACATTTTTTAAAAATATTTAAAAAAAATTTAATTAAAAAACAATTAATCTCATTAAAAATATCCTTAATTGAAAGGCTGTGGAGGGCAATATTGTGCTGTTGACGCCTATTAAATCTATAAGTTTAAGTTTGAACAAACCAATATATCGTTTGGTCAAATTTGAACAGAATACATTTAAAAATCGTTTTGGGTCCGTGGCCAGGAACAGACTGACACACAAGAGACAAAGGGAGACATGAAATAACATAATTATTGAAAAAACCCCCCCTTTTTCGGATTCGGTTAACATAACAACGTAATAAATTGTCATTATCTAGAATTTTTTTATTTAAGATCTGATTCTTTTTCTTTATATAAGAAAGTAAAAATAATAATTTTAATTCTCGAAATAATAAACTTTTTCATTTCAAAAATAATTACATAATTAAACCTATTTGAATATAAATTCAGTAAAGTAAAATTTATTTCAAAACTAAAAAAAATTTATTCCTCCAGGATCGAACTGGAATTTTTCTGCGTGTTAAGCAGGTGTGAAGACAACTACACCACGGGAAAAATTTGATAATTAATTTAAAACTCGTTTGTTAATTTAAAAAAATTGTAACAAAAAAATTTTTTTTCTAATAGACTACATGAGATACTTTTTAGAGATCACCAACGTTTTTAAAAAGATGTAAATTTAAAATTTCTCAACAACTTTCTTAGGGCCCAAATCGTATCCCCACCCCCCAGCATAGGTCAGTCAATTACTACGTAAGTTCATCCTCATGTAAACACGTAAAAGTAAAACACAAATAAACTTTTAATATGTCCCGTATCTACCAAAATTACCTTTATTAGTCCCACAACCCCAAACAACCTCATCTGTGGCTTCACTAATGATTACTGGGGGTCAGATTTGAATTTCATTTATATAAAACAGCGTCTTACAATCCATACAACAAACTCAAATTTACACTTATTAGCAATTTATAATGTAGAGAATTTGGATCAACACTTGCAGTGAGTAAAGTGAAAACTTTTTCCATGAATATGAGAAAGGTTAATTTTTTCCCAGCAATAAAATATATCGCTTATAATGCTAATGACCCACCTCGGGGCCCGAAAGTTGGCTAACCGCTTGTCGTGTGAGCTCGACTCCCTTGATTTCGGGGAGATCGGGGGTTCGAATCTCGTGGGTGAAATTTGGTGGATTTTCCTAAAGCGTTTTTCCACTCTACCTCCACGCAAATCTGGTTACTCCGCTAATCCAACCTCCCCAATTCCTAATCCATTAGCGTAATTAGTACTTAAAGCGTATAACCCGAACTTTGTAGAAGACGGGGTGCTTAAATATTATCATATTAAAATGTTTAATGCAGAAAAAAGGAGGAAAAATTTGCTATAATTTTATTATGGTTATTTAAATTGTTTACAAATGTTTACAAACGTCTGTCAAAAGATAAGTAAAATTTTTTTTAAACTCTATATTTTAAATTAAATGTTTGAAAATCACTATTGGGGTTAAAAGGATAAAGTGAACCCCTTGACCAAACGTTCGAAAAAACACAGATCCAAATAGATAAGTGGTGTGGGTACGGCACAAAATCTCTCCGGGTTTTTTTTATTAAATAATATATTTTACTAAAAAATTGTAATATTTGTAAAATTTAAATCCTAGTTAAATATTTGGGTTTGTAGAAATACAAACACCAAAGATCAAAAAATGAAATAATAAACATTGTTATCTTACTTACCCATGCTATTTATAAATTGGAAAACACTTTTTCAGAACAATTGAGAACATAGAAACACCTTTCCCCAAACCCAAATAGCAAAAGAATCAAATTAATTTTAAAGACCCTGAATTAAAAAGTAAATATTTTTTCTTATAGTAAAAGAAATTTTTGGGTTTTTTAATTAAAAAAATATCTTTCAAAAAAGCTTTTTTAGCTTTAATGGTATTACAATTTTCCCTTTGGTTTAGAAAATTTTGTATTTCAGATCGAGCAGATAAATTATAGAAAATTGTAAAAATTTCCGGAATGTAGATCATTTTTTTTAAGAAAATGAAAATTTTTTAAATTTTAATTTAAAGAGATAAACAATATCAAGATCAAAAAATTAAAACCAAAATTTTTAAATTTGCGAAAATTGAAATCGATTTATTCTCTTTATGCCCTTAAATAATCTACCTTTAATTTAGGGGTTTTATATCTAATTCCCCAAAAAACCTAGGGGGAACCCTATGAAACCCTCAGACACCAATTTTAGCCCCAAAAAGTAATATATTTTTGGCTCTAGCCCGAGGTATAGACAGACAGACAGACAGAGAAAATACGAAAAAAAAAAAATTTTACTTATCGCTATCTTTCTGGTAAAGAAAGTAATGTGATTGTCAAAAAAAAATAAACCCAAACTCAGGGTTTTGATGGATTTTTGACTTTCATGACACCCCGAAAAACGAAAAGGTGATTTTCGAGTTTCCGTCTGTAATTGTATCTGGGCCGTCTGTCTGTCGTTTGTCTGTACCCCCAACTAGAGCCTTTTAAAATATTTTTTAGAATCAGGTTTAAAATTGATATCGTGGGGTTTTTTTGGGGTTGCCCCCAGGTTTTTGGAATTGGATATCTAATCCTAAATATAAGGGTAGTTTATTGAATGATAACTATGCCTAAATGCAATTTTTGCTCGGGTTTGCCTAGTGTATATTATTTCGTTCCACAGATATTACGACTTTTAGTAAATATTTTCATTTATAAACAATGAATGAGAGAGCCGGTGGGAGAACCGTACCATTTATTTAGTATCGGATTGGGCTTGATACGGGCTATATTTATAAATATAGAGGTTTTTTTTTTTACCACGTACTTTCGCTAAGAAGTGTCGGGATTAAGTGTAAGTGATAATAAAATAACAAATTTTTTTTCATTTTTTTTTTATTTAACAAAGAAGAATATGATTACATTAAAAGGTGTAAACTTTCTACTATTTTAGTAAGATTTGTTATAAGGGCTATCCAAGAATTGCTGGCTTACACAAAATAATGTAACTGAAGGAAACAAGCTGTAACGTATGCATGGGAAGTAAAATATCAAATACAATTTTAAATTCACATTGGTTTTTAATTTAACTATTTAACTATTTGAATACATTATCGTGTATGGAAAAAGGTAGGGAGTGTAAAATGTGTGTGTGTATCCCCCCACTCCTCCCCCTTTCCCTCCCCCCCGCGCCCTAGTCCGCGTGTTCCAGGGAGTCCCCCTTCCCCCCCGATGATCCAGAAGGGGGCATTGGGAGGGTGAAGGGAGAAAGGGTGTAGGAGATGTGGGGGGATGGGTTTGTTTGGAGGAGACGGTGGTCGCGAGGGGACGGGTAGTTTTGATTGGGTCAGGAAGTCCCTCACCCTTTTTTCCCTCCCACGGGGTTTTCGGATTCTCCCCTCTCTCTCCATCCCTCGCTCGTAAGGGTGTTCTGTTTCAAACGGAAATGGGCCCCCCCCACCCCTTTCCCTCCGGGGGTGTACCTCCCCTTTGGGGAGGAGTTCTCCCTCTCTCCGCTCCTACGGCTCTATACCACTCTTTTTATACAGGCACCACCAAGCAAATGAGGGTACACTTCCAGGAATAATGTTTTTTACTCAAGGACATTCATGAATAAACCCTTTTTTTAAAACATATCGGAAAATGGTGTGTTTGTTTTTTTCATCCCCCACCAGCAAATGAGGCAAATCTTCCCGGAAGAATGTTTTTTACATACTCCATCATGGTACATTCACAAAAAACCTTTTTTTGGAAGATGATGTGTTTGTTTTTCCATCCTCCCCCAAGCAAATGGGCTACATTCCAGGAAATAGTTTTTTAAAATCTCACATGGTACATTCACGAATAAATTTTTTTCGAAATGGTGTTTTTGTTTTTCATCCCCCCAAAAACAAGCAAATGAGGTACACTTCCAGGAATAATGTTTTTATCTGGTACTTCCGAAAAAAACCCTTTTTTTTTTTCGGAAGATGATGTTTTCCCATCCCTCACCAAGCAAATGGGTACACTTCCGGGAAAGAATTTTTTTTTACATACTCTCATCATGGTAATTCACAAATAAAACTTTTTTGGAAGATAAAGTTTTTTTTTTTCCCCCCCCCCACCGAGAAAATTTGAGCTACATTTTCAGGAAAAAATTTTTTACTCATGTACATTAAACGAATAAACCTTTTTTCAAACATATCGGAAAATGGTGTGTTTGTTTTCTCATCCTCCCCCAAGAAAATGAGGCACATTTCCCAGGAATAATTTTTTTTTTACTACTCTCATCATGGTACATTTCCGAAAAATTTTTTTTCGAAAATGGTGTGTTTTTTTTTCCATCCCTCCGAGCTACACTTCCAGGAATAATGTTTTTATATGTTCCAATTCACGAATACAACTTTGTTTCAAAACATACGAAAAAGATTGTTTGTTTTTCCACCTTCACCAAGCAAATGAGGCTACATTTTCCAGAATTTATGTTTTTTACATATTTTCATCATGGTACATTCACGAATAAATTTTTTTTTTTTTCAAAACATATCGGAAAATGGTGTGTTTGTTTTCCATCCTCCCCCCATGCAAATGGGGTTACCTCCAGAATAATTTTTTTTCATACTCTCATCACGAAACATTCACAATAAACCTTTTTTTTTAAAACTATCGAAGATGATTTTGTTTTTTTTCCCCATCCTTCCCCAAAAAATGAGCTAACATTCAGGAAGAATGTTTTTTACATACTTCATCAGGGTACATTCACGAATAAACCTTTTTTCAAACAAAACGAAGATGGTTTTTTTTGTTTTTCCACCCTTTCACCAAGCAAAGGGCAAACCCTAAAGGAAGATGTTTTTCATACTCTCATCATGGTACATCACGAATAAACCTTTTTTTTCAAAACATATGGGGAAGAGGGGGGTTTGTTTGTTTTCCATCCTCCCCAAAGCAAATGAGGCTACACTTCCAGAAAAATGTTTTTTTAATACTCTCATCATGGACATTCACGAGTAAAATTTTTTTTGGAAAATGGGGGGGTTTGTTTTTCCCTCTCCGAGGCTACCTTCGGAATAATTTTTTACTCATGGACATCACGAATAAAACTTTGTTTCAAAACATACGGAAAAATGATGTGTTTTTTTTTCCCATCCTCTCCCCAAAGCAAATGAGGCTACACTCCAGATAATTTTTTTTACTTTCTCTCATCATGTACATTCACGAAAAAACCCTTTTTTTAAAACCATATCGGAAGATGATGTTTTTGTTTTCCATCCTCCACCATGAAAATGGGGGTTACACTTCCGGGAATAATTTTTTTTTTTTTTTTTTTCATACTTCACCCACGTCTTTCACGAATAAACCTTTTTTCGGAAGATATTGTTGTTTTCCATCTCCCACCAGCAATGAGGTTACACTTCCAGGAATAATGTTTTTTCATACTCTCATCAGAAAAATTTCACAAAAATAAATTTTTTTTTTTCAAACATATGGGAAAGAGATGGTTTTTTTTTCCATCCCCCCAAACCATGCAAATGAGGTTACACTTCCAGAATGTTTCCTACTTCAATGGTACTTTTACGAATAAACCTTTTTTCAAGACAAACGGAAATGATGTGTTTGTTTTCCCATCCCCCCCTTTTTTGAAAATGAGGTTACCTTCAGAAATAATGTTTTTCATACTCTATCATGGTACTTCAAAATAAAACTTTGTTTCAAAAAAAAAATAGGAAAAATTTGGGGGGTTTTTCCATCCTCTCCCCAGAAAATTTAGGTACATTTTCCAGGAAGAATGTTTTTTAATACTCTACATGGACATTCACGAATAAACCTTTTTTTCAAAACATATCGGAAGTGATGTGTTTGTTTTTCCACCCTTTCCCACCAAGAAATTTGGCTACACTCCAGAATAATGTTTTTTATCTCATCATTTTCATTCACGAATAAAACCTTTTTTCAAAACATATCGAAAAGGTGTGTTTGTTTCTCATCCTCCACCAAGAAAATGAGGCTACACTTCCGGAAGAATGTTTTACTCAGGTAATTCACAAAAAATTTTTCGGAAGATGGTGTGTTCCATCCTAAAACCAAGCAAAGAGCTACACTTCCAGAATAATGTTTTACTCAGTGCATTCACGAAAAAAAACCTTTTTTGGGGAAGATGTTGTGTTTTTTTTTCCCACCCTTCACCAAGCAAATGAGGCTACACTTCCAGAAGAATGTTTAAAACATTCGCGAATAAAACTTTTTTGAAGATGTTGTGTTTGTTTTTTACATCTTCTCCGAGGCTACCTTTCCCAGAAGAACCCCCCTATCATCCCCAAATTCAGAATTCAAAACCTAAAAAATTTTAAAATTTAAAAAACGAGAGATCGGTTCGAATCTTGATGGGGAACTAAGGCTTGTTTTCCACTTCCCTACAACCCAATCGGGGTTTAATTCACCTCCCAATTAGGTAATTAGTACCTGAACGATTTTCACTCTATAATCCCACAAATGAGAAACATTTGTTACTTTGGGAATTACAAATTTGTATGCTATACATTCTATCTGTTTATATAAGAATTAAAACGAGAATCGGGGTTTTCGAATCTTTACAGTAAATAGAGGGGGTTTTCCACCCCTCCTTCAAGCAAATGCGGTTTTTTAATTAACCCCCCCCAAATTTCCCCAATTAGAAAAACTCTGAACGATTTTTACTCCATCATGCAAAAAAGATGTACTTTTTATTACATTGTGAACGTACAAATTTGTATGTGTAAACCCATTCTATCTGTCTAATTAAAATAAAAACGGGAGATCGAAGTTGAATCTCGCTCGGGTAAAATAGGGGTTGGTTTTTCCCGCCCCCCCCTCCAAGCAAAGCGAGTTCTTAATTAAAACCTTTCCCCAATTCCCAATTAGTACTCTGAATGATTTACCAAATTTGGTAATTTGTTACATTGTGAAGGGTCAAGTTTGTGTTATATTTCGAATTCATATAAGAATTAAAAAAGGGGACCCATTTTTCAAATCTGGTCGGGTTGAACTGGGGGTTTGGGCCCTTTTTTTCACTTCCCTTCGAAAAATGGGGTTTCCCCCCGTACTCTGAATGATTTTACACACATTTCATCATGGGGCAAATGATGCTACATTCAGTTTAAAAACCCTTTTTTTTCGAAACATATCGAAGACGACGTGTTTGGTAAAGAAAAAGGTTGGGAATCTCGATATGGAACTGGGGGACGGGTTTTTCCACCCCCTCTTCATGCCCCTTACAAAACCCGAACGGTAGTAGCGAGATAGTTTAGTTTAATCCTTTCTTTTTACGGGGTGGGTTCCTCGCGGGTTAAATTCGTAGTTTTTCCCCCATGCCGGGAAACCTCCGGGTAAATTTATCAATCCGACCGTTCCCCGAGCCCGAGCTTCAGGGTCCGGCTTGGGTTCCCTCAGCCCCGACCTTCACCCCTGGCAAAGAAAATACATATTTTCGGTTTTCGGCATGACTGAGATACGAAAATGAATAAATTAGTTATTTTAGAAAAATTTCATCTCGAGCCCCCGATCAACAGAAAGATGATTTTAAAGAAAACCCTAAATCATCCATGTAGGACAAGGTGATGGAAATTCTACGTCACGATCTGCGCAACCTCGGGTTCACTCCCCAAATTTCCAAATCTTAGCACTATAAAAATTAAATTAAAAAAACACAACACACAAAAACTTTAGCTCAATGTTTGTATTCTAGCTTCATGTTCCTTTATACATGCTATATACACACAATATAAACTAAAACCCAAAACATACAAACATGCATACACACGCGATTACACAATAAAAAAACCCCAAAAATACACAATATACACACAAATCGCTTATACAATAACACATATACACAAATAAAAGCACATCATACACACAAATAAAACAATATTACACAACATATAAACACATAACCCCACGCATACACATAACACCTCAAAACAATTACGCTCATACGCACACATATAAAGCACATTACACACATATACATATACGCACTACACACAAAACACCATACAATATACGCACATCACACACACATAAAACACAACACATATACACATTAAAGACATATACACCCATTAAAACATAACAGCATAAACACAACCCAAAAACAAACAAACAAAACCAAAAAAAAGCACCCCAAAATACACATATAACTCATATACACAAATACTATAAAACACACACATAAACACAGCGAGTAGTTGAAATTTGAGTAATAGAGTTCACGTAATTTATGCAAACCGGATTCTTTAAGAAGTTTTTTTGGCATTCCCGATACAAGGATAAAAACCCCGTTCTCTGTAAGTAGCCCCATTCTTTCCTATTGGCCCCAATGAAGTCTCAAGGTGGAAGTTAGAAAGAGAAAAAAGTGCAAAGGGTTTGAGAAAGATAGAAAAGGGATTTCAAAAAAAGGTATTGTTAATGTTGAAAGGGTATAAAAGATCTAGGTTTTGTATAAAATTATGTTAAAATTGGTTATAAATTAAACAATACAATCTTTGGGGAAGTTTGCCCTTATTGTTAAACCTTTTATTTTCCAGTGCGTCTAGTACACGTTCGTGCTAGTATGTAGATATCAATAATGAAAGCTGAAATTATACCTACTTTGGTAGCTGGCTTGGTCTAATGGTTCATTCTCGCTAGGGACTGGATTGCTAATGACATGGAGAGCGTGGTACGAATCCTGGTTTTCCAATCTCACTTTAACTTAATGCAATACACTACTTTATCCTCATCCCTTACATCACTAGCGGTAGTAGCCTATACGCGTTAACATGAATCGTATTGTAAGAGTGATGCTAATATATACACATTTATATGTTTCCTAAATTTTTGGATGGTGAAGAAGCCCTCGAAGACCTCGCAGCAAATAGTTGAGATTTTAGCTCCAGAAAGCAATATATAAGCATGAACTCAATCTACGGTTACCACTAATTAGAGAGGTAATGACACCTCATTGCGGTGTGTTATTTCTGTATTCTACTGTAGAATACTGTGGAAATTGAGATAAGTGAAACTTTTTAAGGCATTTTAAAAGAATAAAACCTTTAAAACCGATAATTCTGCAAAGCACCTTGAATGACAAGGAAGAGCGTTATAATTCATTAACAGAATTTATAACTATGAAGGTTTCTCCTACAACCGAATGATATAAAATTTCCCACTCCTCCCTTGGGACCAACATAAGGGAATTTCGAGCGAAGTACGTCCGGAGTCAATTCGAAACCCCGTATCGTTAGTTAGTCCTCTCATCGTGTAAATACGTTGAGTCAAGTCCTAGTTTAACTGTGAAGTAGTCCTCTTTAAACGCATGGTGGTCGTCAAAGCAGCACTCGTCACAAATGGTTTAAAAACACTTTCACTTTTTTTCTCTCTCATCTCTGAGGAAGGGGAGAGTTCTGGAATACCTAACCCTCGCTCGAGAGATGTCAGGGAAATGGTCGTGGGTGAGGGAGCTCGGACGGTCCACTCGGGAGCAGGACCGAATAATGGATTTTATACCCCCCAAAATACGACTGTAATTGACTAGATCTTTTTTCGACCAACCCCTTAACCTCCCTTATGTTTGAGTTTATAAACGCTAGAAATCTACATCACCTTCAACCGAGTCTATTTGAAAAGATCAATTCGATAAAGCGTTAGATTTGCAATATAACATAGAAATGCTGAGGGTCCAAAAAATATAAGAGATTTTTTAATTGTAAATCACATTCTTACAATGTATAAGTTTTTTAAAACATTTCCTTGAATGCCAATTAGTCCTAAAACATTGAACATCACTTGCAATCAATAGCACTTTTAATTGACCCAGCTGGCTAAAAGTTTTGACCAATGTTGACTGCCTAAAAAGTTTAAATACAGTTTAAGCGTTAATTTTACAATACATTGAAATGCCGAAGTCAAAAATTTAAGAGACTTTTTATAATTGTACATCACTTGCTTACAAAAAAAGAAACAATAATCTGATAACCGTAGATTTGCAATACATTGAAATGCTGAGGTCAAAAATTAAAGATTTTTTAATGTACATCACTTGCTTACAACAAGATCAATCCTGATAAACGTTAGATTGCAATACATTGAAATGCTGAGTCAAAAATTATAAGAGATTTTTTAATTGTACATCACTTGCTTACAATAGGTATAAAGATTTATTAAATCATTTCTGGAATACAAATTAGTCCTATTAAAACATTGAACATCACTTGCATCAGATTACCTTTTAATTTGACCAAGCTGGCTACAATGTTTTGACCAATTTGACTAGCCTAAAAAGTAAAATACAGTTTAACAGTTAGATTTGCAATACATTGAGATGCCGAATCAGAAAATTTAAGAGATTTTTTTTAATTGTACATCACTTGTGTTTAATAAATCATGTTTCCTGAATAGCTTAATCAAACTTTAGGCTAACCTAACAAGGAGCAAGTTAATAATTATTAAAGCATTCCTGTAATACAAATTAAAGCTCTTTTTAAAAAAAACTTGTACTTCACAGTTCAGGAAATATCTCAACAACATAAGGTGTAATAGATTTGCAATACATTGGAATGGCCGAGGAATCAAAAATTTAAGAGATTTTTAATTAGGCATCGCTTATGTTATTAAATCAATTCCTGGAATACAAATTGGCTCTTTTAAAAAAACATAGTACATCCCCTCGATAAAACAGATTACTCTTTCAATTGACTAAGCCGAACTAAAATGCTTTTGACCAATGGTGACAGTCCTAAAAGTATAAATACATCTTAAGCGTTAGATTTGCAATACATATGAAATGCTGAGGTCAAAAAATTAAGAATTTTTTAATTGTACATCACTACTTGCTTACAAAAAGATCAATCTGATTAAACGTTAGATTTGCAATACACTTGAAATGCTGAGGTCAAAAATTTAAGAGATTTTTTTAATTTACATCACTTATGCTTACAATGTATAAAGAATATTAAATCATTTCCTGGAATACAAATTAGTCCTTAATACTTTGAAACATCACGTGCACAGATTAGCTCTTTAAATTGACCAAGCTGCTAAAAATGTTTTGACCAAATGTTTACCAACCTAAAAGATTAAATACAGTTTAACGTTAGATTTGCAATACCTTGAAATGCCGGAAGTCCAAAACTTTAAGAGATTTTTAATTGTACATCACTTGTGTATATTAAATTAATTTCCTGTAATAGCTTTATCCAAACTTTACTAACCTACCATGTGAGCAAGTTTATAAATATAAAAATCATTTCTGGAATAAAAATTAACCTTTTAAAAAAACATTGTTACTTCACTTGGTCAGGAAAATATCTCAACAAAACAGTAAGGTGTAATGAGATTTGCAATACATTGAAATGCCGATTCAAAAATTTAAAGATTTTTAATTGGCATTCCTTGTGGTTATTAAATCATTTTCCTGGAATACAAATTGGGCTCTTTTAAAAAAAAACAAAGTACATTACCCTCGATAAAACAGATTAGCTCTTTCAAATTGACTAACCCGACTAAAATGGTTGACCAATTGTTGGCAGCCTAAAAAGTTAAATACTGTTATAAATCATAAAGCATTCTCGTTTTTTCAAAATATACAATTATCATAATCTTTCAAAATATATTCCACTTAGACACCCTACCTTTATCAATGTTCATATAGTTTTTTAGTTATAACTGCGTGTTCTCACCCCTCACTTATCCGACCGTAGAAAGTCCGCTGAACAGACATAAACCCTTCCGTTGATTACTCTGCACAATTGTTCCTAGCACAGGAGTAAATAGTATCATAATGTAGGGACCTTGACCACCAAGTACATTTTTATTGTACTCAGAGAAGGACAGGCCGAGTTCACCTACTCGCGAAGTTATACTTATCTTCGGTAACCATTTCATCTTCTCAGCACCTTTAATGTAAGATTGTCTTGGCGTTGGTACCGCTCTAGATAGAAAAATAAAATAGGACGAAAGATTCGAGTATGTAACTTCCCCACCTACCAAGATAACCATGATAATATTGAGTTAGATAACTTACGTATCTCAAGCTTGAAGTCGAGAGGTTATCAATCCTTGAACGGAAATGCGGAAGAAACTTGTAGTTGATCTCCTCGAAGGCCTCGTGAAAGTAAACCACTCACTCTTAATATAGAATACTATTTCTTCCTCGAGAATACCTATCATAACAATCAACATGTTGAACCACCTTACTGTTTGCTGAGAAATTTTCCTCTAGAAAAGTAATAGTAACTAATATCACATCTAAAAGCTTCCTTCTATATATAAGGAGTCAGCGTGTGACTACGGAAAGTTCATCCAGAAGTGAACCGAAAAGCCGTGTACGGGATACAAGAGGAAAGGGGCTGAGAAGTTTACTCCTTACCCTCTCAGCCGATGTCTTGTTACTTAACCCTTCAACGTAATAACTGAACCCGATAAACCACGAGTGACTAGGATATCTCACCTTTGCATGTCTCGAGCTGTGCACAGATCAAAATCTGACTGAAGCTTGTTTATGAAGACGACCGTGGAACATTTATAGAAGGGAAGATTGTTGAAGTCCTCCAATAGGCTCAAAGCTATATTCTTATCAATCATACTATGGCTCGGGAAGGTCGTGGGAGAGAAAAAATCTGACTGAAGCTTTGTTTGAGGAGACGAATGATGAACATTTATAGAAGAGACTGATTGTTAGAGAGTCCTCCAATAGAGCTCAAGCTATATTCCCTACATCAAGTACATTCCAGCTCAGGATGGTCGGGAGAGAAAAACCCTACATATGTAACCCCTCTACATCGAACATTAATATTTTCCCACACTTTCCGGAAGAGTTTCCCATCCCTCCCTCCACGTAAAGCTCCTTCTAAGAAGATATATGTATTCGACCTCCGCCTGTTGAGGTTAGTCGAGAAAATACATGATACATACAAAATTACGTAATTTTTTTCTCAAGTCTTTTTTTTAAAGCACAACATTTTTCTAGTAACATACTAAATTTAGCATATTTTTTTTAAGCAACTAAACATACACCTGCGTTTTTCTCAAGTCCCTTTTTCCTAGCGACAATAATCAAAACAGATACATACTAAATTAGCATTTTTAAGCGCTAACAAATTTCAATAATAGAACTCCTGATTGATATAGTAGATCGTCAAGTGTCTGCCTATAGTAGATCAACAGTTGCTTGGTATAGTAGACAGATGTGGTATACCTGATCATCGTCTGTTTTGGCTCTGTATAGTATAACAGATTAGCTGTTTGGTATCAGTTGAGGCTTCTCCTTGTAATCAAAACAAACGCACTGCTTTTTCTCAAGTCTTTTTTCTAGTGACATTATCAAAACTCTATTAAACAGATACATCTAATTAGCATATTTTTTAAAGCACCCCCGGCTAACATTAATCAATATGAATAAAAGTTGCCTGGTATAGTATATCAGATTAGTGGTATAACAATCATCAGCTGTTTGGCATAGTTTAGCAGATCAGTTGTTTTTTGGAAAAGTAGAAATCAGACCGCTGGCAGCTTAAGATGGGGGGCTTATCCTTTTTTCCGACCTCATTCCCCATCCCCGTTTCCTCGGGGCGTTTAAATTCCCCGGGAAAGTCCCCCCTCCTCGTTTCCCCACCCCAAACCCCGCTGGTTTCAAGCAGGGAATTGGAAAAGGGGGGGGTCCTCATTTGGGGGTGCAAACCTTTTCGGCCTCACGTTTTTAAAATTACCATCCAAAAAAAAACCCTGGGGTTTAACGAAAAAAAAACCCCAACTTCGGAAATCCCCCGAACTCCCGGGCGTATTAGAGAAAAAAAACTTTCGACAGTAACGGGGTTTGAATCTGACTCAACGTATTGAAGAAAAAAAAAACCCTTTTGCACGGGGTTTAAATTTCACATCATGGTTTAAGGAGACTACTCTCACAGTAAACAAAACTGCCCCCAAAAGTATTTACACGATGAGAGACTAACTAACGATACCGGGTTTTGAATCTGACCGGGCGTACTTTCGCTCGAAATTCCATTTTGATGGTCCAGGGAGAGTGGGGAAAATTTTTTAAAACCCTTTTTGGTTTTATAGAAACCTTCATAGTTATTTACATTCCCTTTAAAAAAATTATAACGCCCTTTCCCGTCATTCAAGGGTTTTTTTGCAAATAAACTGTTAAAAGGGATTATTTTAAAATCCTTAAAAAGTTTCACTTATCCAATTTTCCCCAGTTTTCTACAAAAAGAATTTCAAAAAAACCACAAACCCCAATGAGTTGTTTACCTCCAAAATTTGTGGGAACCGTAGATTGATCAGGCTTTAATATTGCTTTCTGGACTAAAAACTCAACTATTTGCATTAGGGCTTCGAGGGTTCTCACAATCCAAAAAATTAGGAACATAAAAGTGTATAAAATTAAACATCACCCCTACAATCGATTCATTTAACCGTATAGGCTAATACCGCTAGTGAAAAAATGAGGAAAAAATAAGTGTAACTGCATTTAAGTTTTAAAAGGGGATTGGGAAAAACCCGGGTTCGAACCACCTCCCCTGTCATTTACAAACCATTCCCCCGCGAAATGAACCCTTAACCAAGCAGCTACCAAAGTAGTATTAATTACAGCTTCATTTATCTGATATCTACCTATAGCACGAACGTGTACTAGACCACTGGAAAAAAAAAAAGGTTTTTAAAAACAAACAAACTTTCCCAAAGATTGTAATTTTTTTAAATAATTAAACCCCCTTTTTAAAAATAATTTTTTTACAAAACCTAAGAGTCTGTTAGTACCCTTTCAACATTAACAATACCTTTTTTTTAAATGCTCTCTATCTTTCTCAAACCCTTTTTTTCTTTTCCCTTCCCCTTTCCCAAACTTCCCACCTTGATGACT